>CM064065.1:10256236-11456236 GCA_032594955.1 Panicum miliaceum
TTTGGAGGAATATTCCTGTCCACCAGAGAAAATATCGCACTGCCCGCTCATCACTCCGTCCTGAAATGCCTACTACGATTTCCGGATAGATTCGCGAGATTCCATAGCCAGAGCGCGAAGGACGGGAACGATAGGGTACGCAGCTTTCACGAGCGGGAGGGAATCACGAGCGCCAGGGTGATGCATGATAAAAGCGGCGCCTTGCTCTCGAGAGGGGAAAGGCCCAGCCTTTTTACGAGTTACAAGAGCGTACCCGCCTGCTGTCCGTGACACGGAGACAGAGCACTTTTACGCGCGAGAAAAGACAGAGGTTCTTTATGTCGCGGAGCGCCCGCTGCGGCACCGCCTCTGTCTCTCCCCCCGTCACCATGCCGATGCGGCAGAATCTTCGCCGGAATCACGAAACAGTCACGGACGCACAGCGACTGCCCACTGTTGTGTGCACGGTTGAAAACCTGGCTCCGCGGCGTGCGAATCGGTGTGATCCGGAGGGCCTCGACGCAACTTTGCAAGCTGAGATCCTGCGATGACCCCACACGATCCGACATGGACCCCGGCATTAGTAAATGAGCATTGTTATCTTGTGCTACAGTAACACATGCGCCGTTGCGGTTTTGTTTTCAGATCCCCGTGCCCCGGGCAAAGCAGCTTGTTGTTTTTTCTTTGAGGAAAAAAGCAGCTTGTTAATTAACCATACTAGCGTAGGCAAACTACTCCATACATGGGGCTCTAGAAGCTAATCTGGCCGGGAGCGCGACGGCCAGGGGCCAGGACGAGCGACGTGGCCGCGGGGGCGCAGGGCGGAGGTTTTCGCGCGGCGTCACGTGGTGGGCGTCCACCGCCGGCCCCGTGCAATTTAGCACCTGATCGCAAAGCGATCCGCTGCCGCCGCCGTGGTCGTGCCGCCCGGTCGATGCCGCCGCCTCACCACCACCTCCTGGCCGCGCCCACACCCGCGCCGGACGCGTCGCCCTCGTACGCCCGGCGGCGGCATGGCTGCAAATGCGGTGCTCGCGCCTTGAATACGCCATTAAAATCCCCTCTGCCGGCTGCCGGGGGAAGGGAAGGGAGGGTGGGGGGGGGGGGGGGGGGGGGGGGGTCGCCGGGAGACGTTGCCACTTGCGGCAGTGTGGGCGTGGCTAGCGCCGTGGCACTGGCAGTACGCCGTTGCCTGGTGCTAATTACACCTCGCGGTACCGCAGTGTACCGCAGAGGCTGGGTGCTGGAGTTAAACAGAAGGCTGTTGCGAGCGTAATTGCGGGGCCAAATGGAAACAGTAGGCGTGCCGTGCGAGTGTCAATGGACAAATGCAGCTAGCGCCTCTACCTTTCAGGAAGAAGCAAAAAAAAAAGAAGAAGAAATGCAGCAGTTGTTAACTGATCATCTGGCTGTGTCAGCCGGTCAAAACTATAGTATTTGCCGGTGCATTCTGGCTGCACATTGCAGTTGCCGTGAGCCAGTGATCCGCGCCGTTGAAACAGAAAAAATAACATGGAGATGGTTATCGTTTTCCTGGGCACTGCAATGATCATTCTTGATCTACTACTAGAACAAATCGTGATACACGGACCCCTTGGATCGATGCATGACAAGCACCACGTGCGTGTTTGCTTGCCCGTCTCTGCGCATGAGCCAGCCCCTTCCATGGTCCCATCAGCAGCTAGCTATAAAACGAAGCCACCATGAATTCCCCCCTGAGAAACCCATCTATCTATCTGTAGCTATAAAGGAAAATGCATCATGCATGGCACCACCTGTGTGTACTCCTCCACGGAACGAGCTAGCGTACCTACTGATGGACTTCACATGTGTATTGCATCTACTCCTACTGGTTTGGCTCGCGAACCGTCGACCGGGGGCTTCAGGCCCGGCATGTCCCCTCTTCTTTGCATAGTGGGTGGCCGAAAGACATGGCAACCTAGGACGGCAATGAATAGACGAGATCGAACAGCAACCTACCTCGAGGGCGGCCGAAGAGGGTGCTCGCGCGCTCTCGCACCATCGGTAGTGCTCTCCTTTGGGCTGTGATTTGTGACAGGGAATCCAGGGGATCGGGTAAGGACACTGGTTACCTAGACTTCGATCACCTCTAGAAAAAAAAACATCACTAGTCTACACTCTACAGACCTGCTATCTCCAGTGACCACCTAGCCATCTACCTTTTTTTTTTTGAACGTAACCACCTATCCATCTACTGGGTGGCTACAGAGAGAGAAAGAGGTGGCGGCAGTTCTACGGAGGGCCGGCCCCGATCGCAAAAGGGGGTGATGAAATGATGGATGGGTAGCTAGTTTACGCAAAAGGAGGCGTCTGTCTACCAAAGCTAGCAAAGTTGCTCCACGGAAAGACACGCCATCCCAGCTCTTGGTGTTGCAGGAGATTCACGAAATGGCGAAACGCCTCCCGATCCGGCAGCGCTGGAGGTAAAGGTTTTCCACTTGTAGGCAAGGGAACAAGCGGCGGATCTCGAGGACGGCGCGCGATCAAAACGTACGAGATCGACGCTTCAGCGTGACCGAGAGCGAGAAGAATTGTGGGTTTACATCTATGAAAATATATGCCTATGAACCGGTTTTGTGACCCGCGCAAAGAGTTTGGGGCGCGCGCACGTACGTGTCCTACCAAGCTCTTTATCTTTCTAATCCCGGCAGGGCTTATGATCTCGATCCCCGGCTTAGCGAAAGGGTCTGCATGCCCTTTTAGCTTTGGCTGATGCCGGAGCAGGTGATAGAAAAAGCCTCTCACTTGGAGTGTGCCCACTCTGCCCATGCTACTGCATCAAAGCCAAAAAGGAACAAGGGATGCAGCCGCAAAACAAATCCAGGTGACCACCTCCGTAATGATGAATTAAATTGCTCTGATAGTCTGATTCCCTAATCCGTGCACACCACGTACTCCTAGTTTTGCTTCTCTTTTTTTTTAAAAAAAAAACTCCACGTACTCCTAGTAGTGCATCCTGTTGTGGCAGGACCAGACAGCCCTCAACTAGCCCAGATAGGAGTGGTAACATTCAAACGGGAGGCTCAGAACACAGAGCGCGCGTTTCCCGGGTAAGCCGGGGGACATGCGTGCACAACGCACGCAACCACTTCACGGACTAGCATGAAGCGCAAACTGTACCGCTACGGCCTACGGCTCTACCGGTAGGGAGTAGTAGTAGTAGTAGAGAACTAGAGAGAGAAGACGTTGTGAATTGTGATCCGCCAATGTACTCTGCTGGATCAAAGATCTATCGACCGAAACGCGCAGCAGCAGAGCTGATGGTTCTGGGATAGGCAGCGCATCACGAGCTCAAAGACCCAAACGCGCAGGCGCAACCGCGCGGGCAGTCCCAGCAGCAGGACCATGCTACTGCTGCGCGCCTCCTAAGCCACTTAGCCAGGGCACGCATCGCCCGTCGATCGAGCTGGACCCGGCGAGCGCGCGCTCGAAAGGTGTCGCGGAGCTTGCCCGTTCGAGTCGCGGGGGCGGCCGCGCGTTTATTGGGGACTCTGCTTCGAGCGCGTCAGCCGGAGCTGGCACTGGCAGCCCGCCCGGCTGCGACGGGCATGGCAGCGCGGCAGCGACTGGCCAGCAGATCGTGGCAGGGCGGCCGGAGCGCGTGACCACACTGCGCGAAAGTGAGGATGCGAGATCGGGAGGGAGGGAGGGGGAGGGACCGCACTCGGAATCAAAACCGCGCTCTCGGCGGTGTTCAGAGCACCACCGATCGATCGGGCGGCAGTGAAGAATTGGATCCGCCGCGTGGTTTCCTGTTCTGAACCGACTTGATGACGCCCCTGCGGGTTTCAGGGTTTGTAGTATCCACCCACGATTTTTGCTCGGCATCTTAGCAGATCCATGGATGCGTGCTGCTCTCTATTTCCCTTCTCTCAATCCTTCTGTGCTGCTTTGCTTCGTCTGATTTGATCTGATGGGGGATTCTTAATCCAGGTGTTTGAGTGGATGGCAGACCGGAAAGGCGGCGGCATACTTCTACCGTTATACGGAGCACCTTGCTGGTGTCCTGTACCTGGAGTTTTTAATTGCTAACGCAGGGGACACGAAATGGAAAATATTCGAATTCAGGAGCAGGTGGATACAAGTACTGGAATAATCATGAGAGCATTTGGGAAAGGCAAAGCTCACCAGGGGTCTACAGAACGGCACATTGGCTAGCTTGTCCGCATTGTAACCTATTTATTTACATACTAGCTAAGCTAGGTGAAAACTTTTTCAGAAGTAAGTGCTCTAGGCAACCAGGTAGGGAAGCTAGCCACGCTACTTGTACGCTTAACATCATGGGAATTAGCGTCAGCTGCATGCTTGAGCATTCGTTTTCAGTTGAACCTTTTGTTTGGTAGCATCTTGCTTTCGCTGCCTTTCTAGTGTTGGCCTACACCCTTCACTTTCCCGGCTTATAAGGATCAACTGCTAATCAAATGCTCCTGCAAATCCAACTCGGCGCTGTCGCCATTTGTCTTGAGCCAGTACGCACTGTAGATCCACTTATTCCCTTGCCGTTTCAGTGCTGACATGTAATGTGCTGAAAACAGTTGGGTTCAGACAGTGTTTCCACACCGGCGTACCGCTGGTGGCTGCTGAATAAGTGCTACTGATACTCTGATAATCTTCCGAATCTTGGCTGCAAAAGGCATGATTGGCTGCCTGAAAGTGCTTAACAGTCACCGCATCTTTTTTCATTTCTTTCCGGTTTTGAGGAGCCGGGACATCCATGATCGGCACCCGTCCGACCAAGTGGCGCCTGTAAGATTCTGTCGCGAACGGCGTCCCGCAAAAGAGAAGAGCAGCGCAATTCTGGCAGGGCCACGTGAGCCATCAGAGGATGGATGGGACGCGCCTTTGATTCAGACAGGTTTGCTTTGCGGATACGGTGAACCAATAATGGACATGCCGGAATAAATCGCGCGCTCCTGCTCGTCAACAGGTGCGCTGTCCATATATATACGGCGCCAAAAGGCAGCACCTGGAAGACCTATTTCTAGGCGCAAGCATTACTTGATCGTCGTACAGTATTATTTAAAGAATTAAAGATGGTCTGATGGGCAACGTTGGTTGCCTTCATGGAGCATAGGGGCACAACAGAAATGTTCTGCTATCCTGAATTTCTAGTTCCTGATGAAAGCCCGAACATTGTGGCCCAATGGGCCCATGAATCAAAATTTCAGCCTAAAGAGGCCCACAGAGAAAATACTGAACCACATTTTCAAGAGACACACGCGTCCATTTCTCATTAATTTTTCTGTAGCAAGTTACTGGTTTCATTTTATCGTTGACACTTGATAGTGACCCAAAACTTGAAGTTCTTGGAATTTATACGATACGTTGTTCATGACGGCAAGAAGAGTAGTATCGTTCATGCCTACAGGCTACAGACCTGGATTCCAAAGAAAGATTTCAATGCCGTCCCATGACTTCTTGGTTAAAGGCAAAAGATGGGGAGGTCCAGATAGATCATCACCATACCACCGACCTGCTGGAAAAAAAAAGAGAGGCTTTCTGCAACGACCAAGGCCCAACAGTCCAGCTCAGCACGGGGACGCCACGCGTGAGGCCCAATAGGAAGCCGCGTGCCCGTACCCACAGCGTTATTCCAACGCAGCGGGAACCCAAACCCAACCGCGTCGCTTCGTTGCGTAGCCCCGAGGGCACTCGACACCGCGATTCCCATTCCCTCTTCCCATTTTTGAAAGCAGAAAACCAGAGTCACGGGACCCTTGCCGCCGTCGGCGAACTCGCGATGCTGCAGATGCTCGGCCTCCGCGGGGGCGCCGGCGGGGGGAGCCCCAGCGCCGGCGACGCGACCCCCGCCCGGAACGGGGACGGCGGCGCGGCGGCGGGCCCCGCGCGGCCGCTGCGGCTGGTGTACTGCGACGAGAAGGGCAAGTTCGTGATGGACCCCGAGGCGGTGGCGGCGCTGCAGCTCGTCAAGGGCCCCGTCGGCGTGGTCTCCGTCTGCGGCCGCGCGCGGCAGGGCAAGAGCTTCGTGCTCAACCAGGTACGCGTGGGGCAGGGCGAACTTAGGTTTCGGGGAATGCCTGGGTCTGGCCATCGGTGATGCGCGGCTAGGGTTTTGGCGTTGTTTTCTGAGATATGTCTGCTGACGTGGTTGGGCTTCAATTAAGGATTTGGAGAAGTTTAAGTGATAAAGTTAGCAACTCGAGTTGTAGGGTTTAGGTATCCTCTTGGATTCTAGGGTTTGTTTACTGGCCGAATTGGTGATTTTGCCCGAAATATGGAAATGTGGTGCCTGTTCACGTTGTTTAACTCAAGCATAATGATTGGCTTGTGTCCGGTTTTTAGGAGAAAGGGAATTCAAAGTGAGGATTAAGCAATGTGGGTGACTTAATTCTGCACACAGATGTTAAGGGTGAAAATTTGTGTCTCCATGCATTTAGGTGTGTGTTTTTTGCTAGTAAAAATCAGTGTTTCAAATGAGGTCTAGTGCTTAGGATGCAATGTGGACATCATCTTACAGAACTGTGCAATATTTTGGTATTAGAATGGTGTTTTACATTTCTATTAGAAAGTCAATGCTTCGTCTTGATTGCATTGGGTTTTGGTTGTTAATGCGCCTCACCTTTTAATGATTAGCATGAGTATAAAGTTGTCATTGTATTACCTAGTCAAGGAAACCATGTTTATTTTTGGGATCATATGGTCCATATGGACATTAGATATACATACATGATTGGTGCCTTAAGCATTTAGATTCTGCAAACTTATATGAAATAATAGTTTGAGTTTGTGAAACAGCAATTGACAAAATGCTTCCCATGTCACTGCTTAGCCGTTCTTGGGTGCATATCTTCAACAACCACACTATATAGGATGTGAAAAATGTGAGTAGGAATGACATAAGTTTGCGTAAACGTCACTATGGACCTTGACTCTCTGTCGAACCAGACAACCAGTAGGTGGATACAAATCGACAAGTAGTGAAGTTTACTGTTAAGCAGGATCATTGCTAAATTATGATTATTTATGTATGCCTCTTTGGTGGTGGGTTATGTTGGGTTTCAGCTCTAAGCTAACCCGACTTGCTTAGGACTAAAAGGCTTTGTTGTTGTATGCCTCATTATGACCTTCATTGTGTTAGTGTCATATTAGCATTAGGTTTTTAAACGTCTTTAGATATTTTGTGGTTTTAATTAAGTATGAGAAATGTCATGGAATTCCAAATTGTGAGATTCTATTGACAGATGAAATCTTGTTACAGCTAGATATTATAGATCTTCCTATTTTCTACTCTTCCCCTTCTAGGTGATTTTTAAGTTTGTATGACTGCATGTTAATGATTTTCTATGTGCATTTGCATCCATGAGATGAAATTTGGAAGGTAGGAGTAAATTGAGAGATGTGTCACTCTTATGAGTCACTTTACACCCAGCAATGGTATAAATTAATATTCTAGTGTTGCGCATCATTTTTGTTTCATTCTCTGTATCAGATGATAAAATTCTGCCTCTGTATGTAGCTTCTTGGGCGAAGCAGTGGTTTTCAAGTGGCTTCAACACATCGACCCTGCACTAAGGGACTTTGGATGTGGAGTGCACCTTTGAAGAGAACTGGTCTGGATGGAACTGAATACAGTCTTGTGTTGTTGGATACCGAAGGAATTGATGCTTATGATCAAACAGTATGTGTTGGTGCTACCCTTGAATTAACACCCTCTCATTGATCATGCGATGTGCTTATTGATATTAAAAAAATGATATTAGTATAATTGGATCCACACCTTTTTGGCGAGCCACACTTTTTGGGTGAATCATGATTCTGAGTGTTCACTGCCATTTACTTTTCTGGTGATTTTTTATTTGGTGTTTTCTGCAGTATAACTTATGTTGATAATTTCTGTATTACTGTCTCATGCCCGCTGATTCCCTTTTGGCAGGGGACCTATAGCATCCAAATATTTTCCTTGGCTGTTCTACTGTCAAGCATGTTCATCTACAATCAGGTACATTTCTGAATCAGTGAATTCAAAATTTGGAGCACAGTGGGAATTGTAGACTGATACTTTGGTGCTTCAGTTGTAATAACTCGTATTGAAGGATGCAAATTTCTGAGCCTTCTTGTACTTTTTCTAGATGGGAGGTATAGATGAAGCTGCATTGGATCGTCTCTCACTGGTCACAGAGATGACAAAGCATATACGTGTCAGGGCCTCAGGTGGAAGGTCCACCGCATCTGAACTTGGGCAGTTTTCACCTGTCTTTGTTTGGTTGTTGAGAGTAAGATATTGCATTCCTTTGTACAGATTAATTATGTTTCCTGAATGCTGAATGCCTTAATTATTCCCTAGCTATATGTTTCCTGAATGCTGAATGCCTTAATTATTCCCTAGCTATGCATCACCTTCTGACTTCCATCAAACATATATTGTGTTAACCTCAGTCATTATGCAATACATATTGGATATACACTGACATTCCGCTTCCTTTCCTATAGGACTTCTACCTGGATTTGACAGAAGACAACAGAAAAATTACTCCACACGATTACCTAGAACTGGTACTGAGGCCTGTTCAAGGTGGAGGAAGGGATGTATCTGCAAAGAATGCGGTATGGTAGTGATTTTTCCATGAAATATAGTTCTGTACTTCCGCTTAAGTAACTTGACATATGGACTATCCTGATACTTCTTTTGTTCTGGAAAAGATACGGGAGTCCATCCGCGCACTTTTTCCTGATAGGGAATGCTTTACACTTGTGCGACCTGTGAATAATGAGAAAGATCTCCAACGTCTCGATCAACTTCCTGTAAGTATTTCTTCCTTCTTTGAACTACAGGCCTTGTCCGTCAACCGCAAGTCAAACACTGTATTTATTTATTGAGTGTTGACTATAGGTTCTGAACTTCTGATTGGATGGGAGTCTTTAAGAAAATGCTCAAAAAGCTCCTGTTGGAAATAGCGTGTTAGGTACCAATCAGAAAGATCAAGCTTTTGTCTGATATCAGTGCAAACTATATTGTTTGTCCATTTGACCCAGTAATTCACTAATTTCAAAAAGTTTGACTGCATGTATCTTAGAACTACTCGTGTTTCTGACTTGTGGGAGTAGTAAATATTGGCATTTGGTTTGTTCTACCAAACATGAAACAATGTACACCTTATTAGAGAATACCAAACTATGCAAATATTATGTCTCTTGGGTTTTGAGGAACTTTGGTCAGCAAGAGGCATAAGAATAGATTAAAGAGGTGCATGTTTTTCCCTTTAGGAGTTAGAATCATAATGCATGTTCTGGCATAATCATATTGGTCTAACAGATTGATGTTGATGCAATGTTTCCTTATCTCTTTATTACAGCTGAGTAATTTCCGGCCAGAGTTCAGGTCTGGTTTGGATGCTTTCACAAAATTTGTGCTTGACCGAACAAGACCAAAACAACTTGGAGCTAGTACAATGACAGGCCCCATCCTTGCTGGATTGACACAATCATTTCTTGATGCCATTAATAGTGGTGCTGTCCCTACAATATCTTCATCATGGCAGGTATATCAATGTTCATTATAGCAGTGTGGCTTTTATTTTTTCACTCTTTCTTTTTGGCTTGCAGCTTAATTCATGCAGTTGTACATGTTATAGACCTGACTGATATACAAGCATGTTTTGCAAATAAATTGTGTCAACATATATTTGCAACTGAAAGAAACACCACTAAAACATGAATTGCGTATGAAACATTCTCAACTGTTTGATGAATTGGCCGGTGAACCATTCTATCATTTGATGCACCCGTTAGGTTCAACCATTAATATATTTTGTTCCTCTCTGGGTGGATGTTTTCTGATAGTTTTTTTTTATTTACACAGAATGTGGAGGAAACAGAATGTCGGAGGGCATATGATTCTGCTGTGGACACTTACAATTCTTGTTTTGACCCGAAAAAACAAATAGAAGAGGTAGGATTGCTAATAAGTGAGTTGGGGTACTTTCTCATTAGAACTTTTGGGATTTCTTTTGACTTATGGGCATGCAGGATTCTTTGAGAGAAGCACATGAAGATGCGATGAGGAAGGCTACCAGTGCTTTTAATGCATCTGCTGTGGGTGTTGGGTCCCGCTCAAAATTTGAAAAGCTTCTTCACAGTTCTCTTCGAAAGGCCTTTGAGGTGTCATTATTATTAGTTTATTACTTATCAGCTTCTTTTACTCAGCATACCTTTCACATGTAATATTCATTAGTCAGCGTTGTTGAAGTAATAAGCACATGAATGCAGGATTACAAAAGGAATGCTTTTCTGGAGGCTGATTTGCAATGTTCAAACCGAGTACAGAGCATGGAATCAAAGGTGCGGGCAGCATGTAACCGCCCTGATGCAAAGCTAGATGATGTAGTCAGGGTAAGACAACTGTAAACTTCTCTGCTGTTCTACTTAATCGACGAGAACCTTATTCTTCATTATTGTTTATATTAATGTCTCTTTCATTGGATACAGCTCCTTGATGGTCTGCTCACGGAGTATGAGTCAACGGCCTATGGTCCCGGGAAATGGAAAAAGCTGGCCACTTTCCTACAGCAGTGGTATGCACCAATGCACCACTTCATTTGTCTTATTGTGGTTGATGTGAAACAACGATCTCACATAGCTATGTTATTTTATTCCTTTGTTGGAATGATCACTGCAGTTTAGCTGGGCCCGTGCTAGACCTTTTCAGAAGACGGTTGGAGCATATAGATGCTGAAAGGAATGCACTAAGATTGAAATGCAATTCAAGTGATGATAAGTTGGCATTGCTCAGGAAGCAGCTTGAAGCAAGTGAGGGCCACAGAGCTGAATACTTGAGGCGCTACGAGGAAGTTATCAATGATAAGCAGAAAATCTCAAAGGATTACTCTGTTCGTATTACTGAACTTCAGACCAAGAGTAGCAAGTTGGAAGAGCGGTGTATGAGCTTGTCATCTTCTCTTGAAACTGCAAAACGGGAATCCAATGACTGGAGAAGCAAATATGATCACAGTATTTTGCAGCAAAAGGCAGATGAGAGTAAGTTAAAATCTCAAATTGCTTCTCTAGAGTCGAGGGTAAATATCAGTGAGGGCAGATTATCTGCAACACGAGAACAGGCCGAGTCTGCTCAAGAGGAAGCATCAGAGTGGAAACGCAAATATGAAGTTGCTGTTAGTGAGGCCAAAACAGCTCTGCAGAGAGCGGCTGTAGCACAGGAACGCACAAATAAGAAAGTGCAGGAGAGGGAAGATGCTTTGAGGGCAGAACTTGCTAACCAATTATCTGAGAAGGTTATCCTTTGTGTCAATGTTATGCATTCTTTGATTTATGTAAAAAGTGACGCATTCAATATTATTTTTCTTCCAAGTTGTATGTATATGGGCTTGGTCACTTAACTTTTGTTTGTTATGTGTAACAGGAAGAGGAAATTTCAAGATTAAGTGCTAAAGTTAGTCAAACTGAAATTCATGCTACAAGTTTGATCTCAAGGCTTGAGGTCTGTCTCTCCCTCACCCTCTCTCATCTCCCTCTCCCTCTCTGTTAACATAATCTCATTTTGCCAATGATCTAATTCAGGCCACTGAAGCAAAGTTGAAGGACCATGAGTCAGATTCACTGGCTTTGAAGGAAGAGATCAGATCGTTGACTGATAACCTGGAATCTATTAGAAGTGAAGTTCTGTCACGTGAGAAGGAAGTTAGGATCCTGGAACAAGAAAAGAACCATCTTCAGGAGAAGTATCTAGCAGAGTGCAAAAAGTTTGATGAGACAGACATTAGATGCAAGGAAGCTGAAAGGGAGGCCAGACGAGCAACAGAATTGGCTGATGTAGCTCGTGCAGAAGCTGCTGCTGCTCAAAAGGATAAGGGTGAAGCTCAACGTCTTGCAATGGAGCGACTTGCACTGATCGAAAGAATGGAGCGGCAGGTTGAGGCTCTAGAAAGAGACAAGGCCAAGATGGTGGAAGAGATTGAGAGACTTCATCAGTCAGAGAGGGATGCCATGTCCAAGGTCACGTTGCTTGAAAATAGTGTTGATGAGCGGGAAAAAGAGATTGATGAGATGTTGAAACGGAATAACCAGCAAAGATCCAGCACGGTCCAGGTTCTTGAGAGCCTGCTGGCAACAGAGCGTGAAGCATGTGCTGAAGCCAACAAGAGGGCTGAGGCCTTGTCATTGCAGTTGCAAGCAACTCAAGGCAAACTGGACATGCTTCAACAAGAGCTGGCATCAGTTCAGCTCAATGAAACTGTACTCGATAGCAAGCTCAAGACCTCAGCAAGGCGCTTAAGGGGTGAAGCTACCGAGTCTGTCCATGATATGGATATCGATGATGACAATAATGGGAGGCGTCGGAAACGATCGAAAAGCACAACAAGCCCGTTCAAGAACAATCATACAGAGGACGGTGGATCTGTGTTTATTGGGGAAGATACTTACACCGGGAGCCAGCAAGGGACTGAGACTGAAGACTATACTAAATTCACTGTGCAGAAACTGAAGCAGGAGCTCACCAAGCACGGGTTTGGTGCTCAACTGCTCCAGTTGAAGAATCCTAACAAGAAGGACATCATCGCCTTATATGAAAAGCATGTCGTCGGCAAGTAGTAATGCCTCAGCAATACTTGTGTGCTTACCCTTTGTATTCGTGCTTAGACTATCCTGTAGCATTGAATGTTATTGACACGATCAAGATGGAAGTGAAACAAAGCATGTAACTTAGTTTTGAACTCTGTGTTGTGTGTTTCTCCAATGGTGCAGTCCATTTTTAGCGTGCATCATTGGCAAGCACTTGTATCAGTTTGCCCGTTGCAGTTAGGAGTTGTTTGAAGCTCATCATTTCGTACGTGGTAATGTAGGTGAGACTGAACTATCCAAAGTTCAAACTTGAAGAAATGAATTGATTGAATCTTGGAGCAGCATGGCTTTTTTTTTCCCATACATGTTTATGATTCGAGTATTCAAGTACTACGATGGAACAACAGCATCTGATGTTAAACATATGACCTATCTAATAAAAAGGAATGCTAAAGAAAACAATTTTTGTAGTTCGTAAATGAACGTCAAGTTAGAGTGCAAAGAACATGATATGTTTCTTCACGTGTGAAGTAGATTTTCAGGCCAGGGACACGTGCCCTGACGACATGACCTGCTCCTAAATCCCTATTTAGCCTGTGAATTGAATAGGTCTTGTATAATCTTTTGTCCTGATGAATTCTTAAATCTCGATTCAAGGGCCAAAGGTAGCCCTTGCTGCATGCATTGCGAAGTTAGGCATGAAGTGAGAAGCACCTGGGGCAGGAGGTGCCCTGTTGTTTGGGACCCCCTGGTACCCCATCATTGTTCCTGGATTGTAGAACGGATCGACACCGTTTTCCCCCCTGAGAACGCTCCCACCCTGGTGATGGCCGGCGAGCGCGTTGCTGCTCGTGACGACGTTCGTGGCGGCGACGGCCTCCTTGGCCGCCGCCGCGGAGCCGCACTGCCTGGGCTGCGTCTGGAAGAAGACCTTGGAGACGACGAGCTCGCCGTCGCGCTCCTCATCGTCGGAGCCGAGGTGGTACTGGTGCATCACCCAGTTGGTCTTCTCGGGCTTGCGCTGCTTGCCGTAGTTGGTGTAGAGCACCAGGATCTTCTTGTACCCGCGGGGCCTGCCGTGGGACAGCACCGGCCGCGTCTTGCCCGTCTTGTGCCACCGCGTCTCACCGCCGACGCCGTCGTCCCCGTCGCCGCTGTGCACCTTCCGGCGCTTCCTCGTCCCCGTCGTGTACGCCTTGGACGGCCGGTGGAAGAAGTGCCGGACGAGCCCGTCCTTGCTCACGCCTGCAGAAACAACAGCAGTGCCACACATGCTGGTGACATGCATACATCGATCTGGATCGATCGGCACGTGATGCACAAAACGTGCGTTAGCGTTGCGTACCGGGGAGCCTCTCGGGGTGCGTGTAGCAGATGCCGTTCTCGCCCTCGATGGTGGGGATGAACTCGTCGACGAGGGGGTGGAGCTTCCGGGAGTCCGGCCTCGCCTTGCCCTCCAAGTGCTCCAGCAGCTCCTGGTCCGTCGGGTCGAACTTGACGCCGGCCGGCAGGCCCGGCAAGTCCTGGATCGAGGTGGTCTCCTGCAGAAAAAAAATAGAGAATTAATGACCAGCCATGTCATCACTCACCAGCGACATGGCGGCCGGAAGCCCATGTTTTCGTTCGTCGCAGAAATTAGATGAGATTTGCATGCACTATTGTTTCAAGCAGCAAGATGCCGTGATCTAGCTAGCACCATGCTCCGCACAGACGAGCAATACATGCATGGGCACGCGCGCAGCAGGCGTGCGCGTGTACGAACCTGTTCATAGTGCGCGCGGTGGCCGCACGACGGGCACATCTTGACGAGGACGGCGAGCGACGCGGCGGCCTTCTTGCCCGCGGCGGCGGCGGCGGCGGTCGGGGACAGGCTGCTCTCCACGGCGGCGCGCACGTCTTTGAAGCCATTGCACCACGTCATCCTCGCCGCGCGCTCTCACGCACGCTCGCTCTCCTGATCGGGAGACGAATGTGTAGGGACGACGAAGGGTGCGCCGTGCGCGTGCTCCTCTATAAGAACCCCATGACAGGCGGCCGGCAAATGAAGCTTAACACCGGCTCGATCGGCTGGGGAGGGGGATATAATGCAGGGTGTTAAAAGAAGACGACGAGGCGGGGCTAAGCATAGGCTGGGCTCTAGAGAGAGTAGAGGTGTGCAGAGAGACAGAGTAGAGGTGTGCAGAGAGAGAGAGAGAGAGAGAGAGAGAGAGAGAGAGACGACACACACGACAGGGATCGATCGGAGAGGGAACAACAAACAAAGGGGGTTGGTCAAAGAAAGAGAACCGAGGCCCGGCCGGAAGAGAAAAGGAGGAAGCCGCCGCTCACTAGCTAGCTAGCTAGCTAGCTTGTCCCTGTTAAAAGCTACCTGCGATCACACACACCACCGTACACTAGCAGCTTCAGTGACTTCCCCATCCCCAGCCGGTACGAACAGTGTGCACACACACACATCGCGCATGCGAGCAGCTTCTCGATCGATCGAGCGCCGTGGTCTCCCAACAAAGACGAGGACAGATACCATCTATCCATGCATAGAGAGCTCGAGGCACTAGCTAGCTAGCACCAGCAGCTAGCACTACAAAGCTAGCATCGTCTAATTAAGCTAGGGATCGAAAGGCATGGAGGACGACGACGAGCCGCCCACGATCGAGACTCGAGAGAGACGATGTTCTGGCCTCGTTTTCTCCTCTTTTATGTCGTTTGTTGCCTGTGTGTGTACACAAGAAATGAGGAAACACGCAAGCCAAGCCAAGCCAAGCGAAGCTAGGGTCGGATCGGAGGATCACACAGTAGGTGGATGATGGCACGTTGCTTGGTCCTCACGTATAGGCACCGCGAACTCTTCTTCCGTTTCCGTATACGTGAGAAGGAAACCAGGGCCGGCCGGCCGGGCCCCAGCCCTCGCTCCCTGCTCGCGCGCGACGCCGGCCGGCGATCGCGAGCGCGTTGCTGCGGAGAGGCGCAGGCTCTCCCAACCAACCGCGTGCGGGTCATCCGATATCGATCAATTCCCTGCAACTTGCTTTCATTTTTTCAATTCCCAGCAGAAGTTAATGCATGTATGAGCCACCAAACATGGTTTCCACTCGTTCCATGCATCTGGGCTCCGGCAATATGAGAAGCGTCTGTACGTGAATGCGATCGAGGTTGCTGGGCCTCGATCGTACTTTCGCCGCGCCCGTGTGAGGGCGCAGCTGCTGCACGCATGATGAGAACCTGCCCATACATACATACATACATACATACATACATACATACATACATACATACATACATACATACATACATACATACATACATACATACATATATCAAAAATCTATTCTACACACTCCTACATGTGTATCTCATGATGTAGGACGTATCTGATCTAATAAAAAATATATACGAGGTATATGTGATTATACTAGATCATCTGTGATGGTATATACGTTGAGTATGTGATCATACATAGAGTATGTGGACATACTCAATTTTATATACTAGTACTAAGGTATAATAATATATATTTAAAAATAGGGATGCTTTTAAAATTTTTCGTATATATCCCTTTGAAGTATCTTAGAATAAGTATATAAATATGCTCAAAGTGATAAATGGGTATGTGAATATACGCACGATGGTATACTGATGGTAAGAGTAGCTACACGCGAATATAGGTAAAACTCGTCCATCTGGAACCTGGCTTGGCTGGCTGGCTGGGTTAGCAGCTAGAGTCAGTTCTACTACTCCTATAACGAGCACATATATATGCGTGGGATAATTACGGAGCGAGAGGTATATAATCGGTTTGGTGCATACGAAAAGGAAGAGATAGATATATATAGCGGCCATCATCTGTGCTCACCAGCACGAGCCCGGTCGTGACACGCAAGAAGGATAATTAATTAACGAGGCCGAGCGACGTCATGCTCATGCGTTTGTGCGTACGTGCGAGATGCAGCGAGCGGAGCCGGAGCGCAGGTGGAGTGGAGGCGGGGCAACCCCGTGGATTCGCAGGAGGTTCCACCGCGCGCGCGCGCAGCGCGGCCGCCCGGAGAGGAAGGGAGGAGTCCACGAGGATGAGGGGCTGCTGCCTGCTGGGAGCGGCTTGTTCAGATACGAGGTCGCCGTGGAGTGTCTTGCAAGGCAGACGATGCTAGCTAGCCCCCTCACCCCACAAAAGAAAAGGCCACCCGAGCCGCGTGCGTCAATGCATCAGGCACCCGCACGCGTATAAGGCTCAGGTTTGGAAGAAGCTAAAACTGAGTGCTAAATTTTAGCATATATTATTAATTATATCTATGCTAAAGTTTTTAAATTTTGACTAAAGTTTAGCCCACCTCATTAGCACTCCTATTTGGATGGACTAGTGCTAAAGTTTAACAACTTCATCTATTAGCATTTAGATCCAAACAAAGCCTAAATATGCAAGAACAATCGATCAATCCTAGCAAATTTCAGTACATCTTTAAAAAAAAGTACGCAAAAGAAATTCCATTTGCCTATACACGCACATATATATAATTTATTCTACACGCACTCGTAGCTACTCCCATATATTTATCTCATGACGTAGGACGTATCTGATCCAACAAAGAGCATGTACGTGAAGTATATTATCATACTAGAACATCTATAATGATATATACATTGGGTATATGACCTTACATACAATACGTGGACATACTAATTTTTATATACTAATACTAAGTATAATTATAATATATTTAAAAATAGAGGTGCTTTTGAAATTTTTTTATATACCCTTTTGAAGTATCTTATAATTAGTGTATGAACATAATCAAAGATAAATGAGTATGCGGACATACGCACAATAGTATACTGATGGTGAGATTAGTTACACGTAAGTGTAGATAAAACTCGTTATATATATATATATATATGTATATATATATACTTCTATACTGTACTCTCGCTACTTATTTGATACCCCTCCCGGGACCCGACACCCGCGCCGAGCGCGCCTCCGTTTTTTCTCCCCTTCGCCGGTTCCCCTCGGGCGGTTCCCCCCACCCTCCATCCGTCCGATTTTTTTCCGCTTCGCCAGCTCCTGATAGATCATGGGGCGACGATTGGTTTCCAATTTCTCACGACTCGGCCTCCCGCCGGCGACCCTCTGCTGACGCGCTTTCCCTTCCCGCGCCGCATCGGCCAGCAGCAGACGTCTGAGCCAGGCTCCTGTTCTCCCCCTCGCGCCGTCCCGGCTAGGCGACGAGCTCCCGTGCCGTCCCGGCGAGGCCCTGCGCCGCCGGCTCCCGCGCCGCCCCGGCGAGCTGCTTCTTGCAACGTCCGCGCCGACCGCCGTTTCAGAGGTACCCCCACCCGCTTCCCCGCCTGTCGACGCGTCTCTGTTCCGTCCCGTGCCACCCCGGCGAACTACAGACGTCCGCGCCGGGTGCCATTACCCCCATCCCCCCTCCCGCCGTCCCGGTGATAGTCTCCCGCCGCCGCGCCGCGTCATCAACTCACCCGCCTCCGGCCGTCCTGGAGAGACCCTGCGCCGATGGAGCCTTCTGGTGCGTCATTTTCTCACATTCACTGCTTTCTTCGATTCCCTATGTGCTTTGTGAAGACCTATTTCGATTCCCTACATTTCAATTTATGCAGTGATGAGTGGATAGTACTTCAATCCCACGTCTCTGGTAGTAGTGAGCAGAAAAGACAACCGAGAGGCTAGGGAGAGGTTGTGGCATTGTACTGTATGATTAGTTAGCCGGTCTTGTAGTGGTCAGTGTACAGTGGGCGCACGTTCTATTCTCTACCCTGCTGCATACCTTTAAGATCCTAAGCTACTCCACGGCTAAATCAACCAACGTAGCATTAGGCAGCGTGAGTAGGGGTGTACATTGATTACTCGTAGCTGCATCTCCAATCCTCTTTAATTTAAATATTTATACTATTTTTTTAAAATAGAATCTTATTTTAAAGAAGTATTACAAATATTTAAATTAAAATGAATTGGAGGTACAGCTAAGATTAGCTATTTGCACCTCTAAGCAGGAGTACGTTACATAGCAGGAGTAGTGCATCATGTCAGGTACGAAGCGCTCTCTCGGAAAGCATCCCCCATGTCAGTTGGGAAGGCCTGGTGTGGTGGTGGGTGCCTTTGGGGTGGCGTGGCAGGAACTGGTTGGTCGTGACCCGGGATCTACTTCGACTGCCCCTCCTCCCAATTAGCCTGCAGCCACAAAGCTCGCTTAGTTTCAGGCTACCTGCTTTTAGGCGGGGCGAACTACTACCAGGCGCCGCGCTCGCCGTACGTTTGGAGCCTTAGCTTGCTCTAGCTCATTAGTCGTGCGTGGCTGAAAATCCAAACCGAATGGTCAAGTCAGATCAGATCATGTGTCTCGTGCTGCTGATAATTGAGATCGGCCGGACACTAACATCGGGGTTCGCCCTCGACCGATCGATCAATCGGCCGGGAGAGGATATGGTACTACGCCTCCATCAGAAAATGACAGCGTACCCCTAGATAGCCTGCACAGACAGCTCCATCCACATCCAAGCAACCGCAACAAAACGTGTGTGTGTGTGTGTGTGTGTGTGTGTGTGTGTGTGTGTGTTTCTTTGTAACTATCAGCACAATAATAAGCAGAGCCCGTTGTTGAATTGGCAAAACGAAAGGATGACATGTCATGTCGTCAGCTCTGCATCAGAGGCAAATTTTGTCCGCATGGATGGATGATGAGCTCTGTAACTTCTGTTTATTAGGTGTAATAAGATGCTCCAAAAGCAAGGTCGACTCACGTTTTAGCGTGGAATCAACGTAAGTACTAGTATGTGCGCAGCAGGTCGTCCTGTACAAATTGAATGTGCCATTGCAAGCAAGCGCTCCTAACAAATTGCTATATACATACGATCTGCGTAATTAGTATGGGAGCGCCTGCAATTAATCTTAATCAAGTGCTTAATTAGCTGCCTTAGCTTGCAGGGGAAGCTCGGATGTGTGTGTCCTCCTTCACACACTTGTTGAAAACGGTGACATCGTACTTCCTAATTGGAATTTATTGCACGTTCTGTGGAGCATGCTGCATGTGTCAGCTGTCAAGAGTCGAGACATGATTCGCTTAGCCGGTAGTAGGGGTGAAGACTTTCGTGCAGGCCGGGATGCAATCACTTCTTCAATTTGACACTGATCGAAAAATGATTTCAACTTTCAAGTCTTTGTAAGATTTTACTGTCATCTGAAAAGGAAATTAAAATAAACGATTTTACATCGGTGACTCCTAAAGTTTACGGTGAATAGAAATTTTTATAAATATCTAATTAATTAGTACATGCAAAAGTATAGTGTAGAGTCAGTAATAATGAGCTACGACAAGCCAGCGCACACTGCCAAACATCATCACTAGAACTGTTCTCGTGAGTGGCTACCAAGAGTACATCAATGTTTTGGACTGGTTTACTGATCTGAAATGTGGAAATGACAACCAAATTACAAACACATGGTGCAGTGATCTGAACCTAGCTAGGGAAATAACAAATGACCGGCTGATTGAGCAAGATGTGCTAGTGCCTAGTACCTAGGATAGGATACTTCGATACAAGTAGGGCTAACCTAAGAACATGCTACGGTTGCTTCATCCATGCATGCACAGAAAAGGGAACCACATGATCAAAGGATTTTGCTGTCGTCTCCTGCAGCTTTACAATGTTCTCCCGGACCCCCTGCCGCTGGAGCACGCCGTGCAGAAATTGCAATGCGATGTGGGTGAATCTCCCGGCACAGGAAAGCCACTGGGCTGCCATTGGCAGCTGGTAAAGAGAAAAGGAAACAGGCCCACGGCAGGAGGCTTGTCTTGGCAAAGCATTTTGCTTGGCGTAGCCTAAAGTGTTTTATTCCATCACGATCCTTCCGATTGCATAGGCCATGCAATGTCTGTCTGTCTTCTTGTTTCAGGAATTAGGATGCTGGAGAGCACGTGCAAGGAGGGCACATGAGAATATGAGATGATCCAGTGTCTCCACCGGGCTAGATTTTCATACAATCCCAAACAAGTAAGATTGACTATCCTTTTTTAATAGAATACAAGGATTGGATCCATCTGTTGGGCCTGCTATTTCAGGGAGGGCATTGAGGCCTTGGTGGGCTTTCCCTGAAACTGCAAGCAACGTGTCTTTCTTTCTTTCTTATGCGTTCAAGGCACACTCTACTGCATCCACTCCTATTCTGCCAAGTGGAATAAAAACTCTTATCGGACTATAACACCACATTTTCTATATTTTTTTAGAAGGACAGGCCCCATTTTCATTAGAAAACAAAGCAAACAGACCACACATTTTTATATATACAAAACTAAAAAAAAACATTACTGTCTCCAGATCATTCGGGATACAACGAGACATGCCGATCGGGCGGTTAGGAGTACCGGTCAGAAATCTTCCCGGCACCACGCTCCTGCTGCCCGATCTGCACGAGGCACCCATAGCTCATCGCGAAAAGGAAGCCGCTGGACAGCCACCAGGAGCACGCCGAGCCCTCCCGCTACTCAACCGGGCCGGCCTCGCGACGCAAGCATGGCGTCGCGCGCCTGAAGCGTGCGCGCTCAGGATGGCGTGGCCGGAGGCCACCGAAAGCAAGCCACGGCCGAACTCAGCCGCGGAAACACACAGGCCCGTCCGGCCGTTTCTCGTGCAAGCAACCGCAAGCTCTCCCGATTTGTTTATCGGCCAGCAGAGGAGCCTGTTCCTTGCAAGCCAATGCGATCGCCGACCGGGAAATGCCTGACACGCTCGGCCGATCTCGCCTCCGTCCACATGGATTTCCTCTTTCGCGGCCTTTAAATCCCCGCGCATTGTTCCACCGGCGGCCGCATATGCCATTTGTTATTGGTCTAGTACATGCTCCAGTACTAATCTCCCAGTCGGCGAAGACGATCGACGCGAGGTGGTGGCGAGGGATCGGCGGCAATGGCGGCGGCGGCGGCGACAGCGCGGCACGACGACGTGGAGTCCCAGCATGAGGAGCGCGACGATGCTAACCGTGAGGAAGCGCAGCGGCCTCTGCTGGAGAAGCGCACCTTGGCGGACGGCGGCGGCATGAGCCCGATCCAGCGGGCCATCAGCCAGACGTACCAGAGCACGGCGCACCTGGCGACGCTGCTGCCGACGGGAACCGTGCTGGCGTTTCAGCTGCTGTCCCCGATCGTCACGGCGCGGGGCCAGTGCATCCGCGCCAACCGCGCCATGGCGGGCACCCTCCTGGCGCTCTGCGCGCTCTCCTGCTTCGTGCTCAGCTTCACGGACAGCTTCCGGGACGCCGGGGGCGCCGTCCGGTACGGGTTCGCCACGTTCCGCGGACTCTGGGTCATCGACGGCGGCGCGGCGCTGGCGGACCCGCGCGCCGCGGCCGGGTACCGCATCCGGTTCCTCGACTTCGTGCACGCGGCGGTGTCCATGATGATCTTCGCCGCCGTCGCGCTGTTCGACCAGAACGTGGTGTCGTGCTTCTACCCGGTGCCGTCGGAGGACGCCAGGCAGGTGCTCACCGTGCTGCCCGTCGCCATCGGCGTGGTCGGGAGCATGCTGTTCGTGGCGTTCCCGACCGCCCGCCACGGCATCGGTTTCCCGCTCTCGAAGCACTGATCTGTTTTCAGGGCGCGCTGCCTGTTTGTATTCATCCCCATTTCCAATTCTTGTAAATAAGTAAATTGCACCAACAGATTATGAACACCCTCTCTCAAAAAAAAAACAGATTATGAACACCGTCAAGGGGCGAGTAGCTTTCGTGTTTTTGCCTATGCTTCATGCTACGGCTTGATGAACTTGAAACTTCTACTCTTGGCAGCATACGTGTAAGTCGCTAGGCATGATGTGGTATGCCACACCAAAATAGCAAGGGGCAAGCTGATACTTGCAAGTAAAGCAGCGGTAAAGGTTTAGAGCACCACTGCAGGATGCGTGCTAGATATCACACATTGCTATTTCAGTGACACGGGCTTGCTTCCGATGTCTCAATCTTTCGTGCTTGTACGACGACTTATCCGGCAAGAAGGAAGCATGCTGAGCTCTGTCCAAGGCGGACGTTCAGGCACGCAATGCCGGCAGCCGTGCGGGTCCCCGTGTCAAGCATGCAGGTTCACGCGCGCGGTCAATTGAGGCGTCAAGCACACCGGCGACAAATGATGACCGCGCCGTCCTTTGTGAGACCAGAGGAGTGGAGGAAATGAGACGGGAGCAGGAGGGAATCCGATAGAACGGAGCAATTGCTTGGTTAATCGTGGTCGTTTTTTTTTCACCCTCTTTAGTTTGATTGAATATATATTTTTCTCTCCCACAAAAAATTGGACTTAGAGCCCGTTTGGATAGATTAAAGTTAAGTGCTAAACTGTAGTACGTATAACACTTATATTCCTGCTAAAATTTTTGCGTCTTGTCTAAAGTTTAGTTTTCCATTAGCACTCCTGTTTGAATGAACTAGTGCTAAAGTAACTTTAGCACTTGAGTATTAGTACTTGGATCCAACACCCTCTTATTTTGAATACGGGTTGCCGTGGGAAGATGAAGGCATTGTCCGAATACTCCACGCCATCAAGATCAATACTCCCATGAAGAATGGCCTGCGCTATCTGTTGTTTCAGAGGGTTCAGGATCAGGAAAGGACGGAGGGATCATTTATATTCAGCATCAGTAGACTCCAGCATTGTTGTTGGGCGTTTGTAATTGTCGCACTCAATGACCATACTGGCGATGTGATTCGAGTAGGAGCTGCCCAGGTGGTTCATTGGCTAGATGCTTTCCAAGCAAAAGTGTTTTTCTTTTTGAGGGACAAGCAAAAGTGTTGGTATACACAAACACAGCAGGCATCAAAGGTGTAGTAGATTTGAGCATGACAAATGTTGCAGCGGGAATGGATTTGTTTGCCGCTAAAGAACGCTTTGGAGGGTTCTGCTTTCTGTAGTTGGTTTACCTAAGAATGGACGGTAAATTTCAGTGAATTAGACGCCGGATACATAGGGGAACTGGGATTTATGACGGTGGTGAAAAACAAAGGGACGCAGTTTCATCGTCCCATCTACACACTGGAGTACAACACCGATGTCACGATCATGAAAAGCCCACTCCCACTCCCACTGCCACCTGGGGTCCCACGGACCACGGTAGTTGGCCCGACCGCAGAACATCGGCAGCAAACCCGTTTAGAGCATGGTTAATAAGCCACCCGACAGCCAGCTGAGAACCTGCGCCATGGCACATACAGCCTGTGAATATAACAAGCCGGTGGAGAGATTAACTGCATCAGCTATGCTAGTATTTAGTGCTTGGCATACGAAGACTATCATTCGGTGTGCTACATTTCAGTGGCCATTCAAAAATCAACAGAATGCACAAACGAGACGTTCCACAAATATAGCCAACTTAAAGTAACGTAGTCCATTTTGTTCTGGATAGCAGGTTAGTATGCAACATCGCAAATAACCTGATGGCATATAGTACCATGATAGCATCATTTAAGCATAGTGCAAGTCTTAAAAAAATAGTAACCAAAGTTCTATGAATAAGATCTCCGGCAAACAAGCCGTAAATTAATCTAAAAGACGATAAAGGTTCGACGGCATAGTTGGATCTTTGGTAGAAAGGAGCAGCCAAACCATCCGATCAACATTACCAACAGCACTGCAAGTTGGAAGGTAACAAGAATTAGGACGACATGATGATTATGAAATGTTAAAAAAAAATAGACACAATTTTTATCTCGTGGATAAGTTCTTAGTTAATATACAATGTAGGGGTAGAGATGCATACTTGAGCCCACACCAGCAACAATCACCACATCATAGCATGGTTCTGAAATTAAAAACAAAACACCATGTTAATGACTAGTCTTATTGAAAAATGGCATAGAAACAAGCAGATTTCAGAATTCTACCATGACTAGTTATGATGGCTATTTCCAAACCTACGCCAAATGTGCTCAATCAGATCATTTTTAAGGTGGGTATGTTGTGGACGAGCACGAATAGCAGCTTTTCTACGCAAGACATCAACGAAGTATAGATTACCACCAGTGTTCACTTCAGGAGGTAGAGAAAAGGATGCCCCTGGAATCTCATTCAAATCAATATGAATACTAGCATCCTCTCTCTCATCTTCCACTATCATATTGTGGAGAATCACACAAGCTAGCATGATTCTTCCCACACTCTTTCTCTTCCACAAAAGTGCAGGACGATGAACAATGGAAAAACGGGACTGCAGTACCCTAAAAGCACGCTCCACATCTTTCCTTGTCCCTTCTTGGTGTTGGGCAAACAACTTATGTTTCTCTGTTTGAGGAAGCGCAATAGTCTCCATAAAGGCTGCCCATTCTGGGTATATACCATCAACAAGGTAATAACCTGTGCTATACTCATTTTCATTGACGGAAAACTGAACTTGAGGGACTCCTCCTTTTAAGACATCAAAAAATATTGGGGACTGGTTGAGCATGTTAAGGTCATTGTTTGACCCAGCAACTCCAAAGAAAGCATGCCAAATATAAAGGTCATGCGAAGCAACAACTTCTAAGACTATAGTTGGCACTCCATAATCACCACGGGTAAACTGCCCCCTCCATGCTAACGGACACTTCTCCCAACGCCAGTGCATGCAATCTATGCTACCTAACATTCCTGGGAAACTGCGAGACTCATTAACCTGAAGTAAACGCTCAACATCCTCACATGTGGGGCGTCGCAGGTACTCTCCACTAAACACCTCAATCCCCCTCGTGCAAACTTATCCAAGCACTGTAACGCAGTGCACTTTCCAATCTTCAAGTACTCATCAAGAGCATCTGTAGGAGTGCTATAAGCCAGCATGCGCATGCCTGCTGTACACTTTCTGCAGTGGTGAGAGCCCTATTCGACCAGCACAATTTGCTCTATAAGTAAAATAGGGAGACTACTGCCCAAGGGCATCCACAATGCGTAGGAAGAGACGCCTATTCATACGGAATCTAGTACGAAATATACTCTTGGGGTAGGGTGGTTCTGAAGCAAAGTAGTCCTCTACAAGACGCTCATGAGCACCTTCATGATCCCTCCGGATGCTCTTTCTAGGACCATATTGTCGCTGAGGTACTCCAGCCGCTAAGGCAGCCTTCATCTTCATTGCGAGCCTCCTAACAAAGAAGTCAAGGACGCTCTGCTCAGCAAGTTGCTCTTCAATTATTTTGGTAGGGGCTAGTTCATCGGAATCATTTGAGTATGAAGATGAATCTGACATGGTTTTGGCTGCTGGTTGAAGAAGAAGGTGAGGAGGAGAGAACACACGCTGGTTGAGGCTGCTGAACTCAGTGAGCTGCAGCTGCTCTACTGCCTTCAATATATCAACATAGAGAACATGTACAAGGGACGGTCAACCACTACTACCTAAGGTCAGCCACTGTTGTACATCTACTGTTGCCATGTTGCAACTTGTTGCTACATCTACTACCATGTCCTCTAGGACATGGCTGAGCTAAGCCACTACTACCTAGGGTACAACCTGGTAAAAGTGATGGTCTATTGCCATACTTGAACAGGGCAAAGGACAACAGTCAAAGTAGGAAGAAGAGAGGTAGATGAATTATATAGTGTATCCTGCTCTGGTTTAGATGAATTATTATTGCATTGTAGCATAAACTTACAACTGAATTACTTTGAGGCGTGTCAAAATTTTCCAGCTATACTTTCCTGCATGGTGATATGAAAAACATGAGTTATCATCATTCACACCATAGTTATGATCAAGGGTAGTAACTAAGCTTCAGTATCTTAATCATCTTTTGTTAAATAGCTGCTCCCTCAAATACTTTACCGCCAACACATGCTCGGATCTCACATCTTCAGGCATGCTTGTTGTCTCTTTCATCAATAGCGCTCGATATGCTTCTAGCATGACTGACTTCTTGTGCTCTTTTGCTGCTAGGTGCGCAGGCTTCCGAGCTTCAACATTCTCACTGGACACATACCTTTGTGTCTCTAACATCTCTTTGCGCCCTTCATTTGTTGTTTTCTGAGCATCTAAAAAGCTAACGAGCTCATCTTCAAGATCTATTATACAGGGCTGACCCTTTTTCTTTTTCTTGCGCTGCTCCTTAGCTTGCTTGCCTCCTATTGGCCGCTCATCAGCATCATCATCTAAAGAGAAACATTTCCCCACATTCTTCTCTTCACAGAACTTTCTTTCATCTGGCTCCAGATCTTCTAGGCATCCCATTTTGGTTCTTTACGAAGAACCTCCCAACAATGCTTAAATATAAATGGACCATCTTTTTTGTGCTCTTCTTCATAAGATTTCATTGCCTCATCCTCAATATCTGCATCCGATTCACCACTAGCCCATAGAGCATTGGCCTCCTTCCAGCTACCACAAAACCATGCAACCCTTTTTCTTAATTCTTGCAAAGTGATCCTTGATTTGCTTGACTTGTCTTAAATGATTTTTTGGGGTGGTGCTAATGTAGATATTAGCAACACCTTTCCAGTATTGATCATTTTTCTTGTAGTTGAACTGGACATGATCATTTGAGCTATTTATCCAAGCACTAACCTACAACATTACCAAAAGATGATTACTGGTGTGCTATTAATGCAACACATGGATGCTACCAACAAAAAAATTAACATACCAATCTCAGATCCTCCTGTTTTGTCCATAACATGCGTTTTTCAGTCCTACCACACTTGTCACCATTATCATCAGCAACAATATTGATTGCTTGCGATTTACTCCCATTGCACACTAAGCTTGCAGGGCTTGCTGTGCTATTCATAAAACTCATGAAACCACCAGGAGGGTAAGGATTTGGTCCCCTATAAAAAACATTAAATAAAAATAGTACTCATGAAACCACCATTGACTTACCAAGTTCCATAACTACAGTGAATCTAGTACTTAACTTAATACATACAAGATGATCCTAGTACATGGCATATCAAGATGATTCTAGTACACGGCATATCAGTTCGAACTAATAATTAAAAATTATAAACTATCAATTGCAAGAGATAAAATGTAATAGCTGAGAAAGATTCATGAGCAATGGAGGATACATACCATGCATGCACTTTAGAGTCATCATCATTCTCAGCCACAACCTGAGAAAATGCAGAGAGAGTCGGCATCCACGAAAAGCCTTGAGGCGACGAACCCGCCAAGCCTAGTTGCTGATGCCCGGTGCGCCACCATGGTGCACTGGATGTTGACTGCGTAGGTGGAGCTGGAAACCAGGTGCCCAGTCCATACGACAGGATAGGAAGAGGCTGCTGCGGTGGAATCTCCATAGGCGTCGGTGCAGATGTTCTTTTGGTTTTGCCACCCATCAGGCAATCCCGGCCGCCGGACTTGCTAATTAGGGTTTGGGAAGTGAGAGTTTTGGGAGGATTTGAGGCTTTTATCCTTTCATTTGGCGTGCAAGACGTTGATTTGAGACGAGAGGAATCAAGTTTAGCGCGAATCTGGTGGAGCTGTGGCAGAATTTGGCGCGCGGGCGAGCAGGGAAAGGCGCGAGCGAGCGGGAGGGTGCGGTGCCACACGAGATCGAGAAGGGGGAGGGAGGTGGGGAACCAACGTCGACCTTATCGCCTACAACCGGCAGGGAACGGGCTGTGTGGTGGGTCTCAGCCGGGCGAAGAGTTCAACGCCGGCCCATTCTCTCTCTGCTATTCTCTCCCTGCCGCATCATCATTTTTTTCTGCGTGGTCTCTATTCAGCCGGCTGACTCAGCCTTATTATACTTGCTCTTACCGCTCGGGCACCCTCTGGACTTTGGTACGCGAAGCGCGGCCATCCAGCGGGGCCCCACACCCCCGTCCACAAACATTCCGCCGAGGCCACAGAAGATCCGGGGCCAGTTCTACGATCTCTCTCATCGCACGAACGAACAGCCACCCCGCCGGGAGATTCACAACGCGCACGCACGAAATCCACACCGCTCCAAGAACAAATCCACATCATTGCTTCCCCCCTCCTTTCCTTCTTGGCCTTGCCTGAGCCTGACGCCTCCCGCCCGCATCGAGTCGAGAAAGAAAAAGGATAACAGCAGCGGGGAACGGAAGAGCATCAAACGCCACCAGCGGCAGAAGCAGCAGCAGCAAAGGCAATAATAAAAGTCGGAGGCATCAAATCGAAAAGGTTTTTATTAGCATGGAAGCGATCCAAACCCTGACCAATTCGGGCCGAGCAGCAGGCGGAGGAGTTGCATCTGTGGCCTCCCCTGTTGCTCCTCCTCCCGGTCTCTATTGCTATCCGCTTTTGCGCCGCGGCGCGTCCACCGATACTGTTCTTCGCGTTCTCGGTATTATTGCTGCGGGTGGAATTCGCGGCGCGGATCGAGCCGCGGCGCATCGGGCGGGCCTCGCCCCGGCCCCGTTCCCACCCTCGGCTGCTGCTGCTTCTCCTGCTCGTGTATTTATCGCGGAGGAGATCGCAGGCGCGTGTGGTTAGGTTTGTTGTTTTGTGCTTCTGGTGTTCGCGTTCGTGTTTGGCCGGCTGGAGGCGGCGGGGTCGGCGAATCTAGGGTTTCGGTCGCCGGGGATGGAGTCCTCCGGCGATGGGGGCGACGAGGGCGCCGGGGCGCCGTCGGCGGCGGGGATGGGGAGCCCCGGCCCGGCGTCGGCCCCCGCGGCCGTCGGCGGCGGGAGTAGCGGAGCGGGTGCGTCTGGATCCGGGGGGAAGCCGCCGGTGAAGCGCGTCATGAAGACGCCCTACCAGTTGGAGGTCCTCGAGAGGACCTATACAGGTTCGTCGGCTGCTCAGGAATCTGAATGTTTTGGATTTGTTTTTGCGAGCTGTCGATCGGAATTGTGCGCTTGCTTTTCATGGGGATTTGATTTGTCTTGTGTTGTGTTGGTGCAGAGGACTCGTACCCAAACGAGACGAAGCGGGCGGAGCTGTCGGTGCAGTTGGGACTCACAGACAGGCAGCTGCAGATGTGGTTCTGCCATCGCCGGCTCAAGGACCGGAAACCTCCGGCCAAAAGGCAGCAGCGGGATGAGGAGGTCACCGTGCCAGTCATCGCTCCACCGCCCGTCCTTCCGCCCCCATTGCCACCCAGCGAGATAATGGTGGGGACTGTTGGGGCTTATGGTGAGCAGATGCTGCCCTACTCCAGGAGAGGGCCTGGCCGGTCATCGGCTGTGCCTAGGATATCTGTGCCGGAGATTGGGAGCAGATACTATGAGCCACCACCGGTCATTCTGCCTCACATGGCAGCGGTGCACCTTACACAAGCTGAGCACCGGGTGATTGATTCTGTGGAAGCATCGATAGGGGAACCGCTGAGGGAGGATGGGCCAGTGCTTGGTATTGAGTTTGATCCACTTCCTCCTGGTGCATTTGGTGCGCCTATTGGTGAGAAACTGAGAACCTTATTCACATGATGCTTCTACATTATATTAATTTGATCAGTGCCGTAATAATTTGTTTTTGTTGATACCATGCCTCCTTCGCTTGTTGTTTGAGTCTGTAAATTTATGATACATGTTTGAGTCCAAAATCAGGCCTATTGTTTTGACCTCTACACACCACTTCCTGTCATCCCAATATATCTAATGTTAAATGTAATGGATATAAACTCTCATTTCTATTCTTGGAGTTTTGGAAAGTTCTTGCCAGGATTGTTTTGTACTGTCTGAATTGATGCCAATATGTCTCATCATGGAATCATGATTATATTATGCTGACTTGTTTTCTGCTATTTATTTTCTATGTCTGGGAGCAGTTCCAGAGCAACCGAAGCAGCCCTATCGATCTTATGAAAGCAAGATGTTTTCTGGGCATGATCCTAAGCCCTTGAAGGTATGCTGACTGTTCTTTTTCCTTGTGACAGCTTCATGCACCTCTTGTCTTTGATTAGACGGATAAGTGTAATTCCGCAGTCCGTAATTCAAGGCTGTGTAATCGTGTTTGGTTCTCTCATATACATATATGTGTGGTACTCCATTCATGCACTGCCTTGTTACACGTTTATTCCTTTCATGCATATCGTTGAATTGAAGGGAATATCATGATTGCATGAGACTATGAGAGACATCATGTGTGCATGCCTGTTCATAGAGCCTCATAAGCATTTTTGAGTCTCTTTCTGCACATTTTTTTAATGATCATATCATACTTTTCATACCTCATGAGTTTACATTGTTTGGAGTTTTTTTGTTTCTCCTATTCATGATTTCTCTGCTTGTCTACTGATTTTATTCTGACGAGATTAATGTTTTCTTAAATAACCAAATCATGATCACTTTGAATGTGTTCCTCTTGTAGGCATCAGCATTTTTGCCTACCATAGACCCTTTGCTTCCAAATACAGTTACTGGGAAACGGAAGTCCTTGGTTGGGTCGTCTTCTCATCTTGGTTCACAGGCAGTACATGAATACCAGTTTCTTCCTGAGCAGCCAAGTGATATATATGAGAGGGCAAGCCAGTCGCGCTATTATGATGCTCCAACAGAGGAGTCAAATTCAAGGATAGCTTCTCTGTCTACGGGATCACGTTTTCTCCATGGAGCTGAGCAGGCACCCAGCTATTCGTTTCACGGTCAATTATCTGCTTCTAGCCTTTTAGCTCAACATGGCAGATCACCCATTCTATCAGGATCAGCAGATCATGAGGGGGCTCTGTCAAATATTAATGTTAGCCCAACTCCAATCCATGGCCAATTTGGCATTCCTCAAGTTGCTGGGTTTGAGAACTCCCATGCATCCTCTGAAAGAATGGGTTATCATGATGAAGATACCTATCGTGTGGACAGAAAGCGCAAGGTAAACACTCCCTGCATTTCTGGATGTATTCTTTTTCTTCTTCAGTTTATTGATATATGATCTCTATCTAACACTACTTCAGCATAATGAGGAAGCTAAGATTGCGAGGGAAGTTGAGGCACATGAAAAACGAATCAGAAAGGAGCTTGAGAAGCAAGATCTGCTGAACAGAAAGGTCTTCCTTAGTTACATTTGAAAGTTCACTCATACCTTTCATGGTGCCTTATTAATTCTTTTTTTTCATATTTTTGCAGAGAGAAGAACAAATGCGGAGGGAAACAGAGAGACATGATCGTGAAAGACGTAAAGAAGAGGAGAGGATGATGCGTGAAAGGCAAAGGGAAGAAGAGAGATTCCAAAAGGAACAAAGGCGTGAACACAAGCGCATGGAGAAGTTTATGCAGAAACAATCCATAAGAGTATGTTTGCTAGTTTCTGCAATCTATATTTGCAATACAAATTGAATAAGCTGCACACCTTGGAATATGGGACACTGGCATTGTTTAGTTTACAGTTTGTTATATGCACAGGCTGAGAAACTAAGACAAAAGGAGGAGCTTCGAAGGGAGAAAGAGGCTGCAAGGCAGAAGGCTGCTAATGAGAGGGCTACTGCACGTAGAATCGCGCGAGAGTATATGGAACTGATGGAAGATGAGCGCTTAGAACTATTAGAACTGGCCTGTCGTAGTAAAGGGTTGCCCTCGATGCTTTCTCTTGATAGTGACACATTACAGCAACTTGATTCATTTAGAGGTACGCTCCATATTTATTGAAATATGCTTCTGAGCAGTGTATATTGCTTGACACAATATAAGAAATTTTGATTGTCCTGTTTGCAGGAATGCTGGGACAATTTCCTCCTGAAACTGTGAGACTGAAGGTGCCATTTTCAATAAAACCATGGGCAGCTTCGGAGGATAACATTGGAAACCTTTTGATGGTAACTCCTGATCTTTAGAATGTACCTTTTCCTTAAAATTCTTCCGTGACAATGAGAGGTTATGAAAAGCTTTATGATTGTCGCTGACTCGCTGTACCCTGTTCAGTAAAAAGAAGTACTCCATCCGAAATATAGACGAGCACACATTTTAAGATTAAAATATTATAGTATTTGACCAACAATCAGCCACATGTAATGTAAACTTTGTTTTGTAAAAATAATATCATTGGATTGATGCTTAAAAGTACATTTGTATGGTTATGATTTTGTTGCCACAAACATTATAGTATAGGAGGAAAGAGTCAGTCTAGTTTTGAAGACCGTGCCAAGTTAGGTTGCGCCATATATTTTGGGACAAAGAGCAATACCTCCCTTCCTAGATTATTCAGTGGACAGAAACCAGAAAACAAGTTTAATAAGGCCTACTGATGTCTCTGTTTTGTCCTTTAGAAAGTTTCTTATTCTGTTGCTGTAGTTTAGTTATTCTGTTAACTGTCATTTATGTTCTACTGAATCATGTGTTAATGAATGATCCTCTGCATTTGTTCACTACTTTTATTTGTGGATTTTTCTATCCTGCTACTGCGTCCTGGATTTACATATCTTCAATGTGTATCACATTTTAGAATTTATTCATTAATGTTTTTAACAGAAGGTGTTGTTAATGGAATTCAGGTTTGGAGGTTCTTTATCACCTTCGCTGATGTTCTTGGGCTTCCATCGTTCACATTGGATGAGTTCCTGCAGGCTCTTCATGATTATGTGAGTTCTAGATATAGTCTGTCATGTTGAAAGGTAGTCTTGATATGATGACATGATGCTGGTTCTTTGTGATACCATGACAACTAGGACATAACATGGTCCTAGGCCTTTTCATTACAGTGTGTACTTGTTTCTTTGAGTAATGATATTGGGATATTATGGTGTCAATTGCCAAATGCACTGTCACATTTGACATAACTTACGTGTCGTTTTCATGTGTATAGATAAACTTCTTAAGCATGCTAAATAGACTAAACAAAAAATTGCTTGTCTGTTGTCATTCATGGATTTTAGATGTGTGCCATAACCAATTCTAAACTTCTATTGTTATTCATTTGATAGGATTCAAGGTTCCTAGGGGAGTTGCATGTTGCTCTGCTGAAATCTATCATAAAAGATATTGAGGATGTTGCCCGGACTCCTTCAGTTGCTTTGGGTGTAAATCAGAGCAGCTCTGCTAATCCTGGAGGTGGTCACCCACAAATCGTTGAAGGGGTATGTGTGCACTCCTGGTTCTCTAAAACATAGATTTTTGTTCTGTTGAAGACCAATATTGTTTTTTTTATAAAAGAATCATTTCTTGTTTCTTAATGCTAGGCATATGCTTGGGGCTTCAACATACTTAACTGGCAGCACCACTTGAACGTTCTTACATGGCCTGAAATATTGCGCCAATTTGGTTTATGTGCTGGTTTTGGGCCTCAGTTAAAGAAAAGGAATGCTGAAACTGTATATTACCGTGACGATAATGAGGTATTGATTATTGACAGTTTACAATGTGAACCTTACGATAGTTTGACAGTTATATATATTCATGTGCAGTAATATATATTTCGATGAGTATTTATTGCATGGTCCATACTCCCACCATTATTTTTTACTTGTCGCTTCAAACAGTGACATTTCCATACACACCTTTGACCATTACCTTTTCTACATTATACATTAGTAAAATATATTAAACATGTACTGGTCAAAGTTTATCAAGTTAGCGTATGCATTCTTAAACGTCGTCTATTTGAGAACAGAGGGGGGAGGGCGGGGAGCAATAGTTGTTGCATGACTTTTTGCAAGATTCACAATGCTCAACTAGTTAGGCATCTGGAGTCATCATGTTGAAGGACATTACGAAATTGTGCGGAGGCAAAATATTATAAATGTATATAATAAAGTTACTGAAATATTGCTATCTGTCTTATTTTACTGCTTTACGTATTAGTTTTTTTCATTGAAACATGAGAAAGCTTCCAGGTGTAGTTAGCATGTCTGCCTGACTGATAAGCAGACAAGCCTTAAACGGCTAAAATGTGATTGAAAGGGTAATTGGCCAATGGCGCTAGCATTTGCTAGGAAACTAGAATAATTTTATGAACTGATGTTTACTGTAGACACCTTACTGTTCTGAGTCTTAAAGTTGACTAGAATCTGATATTAGTGGCCTTTAAATTTTGGTTTTGAAATGGGCTTGTTGACACTTACTTGCCACTGCAGGGATATAGTAATAAAGGTGTTGGGTTAATTTACTCAAAACTTAGATGCAAATCTTGAAGTAGAGTTGTATGTATTCCATTCATGACAATTCAACGAAGTATTGCTGCATATTTGCAGCAGGCTTGTTTTTTGAGCTGTTTCCTTTTGCTGTTCATGTAAACAAGAGGGAATTCGCCCAAAATATCTAATAAATTCTTTGTATCTTTTTTTCGAAAGGGACGTGATGGTGCAGATGTTATTTCCACTCTGCGAAATGGTTCGGCGGCTGTGAGTGCTGCCGCTTTGATGAAAGAAAGAGGGTATACCAACCGTCGCAGGTCACGACACCGTCTAACACCTGGAACTGTAAAATTTGCTGCTTTCCATGTATTATCACTTGAAGGGAGCAAAGGTCTCACAATACTGGAAGTTGCAGAAAAGATCCAGGTATATCCACTTAAAACAAATTTCTAAATTACACAGACTAGTTATTTCTAACGAAAGTTATATTGGTTTATATCCTTTTTTCTATTCAGAAATCTGGACTGAGAGACCTTACAACAAGCAAGACACCAGAGGCTTCTATATCTGCAGCATTGTCAAGAGACACTAAGCTTTTTGAAAGAACGGCACCTTCAACATATTGTGTTAAAACTCCTTACAGAAAGGACCCAGCTGACTCTGAGGCTGTGTTGTCAGCAGCACGTGAAAAAATCAGGGTGTTTCAGAATGCACTTTCGGAGTGTGAAGAAGTGGAGAAGGATGTGGATGAGGCTGAGAGGGATGAGGATTCCGAATGTGATGATGCTGACGATGATGCTGATGGTGATGACATGAATATTGACGACAAGGATGCCAAATCTCCCCTAGTTAGAGCTCAAGATGGTGCATCAGTTACAGTAGTTTGTGACGTAAAGAAAGAATCAAAAGAATCAAATAGTGTGGTTAACACATTAGCACCACAAATCCCTCAGACTAAATCCAGTGATAGTGTCTCATTGCATACTTTTGACAGTAAAGCAAGTACTTCAACTGATCCAGCGGTTGGAGATGATGCTAAATACACTGAGATAGATGAAAGCAACCAAGGAGAATCCTGGGTACAGGGGCTAGCTGAAGGTGACTACTGCGACCTTAGTGTGGATGAACGCCTCAATGCGTTGGTTGCGCTTATTGGTGTTGCCACTGAAGGAAATTCTATCCGTGCAATTCTGGAGGTAATGGTCCTATTGTATTTTTCTTATCTTAATATTTTCCCATTGAACATCATCTGAACAAGAGACTTTACAGGAACGTTTAGAAGCAGCAAGTGCTTTAAAAAAACAAATGTGGGCTGAGGCACAACTTGATAAAAGGCGTACAAGGGAGGACTTCACCAGTAAGACACAATATGATTCTTGTGTGGGTTTGAAGGTTGACACAGATCGAGAAAATAATGCTGCTGAGAGTACCCTTACGCCAGTGCATAACCCTATTAAAAACAATGATGGAAATGCCAGTACGGCGAATAATGATTTGCTTGTTGATAAGCAGAATCAGCTTATTACAGGCGATATAGCTCATCAGCAGAATGATGTAAGCCGAGAATCGAGTATTAATCCAGAAAGCTTGTCTGTTCAGCAATATGCTTCATCTGAGAAAACTCGATCTCAGTTGAAATCCTACATAGGTCACAAGGCAGAACAGCTTTATGTTTACAGATCGCTACCCCTTGGACAAGATCGGAGGCGCAACCGATATTGGCAGTTTTCTGCATCTTCGTCGTCCTATGACCCTGGTTCTGGAAGAATCTTTTTTGAATCTAGAGATGGATACTGGAGGGTCATTGACTCAGCTGAGGTAGTTTATCCTAAAAAATTCTTAGTTGAATTTCATCATTTAATATTTTCAATAGGAGCTTGAAAATAGAGTAATTCAACTGGTGATTATTGTTCTTTCAATGAGTTAATTGTTAATTGGTTTATCTTTTATGTAACCTGTGGGAGGTATCTCATAGGAGCTAACCTGAAAATAGGAGAATGAGAACTCCAATCTCAGGCACTAGATCAGCTTTGAATAGTGAGGATTATGGTTTTTTCCCCATATCACTAGAAGGCCAGAGGTGATAGCATTGATGTTGGATTATTTGGGGGGCATGGTATTTGATAGCTGGCATGGGCCATCAATATTTTCAGTTGAAATGCGTAACACCGTAGTTGTCAACTTGTAATTATCCTATTTTAAGTTTGTTTCTTATTTGGTAGTGTTTTGGCTGGTCTATTAATTGTCTGACCTAGTGTCTGATTCCTTCTTGTGTGTCCTTCAAGATTACTGTGCATAGTGTTTTAGGGTTTGAGCAGCAACTTTGTATTTCTCGTACATAAACTAGATAGTAACTAGTAAATTGATTAATGAACATTATATTTCGTCGTTATATAGCGGTTGGACATTAAGTTGTTAGCCTCTACTACATGGCATACAGATCAGGTTGTGCTGATATTGTGATATATTAACATGATACCGGATTAAAAATGCAGGCATTTGAAGCTTTGGTAGCCTCCCTTAATACTCGTGGCATCCGGGAGTCACATCTGCACTCAATGTTGCAAAGTATTGAGCCAACCTTTAAGGAAGCTGTTGAGAGGAAAAGGTGTTCCACTTTAGAACAGCCAGCTGGACGGATTTTGAAAAATGGAAGTAATGAGATAATAAGTCCAAATCGCGGCAATGAGTTTGGAAGTCCGTGCAGTACCCTTTCTGGTGTTGCTTCTGATAATCTTATGGCACACTCAGATACTTTCAAGATAGAGCTTGGGCGTAATGAAGCCGAGAAGATTGCTATCTCGAAAAGGGCTTATGTGTTTGTGAAATGGATGTGGAGGGAGTGCTACAGTCACCAATCTACATATGCCATGAAATATGGAAATAAGCGGTACCCTGAGTTGATTCAATCTTGTGACTATTGCTACCAGATTTACTTAACTGAAGAAAGGCACTGTTCTTCTTGCCACAAGACGTTCAAACCCATTCATAATTTCTTGGAGCACTCATCACAATGTGAAGAAAAACAGAGAACAGATCCTAATTGGAAGATGCATATTGTGGACCATTCTGTGCCCATAGGATTAAGATTGCTGAAACTGCTCTTAGCTACCATTGAGGTATAGTAGCATTTTTTTTTATCACTGAAATCTATTTTGTTTGTTTCAAAAAATTGCTGTTTGTGTGATTTGTTGCATTGTGTATTACAGGCTTCAGTACCAGCAGAAGCTCTCCAACCATTTTGGACGGATGGGTATCGAAAATCTTGGGGTGCGAAGTTGTACTCTGCGTCGTCTGCTGAAGAAGTCTTGCAGGTTTCATAAAATCCCCCCCCCCCCCCCCCCACCCCCAACCACACACAAAGACACACATTTATTGAAATACACCCAGTAGTTTTTTTTGTTTGCTATAGATATATTACCTTAATCTTTTACTGTATTGACAGTAGCAACAATATCAGGATAGGTATAAGTCGCCTGAGTCTTTTGTACTGTTTGACCTCCAGCAAGTTGTGTACCACTTTAATTCTAGCACTTCCTTATTGGAGATGGTTGCTTATGAGCTGTTAACTTGAATTACTTTAATGTAAGAGGAGGAGACTGGCATGGTTTAAAAAAACGTTTGTAATTTATCAGCAAACTTAATATCTATTTTATGTGCCTACCTAAATTCTGCAATGTCATATTTATGCAGATGCTTACTATGCTGGAAGGTGCAATAAAGCGAGATTACCTGTCATCTAACTTCGAAACAACAACTGAGTTGCTTAATTTGAACACACAAGATACTAATCAGAATTCTGTTGCACGTTCTGGATCTGCTACTGTACTTCCATGGGTTCCTGATACTACTTCTGCTGTTGCCTTAAGATTGTTAGATTTGGATTCTTCTATATCATACACATTTCATCCAAAAGCGGCATCAAATAAGGATCGAGAAGCTGGAGATTTCATGGTGAGCCTTATATGTTGTTATTATTGCATCTAAAAACTGTACTGGTGTTTACTTCACATGTGGGTATTTTGATGCATTTGATTTTCTATATCTGGATTAATGATATAAAGTGTTGGTCTCTCTGTTGAGCTAGGTTGTGTAACTGTCCTTTTGTTCTGTGCAGAATCTTCCACCAAGGTATCCTGCTATTAGGAACAAACAAGAAATAGAACACTTCGGAGCTATTGGTTTTGACCAACAAGATGGAATGCTGCTAGCTAACAGCAATGGTCGTAGAGGTCGTGGACGTGGAAGTCGAGGAGGTAGCAGGGGAGGTAGATCCCGTAGTCGCGGTGGCAAGGTTCCTAGAGGTATTAGCAGCTCTTCCAGAATTCAGTTCAGGGATGACAACAATATTTCATATGAGAAAGGCCCTCTGAAGATTGCGAAGAATACCCGTGGGCGTGGCCGTGGGCGTGGCCGTGGCCGGGGGCGCGGCCGCGGCCGCGGACTTCGAACAGTTAGACCTCGCCAACCATCTGAGCTCGGCACTAGATCAATTCCAAAGGCAAACTTATTGGGAAGCTTTAGCATGTTAAGTAAGGCAAACCGTTCTGGAACGGTGCATTCTCCTGAGAGCTCGGGCGCAGAAGAATGGGCCTTGGAGAGAAGGGAATATGTTGAAGATGATGACAACAATTCGGTATCTCAATCCGATGAATCGGAAGAAAATGAGAATGGTGAGCCCATGAATGAGGAATATGATGATGAGCAGGTCCCAGGTTATCCAAGGGACAATTCTGAGTCCAGCCCCCTACAGATGATGGATGATGGAAGCGAGGATAATGATGAGGATGCTGAAGGAGATGAAGAGGGTGATGATGGAGAGGACTATGAAGCGGAAGACCCTGTTGGTGACGATGACGACGATGTCGATATGGGAGGGGATGGTGAAATTGGTGATGACGATGACGATGATGATGGTGGTGGAGATGGAGTGACAAATGCAGATGTGGATGAAGGCGATACTTCATATTCTTCAGAGTATAGCGAATGATGTCGAGTATTGAAAAAAATTGCCCGGGCAGTAAATGATGTAAATTGTAGGCTTGAAGCACCTCCGCTACCATCAACGCAACTGCTGAATTAGAAACTATTGAAGAGGCAGCCTGCCTGGTTTTGTTGTTGGGGCTTGTTGTTAGTCTATGACTTAGGTCATTCTCTGTGTATACGACAGATCAAAGTTTTTTCGAAAAGAAGTGCTGCATTTAGCTGCTTCTGTTGTGGTATTCATTGTTGTTTTGAGAGTGTTCCCAGTGATCGTATGTCAGAAAAATAAACTAAGAGAAAATTGATGGGCGGCCGCTGTGGCCCAATGCGACTCCGGACGTGAAGCCCAATCGATGCCCATTTTGGCGGCTTTTCCAAACCTCCTAGATCGTCTTCTTGACAGGCCCACCGAACCTGCGCGCGCACGTGTCCGTCTGAAGTGAGAGCTCCGCGCGGACCGAGATAACGCGCGCACCCTCGTCCACCTTCCAGAAGCTTCCACACCCGTCTCCAGTCTCCTCTTCCCTCCCCCTCTCTCCAGACGCTTCTCTCTTCCCCTTTTCTCTCCCTCTTCTCCTGCCCTCTCCGTCCCCGTACCACCAAACCTGTCTTAGCAGCAGCCAGCAACAACAACACGACGAGAACGCGTAAACGAGAGAGAGCCTCCCGCGATTACGAAGAGCACAGGCACGCCGAAGCAGCGAAGCGCCGAGGAAGGAAGGGAGCAACAGCCATGGGGCTCGACTACTACAAGATCCTGGGCGTCGACAAGGGCGCCACCGACGACGACCTCAAGAAGGCCTACCGCAAGCTCGCCATGAAGTGGCACCCCGACAAGAACCCCAACAACAAGAAGGAGGCCGAGAACAAGTTCAAGCAGATCTCGGAAGCATACGAGGTAAGCATCCTGAGGAGATCCATGACGGATTCGTTATTTCGTGTCGCGAGACTGTCCAGTCGAGTCCGGCAATGTAGTGACGCGCCCTTGATGCTCCGTGCTGCGACAGGTCCTGAGCGACCCTCAGAAGCGCGCGGTGTACGACCAGTACGGCGAGGAGGGGCTCAAGGGGCAGGTGCCGCCGCCTGGCGCCGGCGGGGCGGGCCCCGGGGGTGCCACCTTCTTCTCCACGGGCGGCGACGGGCCGACGATGTTCCGGTTCAACCCGCGCAACGCGGAGGACATCTTCGCGGAGTTCTTCGGCGGGTCCAGCCCCTTCGGCGGCATGGGCGGCGGCGGCGGAATGGGGGGAGGAATGCCCGGCATGCGGACCGGTGGGACGAGGTTCTCCTCGTCCATCTTTGGGGACGATATATTCGGCTCGGCGTTCGGCGGCGGCCCCGACGGGCACGGCATGCACACCGGCGGGCGGGCGGTGAAGGCGCCCGCGATCGAGCGGAAGCTACCGTGCAGCCTCGAGGAGCTGTACAAGGGCACCACCAAGAAGATGAAGATTTCCAGGGAAATCGCTGATGCCAGTGGGTAAGTGTCTCCTTGCCTATCCCTCACACCTCTGTCTCAGAATTATCGATTTACTGTTGCTGCTTAAGATTTTCAAATCCAACACCAATGCAATAGGCGCCTTGAAACTGTCCCAATTTAATCAGGATAAAATCATCGCTTGTTAGATTTATCTGCTGGTCCATTTCTGCTCTAGATTTCGAATTGAGCTTGCACGAATGTGCAGTAGACGTAGACGCCATGAAACTGTTTAATTTAGTGAATAATTGCCATTTATATCAGTTTGCCATTGATAAGGGCGTCTTAACTAAACTGAGCTACATCTAACCATAGTAGTAGTGCATTAGTCACATGGGAAGCTCGTTGGTCGTCTATCACCTTTCTGTTTGTGGGAATGTTCAGTTTAGTCAAAAACTTTTGGGATCAGTTTTTTGCTTCTAGAAATAAATAACTTAGTTTTCAATCACCATCTTGGAGGTGGATTAACGTCCAACTACTTATTGTTTGAGCTTTTAGTATTGGTAGTTCGGTCGGAATGGTTGAATTGATTGCATTTTGTGTCAATCTGCTCGGTCTATCAGTCCATGAGTTCCACAAAACAAGAAAGCTGAGCTCCATTTGCTGTTTGTACTGAACACCGCTGCTGATCGTCGTGTGCAGGAAGACGATCCCGGTCGAGGAGATCCTAACGATCGACGTGAAGCCCGGGTGGAAGAAGGGCACCAAGATCACCTTCCCGGAGAAGGGCAACGAGACGCCCAACACGATCCCGGCCGACCTCGTCTTCATCATCGACGAGAAGCCGCACCCGGTGTTCACCCGCGACGGCAACGACCTGGTGGTGACGCAGAAGATCCCGCTGGCCGAGGCCCTGACGGGGTATACCGCGCACCTGACGACGCTGGACGGGCGCAGCCTGACGGTGCCCATCACCTCCGTGATCCACCCAGGGTACGAGGAGGTGGTGCGCGGCGAGGGCATGCCGATCCCCAAGGACCCGTCGAGGAAGGGCAACCTCCGGATCAAGTTCGACATCAAGTTCCCGTCGAGGCTCACGGCCGACCAGAAGTCCGGCGTCAAGAGGCTGCTCGGGCAGTAGAGAGCGAGCGAGCGGGTGCGCAGAGGCGGTGCTCTGTTCTGTGTTAAGACTTATTCGTTTTGGTTGGACTGGAGACGGTGCGCAGCGCAGGGACGGGTTGAGGGTGCATAGGATTCCTTGTACAATCTTCCAGATTGGTGTTTGTTCACTGGTCCATGTCGTGGCGACTTGCAATGGTGGGACGGAATAATCGTTGAGTACATGGATTATATGTACCTGCTGCAAGAGTTGGTTGGAATGGTAATATTAGTATATTAAGCGGTATGGGAATTTGAAGTGCAAGAAGAGTTGGTATTGCAGTTTGCTTCCAGTGTGCAATGACAGCGATGTGACACGTAATTTCTCATCAGAAAGACGACGAATCATAGCTTGAATGGTTTGTCCCATCTGCACGGGATCATAGCCTGAAGCTAGTCACTTGCTTTGATCACTGAATTTAAAGTTTGAAGAAACTGGCCAAAATTTGGCTATGCCCTTGGTAAGGTATTAGTCCACTCCAAACACATTCATAAACTTCCGTTTCAATTTCAGCAAAACCAGACGGCCATGTCCAGGCCGCTGCCACTTCGTGCGTCAGCATTGTTGGTTCCGGGCTCCGGCGGATGGTAGAGAGGGTGTCGTGTCGGATCTTGGGCCTCTGGCGCCCGCCGACGCACTCAAGTACGCAAGCACACGCCCACACGGGCGCACGGCCATATCCCAGCGATCTGGCCCTGCCTGAGCCCTACGTCTCCCCGCACGCTCGCCGCACCTGCGCCCTCGAGCATCACCGCCGCGCAGCCCGCGACGGGCCACCGCCAACTTCCCCTCCGTCTTCGCCGACGCGGTGTCACGGTCACGGAGATTTACAGCGCGCGGGCCCCAGCGAATTCACGTTTCCCCTGCGTACGCAGCCCACGCGGTTTCCTCCCTCCCTCCTCCCACGCGGGGGCCCGCCTCGGCGTCAGTAACCTCTCCCGGGAGCGTCCCACGATTCCGCCGCGGCCCGACAGGTTCCGCGCCACGTCGCCACCGCCGTCCGCCCGCCTCGCCCCACCACGTCATCCGCAGCGAAATTTTACGGGCAGAGTGGTAAACACGGCGGGTCAGTGGGCGACGACCGGCTCGGCTCTGCTCTGCTCTCACCGCGCGGGGCGCTGACGGCGACCGCGGGCCGGATAATAAAAGGGCAGCGGCGCCCCGTTCCCCGCTCCTCTCTCCTCCCCTCCCCTCTCCGCATCTCACCTCCCGATAAGAAGAGAGAAGCTCCTCCAGTCCTCCTCCTTCCCGCACCTCCCGCTTCGGCTCCTCTCATCGGCGGGAACCTGCGAGCTCCGATTCGAGTGCTCCCGCACGCCGCGGGAGGCCGCGCGGAGTCGAGGAGAGGAGAGGCGCGCGGAGCTGCTACCGCCGCCGCCGCAGGAGGAGGAGGAAAGGCGGAGAAGGAAGAGGAGCCGTATCTATCCTGCCCGCGCCGGACCGATGGACTCGGAGCACTGGATTTCGCGCCTGGCCGCCGCGAAGCGCTTCTACGCGGCGCAGCTCGGACACAGCGGTGCGGCCACCGCGCTCCCCCTGGAACTTCCGCTTCGTGCTTGGGGCTTGCTTTTCTGATCGCCTGGCCCGGGGCTTTGGTTTGGTGGGTGCAGATCGGGCGGGGATGGAGGAGCTGGACATGGACGAGGAGGTGAGGCCCGAGTTCGCCTGCCCCTTCTGCTACGAGGACTACGACGTCGCCTCCCTCTGCCCGCACCTCGAGGAGGAACACCCGTTCGAGCCCCACGCGGCGGTGAGCGCCGACACGACCACTGGCTTTAATCGGAGCTGTGTTTGATTTCCTCCGCTGGGTGGAGGGGATGAAGTTTGTGCTTCGATTTGAGTGGTTGACCTGGGGATTGAGCTCGTGCTAGTAGACTAGGGCGTTGTAGGGGTCTAGGGGAAGCTGCTTGGTTAATTAGGGACTGGAACCTAGCAGCTTGAGGGCGTTGACCTGAAGAACTAGATGATTTTTTTTATCTCGTCGACGCCAGAGTAGTAGAGATTGTATGTCTTGATGACCATGTTAATTGCAGAAGCCAGAAAACATTGGTCTGGCTAGGTGATACTATCATACTAGAACGCTGCGATATGTATACCAAAAGCAGAATTAGTGTATTGTCTCTGCTCGAAGATAGAATTAGTGTATTGGCTCTGCTCAAAGGTAGCATTAGTGTATTGGCTCGGCTCAAAGGTAGCATTAGTGTATTTGCTCTGCTCAAAGGTAGCATTGGTGTATTGGCTCTGGTCAAAGATAGAATAAGTGTATTGTCTCTGCTCATTCGTTGGTGTTATAAGCCATAGGCTTGAGTACCTGCCGTCAGAACAACCATGGACTAAAAGCCTGCAAGAATAAAGTTCTGCAAATAGGCATTTGGAGTGGCCAGAATTCGTGGGATTCTACCTTTGGAGTACTGGAATGAAGCAGTTTCAGGTGGAATAGTTAAATTAGACAGTTTAGGGTTATTAACTTCTAGCTTTTCTTAACTGACCTCATGTGCCTCTGAGGTTATATAGTGCGCTGCATATAGATTGAGGATCCTTATTCTTTGCCTCATTTGAAGTCACCTTTTGTTTATCTATTTGCTGCAGGACTTTTGTGTAAGCTAGTAGCGTGAATAGAGCTCACACTTAATTATGTTCTTGCTATTATGTTGTAATGATGATTCATTTCACTGGTTGCTTCCTTACTCTGACTTTTCCATTGCTCATTTCAGGCTTGTCCTGTTTGCTCTGAGATGGTTACAAGGGATATGGTTAACCATATTACTATGCAACATGGATACTTGTTCAAGGTATCCTCCTGTCCCCCGGATTTAATGCATCCCTTGCTCTAGAGTTCCATAGCATAAAAATGTCTCGCTCAATTTAGAAAAAAAATCGTCCTGAAAGCTCATTCAAGTTTTGAACACCTACAGAATCGTCGCCGGTTGCGCAGATTCATTATTCCAGGCAGCCAAGCCCTTCCTTTGCTGAGCCGAGATCTACGGGAAGCCCATTTGCAGGTGCTTCTAGGAGGTGGGCATAGGTCAAGCAACAATAACACCACCACAAATATCTCAGCTGACCCTCTTCTGTCATCGTTCGGCCTTAGCTTCCCAACATCAGATGCAGAGCAAACATCAAAGTCAACTAATTCTGCTCCTGATGATGCTACCATGATAAAAGAGACTCCCTCTCAGGCACGGAAGTTAAGGTATGTTATAACATTCATGCAAAAGAAATACTGTTGTTTGGCATGGCTTATTTTGGCTTCAGCTTCATCTGTTTCACTCAAATCAAGACACTGTAGCGTGAAGCTGTTTTATAAGCCCGTGCTAAAATGAACTAGAAGCCGGGTGAAGCCAGTTTTTTTGACTTCACCGGCTTTGGCTTCATTAGTGAAGCCGTTTTGGGTGAAGCCATACCAAACGGCCCTAGATACATCCTAGTTGATGGATAGGGAACAGTTAAGGTTAAGTACTTAAACTGATTCGGCCTTAGCTTCCTAACCATATCCCTTTCCCCCAATTTTGCAAACCCATACTCTTCTAATTACTTTTTGGAGTAGTTTAGTGTCTGTATCTGAATGGTGTTGTATGGCAGGGAAATCTGGTCTGACCATGGACATCTGAGCCAATAGTTCTAGATTGCTCAACTTTTCCTATGATGAAAGCCTTGCATTGAATGAACAAAGTCTAGACCAAGTTAGTGTCATTGATACTTAAACATCACTTATTCCAACCTACTACTTTAGAAATGCATCGCTGAAGCAGGTCTTTGTGCGATCATGCAAATTCTTGTAATAATCTTGCAATAACTTGATGAACCTTTATACATTCAATCATCCACTTTTCCTTTTTGGTGGCACAGTATCGATTCATCCCTCACAAGCAGTGTTTTAAATAGCGGGCTATAGCGGAGCTATAGCGATGCTATAGCGGTTTCCGAGAGACACCGCTTCGGGATTTAGCGGGCTATAGCGGGATTTAGCGGGCTATAGCGGACAATAGCGGCATTTTTAGAAGCTACCGCTAAATCTTATAGCCCGCTATTTAAAACACTGCTCACAAGTGAAGAAAGGGAGCAGAAACGGAAGCAAGCCAGCGTCAGAGCAACTTTTGTGCAGGATCTGCTGCTCTCTACTCTATTCGGGGATTAATATCAGGACGAGCTTAAGTTATCGCTGGAAGGGTGCTTTCCTGACGCAGAGCTGCGGATACTAGCGTGCTCCACCCAAGTTGCTGAACGTAATATCGACAGAACAGGAGCGCTTCCCGGGTGCTATCCTTCATCTCTTCCAGTAAGGTGCAGAGTCGCTGTGGGCATGATGTATCTTCTAAGTTACTGTAGCCGGTCTCTATCTTCGGTTCCATCACAATCCGCGATCGGCATGTGGTGTACATGTAAGTCGCGGCTGTACTTGTACCGCTTCTGTGTCCGAACTATGAAGCATTGGTTTGTTGTACCAACATAATAATTATGTTATGCAACAGCGGATTGCAATGCACTGAACTGCACCGTCTGTGTAGGAGCAATAAACGCGATGCAAAACTGTCTAGATTTAGAGGTGAACTCCATGTGCGCAGGTGAAGCCTGAGATGAAAATCTATACACTGCCCCGTGCTGTGCTTGGACCAGGGCTCCTCTGCCTTTTGTGTGATCTGGCGTTATCGTAAACAGAAAGTGGATTCGATCAGTTTGCTTTGGTTGGAAGCACGAGCGGCTGTCTCCCTTCTGAGAATGGTGAGCAGCATTTGTTGTGGAAGAAATGCTGGTACTCGACCCAACCCACGGCGCTCAGACGCGTAGCAGCGTGTATGTGTTTTCTCGACAAAAGACGCGGCTGGCTGGTTGGGTCTATCGTCAATGGGTCTGAAGGGAATGGCGTGGCCGTCTGTCTGAGAGGTGGAAGGGGAGTTGCTCGGATGTCGGTCTCGATCGATTATCATGACTATGCAAAGAAAGATTCCAGTTCGTAGAAACTGCTGGAACCGGAAAGATCTTACTGAAGGAATTTGTCCCAACTGATGGTAACATCCCCACAAGCTCTCCCAAGCCAATTGAATTTAATTCAAAGCCAAGTCAGTTGAATTTAATTCAAAGTCAAGTCAATGGAATTTCGTATCCATTTTTCTCACAACTCGAATTACCGTATATTTGACCAAGCAGACGGACGAGTTGTACACTTCACAAGAAAGCCGAAACCAACAAATTTATCACATCTTTATATTGCAAACATGCGTGTGCAAGTCAAGTTACAAGCATACATGTCCATTAAAAGGTAAGACACATGCCAACAATCATCACTTTAGCTAGCCTGAACAGTCTTATTTCATCGTGACCCTCCAGCTGGAAAAAAATAAGCTGGTGGGTACGTAATCCTGGCTGATAAAAAAGATGCCAGAGGAAACACCTGAAAATTTCCGATGATAATAAGTTACCAATACCGTGATATATCACACAAACAACTCATGAGTGCGCATGAAGGCCGATTTCATTGTTCTTGACTACCCAGACCATGTCTGCGGAGCCACCCCATGGCTAACAGAGCTCAGCCTGTCATGCAGGGGGTTATATTCTGCAGGCTGGCCTGCAGCCACCATACGGAGTGCAATGCCCTCAACTTGATCCTTCGAGTAACCCATTCGAGCAACCTTTTCAGCAATGTCCGGATGGTTCTGCACTGACTGAGGTCCCAAGTGATGAAGCACCATCGGAGCACTGCCATGTGCTTGTTGATTAAGGACAGCAACAATAGTAGCAGGATTGCTGGAGGGGCTCCCATAAGCAGTGTTGTAGGTCTGTGCACTCCCTTGTACTGTATATGGTGCCACTCCACTTGGACCAACCTTGCTTGGTTGAGGTACAAATGAGCAATTGCCAAGCGAATGAAGCTGCTGAGGCTGACGCTGCTCCGCTAATGGAACAGAAACTGTGTTGCTTTGTACATAAATAGGAGCAACTTCATGATGCTTCCGCAGAGATGAGGAAATTGTGGAGTACGAAGGCTGCACGACCGTGCCTCCGGTGCGTGCCTCAGCGTTAGCACATGCAGACTGATGAGGCCCATATGGAGGATACACCAGCGTATCCTGAGGTGCGCTATGAGCCTGTGGAGAAGACGTTGGCAGCTGAACCATCTGTGCTGGAACTTGCTGAATATTGCTGTACTGCTGCTGCTGCTGTACCACCTGGGGTTGTGGTTGCCTTGCTTGGGACTGAACCTGCTGACCTGTTTGATGTGGCCATTGCTGCTGTGGTTGAATGTAGAACTCTGGTGCCTGACTAGTTACCTGAGGTACCTCAACTACTGTCTGTGGCTGAGGCTTCTGGTGAAGTGGCTGCACAGATTGAGCGGTAGGTTGGAAGGGCTGGGCCTGTCTGTGCTCTATATGACTTTGGCCTTGCATACAGTACATGGTTGTTTGGTTCGAATGCTGCGTGTCTTGCTGGGTGCTCAAAGAGACTGGCACCAGTTGCTGTAAAATAAGTCCATTGCAGCTTTGGAATTGCATAGCAGGAGACTGGACAGCGTTTACTTGGTGCAACGGCACGAGGGCAAGCTCATTTTCTCTAGTCATGAAAACTGATGGAGCAGTACCTTCACTCTTTTGTGCAGAGTCCTCGTGTACTATTTGAAGTTTGCTCATTTCTTTCTGGGTCTCTGCAAGCTCCTGCTTTTCCTGAAGGAGCTGCACGGATTGCTGAACCTGCCATGAAAGTAGGTCCAGTTAATGAGTGAGTGACACTTAAAAAATCATAGAAAGTGACAATGAGACCATAAGTTGGATGTTATATGTTCTAAAGAAAAATGTAAAAAGAAGTGCACTACATTTCAGCTATGCAGTTTACTTTGGCGATCTGCCCACAATCTGAGAAAATCATCACACCATACTTCAGAATACATGATTTAGTTGGAAAACATGTCATCCATTCATAATTCGTTACAAGCATTTTGTACGGTTCAACCTAAACCAGCACTAAGGCAAATTAGTGCCCAAACATTAGCCTGCCAGAAACAGGAGAAAGAACCTATTTACAGAAAATTCAGAAGCCAAACACTAGATGTTCATAGTTCACGATGATAATACTTCACGGTAGTGCATCATACGAGAGCGCTAAATTAAAAACAGCAAAGTAATATTTCAATGAAAAAACATGACGTACCTCTTTGACATGCTTTTCAAGGCAACGGTAGTTAAGATTTGCTTCGCCGTGATAATCCATCACATCACTTCGTAGTTCTCCAATAGACCGTTCCAGCTTATAACAATATAACTCCAATTGCGACAGCCTACCACTGATGACTTCCAGCGAATTCAACAAGTTATCTGCTTGTTTCTTCATGCAGTTCTCTATAGCTTCTGTTACAATTTCTTTAGAAATTTTTTCTTGCTCATGGAAATTAACAAATGACATCAACAGTCTGTTCTCCTGAAAATCCTGTTTCATTGAGGAATGGAAAACATAGTAAGGCCACAAACAATGAACATATTGGTTCAGCATAAGACGAGCACATAACAGATCTGAGAAATCTAGAGCCATTCCATTAACCAATCAAGCAATACTTGCATGTTTGCATAGCTGATAAGTCAGATTTGTAAATGAACTGATGCCAACATACTACATGTCAGAAAAGCAAACACAATATATGTTATGCATCGACTACTAATGAGTTCCACTGAAACGCGTGAAGACAACATCATATTTATTTCTCATGTAGCCGAGTTATAGAGGACATAAACATAGCAAGCATCACTGCATCAGGCACGTAAGAACAAATCTCTCAAGGCCAGCTACTTGCAGCCTTGCACCTCCAGCCAAACTCCCGCTACTATCCGACAAGGCAACCAAAACTAACGCGAAATCTCCACCCAAAACTTGAACGCCTCAAGTCATCCATCCCTTACTCAGACGGGTCAGAATAATCAGAGAGACAACAGTACAACACAACCGAGGACGAGGAGACCCAAAGCTTAAGCTGCAAAAGCGGCCAACGAACTTCCAAATCCGCAGTCTCACACACAAGCTGCAGGCGATAATCCGCAACCGTTCACACAAATCAGAACGAGGCGCCAAGCTGCACCTCCAGCCCCCAACGAGTAACGACCCACACCTTCCCCATCAACAGACCACGCGCACACGAAACTCCTCGGTCAAAACACTTACTCCCCAGCGGCCAAGCCTAGACAGCACGGGGGCGACGCGGAGATCTCGCGCAGATCGATGGCGGGCTGCTGTTACCTTTTGCCGGAGCGCCTGGTCGAAGGAGCAGCGCTTGGGGTCGGGCGAGAGGCCGAAGGCGCCGGAGACGGAGGCGGCGGCGGGCCGTGCCGGGGACGCCATGCGGGGCGGTGGCGGCTGCTGAACCGGTCGGCGGTCGGCGGTCGGCGGGCGCGCTGGCTAGGGTTTCCTCCGGTGGGCTGCGGCTCCGCGATGCGGTCAGAGGATTTGCAGTTGCACTGCAAGGGAAGCGACGACGAAAGGGAGCGAGGACTAGAGGAGGCGTGGGTGGGGAGGAGTGGAAGCCAAGAGAAAAGAGGAGTAAAAGCTAAAGCAGGGTTTAAAAAAGCGGAGCAAAGCGAGGCAGGGTCGGCGAGGCGACTGGCGAGTTCCGCCCGCGGGTCGCAGGGGGGCGCCGAATAAATACGGCGGGGTGGTGCAGTGGTGGGGCGAAAGGGAAAAAAAAAGGCAAAATCGGATCTGTACCGTTAAAAAACTAATGTTCGGATAGATTTGACTCTAGTTATTTACCATTCAAAGATTAGCATATTATTGGTATGTAGCACTCTGTTAGCTTCCGTCGTATTGATCGTTACTTTTCCTTTTTTTCACCGATCAACAATTAAAAGCTTCCAATTTTATCCCTGGCCTAATCAACACAGGTAGGCTCGTTTCTTTTCCCCATTGACCCAACACCCTGTGCACATGGAGCGACTCGCCCGCAAGAAAGGAGCAGGCGGCACCTAGCAGCGCTCCTCACCGGCGGCTTTCTTGGCGGCGCGCTCCTCGTGCATCTCGTAGGCGACGAGTACCTCCTCCTCCCATTCACAGTATGTATGCCCATCTTCTTCTTCCTCCTCCTCTTTCTCCCTATTTTCATGGTTCTAGACCCTAGGGTTCTCCTCTCTTATCTATAGTGCTCAAAATTCGATCTTGAATTGAGGCATGTCGATCCTGATGAGGTTCCCGAAGGGTAATAATCTTTTTTTCTCTCTATTGAATTTCTACAATTTGTACCTAGTTTGCTGGTTTGGGAGAGGGTTGGGACGAATAGATAGCTTGTGAAGGGAATAAATGAGTGATTAGGACCTTGAATGTCGTTGATTGGTCCTTGCATCTGTTCTCCCTTCTATATTTTTGTCATTGCTGTTGCAGGATTGATCCAAAAAGTGCGTGTCGAGTAGAGGTCATGGTCAATTCTTACTTCACTGTGCAGGACGGTAGAAAGGAGTACAATCGTGGTAGGCTAGTTAGCTATGTCGTTGATTCAGAAGCATACTCAATCATTGATTTGGAGACGAATATTGCTTCAGAATTTAAATAGGGCAGCGACCAGAAGGCAAATTTTTGGATTCTAACAGGGGAAAATGTTACATGCAAGTTGAGTTCAGATGCACAACTTCTTGATTTGTTAAGAGCATATAGCGTGGTGAAGTTGTTCATGGTAGTGGACAGATGTGAGCACAATGCAAGGGAGGAGGAAATGCCTACTGCAGTGAATATGGGAGAGGAGGAGATGCCTACTGCAGTGAACATAGAAGTGAGGAGATGCCTATTGCAGTGAATATGGGAGAGGAGGTGATCCCAGATGCAATGGATACTGATTTGGAGGTGCCAGGTGGAGGATTTACATGGGCTGAAATACCTGAATATGGGGAATCAACTGCAGGGCCACCACTGGATGAAGAGGAAGAGAAGGAGCACTTCATCAGTGGTGGATGTGATCCTAATAGAGATGAGCCAGCTGGAGCAGATGAAGAGTGGAGGTACTTTGAAAATGTTGATCTAGTTGAAAAAGTTGAGGTGCAGAAAAGAAAGAGGGCAAGACCTGTTTCAGAAATTAGAGACTTTGATACTGAGGTTGTTCCTGATGATGAGGCTACTATACTTGATGATTTTATCATGCCTCACACATCTCATGATAAAGAGAATCCGATCATTAAGGTGGGAGATACATTTGTAGACAAGATTGCTTTTGTTCACACCATCAGACAATATGCCATCAAAAATGAGTTTGAGACTAGGATTGAACACAGTGACAAAGAAAGGTATAGGGCAAGGTGTGCTGATAAAAATTGTGATTGGAGAGTTTTTGCAAAGAAATTACATGGTGGCAATACATTTATGGTTGTGTTTCTTTCTTTTTAACTTCTGTTGCTTCTAACATTGTTTGAATCTTTGGGCTAACTTTTGTTTCTTCTATTTATTTCCAGATGGTCAAACTCTCAGAATTGGATGTACACACTTGTTCCAGTACAAGCAAGATGAAAGGACGAGAGGCTTCCATATCTTGGATATCTCAAAAAGTGAAAGATGTTGTAAAAGAGGATCCCACTTTGAGCGCTACGAAGTTACAGAAAAGATTGGAGAAACACTACAATATTCAATTGTCATATTATAAAGTGTGGTCTGGTAGTAAGTCTGTAATGGAGGATCTTCATGGTTCTAGGGAGGACAGCTTTGAAATGTTATGGAGCTTTAAAGCAGCAATAGAAGAATCATGCCCGGGAAGCATTGTTGAGATTGATCGCAAGAAGATTAATGGGAAAATGCATTTCTCTAGGATGTTTGTAGCAATTAGAGCATGTGTAGATGGATTTTTGGCTGGGTGCAGACCTTATCTTGGGATTGATTCGACTCGCCTAACTAGGAAGTGCAAAGGACAATTAGCTGCAGCTACTGCAATTGATGGACACAACTGGATGTATCCAGTTGCATATGGCATAATTGGCAAAGAGACAAATTTCAACTGGGCATGGTTCATGGCACAACTGAAAAGAGCAGTTGGGACTCCCTCTGGACTAACAATTCACACTGATGCTTGTAAGGGATTGGCCTATGCTATCAAGAAGGTATTGCATGGTGATGTGGAGCACCGTGAGTGTTTTAGCCACCTCATGGCTAATTTCAGAAAAAGATTCAAGGGTGATGTGCTGAAGTATATGTGGCCTTGTGCATGGGCATGTACAGATCGTAGATATGATACACTAATGGAGAAAATTGCAGCAGCTAGTCCTAAAGCAGTTCCCTTTTTAAATAGGCATCACAAGCTCAAATGGAGCAGATCCAAATTCTCAAAAGAATCTAAGGTTGATTATGTGAACAACAACATCTCGGAATGCTTCAACAATTGGATAAAAGATTACAAAGACCTTCCTGTTGCTGATCTATGGATAAGATTAGGGAGAAGATCATGGCAAAAATTTACACTAGGCAAGAGATAGCTAATAGAATGGAAGGTCGTATCTTGGCAAGTGTGTTACATGAGTTGAACATGAAGAGCCGAGGGCTGCACTATGAAATTCTGAAAACTAGTGCAATGTCAGCTGAGATATCTGGAATAACAAAAGAAGGGAAGAATTGGAGAGTTCCTGTTGACATTGATAAAAGAACTTGTGGTTGTGGACAATGGCAAATTTCTAAAAAAACCCTGCACTCATGCAATAGCACTATTTAGGAAAGTTAGAAATCTTAATATTGAGAACTTTGTAGATGACTACTACTCCGTAGAGAGGTTCAAAGCAGCTTATCAGTATGTGGTTACTCCAATGGGTGACAAGATTTATTGGCCAAAATTTAATCCTGGGTTTAAAATGATTCCTCCAATGCTAGAAAGGCCTGCTGGCAGACCAAGGAAGAAAAGAATTAAAGCTAGTGGAGAGGCAGCAAAAAGAGGGCCATATCAATGCAAAAGGTGCTTTCAGTTTGGACATATAGAGAAGGGTTGTACTGCTACTCAAGCTGAATTAGAACAAGATCCACCACCACGTCCAAAAAAATCAAAAGGGCAAAGGTACTGCAATATATCATTCCTCAATATGTTCCGTGTCTAATCCATATTGTGCCTCCTAGAAAATCTAAATCTGAAGTTGAAGTCTCCATGATTGATGCTGAGCCATCCCATAACGTTGCTGATCCAAAAGTGATCTGCAGTCCAGGTGTAACAACAAGAAGCATGTCTTGTCCTTCTCCAACTAGCCCAGGTCCTATAACAAGGAGGATGGCATCCATCTCACCTGGAGGAATTAACAGGAGGCTGATTATTAGCTAGAAATATTAGTTGTCTAACTCTAGGTTGCGTGTGAACATGGCTGTGCAAGTATGGTCTTTTGTGCAACTCTATGTGTGTGTATATGCCACTTCCATGCAACACTTTTGTGAGATTGTGGTACTTATGTTATGAACTTGAAAGAACTAGCTGTCTGCTGCAATTTGCCACTGAAATGGCAGGAAAATTTGATTTATATACTGTTCAAATGGTGTGTTATATGTTGCAAAGATGTTGTTGTTAGAACGTACCAAAATCTTGTTGCATATGTCCTCTTATATCCTCTCAATGCTGTTCAAATAGGGGTTCAAGTTAGCTATAGTGCTGCTCAAATCATTTTGTCAGCAAAGGGTATAATGGTCAGAAATGGTTAGAGTTAACGTCCATTTCACAGAAATGCTAAGTTGCTAAGAGTTGCCATCTTTTAATGTTATATGCCTAAAACTAAATCTTTTGATAGTATTGTTGACGCCAGATTTTGACACGTGTTGAATCGGCGTTAGGAGGAGAAGTTTGGCCGATGCGGCAGATCTGAAGGCTACAGTAAGGAATCGGCCGATTGAGGTAACAGTTGAAAATCGGCCGATTGGTGATACAGCTTGCGCCACCAGGATGGAATTATTTCGGAGGGTCCTGGTCAAAAGTTGGTCAACAGGGCAACGCTAAGTCGGTCAAGGAGCAATTGAAAAGAATCCTGATTGGATTAGGGGACGGCGGCGGAAGATTCTGCGGGAGCCCGTTTCCTTTAAAAGTTATTATAGATATGGTAATTTTCCTGTTTTTTTAAATAAGGTTGTAACAAGTCGTGATCGACCAGGAGTCCTAGTTTTAGAGTATAAATAGGAGTCGTCAGGGTCTTGCAAACATCAACACATCAATCAACAACAATACTTCTACTTTTCAGCAATTTACTTTCAAGTCGGCGACTTCGCCAATACTTTTTCTTCTTTCACGAGTTCGTACGGATTGGCAGGGCTGCATCAACCTGATCTCCGGCCAATTGGTAGGTTCCGCTTATCGAGTAATATCCGATCTTTAACTACGGGCGCATCGTTGTAGTTTCTTTTGGATTTATTCACCAGTTATCGATATTTACTAGAATTGCAAGTTTCACCTGTTATTCTAGTATTATCACCAGTTATCCAGCTTGAGGTCAGAGTAATCGGCTTCGTCATCGTTCATCTTCAACTTATCATCATACAGCCGATTAGATCTATCTCAAGTGCTGCCTCTGTAGTAATTGTTTAGATCGCTCCAGCAGTTTTCTTTACAATTACTACACGATTATCGACTGGTCCATAGCCGATCATCTCTACAGCAAATCGGCCGATTCGCCGCCGACGCGCTCCTCAGGACAGATCGGAACTCCAGCCGATCGAAGCGCCTGGAATTTAATACTTTATTTCCTTGTCAATCAACAGGTCAGATTGACTGGCACGCCGCGCGAACCGTACCAGGGCGATAACCCGAACCGGAGCTAAGCAGATTCTCCCGGGTCGTGTGTCCGACGCTGAAGACCATCGGCCGATCCCTGTCTGGCCGATTTTGGCGCCAACACACTTTTGGCACGACCAGTGGGACAATCCAAGATCTGATATGTCGAAGAACGCAGAAATCTCCGACAGCAACATCATTGAGGTCACAGAAGCGGATCTCAAGGACGACCAGAGGGAAGAATTGGCCAAACATCTAGAAGATTACAAGCAGATGTACCTCCAGTCGTTCAGTCGTACCAGAAGCGGGGAGGCTGTCAAGAAGGCTCCTATTCTAGTTCCCCGCCACATCACCATTGCTGAGGACTTGGGCAAGATGTCAGATAGGATCCAACAGTCCGTTTATCAGGCATTCATTGATCAATCCTCAGTGATGACCAACATGGTGTATAACGTCGTCGTCAGCTCTCTGGCCAGCGGAGCATTCGAAGGCTATAAGGGACCAGCATATGCCCCGCCAACCTCTCTGCCAGCCAGAAGCTTACCATACACGTCCCAATCGGCTCCTCAGCCGATATTGACGCAACGCGAGGGGTACAACTCTCCATTGCCCCCAGCGTCTCCAAGATACAGCGGTGCACCATGTCTCTCATCACAGACACCGCTTCAACCCGTCCAGATTGCTTCTGTGCAATCGCTGCCCACAAGCTCAGTACCCTGGGGAACATCGGCGATGACGTATTTTCCCGAGCCAACGAACGGATACGGGAGTTATTCAATCCAGGTGCCACACCAATCGGCCGTCCGGCCGACGGTCCCCCAGTATCAGCCGATCTCATCAGAAATCGGCAGGGGGGGAAGCGTTGCAGAAGCATTCAGAGGCGCGGCGCCAACAATGACATACGATGGGGGGCGGATTCACTTCGCCATATACTATCGGCCGCTCAGCAAAGTTCGCCGATTCATCACCCAGCCGTGCCAGCTCTTCAGCACATGCCCGCACCGCGAACAGCTGTTCATCAGCAGCAGGTGGACTGGACGGCAAAAATAGCAGAAGTAATCCAGGACCAGTTTGGATTGAAGCCAAAAGTGCAAACTTACACCTACAAGACGCCATATCCATCGGCCTATCACTTGCTGCCGTTCCCACACCGCTGCAAAGTTCCGGATTTCACCAAGTTTTCAGGGACGGACGATACATCCACTGTGGAGCACATCAACCGATTCATCATCCAGTGCGGGGAGGCTGCCACGCAAGATGCTCTGAGGGTGCGTTCGTTTTCATCGTCTCTGTCCGGATCGGCCTTCCAGTGGTTCACCACCTTGCCGCCAAATTCTATTGTTACATGAGCCGATTTGGAGAAACAGTTCCACAAGTACTTCTACGCAGGAGTACACGAGATGAAGCTCTCGGATTTGACCAGCCTCAGGCAGAGGAGCGATGAACCGGTGATGGGATATATACAGAGGTTCAGAGAAGTCAGGAACAAATGCTACAGTCTGGCTCTGACCGATGCACAGTTGGCCGATATCGCTTTCCAAGGCCTCCTGCCACAAATCAAAGAAAGATATGCTGCCCAAGAGTTTGAAAGCCTGAGCCAGATCGTCCACCGATTGTCAAGACAAGAGGTCCGACCGTTTGAACAGCGGAGGAATTTCCAAAAGAAGGTGGCATACTTGGAAGGATCTGAATCCGATGGGGAAGAGGAAATCGGCCTGGCAGAATGGGTCAAAGGGAAAAAACCGATATGATGCCCTTTTGGGAAGAAGGAGCCAGAGACATTCGGCTTTGACACGTCAAAGACCGATAAAACTTTCGATTTATTTCTTCAGGAAGGACAGATTAAGCTATCTCAGCATCACACCATCCCTTTGGCCGATCAACTTAAGAAGATGAAATACTGCAAGTGGCACTTCTCATGATACAAATGAATGCAAAGTCTTCCGTCAGCAGATACAATCATCCATCGAGCAGGGGAGGCTTAAATTTGAAACCCCGGCTAAATCGGCAAAACCGATAAAGATAGATCAGCATCCCTTCCCGGCCAACATGGTTAACGCTGGAGGAAATTCAAGTCAAACCAAGGTGCTGACGTCAGAATTGGCGAGAAGGGGCGGCGCTGTTGATCCCAGGAGACAGATCACAACGGAAGAAATCAAAAGAAACAGGCGGGGGCCAGAACGACCACGCAAGCCCGTCACCTCCCAGTTCTTACTCAGTAAATATCGGCAGCAGCAAGAACAATCAAAATACCACGAAGAGATGATACGCCGGCATGAAGATCACCGGCAATGTCCGTTCTTCATCCATTGCTGGGAGAACGACATCAGATTCTCGTCTGGCGATAACTGTCCGGAGTGTAACGGATTGAGCTGCAACGATCACCCGAAGCCATACTCTAGGGACAGAAGATCAGAGCGGATCAGCAGAAATCGGCGCGGACGAGAGGAACAGTGCGTTTCGGTGCATGATCGGCTGGGGGGCAGAGTTGACCAGTACCACCGGTCAAAAAGCAAGATCGACCAACAGAATGGACTGGGGGGCAGGATCAGCGTGCACGATCGGCTGGAAGAGATGGCCGATGACAGGGTGTCGGATGAAAATCCCCTAGGAAGAGAACCAGATTGGGAACACGCCAGATCGTCGGCCAAACCAGGAAATCCCAGGTGGTGTCCCGATGGCATATCCAGATCCCAGAAACGGAGAATCCAACGCCTACGCCAGTGGGAGCATCAAGAAGAAGAGCAGAGGCAGGTGCCAGAGAAAAGAAATGTTAAGTCTCGGGTGTGGCGCCCAAACAAAAATGATCAAGAAGCAAACAACCAAGAATCGGCAGCCGAAATCGATATGGTGTTGATACTGCCGATGGAATTCATGGCGCCCAACGATCGAGATAAAGCAACAAGAATGGAGGAGCAACAAATGGCACAACTGGTGTTAGAGCCGATGACGGCTATGTTTGAGAAACCAGAAGAAGAAAAACGGCAGCATCTTAAAGCGTTGTTTCTCAAAGGCTATGTTGACGTAAGACCCGTCACCAGATTACTAGTAGATGGAGGCGCTGCAGTTAACATCATGTCGTATGCCATGTTCCGCAAGCTAGGCAAGGGCGATGAAGACCTCACCAAGACGGACATGATGCTGAAGGATTTCGAAGGCAACGTGTCTCCCGCCCGTGGAGCGCTCTGCGTCGACCTCACCATCGGCAGTAAGACCCTTCCTACCACTTTTTTCGTTATTAATGGTAAGGGGTCCTACAACATGCTGCTTGGTCGCGACTGGATACATGCAAACCGTTATGTCCTATCTACAATGCATCAATGCCTTGTGCAATGGGTCGGCGACAGCACAGAGATAGTCACTGCCGATTCCGCCTATAGTGTTGCAGCGGCTGACACGCAACAGTGGAGCTGCGAGCACATCAAATGTATATCTGGCAGGACTTGGGACACTAACTTCCTGAAAGTGTCCGATTTCGGTCTACAGCCGATCCAAGCAGTCGGCTCTGAAGATTCAGAATAAATGGATCAGCTCGTCCGAGAAGACGGGAAGCTTGGGCATGGGTTTACGTCGGCCGATTTATTGGAGATGGTAGATTTGGGAGATAGCAGCAAATCAAGGCCGACGTACATTAGTGCTAATTTGGATCCTGAGTACAAATGTAAATTGATAAGTTTATTAAAAAAGTTGAAGGATTGCTTTGCTTGGGAATATCATGAGATGCCAGGACTAGACCGGTCTTTTGTTTAACACCGGTTACCTATAAAATCAGGATATCGGCCATATCAGCAACCTGCACGACGGTGTAACCCCAAGATTCTACCTGATATAAAGGCCGAAATTACAAAGTTAATTGAAGCAGGATTTATTCGGCAGTGCCGCTACGCCGAATGGATTTCTAATATTGTGCCCGTATACAAGAAGAATGGAAAGTTACGCGTGTGCATCGATTTCAGGAACTTAAATCAGGCTACGCCAATGGATGGATATCCAATGCCAACGGCCGATATCTTGATAGATGCTGCCGCAGGACACAAAGTTATAAGTTTCATGGATGGGAATGCAGGGTACAATCATTTATTAATGGCCGAAGAGGATATCTCGAAAACGGCTTTCAGGTGCCCAGGTCATCTTGGTTTATTTGAATGGGTTGTCATGACTTTTGGGTTGAAGAACGCCGACGTATCAGCGGGCCATGAATTACATCTTCCACAAGCTCATTGGTACATCGGTGGAAATTTATATAGATGACGTCGTGATGAAGTCAAAAGGTTACCAAGAACATCTGGCCGATTTACAACAGGTACTGGAGTGCACAAGGAAGCATGGGTTGAAGATGAACCCAAACAAGTGTGTATTTGGTGTATCGGCTGGGCAATTCTTAGGATTCATGGTTCATGAGCGCGGGATAGAAGTCAACCGCAAGAATATAGACGCCATCAACAAAGTTGTGGCCCCACAAAATAAAACTGAGCTACAGTCCCTCATCGGCAAGGTCAATTTCATCAGAAGATTCATATCCAACCTGTCAGGACGAATTCAGGCTTTTACCCCTCTGTTGAAATTAAAGCCTGACCAGGAATTCATATGGGGAGAATAATAGCGCAAGGCATTGGAAAATATCAAGCAGTATCTAGTTTCACCTCCAGTATTGGTTCCACCACAGCCTGGTAAGCCGTTCAAATTATATTTATCGGCTGATGAACAGGCTATTAGATCGGCGTTGGTACAGGAGTTTGAGGGGAAAGAACGAGTGGTATATTACGTCAGCAGAAGACTCTTAGATGCCGAAACAAGATATTCCCCGGTGGAGCGGCTATGCTTGTGTTTATACTTCTTGCGTACCAAGCTCAGGCACTATTTATTATCGGCCGAATGCATAGTCGTATGCAAAGATGATGTGGTGAAGTATATGCTATCATTGCCAATTCTGAAAGGACGGATTGGAAAATGGATCCTGGCTCTGTCATAATTCGACTTAAGGTACGAATCGGCCAAAGCCGTCAAAGGTCAAGTAATGGCTGATTTCGTAGCTCAGCATTGTGGACCAGAAATCGCTATCATTGAACCAGTTCCATGGACTCTATATTTTGATGGTTCTTCGTGTGGGGTCGGATCAGGAATCGGTATGGTTCTTGTGTCGCCTCGGGGGGCTAGTTACAATTTCTCTCTGCCGATAGAAGCTTCCGCAACCAATAATCAGGCGGAATATCGAGCCGTTCTGAAAGGCATCCAATTATTAAGGGTAGTCAAAGCTGATGCAGTCGAAATTTTTGGAGATTCCATGCTCATTGTGGATCAATTAACGGGGCGATCTGAGTGCAAGGATGATATCTTGACGATATATTATAAAGATTGCCTTCAGCTTTAAAAAAATTCAAGTCTGCAATAATTGAGCATATCCCCAGAAATTATAATGAAGAGGCCAACAGGCTGGCCCAACATGCCTCCGGGTATCGGCCGATTCAGAGAGCGATGATGCTGGAGCTCGCGGCCGATGACTGGCGAAAGCAAATCGCCGATTACTTGAAAAATCCATCCCAAAAAGTGGATCGGCGAACACGTTTTCAAGCTACAAAATATGTGTTACTTGAGGATGATTTGTTTTATCGGACGATTGATGGAGTTCTTCTCAAGTGCCTGGGAACAAAAGAGGCAAAGGTTCTCATGGGAGAGATCCATGAGGGCGTATGTGGAGCTCATCAATCGGCTCACAAAATGAAATGGATGATCCGAAACAATGGGTATTATTGGCCGACTATCCTTGAAGATTGTTTCAAGTACTACAAAGGATGCCAAGACTGTCAGAAGTTTGGTAATGTACAGCGTGCGCCAGCATCGGCTATGAATCCGATAATTAAGCCGTGGCCGTTCAGGGGTTGGGGAATAGATCTCATCGGACAGATTCACCCTCCATCAAGCAAAGGGCATAAGTTCATATTGGTGGCTACAGAATATTTTACTAAGTGGGTGGAGGCAATTCCTTTAAGGAATGTGATATCGGCCGATATGATTGAATTTGTTTAAAGCCATATTATCTATCGATTTGGTATTCCTCAAACCATCACAACTGACCAAGGAATAATGTTTACTTCTGGAGAATTCGGAGAGTTCGCTGCCGATATGGGGATTAAATTATTAAACTCTTCTCCATACTATGCTCAAGTCAATGGCCAAGCAGAATCGTCTAATAAAGGGATAATCAAGCTAATCAAGAGGAAGATAGAAGAGCAACCCAAGAAGTGGCATATGCCTTTGGCTGAATCTTTATGGGCATATAGGATGGCTTGTCATGGAGCCACTAAAATATCCTCTTATCAGTTGGTTTATGGTCATGAGGCGGTCTTGCCATGGGAGATAAGGACAGGGTCAAGACGTATATCGTTACAAGATCAGTTAATGGCCGATGACTATTCCTTTCTCATGAAAGATGAACTTGATGATTCGGCAGGTTTACGGTTGAGAGCCCTGATTAGTATAGAAAAAAACAAGAAAAGGGTGACCAGATGGTATGACAAGAAGGTCAAAGTTAAACAGTTCTCTCAGGGAGATTTGGTGCGGAAGTTGGTGCTGCCGATAGGATCCAAAGATCCCAAATTCGGTAAATGGTCACCCACTTGGGAAGGGCCATATAGAATCGGCCGATGTGCCCCTGGGAATGCATATATTCTGGAGACAGTCGAAGGGGAGGAATTCCCAAGAGCTTTAAACGGACGATATCTGAAGAGGTACTATCCAAGCATTTGGGTAGATGCATAACTTGCAACAAAATATATCAAGATAAGATGGCCGATTTCTCATCGGTTTTTGTCTACACATCTGGTGAAGAAAACATTGGGATTCATTATTGGATGAAAATGACAGAGTAAATGGCCGACATGGTACAAGTCGCCCTTAGAATAAAAATACCGATATGTCTACTGATTACGCCTACGCTGGATTTCTCTCTCGACGCGACCCAGTTCTATCATAAGGCTGAGCCTTTTCTCCTTCGGGTCCTCTGCAGTGGCTCCAGTTTCAGCTTGGTTGCAAAGTTCTATCAGCAGGCGGGTCTTCTTCTCCTCCAGATCTTCCATGGCAGCTTCGGTTTTAGCTTTACAAGGAAGTGGAGGATCTTTTTTCAGAAGATGGTCGCTTGCGGACCAAAAAGTGAGCATCTATAAGGTCCCAGTATTCCTGGACAACAACGGGGACATGATTTCTGAGTTCTTCAGCATGAGCTCTTATCAGATCTCTGTCTGCCTGTGATAGTGGCTCTTCTGAATGCATGATTTCTATCGCTCGTTCTAGACCAGGGCTGAGACGTTTTGGCTAAACAGAGATAAAAAGGATTACCCAACGCCAGAGCGATTGAGATGCTTAGGAGAAACGCAGAAGAGAAGTTCATACCTGGTTGACAGAGGAAGAAGATGAAGAGGACGAAAAAGACATCTTGCCGTTCAGTTTTGGACAGTAAAGAGGGAAAGAGAAGATAAGTGATGTGTATGCCTCTGGAGATGGTGAAGGGTCTACTTATAAAAGAAGGAGAGGTAGACGGATAGTGAGACACGTCCTATCGGAGTAAATACATGCATAAATGCAAAGCTGGCTGAAGAAACAGTTCAAAACCAAATCGGCGCAGTAGCATTAAAGGAGCAATAAATGTTTGCAATGTTCTTTACAACCCAAGGAAAGCATCTATGGCTACAATAGCTTGTCTTCTAATTTGATCGGCCGAATCTAGTACTCTCTGATCATCATCGGCCGATCCTGGGATTTCTGACACACGGCGACGAAGCCTTATCGTTTCACGGGCCTGATACTGTCTTTCTTGCTTCAGCTCACTGATGATGGATGGGAGTTCTTGGAGTTTCTTTTCTTCAGCGGCTATCTCTTTGGTTATCTGTTCCATCTCCTTGGCCATCTCTGCTCTTCTCCGTTTCAGCCGATCTATCGCGCCGACAATGTCCGGACGGCAGTTTTCGAGGAAGTTGATCCTATGGTGTACTTCTTGAGTCCGGTGCTTGTATGAATCGACCTCCTCCTGAGTTTTTGCCATCTGGACACGATCGGCCATATGGCGCAGCGCCGTGGAAACCGGAATATGCATATGCTCTATATAGGCGGCATGCGCTAAGTTTTCTGATACTTCTTCTGGGATTCGAGCTTTGATCTCGTTGAAAAGTCGTCGAATCGGCGAAGCATCTTCTACCAATAGGCCGATGTCATCTTGAAGGAGAGTACGCATGCTTTCGAGCTTGGCGCGGACATCATCGGAGGTAGAGCTCGATGGAATTGGGTGTGAAGCAATTTCCTCGTCATCGGGCAAGGAGACGGCAAAGGAGAAGATGCTGTTGTTAGGGGTGTCTTGCTCCTGTGAGGAAATAAAGTAAAGGGCAGGCAAGCAGCAAAAGGAAATCGGCCGATTCTAATGGTAAGTTTGTTACCTCCTTAAAGCGAATTTCTCTTGCCTGCGCCGGTGGAAGCGTTTCCCTTGTCTCAGGGGCTGGTGCAGTTGGCTCGTCGGAAGAAGAGGATTCAACAATTATTAGTGCTCCGCTTGGACCAGCTTCCTGAAAAGGATATAAAAGAAGATCCTGTGAGTATGCTATGGGAAATCGAAATAAGATGGTGTGAGAAATTTGCCATGCCTCTGTGGGTTTCCCGGCCGATGCCTGTTGTGGGGTTGTAGTTAGCATACCCAAATCGGCCTACATCAAGATCGGTTAAGTTTTCTGAAAGTTAAGAGATCAAGGTAAGAGATCATTTACCTCGATGATAGGAGCTGCTGGAGTTTCAGCTCCCACTTGGGACGTAGCCGATTGCTGCGGAGATTGCGGTGGAATAGCTTGCGCAGCCTGGCAGAGGAAGAAAGTTAATGTCAGTAGAAGACTTGAAGAATATATGAGATAAGTAAGATTACCTGAACAGCTTCTACTAATAGCGATGCTGCAGCTGCCCCGACTTCGGCAGTAACTTGGGGATCGGCCATCTCGACAACCGGCAAAGGTAAAGGGATTGAAGTTTCGGCCGGTGTCACCGCCATTTGGTCGACCGATCCGATACGAGGAGTCTCGGCTGGTGCCACTACCATTTGGTCGGCTGATCCGATACGAGGAACCTCAGCCGATGCTATTGCCGTCTGATCGGCCGATCCGATGCGAGCTCGCACTCGACGGCTAGTTATCTTCGATGTTGGCCTTTTCGGTGCTCGCTTCGATCGGCCAGTAGAGATATCCTTGATGGTTGGAGCATGGAAGCCGATAAGTGGATACGGCGTGTATTGGTGATGACTATCTATCGGCCGGCCGCTTCGGCTCCGCATCGGAGGGACATGGCTTTCAGACTGAGGAGATGAACATGAGTTAATAACAAGATGACAATGTGGAAAGAAATAACATTGGAATCGGCTGAGAAAAAAGGACATACCGCTGCATTTGGATCAATGTTCTCTGGGTCCAGAAGGATGCAGTAAGACGATGAAGATTTACAGAAAAGATGTTGCTTCCATTCTGCCCACCATAATTTGAATTGCTGGGTGGCAAAAGAGGCAACTGACCAATTATTCAGGTCAATAGTACTGGAATCGGGTACTAAATCGCACAGCCGACTATAATCAAGACTTGAGGTCAGTCCATCTCTGAATTTCGCCTGACCGGCGAAGTAGACCCGAATCGGCAGTTGGCCAAAACCCAGTTGCCTTGCCGCAGCCGATGGATTGTAGAACTCGTAGGTGGGAGAATCCTTTCCTGAGAAGAAATTGGCTGGCAGAATCCCCGGCTTGATCAAGACATCCATAAGCCCTCTGTCAAAAGTATGGGTGGAGAAATCGTAGCTTGTGGGTAATTCAAAAATCGGCTCCACTGCTTGATATGGGTGCCAGCTGATGGTCTCTTCACTAAGGCCATTATAAAAGCATCTGAAGTACTCAGCTGTGCGGGTAGCAGTAAACTGGCAGCCGAGGAAGGCCGATGCCGCTTCTCCAAAAGATCTGCAGCGACGTCGGACGGATGGATTCTCCTCTGACTCAATATTGGGGAAGGTTTTGGTCTCTATCCGTTGCTGAGAGACCTTGCTCATGTGTAAATTGAGCTAGAGGGTGATGAACCACTAGGGACCACCAGGGTTCCCGATCGGCTCCCCCTTCGACAGCTTGGTGCCGATTTGGTGCATCAGGTAATAGGCCGATCCCAGCAAATGTTTTCCAAGGGGGATGACCGATCCTTGTGACAAATCCTCTGATAAAGCTTGGGTGTTTGAAGAGGGGCCAACTGCTTTACCACAGAAGAAATGCTTTTCTAGCCACATCATCAAAAAGGCAGTATGCTCCCTCTGTGAGACTGTCCCGGTCTTCATATTTTTGCTAATATACCCTTTCCACCCGCCGATTCCTTTGGTCTCTAGCCGATGTGATGGCTTAAACAGATAATTGAAAGGGGTATCGGCGGAGGAGACATCGAGGCCGGTCAACAGCAGAACATCGGCCAGGGTCGGGGTCATAGGTCCATGTCCGAAAAGGAATGCATTAAGTGCATCAGACCAAAAATAAGAGGCTGCCATGACCAGAGGTTCGTTTCTTTCCATCTGAGACAAAGATAAGTCTATGCACTGGCCGATTTTTTGTTCCTCCCACTGAACCTTCCAAGATCCGGCCACCCTCTGGTACCATTCTCTCCACCCGGGTGTTTCGTTTGGCCAGGATCTGAAAGTGCCTACCCAGTGATCTAAATCCATAGATGATTGCTTAAAAGGGATTCTATGAGTTTCTAGGCTGATCAGGTCCGTTGGATCGGGGTTCCCCATAGGGCCCAAACAGATGAGGTCAGGAGATTCTGAGAGTGGAATGGTAATTCGGTGCCTAAGTGCCTAAAAAAGGGAAAAGGGGAAGAAACTGAGAGAGGATCCGGAAAGTACTAAAGCAGTAGAAAAGCGAAAAGGAAAAAATTTTGAGCATTTACTTCTGGGATGGAAATCATCGTCGCCGATGAGACCGCTAGGGAAGCCGCCGATTGGGCCGCCGCCGCCGAAGGAGTTGCCGATGGAGCCTCCGTGGATGGAGCGGTCGCCGATGGTGATGCCATTGGAGGGATGTGGACATCACCAGAATGGATACACCCACATGTAATAAACACACATGGAAGGTATGGAGGACCAAAGAAGTTGATTGGGGACCAAGCCTAAGTCTTCCCAATGTTCTCCATCAGGCCATCACGTCACTTTTGGTGCAAGGAAAGAAAGAGTCCATGTCCAACACGTTTTGGAGGCTGGATTCGGACTGCAGAACAGCACCAACTTGTGACGGACACCACGGTCGCATACGGACTCGGATAGAGACGTTCAAGTACTTCGTGGAAAGCTTATGAAATCTAGTTTCATATGGATCCGGACCCAAGTCCATATCTCTCGTGATTCGTCCGCAATGACCAAAGTACTACCGACTGGTTTTCTGTCTAAAGGTGCTGCGACATCTTAATTTGGCCCGATGGGCTTTGTATCAAGTCGGGTCCATTAGGGACGCGTCCTAGGGTTGGAGTGCGACTCAAACACCCTCTTGGTCGTCCTCCTAGGTATTAATAAGGGTTAGAGCCGCCATGAACAGATTGGGGGGGTTTTTTGTTTTGTTGAAAGTTTAGCCATTGCTACTTCCTTGTAGACGCGTGTGTCGACTAGACCATCCGTTCTACTCGATTCGGAACCCCACCTTGTTGATTCCAGATTGGTTATTATCTCCATATTTGCAATTGAGTTGCTTGTTCTACTTGTTCTTGCTGGTTCTTCGATTGCTTGCAGGACAGGTGCCCTAGTGGCCGGGTGTCGCGCTCCACAAGATCGCGGCAGCCATTGGAGGTGGTGTATCGGTTGCTAAGGCGCAGCGTCCTTGGAAGGCTGTAGTCGGGCCGTGAACGTCGCCTCCATCTCAAATCGAGTTATCCCCCGCCTCTCATCGAAAGATCGGGACAAAACCCTAGCGGGTTCACATCAGTTGGTATCAGAGCAAGGTTTATCGGTGAGAGACTTATCTTTGCTATTTTTTTTCCTATAGTCCAGAAAAACCAAAAAAAAAGGTAGATTAGTTTGCCGGCAATCCTATAAACCCTTTGAGCCTTTGCTGGTACTACTTAGTTAGGGCTTGTTGAGTTTTCGGTTGCATCGGTTGCGTCGTGTTGCTGGTCTTAGTTTAGTCCTTTAGAGTTTCGAGTTCTTGTCACCTCTTTTTGTCTCGGAGTTTCAATTCATCAGTGGAAGAAAACTTTCATTGTTTCTGTGTCCAGTCTCCGATTTGCGAGTTTTAGTACAATCTGGAAAGCGTAACTCGTGATCTTTCCAACGGATCTGACCTAGGTCACAAACTCCATATAAGTGCTCCAGAATCGACTTGGAGATTTGTGCGTCTGGCTGCGTGAAACAAGTTTCGTCAATCTGAGTTGGTAGCAGCTATATGCAGTAATCCTGTTGCGTTGTTTGTCAAACAAAGGATTTTAGTCCTCTACAAAAAAAAGAAGAAAAAAAAAGAAAACAAAGTGAAAAAAACAGAAAAGAAAAGAAACGAAAAAGAAGAAAGGGGCTGATCCATCTTTTGTGTTCCTGCTGTTTCGGTTAGTGCTTTGTGACTTCATTTGTGTCCAGGCTCGCGCCTCTAGTACGGTCTATGCTAGGACCAGCACAGTACCACCGTTGAACAATTATTCAACTTGCTTTTCTGACTAACGTGGTGCTAGTATTTTTCCCTTGATCAGCCCACCTACAGCTCCACATACTCGACTATAGCTTGACAATTTTCTGTTGCTAAGGCACCGATACACTTCTTTCAAGGTGCTTGACTTGTTGGTTGCCGACTCATCCTGTTTTGCTTGGTAAGAACTGGTAAGAGCTTGTATTAAACAAGTTGAGTTTGAGAGAATTACAACCGACACATTCTAGTAGTTGACAGGAGGATACATATTATTTTTGTGTTCTTGTTTTCTACTGATCATGGCAGGTGATACAGTGATTTTTGAGCGGAGCAAACAACAACAAAATATTCTGGACATTATTCAATGCTTGCCTTTATATCCTGGTGAGTTTGATCCTAAAGCTTACATTGATTGGGAGCTAAAAGTAGATAATGAATTTGATGAGCATGACCTGTCGGAGAAACAAATGATTTATATTGCCTCTAATATTTTAACAGAAAATGCTTTGCTAGAATGGAAATATATTTGTAGGCATAACATTATTCCGCAAACTTGGAAAGAATTCAAAATACATTTTAGAGATGCCTATATTCCTGCATATTATGTTGATCATTTGCTTACCAAACTAGAGAAATTAAAACAGGGTAGTAGGACTGTGAAACAATACTACGATGATTTTAAAATTTGTATCATGTTTGGTGGATTGGATGAATGCATGGAAGATGTTATGAATAGGTTCATGAGAGGGCTCAATTCTGAAATTCGAAACTTGTTAATTGGCAAGTCCTATTGCTATATCGGTCAATTGTTTTGTCTTGCTCTCCATGCTGAAAAAGAAATTCTTTCATTTGTGAATACTTGCAAGAATGATGTGACTCATAGTGTCCAAACTTTGTCCACTCTACATGCTAACAAAGAGCAACGAATAGTGGAACCTGCTGCTGATTCAACTTTTTCACAAGATGAATTACTTGTTGTTTCTTATGATAAAGAGGACTTGTGTGCTAATACTTCTTTTACTCATATACCAGAATTAATGAATAAGTGTGATATTTTTGGTTTGGAACCATACGAATGTGCTATAGATAATCCTTCTGATCCTATTACTTGTGTACAAGATGAACTGAAATTGTTGTCTTCTTTAAATACTTTGGGTTATATTGAATTTAATATTCTGTGTAATCTAAATTGTCTAAAAGAGAAGGTTCAAATAGATTCTAATTTGCCAAGTCTAAATCATTGTTCGCTTCATGCAATTGGAAAAAATGACATCAAAGGAGAATATTTGGTGCATAAAGTGTATATCTGTTCTAATCTGAAATATCCTTTTGGGCTACAATACCATGAGCAAATAGGGGGCTGCATTAACACTAATAATATCTTGCAAAGTTTTTCTAGTTTTTCTCTTATGCAACAGGATCAGCCTGAAGAACGGGAGCATTGTTTGTTGTGCCCATGTAGCATAGTCGTCGCTCCATGTTCCAACAACAAAGCAATCACCTTTGAATGCCGTTGGAGCAAGTCGAGGACGACTTGCAGCCAAGAAGGGGAGAATGATGTGGACATCACCAGAATGGATACACCCACATGTAATAAACACACATGGAAGGTATGGAGGACCAAAGAAGTTGATTGGGGACCAAGCCTAAGTCTTCCCAATGTTCTCCATCAGGCCATCACGTCACTTTTGGTGCAAGGAAAGAAAGAGTCCATGTCCAACACGTTTTGGAGGCTGGATTCGGACTGCAGAACAGCACCAACTTGTGACGGACACCACGGTCGCATACGGACTCGGATAGAGACGTTCAAGTACTTCGTGGAAAGCTTATGAAATCTAGTTTCATATGGATCCGGACCCAAGTCCATATCTCTCGTGATTCGTCCGCAATGACCAAAGTACTACCGACTGGTTTTCTGTCTAAAGGTGCTGCGACATCTTAATTTGGCCCGATGGGCTTTGTATCAAGTCGGGTCCATTAGGGACGCGTCCTAGGGTTGGAGTGCGACTCAAACACCCTCTTGGTCGTCCTCCTAGGTATTAATAAGGGTTAGAGCCGCCATGAACAGATTGGGGGGGTTTTTTGTTTTGTTGAAAGTTTAGCCATTGCTACTTCCTTGTAGACGCGTGTGTCGACTAGACCATCCGTTCTACTCGATTCGGAACCCCACCTTGTTGATTCCAGATTGGTTATTATCTCCATATTTGCAATTGAGTTGCTTGTTCTACTTGTTCTTGCTGGTTCTTCGATTGCTTGCAGGACAGGTGCCCTAGTGGCCGGGTGTCGCGCTCCACAAGATCGCGGCAGCCATTGGAGGTGGTGTATCGGTTGCTAAGGCGCAGCGTCCTTGGAAGGCTGTAGTCGGGCCGTGAACGTCGCCTCCATCTCAAATCGAGTTATCCCCCGCCTCTCATCGAAAGATCGGGACGAAACCCGGGTTCACATCAGTTGGAGCAGGCCGCGGATGAGATCGCCGGAAAGGGGGAAGCGCTTGGAGATCAAGAGAGCTTGGAGGAAGACGAACAGTGGTTCGTTGGAAGAGAATGCTAGATTTGTGGGGGAGAGTAGACGGAGAAGGCCAGTACTTAAGAAAAATCAGGAGAGCGAGGGCAAAGATGGTATTTTTACCGCGCTGTCTACACGAATTCCAGAGGAGCAGTCGTTTCGCGCGCTCGGTCCGAGGAAATTGCAATCATTGTGCCGCGGAACGGAAGGAGATTTTACTGCGCCCGTTTCGGAGGAAAGGATTAAAGAAAGAGTTTTGAAGAAAAAGTTATGTTTTACTCCGAAACTGGGGGGCATGTGTTGACGCCAGATTTTGACACGTGTTGAATCGGCGTCAGGAGGAGAAGATTGATCGATGCGGCAGATCTGAAGGCTACAGTAAGGAATCGGCCGATTGAGGTAACAGTTGAAAATCGGCCGATTGGTGATACAGCTTGCGCCACCAGGATGGAATTATTTCGGAGGGTCCTGGTCAAAAGTTGGTCAACAGGGCAACGCTAAGTCGGTCAAGGAGCAATTGAAAAGAATCCTGATTGGATTAGGGGACGGCGGCGGAAGATTCTGCGGGAGTCCGTTTCCTTTAAAAGTTATTATAGATATGGTAATTTTTCTGTTTTTTTAAATAAGGTTGTAACAAGTCGTGATCGACCAGGAGTCCTAGTTTTAGGGTATAAATAGGAGTCGTCAGGGTCTTGCAAACATCAACACATCAATCAACAACAATACTTCTACTTTTCAGCAATTTACTTTCAAGTCGGCGACTTCGCCAATACTTTTTCTTCTTTCACGAGTTCGTACGGATTGGCAAGGCTGCATCAACCTGATCTCCGGCCAATTGGTAGGTTCCGCTTATCGAGTAATATCCGAGCTTTAACTACGGGCGCATCGCTGTAGTTTCGTTTGGATTTATTCACCAGTTATCGATATTTACTAGAATTGCAAGTTTTACCTGTTATTCTAGTATTATCACCAGTTATCCAGCTTGAGGTCAGAGTAATCGGCTTCGTCATCGTTCATCTTCAACTTATCATCATACAGCCGATTAGATCTATCTCAAGTGCTACCTCTGTAGTAATTGTTTAGATCGCTCCAGCAGTTTTCTTTACAATTACTACACGATTATCGGCTGGTCCATAGCCGATCATCTCTACAGCAAATCGGACGATTCGCCGCCGACGCGCTCCTCAGGACAGATCGGAACTCCAGCCGATCGAAGCGCCTGGAATTTAATACTTTATTTCCTTATCAATCAACAGGTCAGATTGACTGGCACGCCGCGCGAACCGTACCAGGGCGATAACCCGAACAGGAGCTAAGCAGATTCTCTCGGGTCGTGTGTCCGACGCTGAAGACCATCGGCCGATCCGTGTCTGGCCGATTTTGGCGCCAACAAGTATATATCCAAACATTGGTTATTTTAATGCTACATATCCAATTTTGCCAAAAAGGAAAGGCGCGAGCGGCACGAGCGCACGGCGCCGGGGCCACGCGACCCGAGGGCGGCCGCGCGGCGTCGAGCCGCCCGGATCCGCTCGCGGTCGCGGTTTGGTTGTTGGTCTGGAACGGAACGGGGCGCGGTGCCGTGCCGTGCCGTGCGGCCGCGCGGGTCAATGCCGCCGAGTTTAATTGCACCGCACGCGAGGCGTGACGGGCGCGGATCGCCAGCCGCCGCTGCCCGCTGGTGCTCGCCGGCGTGTTTCACGACTTCACCCTGAGCGTCTGGCGGGTGGCATTGCGGTTAGCAACACGGACACGGGAGGCCCCGCGCCCGCAGGTTCCCGCGGATCGGCTCGTATGAAAAGTTGACGTGGAAAGGAATGCCCTCGCCCATGACCGTGTCCTTCAGATCATACAATTGGACCGGCCAGGCGGCCAGTAACCGGCAAATCGTCATCTGCGGTTAGACTACGAGTTATTAGTATTCATTAGGTGAACCCTGATCACTTCCGGCTCCCTCGAGCATGCCATGCCACTGGACGAGTTCAAAATGAACAGGCAAGATCTACTGACAGACTGGCCGATCGCCAATCGTCAGGTCAAACTCACCCCGTTGCTTATCAAAACCCAACTTGTGCTCAATCATGCACTAAAGAAGATGCACCACCACCGCACTCCATCTAAAAAGATTTTTTCCCAAATCCCAGACGTCGATCCCCCGCCCGAAAGCAAAGCACACCCACAGCTTACCGCCACAAGAAACCGAAAAAGGCTGGCGCTGCCTTCTGCTACCGGATGATGCTGCCGGGACACGTAGCGCCGGTCCGCCGCCGTACATGTGGCGGGCGTCGCGGGGGAGGACGACGACGCCACGGTGGCCCGGGCCGCTCCGCCGCGGATAGGCACGAGCCGCGCAACGAATCTGGGAGCGAGGTGCTACGCTGACTCGGATTCGGAGAATAACAAACGGGGTTGGTGGCGGTCCGGTGACGGGGACGCAACCCGCGAGGCGCCCCCCGCCACACGAAATTCCGGTGGTCTCTGCTGCGGGTGGGCGGGGGGAAATTAAGTGGCTGGCGACGGCCGCCGGATCCCTTTCGCGGGGCATGGTGGCGCATGCCGCCACCGCCCACCGTGGCGGCGGGGGACATGTGCGCAACAGGGAACCGGCGGCGTTCGGATCCCATCTCGCGTCCAGCCAGAGCCAGTCCAGGACAAGAGGAAAACTCATGGCCGTGGCCTCGCGATTTGTTTTTCTGAGTGGCCCGAGCAAGTTGGGCGACGGTGATGCCTCACCTTTGAACCAGAACTTTCAGAGGGAAGAAGATACTTTGGAGGCTTGGAGCAAGATCTAGAAGAAGTACGCGTTCCGGAAAAAACAGAAAAAGAATCGGGTTTCCGTTGCACACGTGAGTCACATTTAAGCGGCCATCTAACAACGGGCGTGAGTTCGCGTGGACCGGATGGTCCAATACTGGTGCGGCTGCCGAGTTATTATTGTTCACACGAACGGACGCGCCGTGCCCTCGTGCAGGTGCAACGGGGGGTCAACTCCGTGTTTAAGGTACGACGTCTAGGCGCGACCAAGCATTACTTGGATGACGGGGCTCTTGACGTCGTCGCCGAGGCTCTCCCATCGTTGATGGAATGCGCGTCAACTTTCGTATGCGTGTCCCCTACGCTACACGCTAGCAAGAAGCAATGCATAAAGTTTCAACGTGCTAATTTGAGTTCGTCGCCTCTACTTTATGGGAGGTTCATATAACGTCAAGATCTTAACTGAGAGGAACGGGATTATCAACGGGATCAGCATACTTAGTAGTTTCTTTAGATTAGCATACTTTTTTTTTCTTTTGAGGAAACGATGGGCATTCTTAGTCGTTAAGAAAAGCAGTGACCTTTTTTTTAAGCCAAAAGCAATGACCTTTGGTAATATAGCGGAGAAACAGAAGAAAAAGAAGGGAGAGGCATCGAGCTCACGGGCTGGGCCACCAAAACCCTTTGCTGCATCTGGGCCGTCTAAGCTATGCCGATTCTGGCCCAATAAGGAAATGGGCTAGGCACGTGACGACTTGGACGAACTAAAGCGGATTGCCTCTCTCTCTCAAAAAAAAAAAAAACTAAAGCGGATTGACGCAGTCGTACGGGTTGTGAGCGTTAGTGTCTGTCGAGAGCTCTGCGCGCGGATCCAGCGGGACCGTGCCGACGCCGCGCTGCCGATCTGCGCGCCGTCGTCGGACTCCTCGGCCTCCGGCTCCCGCGCGTGGATAGTCCACGGGCTGGCGCTCGGCGCGGCGGCCGCGGCGGCCGCTGCCGCGGCGTATCTGTACCGCCGGCCGAGCGGGTTCCGCAGCCGCGCGGTGGGGATCATACCCGCGCGCTTCGCCTCCTCGCGCTTCGAGGGCAAGCCGCTCGCGCACATCCTTGGCAAGCCCATGATCCAGGTCCGCTCCCTGCTTACCTTGTCTTATCGCGTCCGGCAGAGAGAGCGAGGGGAGCCTAGCGGTAGAAAATCATATTGGGGAAGTTGTAACAGCAACTCGGGGTTGGGATTGCGAAGGTAGGTCGAATCGATTTATGCTGTTTCATCGCCTGGATTTAGGCTGCGGTGTCGTGCATGACGTTTCAGTGAGTGCAAGATGGTGTTCTTTAAGTTACCTATTGTTGTTGACGCCAGATTTCGACACGTTTTGAATCGGCGTGAGGGAAAAAGGAGATTAGCCGATGCGGCACACTTAAAGGCTATAATAGGGAATCGGTCGATTGGCGCTACAATTAGGAATTGGCCGATTAGCGCTGCAGTGTTTCGGACGATTGGCGAATGGAGTTGGTGGGGTCGGCCAATTGAAAGGCTGGAGCATTTGGGCCAATATGGGCTTAAGGTGGGCCAGAGGAAAAAGGTAGAGAAAGTTTTGCCCGTGGGAGTATGATAACCAACTCCGATACGAGTTGTGTTTGTAAATATTCGTTTTCGTTTAAAATTAGAAATATATCCTGGTCGGTTAGGAAATCAATTGTAACAGGCTATAAATAGCCATCTTTAGAGCTTTGTAGGGAGACACATCAATCAATACAAACAATCTACTTTTTCATCGTAGTCGGCGACTTCGCCAATACATCTTCTTCTTTCACGAGTTCGTACGGGTTGGCAGGACTGCATCGACACGATCTCCGGCCGACTGGTAAGTTCCGTTTATCAAATAATATCTAAGCTTTAACTTCGGGCGCATCGCTGTTGTTTCGTTTAGATTTATTCACCAGTTATCGATATTTACTAGAATTATAGGTATTGCTCAAGTTTTATCACCAGTTATCTAGCTTGAGATCGAACTGTCGGCTTTATCATTTTTTTTTCATATTTATCGTCATATAGCCGATTAGATCTATTTCAAGTGTTGCATCTGTGGCGATTGTTTAATTTGCTCCAGTAGTTTCTTTGCAATTATCGGCTGATCTATAGCCGGTCATCTTCATAGCAAATCGGCCGATTCGGCCGATTCGCTGATACACTTTTCGGGACAGATCGGAACTTTAGCCGATCGAGACCCCCGGAATTTAATACGTTTCTTTCCTTGTCAATCAACAGGTCAGATTGACTGGCACGCCGCGCGAACCGCACCAGGGCGATCACCCGAACAGGAGCTAAGCAGATTCTCCCGGGTCGTGTGTCCGATGCTGAAGGTCATCGGCCGATTTTTAGCGCCAACACCTATACAGTACTATAGTATTGCCACTCGTCCGGACTTTCGGTTATCTACACCTCTGCTATATCAAGCTTCTTTGGGTCGAATAGTATTGTTCTGAATTGGCATTTTGTCCAGAACTTATACTTCACAGTTCAAATTGTTTGTCAGTTCAGTGACTACGGTGAATTCATGTTAAGCTGCTGGAGTGTTTAGCCTGGTTGGATCAAGATAAAACCTGGTGACTCAGTGCAGCCTATTCCAAATGACGGAATTATTCTGGCCATGTCGATTAATCTGTTGTCTGTATGATAGTGCATGTTCTGCATTTTTAATTGGAGCGTTTTCCATGTGAGAGCCCTTTGACTCAAATGCACTTCATGTACTATTGTATTGTAATCAATACTTTTTCAGCATTCAAATTTAAATGTTAAGCTTGGGTTCATTGTCTGACTGCAAATGAATTTCTATTTGACCAATGGATTTTGGGAAAGGAAATGGTATATATCTGAGCTTTTAACCAGTTTTAGTTTCTTGTTTACGGTTAGTTTACTAATCTGTATAGTTCCTAGCTTGTGTTGAGTGTTGATGCTTATTTATACAGAATACAGCACTAGTTATTTCTCAAAGCGCATCATTACCTTTCAAAACTATTACATTATTTATTTCATGTTTCTGCGTCTAGTTATCTCTTTTTTGTCTTTCACATTTACAGAGAACATGGGAAAGAGTTATGTTAGCTTCTTCCTTAGATCATGTTGGTAAGCTGAACACGGCCATACCTTAAGTTGATCATTTATTCGATTGGTTTCGTTTGTGCATCATGTTCACACTAGCCTTTTGTTCCCATAGTTGTGGCAACAGATGATGAGAGAATTGCAGATTGTTGTCGAGGATTTGGAGCTGATGTTATAATGACATCAGAATCATGCAGAAATGGTACTGATTTATTGTTTTGTAGTTATGTTATCTTTTCATGATTATGTGGTAAACCATTGTATGTATTTATCGGCATTTCTAGGATCTGAGCGCTGCTGTGAGGCACTTCAAAAGCTTGGGAAACGTTATGATATTGTTGTCAATATTCAAGGAGATGAGCCTCTTATTGAACCAGAGATAATAGATGGTGTCGTTATGGCACTGCAGGTGGTTACTTATGCAACTATCTTATCTTGATGTTTCTTGGACTTCTCTTCAGTCAAATAAAATTGTTCTTAGATCCAGTAGTTGGGGACTAAGATTACTCCTGAAAGTTCGATACTGTGTAGTTCACCTGACCTTGTACTCCTTAACACCCTGTAGCTTAATCTCTTTAATTGATGTTGTACTTTGCACTTCCAATTTGGCTTGCAGCGAGCTCCTGATGCAGTGTTCAGCACAGCTGTTACTTCACTGAAACCTGAAGATGCGTCTGACACAAATCGAGTGAAGTGTGTTGTGGATAATCAGGGTTATGCAATCTACTTTTCAAGAGGGCTGATACCATCCAACAAGTGAGCCACCGATATTTGTCTTAACTCTTCCGTCAACCATATTTTCACATGCATTTTTTCTAACTTTGGGCATTTCATATCAGGGAAAGTCAATCCTAATTATCCATATCTTCTCCATCTTGGAATCTCGGTATCTCATCAACCTATGTTTATTATTGTTTATGTTTGCTTCATGGTCTTTTGCTGTTAAACCTGTAGTCTGTAACGTCCTACAGTTGACGAATTAACTGATTGTTTTTCACATACAGGGCTTTGATTCGAAGTTCTTGATGATCTATCCAGAACTCCCACCAACACCTTTACAACTGGAAGAGGACCTAGAGCAACTCAAAGTTCTTGAAAATGGCTATAGGATGAAGGTAATTTGGCATGGGGCTTTAGGGTTTACGAGGTAGACAGTGCCGGTTTGTTACTGCTCTGATGCAGGTTTTTCATTATGAACTTGTACAGTCTGAATGCTCCTCTGATTTTCAACGTGTGCAGTAGTGTCTCTCTTTATATGTTGCATAAAATGTTACAGACTATGTCCAAGAGCGCTGAATTCTGTTTGTGTTTACTTTCCTTAATTGTAGGTGATCAAAGTGGACCACGATGCTCATGGTGTGGATGCACCTGAGGATGTTGAGAAAATTGAAGAACTGATGCGAGCGAGAAACATGCAGTAGAAAATGAAGATAATATGTGCTTTGCGTTGCCACGGCGTAGGTTCACTGGGAGACTTTGGCCATGCCACATTGTCTGCAGATAGCATGGTAGTATGTAAACCAGATGAGTTGATCAATTAGGAGCTGTTCAGTTAGCTGTTCGTTTTCTGTCCCTTTCTCGAGACCTGCATGTCCCTGTATTTAATATTTGCATGACTAGTTTCGTGGCAGTATGGCAATATCCAACATCCTAAGGCCCTGTTTGGGAGCATTGTATAATTTTGCACCTGTAATTGCATTCCATCTGTATTTTCTGGTGCACAAGAATACATCAGAAATGTATCTGATTTTTATACCCCTGGAAAATATTGTAAATATGAGCGTACAAACATAACTGGCACCGGCAGCATTGTGAATAGAGATAACTGAACACAATTAGGAAAGGTTTTAAAATTACCAACACATCAAACAGCATCAAAGGGCTGTGGTATGAATTATTGATCAAGAAGGGCAATTGCGTTGACCATCCACCAAAATAATAATTCTCCTAATGCCAGATACACGAAGAAAAAAATCCTGATAGGCGGCAGTCACTAACCTGCAACATTGAGTGATGTCAATCATATCCGCACAAGTCCTGATGAAAAATAATGTTAAAGATATATTTAAGATGAAAGATTTTCATTTTTAGTTCTGAGAATTGATGTGCTTGTCTCTTGTGGCAGCAAACAGACAGAAGTAGTCGGATCTGTTTCATCTTGGTGCGGATGGCACACTTACCATCACCATGGATCTCTAACAGGTGGCTCATTTTACCCTTACGGGTGAAATATTTAGTTTTGTTGAATGACTTGTACAAAGATGAATATGAGTTGTTAATCTGATTGTCAATGCACAAGAAAAAACACGGTGGAGGTACGCTGTCCTGATAGTGCAGATATTAATAACTCATATTAATAATCTGCAACTGGTGCTGGGTTTTAGAACTGTATATCTGAAGCAGTCGTCTGGGCTGATCAGCCGTATATGCGTCTGGATAATGGTTGTTATTTCTACTTGTGGATGCTGAGGAAAAAGGCTTCGTCAGGTGGGTTATGGACAGACCTTCCAATACTGAATCAAAGCAATATGTGGAGAACGGAAATGCAAGTGATATACTAGTACTGAATAAGTGAATATAAACAAAAGATAGCTGAATACCTTCTGTGACCTTTATTTTGCTTAGTGGAAATTTGGACGATCTTTTCCCAATACCTTGAGTAGAAATACTATATCCAAAAGTATGATCTAAGGACTAAGACAAGTAATCAAAGTAAACTTTCCGATAACCCCACATGTCCATGAAACTTTCTTTTTCGCCGACAAAGCTAAACAATGTTGCTTTTAGACCAGGAACAAATTAGTTAACTTTCTCCTTTGTTTTGTCAGAATAGTGACATGATCGATATACATTGGATTATGCCACTTTAAATCTGGTTTGAGGTTGATGTACTGCAAGTCCAGCAATGGTGTGCTCTGCACTTGGGCGCTTTTGCTCGCCAGTTGGACAGTCGATAAACTAGGTCCAATTAAGCAGGCCACTTGGCTAATGGCCACCGCGATCCGATGTGTTTATCAGACATGAATGCTCTTTCTGCATACGGTTTCTTGTCGTGGCGGCTCACGCTGATAGGTAGTACAACGGCAAAAAGCTTATGGCAGACAGTTTTGTGTGCGTCACAGTCATTTCTAGCAGGTTGGTCGCCGTCTACATTCAAAAGGCATTGTCATCTTCATCTTTTCAGTTTCCACAGCAAGGCATTGGCTGCAAGTGGCAACCGCAAATAATAATAATAATAATAATAATAATAATAATAATAATAATAATAATAATAATAATAATAATAATAATAATAATAATAATAATCAAACTATCTAAATGCTGACCGTACTGTAAACTATCTATAACACGGTATCATAATTTACTTTGTTTTATAAGAATTTTTATTTAGTAAAGAAATTAGTGAACTGACTTGCATTTTGGATATATCTTGTAGGTGTCCATATGTGACTATTCGCGATTAGAAGGGCTGAGGTGCCCAGTAACCTAAAATATATTTTTTTCGAGGAAAGTAACCTAAAATATTTTTTTTCGAGGAAAGTAACCTAAAATATAAAGCTTGTATGCACAGTCATGGAACATGACCATGGGCATTAGCAATAAAGTATTCATAACAGGAAATCCGGTCAATGTCCACTCATGCCGAAATTGGAGGAAGCAAATGCTATTGGTACTGAACTAGCTACCAGATGTGCCAGTTAATTAGTTATGTAGTGTACCTTTGGTGTGTGAGGTGAGGTATGGGCGGCCGCGTTTGTTTTTTCTTTAAAGTTTTTTGTTTTGGTCTCATCTGATATGCGGTGGATTGGGAATTTGGGGCTTTATAGTGGAGCTCGAGGGGAGGAAGGTTTGTTGCAAATCTCCCTCCCTCCCTCCCTCCCTCCCTCTGAGTTGGAGCAATCTCCAGCCGAGGTGACGTAGGATGCCCGGTGAAGAGGGGCGAGGGAGGGCAACTTGATTCGACGGGTAAGCGTGGCAGCGCAAGATCAAGTGGCAAGAACTGCTGGGAGCTCAGGACAAGAGAAGGGTGGGCGGGGCGCTTGTTTGATGCTCGGATGCCATTGGCCAGTACAAGACAAAGGGAAGAGAAAGAAGAAGGTTGAAACATTAGTGAAGATCGAACGGTTCAAAATTTAGATAAGGAGTCCCGTATGTTTATATACGGATCTTCTTATTTTTATCCAACAAGGTTTATTACAAACCACGTTTTTTTAAAAAAAATTGCCCGACCTATTGGGTCTTGGAATTGATGGTCGAGATATGGGAGTCCTTTAATGTTTATCTTGGGTCTAGAGTATCTTGGATTTAGCAAGGCTATGTGTAATATTTTGTGTGAAATGAATAACTTTATAAAGTTGAAAAGTTTGAGTGAATCTTTTTAATGGCTACAAGAGGTACAGATCACTCTGAACCAAAGAAGAATTTCATACTGAAGGTGACTTGAATTTACATGGGACGTTTTGGTACATCTGCATGACATGGTTTTGTTTTTGGTGTGTAAAAAACATGTCATGTTATCGTTGCAATGAATTAACAGCTAGAAAAGGTCTAGTGTTGCCTTCAAATGGAATGGAACATATGTGAACTGAAACTTCAGATGCCATAAATGGGAGCCAAAAACGGATCAAAGTTTCTTTGTAAGCTCTCCGAAGAACCATTGCATAAGCTAACTTATCTCAGACGACGATCATCTGTGGTCTATGTAGTATGACCCTGAGGGCTAAAGGGAAATGGTTCTACAATTATAGCTGTAAAACTAAAAACTAGATCCTCCCTTTTATTCAGACGAGCATCACAAACGCTAGCTAGCTCTTGGAATGCTACTCTCTTCAAGTCCCCTGTATATGACCACTACAGTACGCACGGTACGAATGAAGAAACGTGGTACAGAATCGGCAGACAGTAACGAACGTATCCTGTTTCAGTGGTGCTGAGGATCCGGCCCGCCGGGGCTCCGCCTCTTGGACTCGCCGACGCCGACGGCGTCGACCACCTCCATCTCCTCTCGCATTACCTTCCCGAGCCGCCCCTTCACGGTCGCGGTAGTCGCCGTCGCCGCCGCAGTCACCACCACCACGGCGTCCCTCCTCCCCAGCTGCCGAGCGGCCTCGGCCGTTGTCACGGCGGGCGACAGAACCAGCAGGACGCACAGCAGCAGCGCTACCACCCCAGCCTGATGCGGGACGCCAGCCTTCGCCATGTCCACTATACCCCCACACTGCAGTACTAGACGTCTGGATCTCAGCTCGTGGGCTCGTGGCAACAAACCCGACGTACCTGCAAGGCTGCAAGCAGTCAGCAACGAGCGTGCCGCGATCCTGCGAGTGGTCAAGTCCGTGGGTGGCCGATGCTACGCGAACGGCGCGCGGGTTTATATAGGCGCGTGCGGCTGCCTCGACCGCCCTCGAAGAGCCGCGCGCGGGGCTAGACGGCGGCTAGTGCTCGCTGCTGACCCGGCCGGCCGGCGGCCGAGAGGTGCTCGCGCGCGACGTCGTAAGTACGTCGGTACGTGCCGAGGTCAAGTCGCTCTGTCCGTCTCTGCATTGCTCCGACCATCGCGTCCGCCACCGGTGCCGATCCGCGATCAGGCATAAGGCGGCCGGCAACCACGCACACAAAGGAGGCGCGCCATAGGCCCTCCGGCACCGCGCCGGCCGGTCACGCCTGCGTTCGTGCGTGCACTAGAGCTGGCCGGCCGGCCGGCAGACTGGGGGCTCGCGCGCGCGCTGGATGTGCATGCATGGTGCGCACTGCCGACATCAGCCAGGCCAGCAGCTCCTGTGGTGCGCGCTCGTTCTGACGGAAAGGTCGCGCTTCAGATCAGGGACACATCTCCCGGCCTCTGTACGGCGCGTGGATTTTCTTGCACTGGCTAACGTTACGGGGTTTGACCTGCTCACGACCAGAGTTCTTGATTATTTTTTTTACCGGACAAGGTGCGTTGATCGGCGTTGAAAAAATGCATGATCCGGGCCGGCGTATATTTCAAAAGGAGGCGGATGCAGTAAACAATTGCAGGCCGGAGCATTATCATGTACGTGTGGGCGTGACTTTTCGGTGGACTTTTTTTTCAGCTTTTGCGCAACCTGACGGACTGGCAGCGTATAGATTATGACAAAGTGATTATCCTTTTGGCAGCGTTGTGTTCCATATCGTAGGAGGAAAAAAAAAGGTTGTGCTTGTGCGATCCTGACGTGTCGTACATGTTTTAGCTTTGACCCCAAAAATTATACTAAAAGAAATTCTTATCGTGCCCATGCTGGTAAGGTTAGCTAGCGCCTTGCATGCAAAGCAAAAAAGAACACACTTAACCTGTAGAGAAGAAACTAGATAGACTTGTAGGTCTCCTCTGCAATGCAGATATCTAGTTTAGTTAATTTAATTTCAAAAACATGAAATAAGAAGAAATAGAATTATGGATATCCAAATTCGAGTAAAAAATGGGACGTGTCTGAATACGGAGTAGTATTTAATCGCCAAAAAAATGAATCGCCGAGCTAATGTACCGTCACGGCATGTCGGCCGCCGCCCAAGGTTGGCGTCCATGCATATGCTTGCTTGGCTGATAAGCACAGGATAATGAACACTCCACTATTGCACATTTACTTCGGCTCCTTGGATAAACTTATGAAATCAACATCTTTTCCCCCGCCCCTGAAGACCCATCCATATGGCCGTACTCGCATCTCTTTTTACATTTCCCCTGGCGGCAACCAGCTATCATAAAATTAAAAAATATTAAGAACTGAAAAGTTAAAAGTGTCGATGTTTTATTTTTTGTTTATCTTTTTTTTGAGGGATTTCTTTTTTGTTTATCTGGGCAAGAACCATCAAAAGTCTAAGCCGACACAAGGTTACTGCGGCCCATTGACAAACGAGGCTAAAACACCAAAAATGGGCAGGAGGCCCAAGGTGATAGCAAACTGCAACCAAACAGAGGGCCTAAATATCTCTCTGACTACAGGCAGATCTATTTATTAATATTACTACTTTCGGCCCTGTACAGAGAGCCCATCTTGTCAGAATTTGTACTACTCGCTACGGTCGTTAAATTTTGACTGCCATCTTAGCAAGTTTCGGGACTTGAAAATGTTCCGTAGGTAGAAGGCAAGTTGGTTTCGAAGGATCAGAGCGCACTCCATCGATCGGTGCTTGATCCAAGTATACCTACCTCGGAGCGTTGGTCATGCAGGGCAGGCGGCGGCTTCAACTCGCAGCCGTGGAATAGTCAGAGGCGAGTGCGCGCGGATGGCGCCGCCGCCGTATTGCCGTCGTGTTCCCGCTCCATTGGGACAGGCCGATCTCGCCCCCGTGAGCCTCACGTGGACGTACGCGCACACACCGCGGCCGATAGCGGAAGCGACGTCCCGATCGCGATCGGTTTGCTCTCTCTCGCGCGCGCGCGCACGCGCGCACATACGGACCGGCTCGCTCGTTGCACACGCAGCTAGCTAGGGGCATGCGCCGCTCGTGCGCCCGCGCGCCGATATGACGAGGGGGGCGGCAGGGCGCGGGGCGTGCCGCCCGTGCCCTGCGCCGGCAGCTAGCGACGGACACCTGAGCGCACCGCACGTAGCCCGCGCACGCGCACGCGCACGCACGCCTGCCTCGTAGCCTCGGCCCCGTGCACGTGGCCGTGGCGACGACGGCGAGGGGCCCCCGATGACGCCGCGCGCGCCGCTGCGCCAGCCAGCCAGCGGCGCCCAACATATCGACATCGTCGACCGGCCGGCCAGCCGGCCGGGCTACGCTCTACTCTAGGCGCGGTGATACGTACAGCTGCGGGTGCCAGCGCGGCCGACGCGACGGACACGTCGCCTGACACGTCTGTACCCGCGCCCACCGATCGAGTCATCACCATCAGACTGGCCCCGCCGCCGGCCGGGTACGCCGTAGCGGCCGGCGTCGCGACGTACGATGAACCCCGGCTTTCCCACGACGAGCTAGCAGATAGCTAGCCGTGTAGCCTGCTGGTGCTGCTGCCGGTAGTGCGGGTGAGATGGAACGCATCACCTACCGGCCGGACGCCACCACCTGGCCGAGCGTATCCCGCATCCGATCCCTGCCCGGGATGGTGGTTTTGTCACATGCACACGCAGGCCAGGCGTTCCCGCTTTGGTCGCACGGCTGCTTTTACTAACCAGGCCGGCCGGCACTGTACCCGATCGCGCGCCGCGCCTTTACATTCCCCAGCAACGGAGCTCGTCGCGGATGCGTCGGAGTACGTGGCGCGAGGCATCATTCATCGATGGCACTTGGGCAGCGCATGCAGAAACGAAGGACGGGCGCATGCATGCATGCAGCGCAGCGCAGCCGCCAGCCGGCCGCGCGCCACCCGTGGTGCGCGCTCCGGGGTGGCCCAGGCCGCCGTGACGGCAGCCGCGCGAGCTGTGCACGTTGACGTGCGCGCGCCATGGCCGGGGACGGGGGACCTGCCCCTGCCCCGCCCCGCGCGCCCGCCCTGGTGTTTGACTCGCTCGGTTGTTTGGGACCAATAATTCGGCGGCGGCGCGGGCCGCCGCGTGTCCGCGGACCCCGCCCCCAGGCGCGCGGTGCCGCGGCCGGGCGCATGTCCGCTAGCTCTCCGCCGCCGGGGGACCTCGCGCCCGGGGGGATTCTGAGGCCGGAACCGCCCCCCTTGCTCCGATCCGCTGCGGTGGTGGACCGCGCTTCCGTTGGCGACCATTCCTGGTGCGGCGGTGCCCTGACACGTTTCGTAATTCGTACCCACGCACCAGTACTGTTGCCAGCAGGCGTACTTCAGCCAGCCAGCAGGCGCGTGCGTGCGTGCCCGTTCGGACATTCGCGGCATCTCTCATGTCTCGATGCCTCGCCGCGTGGGGGGTCGAACGAAGCGCGCACCATACCGCTGCCCTGCATCACCCGACCGCCCGGCGCGGGCGCACGTTGCTCGGTGGTTAGTTCGGGCGGCAGCGGCACTGGTTCAAAAGCCGCCTCGCTTTCCACCACCGTCGCGATCGGCACGGGCGTCATCGCGCGGCCTGCTGGGCACGTCGTCACGCCGGCGATTGACCCGCGCGTCGAATCGTAACCGTTGCCGATCCATTTCCAGGACGTGTCGGTGTTGTGCTCTGCTACACACTACTCGACGTCTCGACTGGATGGATAATCCTTGGTTTCGTCCGTACGTACACAGGAAGAAAAAAAAAAGACATCGTCGTACGTCAACTTCCGCGCGTGCTTCGCTAGCTCCTCGGCCTTTGCCTGATGCAACCCTGGACCGTATATATGGATGCATGCACGTGTGTGCATGTGCCGTACACGGTACACCAATCCATACGGTACATGACTCTCTCTTATCCGCCCACCCCTTGCATGTTCCTGTCCAGGACGTGATGGGCAGAGCGATGATGGATGCACCAGGGCCGTGGTTGATGTCACGATGCGTGCGTGCCAGAGCACGGGCGTTACGGCGCCAGAGCCAAACAGGGCCAGTACGATGGATGGTCGATCGGGGAGGACTGTTGCGCGCGCGCGCTGCGCTCCACACGCACACATGCATGCGGACGGTTCCGACAGTAGTTTTAGCTTGCTTTAGGACGCACGGCCGCCATGTCACGCTCGGAGGAGCAAGACGAGGCGCGTCGCTGTGGCTTTCCAGTCACTGCAGCCGCGACGTGAAAATAGCGCGAGGGCGACTGGAGTATTAGTTAGTTTCATCATGAATACTCGTAGAAAAGAACATCATCCGGAGCTAAGTCAAAAGCGACGTCTCCGGACGGCAGCATGCAAGCATCGCACGCAGATCGACACTAGCTCACGGTGCAACACAGCTGCAAACGCATAGTAGTAGTATATACGTGCGAGCGTGCAATACGACACGTTAAGACTGGCCAATCTGACTAGTACTAGTCACGTGTGGGCTCAACTGCTCAAGAAAATTCCAGCAAGGCCAAGACAGTGTTGTAGTTGTAACAGGACTTGGGGAACTGCTGTGGACGGATTTTAGCCCGTGGTTTGGACCGTGGATTGGGTAGCAGTAGTCGGTGCTAAAGAGATATGGCCGTGCCTTTTGGTTGAAGACAAGAGGATTGAAGCGTCAAACTTTCTGTTATACAAATAAACAAGAGCTGAATTCCAACTCGTGGTCGAAAGCTATGAGCCACTTGCTACTAGGATAGACAAATGCTCAGAGCCATCCCAACTCCCAAACAATACTATGGTGACATCGACTCCATGTCCTTGGATTAGGAAAGTCGAGGGGCCATTGGCCCAACTAGTATACCTTCGGCCAACAGGCCTTTAATTACACTTTAGCCCACGAAGTTTAGCCCCAAGTTTTCCAGGAATCTGTGGCTGCGACGAAGAAGAACAGCAACTAGCAACTGAAACCTCCGAAGGAAGGATAGTGCAACGTTGTTTTTCAAAACCGTCGATCTTGTACGTCTACAAGCACTGCGTGCCGCCGAGCTGGGTGATCTCCCGGTGAGCGTTTCCGTGAGGGAGAACCCGAACGAGCTTTGTCGCCGAGACCCAGTACGTTTCCGAAACACCACGGCCGTGCAAACCCTGCTCGCCGATTGTGTGGTGACCCCGGCGAGTGCCCGTTGCTGTCTTCCCGAAACAATGCAACCCCGGCGCCGGTGGCGGACGCCAGTGACCTGCGCCCCCCTCTTCCGCGCCGTGCTCGCGACCGCGCGGATGGCTACCGCGCTCCCGGGCTGTTACGTATGGGGCCAAAACGCGGCGTCGGCTAGTTGTACTTGTGCCGGATCCGATTCGTGGTTGTGGTCCGCCACCGGAGTCGACAGGCGGCTCGGGAGAGCCAGGTTTTGGGGCAGTTTTGTTGGTGCCGTGTCGCCGAGACATGCCGTGAATGGGATACAGTTTGTTAGGAGATCTGTAGCGGTTCTATCTCTTTGTTGAAGCTCAACGAGAAGACACTTTCTTATTGAGAAAACAAGGAGACACTTTCAATTAATTAGTTTGCCATTTTTCGTGTACTGGAAACTTATTTTCATACTATTTTCAAGTGTTAAAAAAAACTATTTTTCATTTAGAACGAGGACTTTTTTTTAGAAAAATTCAGTTTACACTCTCTGAACTGTTAAAAAATTCGATTTTCAACCTTCAAGTACAAAACCGGATAACGTAGATCATCCAACTGTCAAAACTGGACAAATTTACGTGCTTTTATGATGTTATTCTTTTAAAAAAAACTTGGAATGCTATATCTCACTCAAATGCCTTTTTCTTCTCTTCTAGCACCTGAGAAATTAAACTCTCTGGTAATACCGCCCAACTTTTCCTATCCCCCCACCTAGATCCCTCCCTTTTCCTGTTGAGCCACCATTCCTCTTATGTCCTTCCTCTCCAATTAACTGGTGATCGCATAAACACTGTTTCTTGTTTCTTGTTTCTCGTTTACGATGGCTCCAACAACTAGATCTGTCAGACTGCCACCACGGTATTACCTTGTCTCTGAAGTGCAATGAATCTGTCTCGCCCCGTGGACTTGAGGGCCCCTCACCTTATATGCGGCGCACCTCTACCATTAATTTTCAATGTGAGACTAAACTTGACAATCTTCTCTGCCGAAAAAAAATAACCCATGTGATCAATTGAGATGTTCATATGTCTTCCCATCACTGGGTGGATTGCCTTGCCTTACTTAGATGTCATGACCATAATAGAAAACCAACCTTTCTTGTTCAATGTTGAACTGAAGAAATCGTGACCAATCACCTGATATGTTCGATTCAACTAAAAGTCCGGCCATGCAATTGGACCAGTGTGAACTGCATGAATTGACCAGCTTTATATCAAATTAGTGAACAAGTTAATTGATTTTCAGTGAACTAGTGATTAATTCAATGTTTGGATATTAGTTTCAAACTACAGACAGTAAACTATTGCGGTATTGCTAAGTAATCTCATCTATTATGTCGTGAGTTTTGATATATCTTATTATATGTATGATAGGAAACTTGAACATGGTCATGATCTCTCACCAACCGATGTGGGCGAGGTGACATATCGATTCTCAACTGTAACTTATCCATACATCCTAGATTTTCCCCCTCCATGTGTCACCCGCTACCAGATTTTTCGAATACCATGCTCTAATATTAGAGTTCATGGCAATCAAGTCTAGCACGCCATACCCGTAACTAGCATCCACCAAGACCAACCCTACGGCCATGGTCTCGAGGACAGGTGTCTATCGAAGCCTGCAACTGGCCACAAATCTAACTCAACTCAATAGAATAGACTCGTTCAAGGCCACGAATCTAACTCAACTTAATAGACTAGACTCATGGGTAAGGACTACCCGTCTTATATATCGTGCTCTATCATCCTCAGTTCTCACCATCCTAGCCACCGATCAGACTACCGTTATGAAAAATACCACGCGGCTATCTCTTTAATCACAATGATCTCCACAAACCTTCACCCATAACCCTCAAAGTATAACCTCGCTGGACCCCCTAAATTTGGAGAAGCTACATAGCTCGAATCGGGCCAGAAAATCGAGTTATTTTAGCATTCCCCATTTGATCCACGATTCTGAAAATAAAAGGCAAAAATATCCGATGAGAGCCCCCTCTGGAACAGTTAGTGAGGGGGACGTCCTACTTTCGGAAATTCGTCATGAGCTCCTTCATCCATTAAAAGCAGGAAGCCGCTGTGGCGCCAAACAGGGTGCTACCATTACTCCTCCATGTGTCACTTACGCTGCACTAAGCTAATTTAGGGGCGTGCCCTACCCCTTGTTAAAGATATGTTTGTACTGCTAAATCCTTGTCAGCGCAACTTGTGATGCCCTGGCCGCCTATATATTCGAGGCCATCGCCTCATCCGAGATCACCACAAGTGCAAACGTGCAACACCGCAACACAACAACGCCCTCCCCTGCCTCTCACTCTCCGGCTAGTTTGGCTAGCTGCTCCCCTGTTCCTGCTCTGCTTCGCTCGCTGCAGCTGACAAGCTGAGCTGAGCTCTCGGAGCTCCCTCCCCTGTTTGCACGTGCACGAGGAGAAGACAGTAGCAGAGTAGAGACTCCGGGAACGCTCGTTAGCCATGGTGGCGATCACGGCGCCGAGCTCGATCGAGCAGATCCCGCTGATGCGGTGCCCCAAGGCCAATGCGGGCCAGGCGGCCGCGGCCATCCCGTGCGTCGACCTGTCGGCGCCGGGCGCGGCGGCGGCGGTGGCGGACGCGTGCCGAAGCGTGGGCTTCTTCCGGGCGACCAACCACGGCGTGCCGGCGGGCGTGGCCGACGCGCTGGAGTCCCGCGCGATGGCGTTCTTCGCGCTGCCCGCCCAGGACAAGGTGGACATGTCCGGCGCCGCCCGGCCCCTGGGCTACGGCAGCAAGACCATCGGCTCCAACGGCGACGTCGGGTGGCTGGAGTACCTCCTGCTCTCCGTCAGCTCCAACTCCGTCAAGGTCTCCTCCCTGCCGCCCCCGCTCCGGTAAGCCAGCGCTGCTAGCAAGCACCTACTATCTAGTACGTAGCTCTCGCCGTGCATGTCTGAGGGGTGCGCATGCAGGACGGCATTGGAGGAGTACACGGCGGCGGTGCGGGAGGTGGGCGGGCGGGTGCTGGAGCTGATAGCGGAGGGTCTCGGCGTGGACCGCGCGCTGCTGCGGTCGATGGTGGTGGGGCGGGAAGGCGGCGACGAGCTGGTGCGGGTGAACCACTACCCGCCCTGCCCGCTGCGGGCGCCGGGGGACTGCGGCGTGACGGGGTTCGGGGAGCACACGGACCCGCAGATCATCTCCGTGCTCAGGTCCAACTGCACCGCGGGCCTGCAGATCAAGCTCCGGGACGGCAGGTGGGTCCCCGTGCCCCCCGACCCGGAATCCTTCTTCGTCAACGTCGGAGACTCGCTGCAGGTACTATACTTTGGCCGCTTTTCCCTGTGCATGCATGCATGTCTGCTGCGCCCGCGCATTGTTGAGTGAGCTCATCCATGCCCATGCTCTCGCCTCTCCCGTCCGCGCCGCGATGCATGCACTGATGCGCCTCATCTGGGTCGCCATCCGTTGCTCAAGGCTCCGGATGCATGCATCGCTCCAGACCAGAGTCAGCAATCGTGTTAACCGACGATGTGTTGTGTTGCTCCCGCGCCGCAGGTCCTGACGAACGGCCGGTTCCGGAGCGTGAAGCACCGGGTGGTGGCGCCGGAGGGCGCGCAGTCGCGGCTGTCCGTGATCTACTTCGGCGGGACGGCGGCGTCGCAGCGGATCGCGCCGCTGCCGCAGGTGATGCGGGACGGGGAGCAGAGCCTGTACCGGGAGTTCACCTGGGGCGAGTACAAGCGCGCCGCCTACAAGACCCGCCTCGGCGACCACCGGCTCGGCCCCTTCGAGCTGCGCGCCGCCGCCGCCGCCGCCAGCGAGCCCGCGCAAGGCGCCGACCCGCAGCCGCACTGCAGCAGCGGCACCTGCATGCCGCAGCAGCAGCAGGTGGCGCAGGTGTACTAGGCTCTGGCTGCAGGCTGCAGGCTGCAGGCCCTGATCGATGGAATCATCGATTCGACCTGGTCTTTTGTTTAATCCATATCGGGTAACTGGGTTGGATGCAGCAGTAACCCTGGCAGGTCCAGGACTGGCACCTGCAGCCCTGCTTCTCTCGCTGCCTCTGAGCTTGACGGCCTTGACCGCTGCCTGCGTGTACATGGCCGGGCCGTCCTTGTAACTTCCCGTAGTAGTAGCTATTGTTTGCGTGTATGCTGCCCACTTTTGCTGCTTACTCTACCCTACTTTAACCGGCTGGCGGTTGCTAATGACTGCTTGGGCACCGTACGGAAACAGGCAGCTCAATTAGGCTGCGCATGTAACTGCATCCGTGACTTCTCTTGCTTAAAAGGGGGATGCTACTGCCAGTCAATTGTTGAAATTTCACACCAGAGCCGTCCGATCCGATCTCTGTGGCTTATCTATCGGCTACATGTTTGTTTCCTGCTCCTGCTACACCGTGCGTGCCATGTTCTTCTTCTATCGTGCCTTCGCATACCGATCGGACGAGCTACCTTGCCCACCCACCACTACCTCCCATCGTACCCATCATTGGATCCACGCTCGCTGCGCCCATGCCACAATAGCCGGTTTCGCCGGTCCATTCGAACCTCCCACTCCCTTCGGCAGGCACAACCGGCATTTCTAAAACCTAACCAACGGAGTAATGCATTAATGCTCACCTCGAAAAATTGATTATGATTACAATCAGATAAAATCTAGCGAACATGCTCTATAAATGGCAACATCGTGAAACAGTTGGCTATATAGAGGCAGCTTTTCTGTCAGATATTTCTACCAATTATTTGGGTTTTTTCATCCCTTTGAACACTCATGCGATCAGAATTTGATATTGTCAATGTGTTTGTTAGGCATTCTCGGTGTGAGTTTCATTCTTATTTTTGACACATCAGCAAACCTCGTGACATGACAAAGTGCTATGATGAAAAAGAGAGAAGATGAGTTTCCCTTCTGAACATTCGTGCCATCAAAATTCGATGTTGTCAATGTGTTTGTTAGGCATTTTTGGTGAGAGTTTCATTCTTATTTTTGACACATCAGCAAACCTGGTGACATGACAAAGTGCTATGATGAAAAAGAGAGAAGATGAGTTTCCCTTCTGAACATTCGTGCGATCAAAATTCGATATTGTCAATGTGTTTGTTAGGTATTTTTTGTGAGAGTTTCATTCTTGACACATCAGCAAATCTGGTGACATGACAAAGTGTTATGATGAAAAAGAGAGAAGATGAGTTTCCCTTCTGAACATTCATGCGATCAAAACTCGATAGTATCAATATGTTTGTTAGGCATTCTTTGTGAGAATTTCATTCTTATTTTTGACACATTAGCAAACCTGATGATATGACAAAGTGTTATGATGAAAGGAGAGAAGATGAGTTTCATCTAGATGAAACCCATTGCGCACTATTTCCAACATATTGGAAGTGAAACTCCACTGACAACATTTCATTCCATCCCCAAGCGCTGGAAACCGAGTGAAATTGCACTACGAGCATTTTATTTCACTATCCTATGCAAAACTTAAATACTGTGGCATTTTATTTCACGCTTTGGTCACCCTCCACTGTTGCCTGGCCATCGCCTGCTCCCATCCACAGAGGATTGCTTGCTCTGAAAAATCATACTAGTAATATTTGTTCTACATTGCCGCTGGGTAAATTCTCAGATCGTACTACTCTTGTGTGAGACCGACGAGTTCACGCTCGCTGCATCTGCCGATGTGATCGGAGACGGGACCGGCCGCAGGCTGGTAGGGGACGGGCAGGCACACGACGCGCTCGCGCGGGGCGCTGCCCGTGCCTCCCTCCGCCTACCCTGCCTACTTTCTTTTGTTAGGATACAGACGCTGCGTACCTGACCAGACGAGCAAAAAAGGGAACTCCGTGATATCCACTGGAGACTCGAATTTCTCGATAAGTCAGCAGATTCTCCGTAGCCTGAACAGGTCCTGAACATTGACCAAATCAGCAGGCACTCTCTCCGTGCTTACATTACGTGAGCCTGTCATCGATTCAGCAGCTGAGCATTGTGTTGTGCAGTTCATGACCTCCTATGGCCACATGCATCAACATTTCTGTTACAATCTGCGATGTTGACACCCAAAACAACTCTAGAATTGGCGTAGCAGAGCACATCAAAGTGATCGGCATGAACAATTGAACAGGTGGTACTTGGGACTTGGGAACGCCGCGTACATCCACGTGAACCCTTCTCTGACAGGCGCCCATGTGGCCACGCCCTTTTTTCAGATGTACGTGCGTGCTTTTTCTCTCTCGGTACGCGCCCGGCCCAACCCACGCGCTACCGCTACCAGTCTACTTACCACTTTTGCCGGGGCACCCAGGTTTCGTCAGGCCTCGAGCGAGCTCGACTTTCGAGCGACGGAGATCGAGCCGCCCGGGCACCGGCTGCTGCCGACGTCGCGCGGCAGAGACCACAGGAGAACTGTTCACCGGTGACGCGTCCTGAACTCGGCCAGTGGGCGGCGTACGTCTGGGCAGGCACGGCAAGCTCACATGCAGGCAGGCAGGCAGGCCGGCCAGGCCGCGCCGGCAAATCAGCTAGTGCCGCCGCGCGAACCCTACGCGGCACGCACGCGCGTACGTCGCCTGCGGTCACCGCCCGTGGCGCGGGCGTCATTACGGGCCGGTCCGGCGGGTTCCCGTGCCGGATCAGTGGCCAGATGATGGAACGCGAGTGCGATCTCCTGGCAGCAACCCCGGCCGCACCGGGGGCGCGGGGTCGGGGCGCGCACGCAAGAGCTAGTGGCCGAGGCGGGCCGCGGACAAGACGTGTCCGGCGTACGCCCCCGCCAGCGGGCGCGCGGCGCACCCCGATCCGGCATGGCCGGCGCGCCGCCGGCGACACGCACCGTCGTTGGATTCCGGCACGAAAGCACTAGCAGTTAGGTGCGTGCGTCCCCACCTCAAGTTCGGTCAGCTTGCTAGCGCGACGACCCCAAACGGGTGCTGGCCAGCGCGTCCCCTTCGACGCCCTGCCGGCCCCGGTCGGCCCGTCACTGATCGCCGGTCGCCGTCGTCGCCGGCGATTCAAGCAGGTGGCCCGGAGCAGGATCTCGGCGTGGCTACAATATCTTAGCGTGTCGACGTGTGCGCGCGGACGTAGGGGGGTCGTCGAGAAAGATCATATCGTGCAAGCTTTATTTTGGGACACCACGGCAGTGCCAGTTAGAGTGTGTAATGAAGAACTGTACAAGAATGCATCCCAGAAGGGTATTATCATGTGCAGGCAGATTACCAAGTTCGGTGGCTCCGAGCGCGACGGGGGCCTGTAATTCTTGCACGAGCACGACCAGCGCCGGAGCGCCGCTCTGACGTGCGTGTTGTTTGTTCGCTCGTTTTAGCAACCGCGACAAGTATCAGCACGGGTGCTCCTGCCCGTTCCCGGCAAGTACACGGCTGCGTGTCCAGTGATAACGCTCCATACTCCATATTCCTACTGCACCTCAGAATGCGCTCGACCTAGACTAGGGGAGTTTGCACCCGAAGACCGACTTCCACATCGACGGATTTCCCCACAGGTATATGAAGCATACGCAGCCAGAGCCACCCAAACATGGCCAACGTGCATCATGTCCTAGTGTAAAAATTGACAACTTGCAGTGGAGGAAACCGTTTCCTCTGATTAGGGACGGCATTATTGACTCTGGACCAGACAGAGCAGGTAGCAGCGAGTGCCCCCCCGGCCTGAAGATTCACCTGCCCCGCAGAACAAAAGGCACGAATTGGGGAGCGCATGCACGCGGGTGACAGCCACAGCCTCACAGGAGTCATTGCCGTGCAAATGGTGCTTTGTCATCTGATTTGACCAAAAGGTGCCTGCGGCAGATTTGCATGATTAAGCTGGCTGTCTCCACGGCTCGCCCTGCAGGATTCTGCCCCTGGAAAAAGGTAGATGCCGGGTCCTTTTCTGGTAAAAATGTTTGAACGGATTTTAAATTATTAGTCATTTTGATTTTTATAGCCTCGCAGGTTTTGCTATGCAACTAGACATAATATATAGATGCGTAAAAAAAATTATGAATATAAAAAAGCCAAAACAACTAATAAGGATCTGTTTGGATCCACCAACTAAATTTTAGCTGGCTAAATTTAGTTGCTAGGGATCCAAATGGTCCAGTTAAAAGATCAGCTAAAGTTTAGCTGAGTTTAGCTGTTTCAACATAGCTACTATTAGCTGGAAGATCCAAACACCTCAGCTAAAGTTTAGTTAGAAGAACTTTTAGCTGGCTAAAGTTTGGTTTTAAAGTTTTACTAGCTAAATTTTCGTTGAGTAGATCCAAATAGATCATAATTTGGGACGGGATGAGTATATACGGTGGGGGTGGCATCCGCTATGTAAGAAGATACGTCACATAGAATTTTGCACTGATGACATGTTGGAGAGACAGAGAAGAGAGAAAGATGATACGCAGTAAGTAATAGACGATATGAAAGCATGATAGATTATTCTTACGATGCAGTCTCTATTTATGGCTACATATAGTTCACCATTAAGTGCCATCAGACAACTCAATAATATGAAACGGTAGCCGTTACCAATATCTACCATTGTACATGCTCTTAACAGTTTATGTACGCGAGGCTTTGATTTTCCATGTCCTTTATCTATATCTATCTATCCAATGGTCGTCAATCGCGACCCTCGATTTCAGTTTATCGAGATATGTTTGTTTTTCTTTTTCATTGTTCATTTGTTCTTCTTTTTAGTACCAAATCTGGCTGGATTAATTGTGTCCGACCTCGTGCACAAGAACAGAAAGAGCCCAGCAGCGCCTGCGCCGAGAGGACATGGCGAGGCTGGCGCCACCTCTAGGTGTCCGCCTTTCGGGAGCTACACCAAACCGCCCGTACCAATGGAGCCACCGTGGCGCTGCACCCAGCACGCGGCGCGAATCAATCGGAAGTTCAGAACCTGGACACGGGCGGCCCGGGTAGCGGAGGCCCCGGCCCCCCTTCGGCTTCGTCCTCATCAGAGCAGCAGCAACGGAGCATCGCGCACAGGAGAGAATCTCTGTCGCGCGCGCCAGGCGGAAATGGTGGCAGCAGCAGCATCCCCCGGCCCTGCGCAGATCGCTCTGCCCCGCGCGCGAATCCGATTGGACAGCTCGGAGCGCGCGCTCGAGCCCTTTTGCGCTGCGTCGTCCCCGTGCACGCTAGCCGGCCGGCTCTAGAGAAGGTTAGGGTTTGAGATAAAGATGGGCGAGGGTGACGACAGGAGGCCGGCCAGCCCTGATGGCTTCTCCTCGGGGGCATCGCGAACGTACGCGCTACTGGTGCTGGACGCTATCCGGATGTCGGAAGGTGCACCGCACCGATGGGCATCCGTTCTTGTCCTACGAGTGTGCCCCGGGGGACTACCTAGCTAGACCTGCAGGACCAATGCCGGGTGGGAGAGGAGAACGAAGGCCAGTCGGCGCCTAGCGAAGGAACATGTTTTTGGCCGTCCTGCTGCATGCGCGATGGAATCGGAGTGAGGATAAGGAAGAGGTCCAGCCGTCCAGGACCAGAGCCGGTGACCGCGCGTCTCGTGCTCCCCGTGCCTGACCACCTAGAGCACTCGAGCACAGCTGCACAGGCGAACAATGAGGAAGAGGTCCGGCAATCGTACGTCCTCACCGGGAGCGGATAGATGTATGCGTCCGATTCCAACTTGTGACAGAAAAGGAGTGCCCGAGGCCCGAGCTTAGCTTATCTCCTGATCCAGCTCGCCCTTAGCCCATCTGTCCGGCTCCGGCGCTGCTGAACTTCCCAGCTGCAAGAAGTGGTCACTCGCAGAGTCACAGTCAGAGAATGCCCCTTTTTTTTTTAAGATCGCCACCCTTTATTAATTATGAGCATACAACAGGTAAGGGTTATAATTTACAAAAGTCTTCGGACGGATGCAAAAGCCATACATTCCTGTCTACAGTTTCATGAATCGAACTTCTTGCCAACCTATGCGCATCAACATTGGAGCCTCTACTTTCATGGACGAACTCTACAGGAGTGAAGCATGACACGGCCCTATGGGCCCATGCCGTCTCGTTGATTGTTCCTGACGACATCAACAAGGTCGCTCGCTGGTCTAAATTTCAACAGGAGTAGATCGCTCGCCAAAGCCAAACCTTTCCTACACGTTACCGTCGACTGATGAAAATCTCTCCATTTTTTTCCAAAAAAAAAATCTCTCCACAAAGCCGTGCGCTCATAGCAGGCTATGGAAAGAACTCATAAATTGCTATGCGCTTCGCATGCCAGATCGCGCATTGTGTCACCACTACTCGAGTCAGGGTGCTCACGAGACACGGAGACAGGCCGCGAGCCAGCTCCGGGCATCTGGTTCTGAGATATTTTCTCCATCCCAAATTATTAATTATTTTATTCTTTCAATTTATAATTTTTGCTATGTATCTGCCTGTACTCTCTTCTCGCTCAGGAGCCCAAACGCACAAACCGGTTTTCGCTGTGTATTCTCCACGTTTCTGCGGTCCTTACTGGAACAAGGCCTATTGCGCAATGGACCTCCGGACGCGTGATCTTGGGTCGGCCCTTCTTTGGTCGGCCCGTACGACCAGTGCTGCAGCACATTTGCGAGTGGCGATTCTGCCTGGCCGCCGACAATAATCCTGTCGGCCGGGGCGCCGTATCTGGTGGCCACACCCAGTCACCCAGAGTAAACATAGAACAGGAGATGGCTAGTGCCATGTAAGTTTTGAAAAGATGTCATGAAGCTATTGCCTATTGCCTATTGGCACAGCTGCCTACAAACTAAACTGGTTCCCCAAGAGGTAGCCTAGCCAGTTCAGTACCGTCGTACAAAGCTAAGAAATGGCTCCAAATGTGCTCAAGAGGAAACAACAGGAATTGTGAGAAAAAAAATCAAAACCATCCGGATAGAGAAGGGAGCAAAGAGGCACTGAAGAGCAAATAGAAACAGACCAAGCAACACCTACCTTGATGCTTACTGCACTGAAGGGAGCCACAAGTACATAGCATAATTCGAACTGTTATGGTTCGATCATTGTTTCCCCTATTGCAAACATTGCAATTTGCTCTCTCAAGCAGGTGATATTCAATCGTGATCAAACTATAATTGTTATTACAAATATAACCCTTGGTTGTCATGCCCCACTTGCATACAGGCGAGTCCACTCCTTCGCTGCAAGAAAAAGAGCGCCTTATTAAGACATCAGGAAAGTAAACATGGATCAAATGTGTGCCTATTAAACCATGGATGTGTTTACTGCATTGCATCTACATGTACCTGTCTCGACAGCTTCAGCTTCATTGGCTTTCCAGTGTTTTGCAATGTTGTCTGAGAGAGGATCATCTGGATTTGGTGCGCTCAGCAGTGCTTGGATGCTGAAGACCAAATATTTATCAGAGGCAGTAAGGTAGCACACTGATGTGGTAGACATCAGAGAAATGCACGACCAGTCTGAAAATTGGATACTATGGTGATATAGTGTTTCAGTAAGCTTGCTCACGTTTTCACTAACTATAATGTAGTACGGGATTCATATATCATCTACCATCATAACTATGTTGCCAAGCAAGCAATAACATAAGCAGTTACCTCAATAGAACAGTACGTATCTGAAGAGCTGGACTCCATTTGTCCTTAAGAATGTCAAGGCATATCCTACCAAGCTGCAAATTTCGCCAGAGATGAGATATAACTTTCTTTCATCACACAAAGAAAAGTGCAAACAGTAACATTTGCCTACCTTGTCAATGTTGGGGTGATAAATTTTGGTGAGAAATCTAACCTGCATCAGCAGCAGACGAAATAAAATACCGTCAGAAAGGCTTACTACACAGTGGCAAGAGACGGAGAGTACAAATAGAATAGCTCTAAAATTAGACGATGTTAATCCCCAAATAGGGAAAAATACACACATTTAGAGCTTACAATATTAGTTGCCAACCGGTGCAAGCAATGAGTCAATACAATTATAATTTTGCTAAACCCCCTCATTCTAATATTTAGCAAAGCGTACCCAAGTTTTAACTACTGGACAACTGGTGCGAGTCAAATCAGAAGTACGATGTTATGAGCAATGAGTAAGTACACTTGAATGTAATGCTTATAAAAAAAGGCAAGTGTTAAAATTATAAGAAAAGAACAATTCTAGGCAGGTGTGGTATCTTCTGTTCCGGCGATATGGACTCCCTGATCTCTCGCCACAGCCTGCTGGTAAGGTGTTCTGTGAATGGTGGCTGAAGATTAATGCTCTGGTTTCCGGAAACATGAAGCGAGGGCTGAACTCGGTGATCATTTCGGGTCCTTGGATGTTGTGGCGACACCTCAATGGTTGGGTGTTGAATGGAGCTTCCCCAAGCGTACAGCTTGTCCTCAGCAAATTTTAGAGGAAGGATATCTTTTGTGTTTACCAGGAGCTAGGAGTTTAGCACAGCTAAGATGTGGCTGTTAAGTAGAGCAATCTGTGGTTAGTTTTGGTTGTGGTCGTTCTTTCTTTATCCTGGGCGTGAATGTAATTCTGGTACTAATGTGTGGGTGAGTGCGTGTGTTTTGGGTGTGTTGTAAATAGTGTTCTTCGTCTTAATACAATGATACACAGTTCTGCGCATTCGAGAAAAAAAAGAGCAAATCTAAGATAGAAAATTTATCAAAGGAATGCTACTGATGACTTTCCGGCGAAAGTGAAGGGCTAGTACTTCTGATCAATTATGATTACCATGCAAAGTGAGTAGAACTTAAGATTAGACATGAACCCACCAGAAAAGGAAGTGGGCAAAAATGTAGACATGCATAAGAAACACCACTTAACAAAGATGAAGCATAGCAAGTTTTCATTACTGAACAGCTATGCAGAGTTCATTTACAAGCAACATATATGGAAGGGACTGCAATAACAAAAATGAAATGTTACTGGACCTGTCAGTAGGCTTTAGGAAGTAACATCATACAAAATTCTTCTAGACAGGATTATATTGATCAAACGGAATTCGTATCAGTGGAGAAAAGGATATGGCTGAGGACACAGAATGTGGAAATATACGTGCCAGTTAATGATTTGGTAAAGTAAATTAATGATTGATCAAGAAATTACTTTTGGAGCAGCCATGGGATATTCCTCAGGCAAGAATAGTTCAAGCTTGAAAATTCCTCCTGTCCAACAGATAAAAAGAAGTTATATCAGAAGAAACATAATAAGATTTCACAAAATCAATATAAAACTATTAGCTATTGCATCCTTATCCACATACAACATTTCAGTACTCTTTACATGGCACACAAGAAATGGTAGATAATCCATTGTGTGGTGACATGTGAGCATATCATAGCAGTAACTTGTATGATCGCTAAAGTTAAAAGGAATGGTGTCATGGGCAGATTAATCACTATGCTGCCAGCATGAACCTAACAAGAGTCAGAACTTCCATGCAGGAGTAGTAGGGAGGAAATATTCCTACGTGACTGACATAATATATAGATAACTGAAAACGCACTAATAAAAAACAGATCCACTAGGAAGTCTAGAATCTAGAGCTTGGTTTGGCACTTGGCAGTTGGCATAGATGAATACACAAACACAACATTTGGATGTGCATAAGCTATCCATAGCTCTATACTGTTGAGCTAGCTGTATTCTCCAACTAGATCATGTTCGTAATGATAATCCATGTACACTAGTCCACTATTCATTTGCAACTTCTTCACAAACAAAAGGAGGCATACAGATAACTAGAACATTTAACACAGACGGTAGTTTACAGAACACTACAAACAGGGTTCACAAAATCGAATCCACACGCCACGACGCATGCATTAAAGCATGAGGAGCACACAGACTACCAATACAGCACATAAGCCAACTAAAATCGGTAAAGAGGAACACCTTCATAGGGTGACTGCGCGGGGCCAAGGATCATGACATTGAAGTACCGCATGTTCTCCTCCGACGGCGACGCGCTAATCCCTGGCGCTGCACGCACGAAAAGAAGACCAAAATTGGGATCAAATAGCACACCTGAGTAATGAGGCCAGAACAGTAGCAGCGGACTCCAAATTGCACCAAAATTCTCAGAAAAAAAAAATATCTCGCGAAGCGGCAATCGGGCACCTGGTTCGCTGAGGAGCCGCTGCGTCTCCTGCACAGATCCAAATTCGTAACGGATTAATCACAAGCGAGAAAGGTGTGTCGGATTCCACGGAGCACGAGAGGTGCGGCGGGGCGATAGATCTGCGGATGGAGCCGGGAGAGGCGACCAGATCGCGAGGCGCACCTTGATGATTCGGCGGGGGAGGTTGCTGTTGGCCATGGAGCCGGGCTGGGGAGCGCAGGGCTGGGGGTGGGGGGGGGGGGGGGGGGGGGGGGGGGCGGGCGGGGTGGATTGCCTCAAGCTTCGTGCGGCGATGGAGGAAGACGAGACGAGACGCGGGGGGTCAAAGGAGCCGTCAATCGGGTGGGTGCGAATGGGCTGCGAGCCAGCGACACACGGACGGACGCCTTTATAAACTCTGGACCCTTTCAGCGCCGCCGCAGCTCCGGTAATTCTTGCGCTCTCAGGTTTGACGTCGTTGCCTTTGGTTCCAACCTTCAATGCAAGTGCCTAACGAAATCTAGGGCAATCTTTTTTTTAATCTAGGAACAGTAAGAGGCTTAGTACCTCAGTTGGTAGAGGGTGGCTTGACACATTTACAATATACCATCATTTTCTTGGATTTTGAGGAACGAACCTTCATCAATGCAAAATTTCTTCTCTACTCCTTTGAAAATATGTCTGGTCTAAGGATTAACTACCAGAAGAGTGAAGTGTTTGTCATTGCAGTGGATCTTGAGGAACAAAATAGAGTGGCTGACATCTTCAACTGCACTATTGGGAGCTTCCCTATGAAATATCTTGGTGTTATGATTAGTAACAATCACATGAAGATAGATGATCTGGCTTACATACACCAGAAGGTGTCTAAAAAGTTGCCTTCCTGGCAAAGCTATAATTTATCAAGTGGTGGGAAAATGATCCTGATTGAATCATGTTTGAGCTCTATTCCTAATTACTCTATGGGTGTTTACATGCTACAGTTACTCTATGGGTGTTTACATGCTACAAGATGAGATTCCTCATAAGATGGACACTGCTAGGTCAAATTTCTTTTGGCATGGCCCTGGCTTAAAAAAGAAGTATCATATGGCTAAATGGGACCTACTGATATCTCCAGAAAAAGCTGGGGGTTTGGGCTTCACAAATACAAAAATCATGAATAGGTGTCTGCTTGCTAAATGGATTTTCAGATTAGAGTGAGGTGATTCCAATATCTGTTTTGGATATGCTTAGGAGGAAATATTTAGGTGACAAGGGCTTTTTCAGCTGCCCATGCAGAGGGGGGGGTCTCAATTTTGGAAAGGGTTACATGATAATAAAGATAGCTGTCAGAGAGGCCTAAAAACATGTGGTAAAAAATGGCAAAAGACAAGATTTTGGCATGAGATCTGGATTGGAGAATGCCCTCTGAGAATTCTATTTCATAGGCTGTTTGAAATTTGCCACCAACAGAAGTGATTTGTCTATCAGGTTCTGGGCACAGGAGAGGTCCACCTGACATTCAGAAGAAATTTTGGGAGAGAGGAGTCGGAATGGGAAAATCTCCTACAACTGATGGAGGGTGTTATTCTGTCACCTGGTCCTGATACTATGACCTGGGCAATAAAAAGGAGTGGAATCTTCTCAACTGCGTCGTTATATAGAGAGCTTCAATTCCCTGGCATGAAAAATGATTTCATAATGGATATCTGGGAAGCTAAACTGCCCCTGAAAATTAGGATCTTTCTTTGGCAAGTTTGCAATGATAAAATACAATCTGCAAAGCAGCTTGTCAAAAGAAACTGGCCGGGTGATGTAGAGTGTAAAATGTGTGGCATAGTAGAATCCACAGATCACATAATTTTTGGATGTGTTATGGCTCACCTTTTCTGGTGGTTCGCTAGAGAGGTGTTTGGCTGGTGTTCAGTTCCACCCAGTGTTCTTGACTTCCGGGAATTAATTTTAGAGCGGGCTAACTGGAAAACTAAACAAATATACATCTTTCTTTTCGGCAGTGCAGCCTGGTCTCTCTGGTTAATTAGAAATGATTTTATCTTTAACAATATCGTTATCTCCTCACATGAGGTTTGTGTCTTTCGTGTGCTATCCTATATGCAGTGGTGGGTGTAAGATCCGGGCTACGAGACTGCGCACATAGCAATAGAATATTCTGGATCAAGAGATGGGGCATGTCCTATACCTTATATCTGTTGTAACTACTCGTATGCGAGTAGAACTAGTCGGAACAGAAGTAAACTACCCGAGTAGTACTCGGGTAGAACTCCTAAACTAGTATCGGGCTAGGATTCCATGTAACCCTGTCCTCCAGACTATATAAGGATGGACAGAGGCCCCCTCCAAACAATCATCACACCAATCTACATTCACCGACAGTGAAAGATCATCTGCAAGCGAAAAAACAGCTCCACGTGATTGACGCGATCCAACAACTGAAGCTGCGCCTATCGTCTTTGCAGTCTAGCTCCTAAGCAGCTTACGGTTCCCGAGTGGAGGGGAGCTTACCTTCTCAATGCTCTTTGCTTAGTCCAGTAGTTAGAAGAGAGGTCTTAGAGGGTGTTGTTTTCTTTTTACAGCTTCTGCCTTAAGGGAAGCCTTCTGTTAATGCGAGTTTTTCAGAAACTCCTTTGCTTGTAAAACTGGCACCCCCAGTACACTCTTTATGCTTTCAGTAAAGCTAGGCCGGAAGGTCTCCGGTCTAAAAAAATCTTTCTTTTTTGAAGGTTAAATCTAGGGGAAATCTTACATGAAGATTTGTTACTCGCTCTGCCTCATGTTGAAAAGGAAACGATCCTCAACCACTGTTGCCGTAATGTGTTTGAGTGTACGAGCTGCATGTTTCCAGGAAGAAACAGAAGATTACGTTAAAAGAGAGAGAGAGAGAGAGAGAGAGAGACAGACAGAAGTGCCAGGTTGCGTTAGTCAACACGTACATCCTGATTTGTTCCTCGCAGCAGGCACTCGTCATCGGCATGCAACGGACAGAGCCGGAAGAGAGCGAGAAGTCCGCGCACAAGGGCGCGAAAACGTCTTGTGCGAAGCCGACCAGCAAGGCAGAGCAACCAGTGCTGTTTCTGCAGTGATCAAGGGCTCACGGCTGCTTATGTTCAGTTTCAGGTAAGCAAGAGCATGATGGGGAATGGAAAAAGCTTCTCTTGCTGCAGCATCAGCCACAGCCTTCCTCGGACGCACGAAGCCACGAAGGAACATGGAGCCAAGGCCCAATGCGCTGGGTGGGCCTGACCGCCTCTCGGCCTATCTAGCCCATAGCCCTCGAGCCGCCAGGCGTCATGACCATTTCCAGATCGTACTCGCCATTTCATCAGCTTTGTCAACCAGAACAGCAAATCTTTGCTGAAATTCACTACAATTTCTCTCCTCTTGCTGCAATCTCTCACTCTCTCTCTAGCTTCCCCCAATTCCCATTGCCTACCTGGCACATCTCCAGTCCGCCTTCTCCGGCTCGCGCTCGTCGCTACGCGAGCAGACCCACGCTCGCCACCTGTTCGACAGAATGGCTCCTGGCGGGGGAGAGGACAGCGGGGCTGCGACCCGGCGGCTGGTGGAGACGGCATCGGAGCACTCCCCGGACGAGGTCCTCCACCACATCCTCGGAGCAATCCGGCTTTCCATCTCTGTGTCGGCCCGCTCCCCCCGTCTCGAACCGAAAGGGCACGTATACATCTGTTCCAAAAATAAAATTAAAAATTATATGTATAAAAAATTAATTAGTGCTAAATATGGATAATAAATAGAAGCTTATTTTACGTTCTTGTTAATTTATCGTAGAATTTCTAGAATAGGACGGAGGGATTACATGCTAAGCCCGTTGTGGCTTGAAGATGGACATCAGTTTTATGCGATTTGTTTATGAGGAACTTATCAAACTGAAATATAGCAAGTACTAGCTATCGCGAATCAGAATTTCCCAAAATGCATTACGGCGAACGGCTCCCTCACTGGAATGGGCGTTAACTATACAAATTGTCTACCGAGCATCAAGCAATCCAGCATTCACATGCGTGAAGTGTGTCGCACCAGCTCTAGCAGCTGCAAGCGGACGCCACTCGCCGTTTAAACGCGAACAGGCAATATCCTCTAATATCACCTCATAAAAAAAGGAAGAAAAAAAACTCTTATCTGAAGTACCGGGGTCAGAGATCCATCCCTTGTTTCAGTGGCTTTGACGATCATGCAGCCAACTCATGCACAAAATCTTCTTCTGCCTTTTGCTAAAAGACCGGTTGAATGTCAGAGGAATGCTCAGACTAAGAACAATGCACCTAGAAGACTGCAGCCGTGTTTTGTGCACAAGCCAAGAGGATGAGACAGTTGAACATTTGTTCATGGCCTGTCCTTTTGCACAGCTTTGCAGGAATAGCATTGGTTTCCAGATTCAAACAGCTTTGGGTCCTTCAGCACTTCTGGAAGATTTACGGCGCCAAATTGCAGCACCTTTCTTTATGGAAGTAATTACACTTATGTCATGGAGTATTTGAGCTTGCGCGATAATTTTATTTTCAGGAATGAGGCTTTCTCAATCCAAGAGATCAAACAGTGCTTCTTACGAGAGTTTGCCCTGGTTATCCATCGGGCAAAAAAGAAATACTTCCCAAGTATTGTATTCTAGAGGCTCAAGTTCAGGGGCTAGTTTAGTTTTCTTTTTCGTTTCTTTCTGTAATAACTCCTGTACTTTCCCTCTTTTTTAATTTATAACCAGTAGGGGCTCACACCCCTCCTGTTACTAAAAAAAAAGTACCGGGGTCGCAAAAGACAAGGATGCAAGTAGCAAAAACATTAGTTGCAATTAGCTCGGAGTTGCATGTTCCCAGACAAGAATGGGAAATGATTTTGACACCATTTTCATTCACCATGTTTTTGGAGACAAGGTCAGACACTCTCAGCTACACTGTCAATAAAACAATCAGGTAAACAGCCGGGAAGAAACACTGCCAACATAGCTTTACACTAAGAATTTTTAGTCCCCGATTAATCTTCATGTACTAGATTACAAACAGCGGTGAACCTGAGAAGAACAGCCCAGACTAAACAATACCCCAACGGCAGTAGCGTTCACTACCAAGCAGCCCTTCACCAGAGAGAACGCCATCAATGATCTGCAGAAAGAGAATTTAGTTGGTAAGCAATGAATAAATCATTTAAGAGAACAGCAGCCATAAAATCGTAACATTGAGGCATATTTGTTCAGACAAATGCTAGATAACATATCAAAATGACTTGCTTTTATTATGCGCAAGAATATAGCTATTTAGCAGGCAAATTTTGCCAGAGAATTTAGCATGATACAGAATGCAAATGTAATGGTAGAGTAATCATGTTAAGAAATAAGACCTAATCCATCTGGATGGTACATTACAGTTAAATGAACACATGTTTACCCTATTTTACATATACCACAAATCAACAATAATTTTTGGACTATCATGGCCCACAAAAAACTTGTATGCGGACAAGATCTTAAAGTTTCAGTGTCCAAAAGTCATGGCTCAGTGGCTTGTTGAGCTTCAACTTATAAACAAAGAAGGCAGGTTCAACAGACAGCTTATTTCTTAGTGGTTGTACAAGTGCCTTGAACCAAAACAAATTCCTGTTCAGCTATATCTAAAGATATGAAAAGCTGCTTTCAGCAGTTCTAGCCAACAGTAGGGCACAGAAATTGAACCTGGACCTCAAACCCAGACAAGTGTTAGACAATATTCAGGCCTAAACAGCAAGGTTTAAAATCCCACTAGTATGGAACTATGGATATTTCCCGGTAAATAAAAAACTCAGCCGGTGAGGGAAGACCGCGCCCCAACGGTTTTATCACCAAGAAGAAACCTCAGTCAAACTGACCAAGGAAACCCCTGAACCCTGGCTTCACCCTATAGGTAAATACATGGTACTTCGGTTTATTTTAGCTAGCCTGAGCTCTCCTTATGGTTATATGTTGTCATAAGCTTGAAGTTTCTTAAATTTCAAATAACAAATGACACATAATTGAACAGTAATCAGCTGCCTGATCACAGAAAAAACATTCCAGCCAGAAAGGACCACAGCAATATCCACGTGAGTTACATCTGGATTTTTGTTACAAGATCAACAACTGAAAAATGACAAGCTCCTCTTACTGTAAACATAACTATGGCATGAAACACAATAAGTCCAACCTGTGTGTAACACTTGCACAAATAGGGGCAAGACAAGATTATAAATTTTTAACTCAGCGGAGCTCAGGTGCGCAGACATCAGGATACAGAAGTAAAATAATATGGATCCAAAAGTACTCTCTTCAAACCAAAATAATAAACAGATCATCAGTAAGTACTTGTCAAATCACAAATTTAAACCTAAGTAATATTAACAGATCATCAGCCTAACTCTAATATATCAATCCCATACCAAATATTTAAGTTTTTTAATGGGCATGAAAAGGTCAATGCAACATGGTGGAAGCCTCTTAAAATCTTTCGCAATGCACATTAGGAATGAGTTAGATATTAACTTCAACCCTGGTTTGTTTAACAAATTTGACACTGAATCCTTGTCAAACTCAGCTCAACAAGGATCACCAACATGTAAACAACTACCTCCATTCTCTTGGGCATGGCATTTTGGATATCAGCAGCCTTTTCAAACATACAATTTTACGTTTCCTAACTATATGTTAGCAAAAATAATACTTTGATCAACATATAGATTTCTCTGCCGGCTGAATCTACTGTAGTTTCAAAAGACAAATTTAAATTATTTTACACATAATAGAGGGAAAGTTTGAAAAGGCTGTCAGCATGTGCTCTAGGAAAACAAAAGGTCATAACACACCCCCTGCCGACAGCGCTGAGCCTATGAAAGCCTTTGTTATCATAGCATACATGATTACACTTGAGCTACCGAACCCAATTGATGTGCTCGATTTTAACTTCAGCGACTCATTCGCAACATATTAAGGAGAGGCGGAGACAACGGTACAAAATTCTCGAGCACAAGCTGGACTATTGGAGGTGCCAAAGATGGTTTACTCCCAAAAGTGTTGAAGATTGTTTATTCTTGAGCAAATTCGCGCTCACAAACAGACTCACTAATTCACAAGATCATGAGTTAGTTTCTACTATGTCAAGAAAATAAATTCTCAATGCCAAACTTATCCCGAATAGGGACCATCGACAATTGTGACACAGCGCAGTTAGCATCCGAAAAGTATCCCTCTAATAAAACATAACGATCTTGTCTGTAACTAAAACTCACATCCACAGTAGAACTATATATAATAGCCATAAATCAGATAAATGAACAATTGTCTATGGCGATGCTAACCCAAAATTTGGACTTGTACCTGAACTCTTCCTTCAACATCAGAGGAAGGTGGAGGTGGAGACAAAAGGCATCGAAGCAACGGTGGCAACCAACTCCATTGCACCAGCGCCATCAGCTGCACCCCCTGTAGTCTTCTTAGGGCGCTTTGCCCTAGCAAGCTTCACATGGGCGTCGACGAAATTCTCCATGCGCTTCACCTCCAGCTGCTTCAGGAATTCGATCCGCTGCCGCTCCATCTCCAATTCATGCTTTTGCTTAGCATTCTCCACACGCTCGTACATCTCCGAAAAAGCCTCGATCGCCCTTGCTAGCTCCTTGAAACCTTTGTCGCCCCCGCTGCCAGCCTCATCTCTGCTGCGCTTCTTGTTATTGCCATTGCCAGAGAGGGAAGACACCGAGTGCGATGGCGACCTCTGTGAATTGTGATTATTGATACCACCGTCATCATCAGAGTCCTCCAGATCAGACACGGCTGCAGCTGCAGCTGCAGCGGCCTTCTGGATGAGGGCAGCAGCAGGAAGTGGAGACCCACGGTGGTAGTCGGGCAGCGGCAGAGCCATAGGCGGAGGCGGGGACGGTGAAGGCGACTGGTGGTTCCTCAAGGCTGGTGGATGGAAGGGCAGGGCAAATTGAGGCGCCTGCGACGGTGAGGGCCTCTTGGAGGCGGAGGCGCTGAGGGTGGGGCCGACGAGGCGGTCGAGCTCATGGAAGAAGGACCAGCCGGACGGCGCGTTGCGGGCGCGCTCGGCCTTGTATTTCTTCTTGAGGGTGTCGACACGGTTCTTGCACTGCACGTCGGTGCGCGGCGGGCGGCGGCGCGCGGAGGCTCCCCGGCGCGAGTTGACGGCGTCCGCCACCTCCTGCCACTGCTTCTGGCGCAGGTTGCCGCGGTTGAGCTCGACGTAGCGGCTGCCCCAGGCGGAGACGAGCGCGGCCGTCTCGCCGTCGCTCCAGCAGTCCTCCCTGTAGGGCAGGTTGGGATTGGGCGGCGGTAGCTTGCCCCCTCCCCCGCCCACCGCCGCCGCGGCTGCCGCGGCCATCGCCATCTCCCTCACCTCCATCCCCTCCTCCTCCGGCGCCCGGAATCAGATCTCGCGCCGAACCCTAGCCCGACGAGACGGCGAGCACGGAAGTCGTGGTGGTGGCGTGAATTGGGGGGAGGTGCGGTGAGGCGAGGCCGGGTGGAATAAAAGGACACGGCGACGGAGGGGTGGGGCGCCGGCCGAGGACGGCACGGCGCGGCACGCGCGTCGCACGTGACGACGCGGTGGGGGCGACCTGACCGGACACCCTGACCGGCGGGCGGGGCTGGCATCGTGGTGACCCGATCGGAGACGTGCCGCCCGCCGTTGGATGCGTTTGACCGGGTAACCGGCGAAAGCGAGGCCGGTGGGTTTTGGGTTCGGAGACGGGGGCGGGTGGGGACAGCAGGGAGGGGCGCGGGCGGCCTGCAGGCGCGGCGAGCGTCGTAGCGCAGGCGGGCGAGGCGAGGCGAGAGGCAACAGGCCACCGGGGTCCGGAGACCGGACGGCACGCGGTGGCGGGGGGAAAATTACTGGCGTGCCCCCGGGTGGTGGCGGGCGGCAGGGGCAGGGCGGGCAATTCGCGCGGCCTCGGGGCACGGGAGCCGCGCGGGCGCGGGCGTCAGGTGTGGGGCGTGGGATCGCGGGCGACTGCTGAGGTGGTCGCCGTTGGTCGGCTTGCGTTCAGGCGCCGAAAGAGGAGAGAGAGGGGGGGAGAGAGAGAGAGAGGGAGGGAGAGGGCGAGGGTGGGAGAGGCGCGGCGGGGGAGGCGGAGAGAGAGAGAGAGAGAGAGAGAGAGAGAAGACAACTACTCGGCTCGGCGTGCTCGCGTATCGCGGCGCGGGGTGGGTGGGGGGGGAGGGGAGGGGGGCTGCTGGTGGGCCCGCGTGCGGGGAGGCTTGGCAATTATTGTCGCCTCTGTTGGGTGGTGGCGACCTCGCCGGCCAAGAGGACGGCGCGGCGCGGCGCGGCAGGTTGCGCTCGCCGGCGCGGGCCTCGGCTGGATACGGCCATACGGGGGTCTCGATGCGGCTGGCTGGCTAGTCGGCGGCGGCGCTGCGCATCAACCTCATCCATCCACGGCAGACGCAGGATAAGTGCATCATTTTTCACTTTTTTTATAGCCGCCGCCGTCGTCAAAACTTAGTTTTGAGCAGCTCAAAAAAGCTAGTTTCGATCGTTTGTTTCGGTGATGGAATGGTATCACCTGATCGCAGCGATACATCAACGATTACGAGATTGCAGAATCGCCAAATTTCGCAGCGACGGGGAACCACCCACCTGAAGCCGCCGTTGCTTGGCATGCCAGTGTGCCGCCGGCACCTCCCGCACGGTCCAACGCCGTCCCTTTTTGAATCCGGGGCATGATATTCCGGCGAATCGCGCACGACGAGCCGCCCGACACAACACCGGTGGCCGCCTTCCGGCCGTGAAGGGCGGCGCCGCGCGTTCGCCGTTCGGCGTACGTGGTCCCCCTCCCCCGCGCCGTGCCGCTCCACTCCACCAGACTCCTAGAATTCTAGATGGCTACGCGCGCCGCCGGCTGCTCTGGCCCGTGCGACCGGCGGCCAGCGAAAGGAAAGCCGAGCCGGCCGGTCGCATTGAATTGGACGGACTTGCCCTCCCCTCAGGCTGCCCGCCGCGCCGCAGGCCCTTGCCTGTCACGCACTAGCGCGGCCGGCACGGCACGGCATCGCACGCGCCGACGCGCGCGCGCGCGGCGTGGACTCGGGAACCACCACCGGCGTCGTGCGGGTCCCCCGGGCAACGTCCGGCCGTCCGGCCCGGGCGCCGCGAGTAACGCTCGCTTGCTTGTACCCCACGTCCCCACCACCCACCCATCAATTCCCGGCCGGCCGGCCGGCGGGCGGGTACCAGCACGTCGCCCGCCCGCCCGTCGGTTTGCCTTTGCCTTTACCCCCGCCCCCGTTTTCCGGCAGGGCCGGCTGGCTCTGGCTGTACGCGCCCCCGTAGCCCGTGGCAGCCACGCCGGCCGGCTCTGCCTGCGGCCTGCCCCAAGCAAGTTGCCAAGGATTCTGTACGTGGATCTGGCTGGCTTGTTCAATTGCGTGATCAATACTAGAAGTTCGTACGGCCAAGATGCTAGCGCTAGAGGTAGCCTTCAGCCTGGTCAGATTTGTGACGCCGGCGACGCACGCCGCCGCGGACAAGGACTCCATCCCTGCGGCGCTCGAGTTGAACCGGCGGCCGTGAGACCGACTCCCTGGCCACGACTTTTCACACGACGCGAGCAGCGCGCCGGTGACGGAGTCGCGCGCGGCGTGCACGACGCCGCCCACCGGTAACGCTCGAGCCGGGGCAGGGCCTTCACGCCAAACGTTGCGTCGTTTTTCCTCAGGCCAGTTTTCGCGCGGAAGAGGCGCAAGCGTTTTCGTTCGGTTCGAAGGGAAACGGCCGCTTACAGCGCGGGCTTGGACTCCTCACCTCGGTTATTGAGGCCTCGGACCGTGGTGGGCTGCAGTGCAGGGCTGGCCCGCGCCGGATGACCCGGCCCTGCCTCGCCTCCACGGCTCTGCCCATAACTGAAAATTTCTAAAGCTGGTTATTGGAAAAGATTTACTAGAGAATCGCTGGAGATGATCTTACCGAAAAGTTGGTGCGTCTTCTATCTGCGATCGACACGCGAGGTGCGTGCCCGCTGTCGCCGCGGTACAAGCTGCGCAAGTTTCTGGAGTTTTTCAGCTCTACGCAGTACGCACGGCGGCACGGGGATGGACCGGGCACCGACGGACAGGGGTAAGCTCGAGGCAGCGTTGGGTGGGGCTGTCACCGGTCACCGACCCGGCGACCCCAAGCTACAGAAAGCTGCCTGGTCGACGGATGGAATCCCAGCGACGGCAATCGCGGCGGCACTGAAATTGCCCACTCGTCGCAGCGGCCCTGGCAGTTGGCACCAAAACTCAGGTATGTGCAAACTGAAACTGTTAAATAGGCGTGTGTTCATCGAGTACAGTTTGCCGTTTATTTGTTCGCAAAGAAGTTCAATCAGATTTCTAATGCTAAGGTTTTAAATCACTCTCACAAAGTCACATGTCACGAGCGAGTGAAGTGAGAAGCCCCCTGGCCGTCGTAACTGGAGGCCAGGCTTCCGGTCCAAGTCGCCGGCTCTGACTCTGACCCCCAGCATTTGACTGAAGCAAGCTCGATCAGTGAAATCTTCAGACCACAAACATGAAATCCAATCGATTTATGATGCACCCAATTATGAGTTCAGTCAAAATCAAGTACATCCAGGCGCATGTATATAAGCATACTGCGAACCTCGTTGGTCCTTGCACCTGTGGCACCTCAGTGAGCTGCTTGAGAACCGCAGGTTGCAGTGGTAGGGAGAGCAGCTAGACTGCAGATATGCTTGGGAGGAGGAGGAGGTGGCTCGTCATCCAAGCCGCATGAACCCAGCACCGGGACGGCCGTCACTGCGGAAAACGGGCAGGGGTAGGGGGCGAACGTCTCGCAGTTCATCACGCAGCTAGGTAGGCTGAACTGAACTCGTCCGCTTCGACTGTTACCATTTCCCGATGTTCAGCGAGAGGAAACTGACTGGTTTTTGCGTCCTTTGTGGCAGATGAGTCCGTGACGAAGAGGCTGCATCGGATGAATCAGAGGCTGAGGCAGCTCGAGCAGCAGATGGAGACACTGGAGGCTGACGTTGCCAAGGCGAGCGGCGATTCTGAAATCTTGGAAGGTCGCAGCTGAATAGGTGATCGCCTTTGGCGACTCAGCAGGCGAATTTAGATGATAGCGTCAGTGACTTCGCCTGCTACATATAGGCGACTGGGGCGAGCACCATGGCAGGACCTTTTCACGTCGTTTTGGATGCTTCAATACTTCAGTTATAGTCAGGCGAGCACTGTTGTTGAACTTGGAATTTTCACCTCCTCCTTGAGGGTTCAATACTTCAGTTATATTCCTTCACCACCATGAGTTCATCTCTCAGTTGGTCATTTGGATGACCAATTACGCCTTCTCCGTGGAGACTACAGCTGACACAAATTGCTGAATTTAGATCACCAATAACCATGATTATATAACTAAAATTGCATCATCAAGTTTACAATAATATATAAAACGGTGGCTCTGCATGATCGTAAAAAGAGAAAAGCAGAGACACTTGCGTCGCCCCCCGCGTGGGCGACTCGGGCGGCGCAGAAGCACTAGCCGCCGCCCGCTACCCCGACAAATCCCTCACCGCGCCACCGTCTGAGCGGACCGCCGGAAGCCCATACGGCTCGCGATGAGGACGGCAGCGAGGCCTCTTCCCCGTCTTCTGGCGGATCTGGGCGGGCGCGGCCACCTGAGTCGTCTGAGGGGGCTAGCCGGCGTGGGCGGCGCCCCGCGACGACGGAGCCCGAGGGCCACGGATCCGGCACTGCGATGGGGGTTACCGAGCCCTCGTGGTGACGACCAATGTTATGCCGGCACCTATGGGTCTTTGCATGGGTGTCGTCTTCGCCTGCTTGCAGCGGACCGCGACGGCTGGCGTTGCTTGACAACTGCCATTATGGTGTGGGATTTCGTCGGAGGACGGTGCTTGCAGCAACGACATCATGGGACGACTAAGTTTGCAACGGACTGCGGTGGGTTGCTCAGCCTCGCTCGGCGACTCCGGTGCGGTATATCGTCGGAAGACGGCACACACGACAATTTGGCATGATGCCATGACGGCGGAGGCTGTTTGCGCGGGTGGTGCAACAAGATGCTGTCGTCCGGCGGGCGCGGCTTGGCTGTTTTGATGGGGTTATTGGAAACAGGGTAACATTGTTCATCTTCTTGACGGTAACTTTGTAAACAGATTTGCGACTTGGAGTACTGAGGCGGGCGTGGCGAGGCCCCCGCGGGTGGTGTCTTCGACGAGGCGACGAGCGAGGTGGAGTCCAATGACGAATGTGGCGAGGCCCCCGCGCGTTGTGTTATCACGGTGGCGACTGCGAGGCAACCTATGTGTGGTCCGGATCCGGTGTTTTCACCCTGTCGGAAGGTGAGTAGTGTTGCAGCGGCACCACGACGGTGGGTCCCGCATGGCGGTGGCCTTCGGTGAGGAGCGATCTATTTTTTTCGTTTCCCTATCGGCGCGGGGCCGTACCTGATGGCGACTTCATGAGATGGAGATGGTTGTTAGCCGCGGCGGCTAGGCTTCGATTCTGCCTCCGTCGCCCTGCGAAGTGGTCTCCTCCTTGTCGATATCCCAATCCGACCGGGCTGAGTTGTCTCATGGAGACAAGTGGTGTGGCTTGCGTTGACGTCCCAATCCGACCAGTCTGAGTTGTTGAGTTAAGTTGAGTTCGGCGCGCGTTCATGCTCGAATCCAATCCGCCGGTGTTGTTCTCGTGTTTTTTTCTTTTTCCTGGTTATGGCCTTCTAGAGTTATAATTTCTGCTATATCAATAGAAACGCACAAGTTGAGTGTTGTTAGTTTAAAAAAAATAAAACGGCGGCTCTCAAAGAAAAGGAAAAAATGGTAGCTCCTCAATTCAAGATTATATACACAAGAGGCCCTTTCCCTTTTTCAATTCCCAACACAAGCTAATCCTACTTACATTTTTCGTCCCAGAAACAACTCCGCACAATGATCGTACACGGCCGAAACCGTTCCTTGATCCAAAACGGAAGGAAATGCGGTAAACTCTGACAGCGGAAGCCATTGTGGTAACAGCACCAGAAGAGCGCCGGCAGATTCAACTGGCTAAAGTATGCAGCTATTATGTGACATGAAGAACTCCGAACAAAATTGTTACTCACAAGCTAGCTTTGTCCCAAAGCTGCTAAGGCAGACGGCGAACGCCTGAAACGCTGAGAGCGGCTGGCGATAATCCATAGTGAAGATATCACTATCAACCTTACCGAACTGCAGGAGAACAGTTTCCTCATCCCCGACGCTGTCAGGATGGCCCGGATCGGCTGTAGCCACCAGTTGGAAATTCTTGACAGATGCAACTGTCACCCTCCCATGGAAGTTCAAGCACCAGCATTGCAAGTGCTCGTGCCACCGTGGGGCTTTGTTTCTGAGGACAGTGGTACCCGTTCGCCTTAGAGACTTCACCTTGAGGGAATTCTCCCAGGTCTCTTGAACTGAGGGACACTCCATGGTGCAAAACATCCTCCTAGGCCCTCTGGATTTGAGCAGGTTATATTTGTAGGAAACCTGTCCAACATCAAAATTCCCTGACGATACTTGAGGACTGATTTGCCTGCTTCCAAAACGCCGAATAGATCGCGTGCTTGACGCCTTCGCACCATCATAGGGTGGCTGGCTGTCATATATTTTGAAGTTTGTTCCCCAAAAATCAGACCTGCAATGGTGCAGCAGAAGTATAGTCATGTTGATAGGCCAAAAGATTACAACACAAACACACAAGACTGAACAAAAAATCGTTTCTCCATATTTCTGCACCAAGAAATCAAATGCGGAGCAGAGCTGCAACATATAATCTGCAACAGTAAACTGCTTACTTAAAATTCATATACTTTTGGGATGCACAGTTCCAATGCACAAGACCAATGGAAAGGAAAAACAAGAGAAAAAGACCCTCTGTTTTTATTTATTAAGGGAACATATAATAGATAACATGGATAAAGGAAAACTAGCAAACGTATCCATGTACTACATTTGTTTGCTTGATTAAAATAAAAGCAAAGGAAAAGTTAAATCTATTTTATGTCAAGTACCGGCTCAACCGCTCATGTTTGCCTTAATGTTCCCCCAGCATCAAAGTACAAATGCAAATAACTACATAGACCATATATTCTTGTAGTAAGTATTACTATCAATTAGAGAAAATTCCATATTTGGTCCTACTAAACTTACCTCCTCCTTCCTTGATTCTTTTTTTAAACTTCCCTAACACCACAACTTTCATTCTTCCCTAAATTGACCCTTGTGTCACCTCCGTTACGTACTGCCGTGAACTCACATGCAAACTTGTCAGATCTTTTTAGAAACAGACCAAAATGCCCCTGCTCTATTCTTCCCTCCCCCACTCGATTCCTCAAACCTACGAAACCGGCGGCGGCGGCGGGATGGATCCGGCGGAGGAACCAGGCGGAGGCGCCCCCCACCACACGCACGCGCGTCAAGGCGGAGGCGCGGGAAGCATCGCGCAGAACCAGGCGGGGGGCGGCGCTGCAGCAGGCGCGGGAGGCGTCGCGCGGCCTGTGGCGGGGGGTAGCGCTCGTGCGTGCTCGGCCTAATCCGCGGGCCTCCCGCTGCAAAACTACGAGCAGGGGAGCGGCAGCCCCGGCGGCGACCACGCCGGCGCCCAAACCGGGCCCGCGGCCGTCCCCCCAACTCCCTGTACCACTCATGCCCCAAAACCCCCGAGCACAAACGCACCCTGGCGAGGAACGTCCTCGGCGGCGGCGACACAGCCACGGCGCACGGCGGGCGGCTGCACCTAGGGCTCCTAGCACTGACCGGCCGCTCGACCGGCACCACAGCACCCCACGGAGTGCGCCAAGACCCGCAGCAGCACCTAAAAACAGCCGGAGCTCCCTGCTCCACGGCGACAGCCCCAGCCAAGCCTGACCGTGACGGCGCCCGCCCGTTCCGGCCACCCTGGGCCCGGAACCGGCCAACCGACGCTGGGAACACCATCCTTACCTCTCACTCCTCCTCGCCAACCCCCTGCAACACGACCTAGAACCCAGGACACCCAACTTCACCGATGGCCTCACCTATACGGCATGACGGCAGACGGAGGTGACGAAAACTCGATGCTCGTCAGCGACAATGGATGGCAGGGGCTGGGATTCGTGGGTTCATGGGAGTGTGAGAAGGATGTGAGTGCAAGGAATTTGATTGGATCGAAGAGAGGGCGATGAATTTCGACGAACAGAGGAACTCGGCCAAAAGAGGAACAGACTGAGCGGGAGAAAGAAGATGACTGCCTGTGGTGGTTTATATTCAAATTCTCACCGTGATCCGATTGCCAGCACATGCCTGCTTGTTTGGGCGTGGATCCCTTGCAATGGGAGGCGGCAGGCGCGCGGCGTGGGCCGGGTCGCGGGGCCACGGGCCTGCTGCAGGGGCGGGTCTGTTGCAGGATCCGGCTCCCCTGCCGAGCTCCTCCGTAACCAGTTGCATCCCGCGCAGGTTGGAGTCCACCACCAGACACACCGCCACCCCGCCGCCATCCTCCTCCTTGGCGAGCGCCTGGCACAAGCGGTCCCGGAACGGCTCCCGGAGGCGGTCGTTGATCCACAGCAGCGTGCCGGCGAAGTCCATGTCGCTGCCGGACGGGAGCAGGTCGGCCGACGGCACGCCCGCCGCGTGCAGGATCCCGGCCAGCTGCAGCATCAGGGTGAGGTGGCCCTGAAACGGCAGCGAGAACATCAGCACGCGCCGCCGGCATCCACCACCGGTGCCCGCCGGAGACGCCGCCTCCGCCGTCACCATGGGTGCTCAAGAACTAGCTTTGCGTGCATGCAGTGCAACCTTGGAGCGCCTGGGAGAAGACGACGACGAATCTTGACGTTTGGTGAGCCCGCAGTAGCCTCAAGCGCTGCAACATGTACATGTACAAATAGGGGTAAAATGGTCTTTTCACGTGGCGGTTAGCACTGTTGGTGCTCAAAACTGACGAAAGGGTCAATTTAGGGAAGAATGAAAGTTGTGGTGTCAGATAGGGAAGTTCTTAAAAAAAACCAAGGAAGGAAGAGGTAAGTTTAGTAGGCCAAATAGAGAATTTTCTCTATCAATTATCGCTTCTTCAAACTCAGGTGAAGTATAAATTTCACCTCTATAAAAGCAAACTATGGGCTGGCATGAAAGTACCTCAATTTTCCCAAATATGCCCTGTTTCCTTGTGACAGATCATCAGCATCAAGAGAAATAATATACTCTGTATGAGCACCCCATCTAAACCTTTTGGCAGCCATGAGAAACTTCCCTTTGTCCATGGCGACTGTCAGATCTTAAAAACAAAAAGAAAACCTTATGTCATTAAAAGAACTTATTGGAGAATCAAATAAGGAACGAACAGCCATGTAAACTAAAGCAAAAAAATGCTAAACAGGCATGCACTTGGTAAACTATTATACTGATCCATGTAAACTTTTGTAGCTAGCTTATGCACACAATCCCCTCTTCTGTTCCATCAGAGGAGAATGTCCATGGTTTTTGTCCACTCTATCAGGTTGTGCTAATAATAAAATTTCTTAACGTGCTATCTCATGTTATTACACTGAAATGGACATTCTGTTCTGAATTGTGCGCAGACATACAAAAGCAGTTCAAACATAACATTCAGTAAGGACAAGCTTTGCACGCGTACATTACAGATCCTTAGAACAACTGAAGCAAATAACAGAGATGAAAAAAGGAAACTCTGGAACAAACCATGTTTATTCACACTGCATTCCAAAGTGTTGTCTAAGATTGAAGTTCACTAAGACGGATAAGAATAAGTAAATAACACATCAAAGCATGAAGGGTGGCACTGTATGATGTCATATATACTTACTGTTTCTCAATCCAAGGTAGAGATAAAACGTAGAGTTCTTCTTGTTTCGCTTGATGAAGCACTGGATCGGAAAGTCTTTTGGCCCTGGCTGTTCAAATCACAAGGAATGGAGGGAAAAAGGATCAGTTTTAGCTACAGAGCTGCCTGAAAAATCTAAACTAGACACCTGAAGCCCCTCATTTAAACCTTTGACATAAATAAGAAAAGCTAAATTGGTGCTAAACTGCTCAAACCCAAAAATGGACAACAAGACTTTGGCACATCTCGAACAAAATTGTGAACTCAAACCTACTAGATAGATACGATCCTAATAGACAATAAATCAGGAAAAAAAATCCACTTAAAATATCTGGCAAGTAAAACCAGTGCCATATATTTAGATTTTGGGACAAAAACATACTCCCTCCATCCCAAAAGAACGAGTGAGTCTAGGATTCAAAATTTATCCCAAAACCAAGTGATCTTACCTATTTAGAAAGTGCATGTGAATGCAAGAATCAATTAATGCCAAATACAGGTAATGAATAGGGGTAAATATGGTCATTTTACCTTCTTGTTAATTTGTTCTAGAATTTCTAGGATAACTTATTTTTTGGACGGAGGGAGTAAAATTATCCGAACACACGTGTCAAATTTAGCGCCTAAGCCGACACATTAGCACCTGAACTAAATCCAAGGATTAGTCTAGATTCCAAATGTAGCACTTCAACAGTTTCCTAGTCATGGTGGAAATGCCCAAATCCTATGGAAACACAGCTTAGTTCGCATCGATCCCAATGTAACTATCAAAATCCACCATAAAACTGGCATTTCTACATCTCTAATGCGGCAGCCGAGACACAAAATCGGTGGTATGCTGACAGAACACTGAGCCCATCGACGGGCTCCTCAGTCCTCACCTGCTTGAGCGAGGCCGGGAACGTGATCTTCCCGGACTCTGGCAGCGGCCGCACGAACGTCGCGGCGGCCTCGCGCCACCGCCTGCAGACGGAGGCGCAGGACACCACGTCCTTCCGCGCCGGCCACCGCTCCCCGCCGGACGCCTCCACGCGCCGCACCACCTCCGCCACCAGCTCCGGCAGCAGCCGCGCCCACCTGTCCTCCTCCCCCTCCGTCCCCGTCCCCACCTCCGCCACCCCATCCCGCCTCACCACCTCCCCAGATACAGGCGACGCCGCCATTCCGCACCACCTCCTCTCCCCCTTCCCCTGCTTGCGTGCTCTCGTCAGTGGTGGCACGGTGCCGCGGGGAGATTGCTGGGAGGAGAGCCAAGAACCCCGTGTCGTGTGCGCCGCTCGGGGACAGAAATAAAATTCGCTCGTGCCTGCGGGAAGCGGATCTAGCGCTCGCACTCCTGTAGCGCGCGCCTTTATGGCCGCGCACGACGGTTTCTAGAAGATCTGCTACGTATTTGGTTAGGCAGGTGGGCACGAGCGCTTCCTCTCCGTTCCTGTCCACCGAGGCCAACGCTAACGCCACAGCGTTTTTGCTTGGTCGTCGAAGCGAAGACGCGATGGAAAGTCCACGGGCTGTCGGAATCTACATCGCAGAGGTCGGGAGCAGGGATTGGCCACGAGAGGGTAAAACTTTGGCAGTGTTCTGAACGGTCAGTCCAGACAGAAAGGCTTCGTGTCTGGAAACGTTTCAGATTGAGCAATGCTGCAATGGCGTGTGCAGGTTTCACCGGTGTGGCGAGCGCGTGCGAGAATCAGGCAACGAGAGGCTTCGCACGCCATCCTCAGGAGATTTGCTTGCTTCAAGACGCAGCAGAAGGATGGCTAAATTTAGCGTGGATTTAGCAGAGGTCTGCTGCTAAAATACACCGCGTTAGGAGCATGTCCGGTGACCGGTCCGGACGGCAGAACCGGGGGAGAGAGATAAGCAAGGCGGCAGTGGACATGCGTGACGAGGACGACGGCGACGGCGACGGCCTCATACCACTCCGCGCATCATCTTCTGCCTTCGTGGGCTCAGTTTTGGGCTGGACCCGTGATATCCCTGATTCGCCACTACCACTACCGCCCCACTTTTGATTTTTCTGGAAGAATCAGATTTGCTCGCCACTGCACTGGTTCGGTGGCCGGCTGGCCGCGTCTGAGACGACGGCACGGATGGGGGGTGTCTGGTGTCTCGCGGCCACACGCCGGGAATGGGTCGATGCTTCTACTTGCAGGTTCCCATAACCCCATTTCCGCGAAGTGATCCCTTTCGAAAAGAATCAGCAGCGGCAGCGCAGATGGCCCTTGGAGTAGTACTCGTTATCTCTGCATTTCTCTCTCGTCAAGTCGTCAGTAAAGCTTGTGCAGTTACTTCCTAACTCCACTGCGATTTGTTGGCCCATCAGCAGATAGTACTGGGTTTAGCCATAGGCCATAGCCGATAGCCTGCCCTCATTCTCGATGTACCTTCAGAGACGTGGCTTCACTAATGAGCGAGCCACTTCAGTATTCTGACGTAGCATGAGCTCTGAACTCTTCTTACTTGTGAATTGTTAGTGGCTTAGTGCAGAGGTAGAACTGCTCCAATCCAAGTCAACGGCTCGCGTTTGTCGCTGTCGTTGCCGAGTAATTGCACCCACTACGTACTTATCTAACCTTGACGTGTTGTCGCTCAGTACCAAAATAAAATAAAAATAAAAAAACGAGCTGTCACTAGCCAGCACTGCTTCTAGCTCAAGCCATTGAACCCTTCCTTCCTCGCAGGCGGCTGTGTCTTTTCTGCCCCCCCCCCCCCCCCCCCCCCCCCCCCTGATTTTCATACCGTGACAATGACACGTAAGCCTCTGCGACTGACAAGATATCCACAGTTCACGACATGCCAAACAAAAGAGTTGTGACGGGGCAGTTAACCGTCTGTACCTACAACGGCGAGAAACACAGCCGTGGAAGACCGATTCGGCTGCAGGTAAGCGGTCGCCGTCCAGCATCAACAAGTCAAGCGCGCGCGGCGCGATGCGCTGGCCGTTGCGATCCACGGAGGCGCCTGTCCTGCTCGCCGGTGGGCTCGCTCGTGACTCGCCTCGCGGTCCTCGTCGCGACAAGCGGCTCCGGCTGCCGGAATCGACATGCGCCTTTGATCAGGCGGGCTTGTTGCCTGGGGACCAACCTCACAACGGCTACAATTCAGAACCAACCGGCCCGACGCCTCCGTTTCCTCCCTCGGGTGTCGCTCGGCGGTCGGCGCGGCCTCCGGCGCCGCGAGGACCCAAGCCCCAAGGGCGTCGCGGCGCTAGTCTCCGGAGTCCGGACAGTTCCCGGCGAGCGGCCGGCGTGGGTTTGCACGCTGCAGTCTTTGTTTCGGGCGAGCAGCAGCCCGGACGCGAATTCTGGACTGGTTCGTACGCATTCAGGTTTCACGTGGCTGACTTGCTGGTGGAGCCTAGTACCACCGTGGCTGCGATTAAAGACGCTGCGCGTTGAAACTCTGGGCGCCGGCGATTGGCGCCATCGCCAGCGTACGTGGCCGCTGCCCGACAAGGAGCTACGCGCCAGCGTGGAGCTGAGGACTGCACTGTTCCGTGGGAAGAGATCCAGAAGCGTGGCTCCGTCGCGGCGTCCCAGCCCCGGACCCCGGTTATTGAACCGATCTTTGACAAAAGAGAGGTGACGCTGCAACGAGCAACGAAACTTCACCCGTTTCTCTTTAGCAAACTGCTTATTTTCTTCCCCTTTTCGGTCCCAAGAAAAGGAAGAAAAGTCTGTTACTGGGGTTCCTCCAACTACTGCTGCCACCAAACAACTCCGACTCTGTCGTCGTGATCCTCTCTCTTCACACTGTAAGCTCTCCACCCGCCCCTGTTCCTCTTCTCCACCATGTTCTTCCTTTCAAAAAAAAAAAACAAAAAAAAACTGTTCTTCAGTTGTTCGTCGGTGATGCAAGTGTCTGACGACTCCGATGGTTCTGTCCAGGTTCTGATTTTTTTTGTCAGGGTCGCCGCGTGCAGGGCTATGCTATCCGATCATCATCTGAAGTGACCTCCGGGCACGCCGCCGCCGATGGATGCGTCGAGTTCTTTCGTGCTCGCCGTGTTGACCCTCCACTCTGTTTCTGCCATGGCCGGCTGCTCCGCCGTGGATCTGCCGGCGGCGCAGCCTAGCCGCCGGAGGCTGCTCCAGGACACCAATCTCGCTGCGCGTTCGGAGGCAACTATTCCTGTGCTAGTTGCTGCTCGCGCCCCTTCTGAGGGAAGCGGCTCGTTTCCGGAATCGAGTAGTCGACGCGGGGGGCATCAGCCGAAACCGAAAGAGGTAGCGCCGCCGGCTGCTACTGGGGGTTCTCCGCATCGCCCGTCCCCGTCCAAGTCCCATTATTTGTTGACATCCATGAGGTGGCTGTACCTGATTGTTCTTCCAGCGGCTGGCCTGCTGTTGCTCGCTGGAATAGCTTGCTGGCTCTTGCCGTGCCGCAAGAGTGCGGTTGCTACTATAGGCCCTTGGAAAACGGGACTAAGTGGCCAGCTACAGAAGGCATTCGTCACAGGTACTACTTTATTTGCTGCAAGTTCATACATGTGCTCAAAAATATTTTACATCTATGTACTTCTTGCAAAAAAATGGAAAAGAATAAAGTTCTCGATTGCTCTGTTGATTCTGTGGTCTTTCCATTATGCAGTTAGAATGCTCACCTGACGCTTCGCTGTTTGTTTTAATTCTTGAAACGCACTTTACCTTTTAAATTGCACTTGAGCTGCTGCATATTGATGTAGCAGCTAACTCTGCTGATCTGAACGTGCTTCAGGAGTACCAAAACTGCAGAGGTCAGAGCTGGAAAGAGCCTGTGAGGACTTCAGCAACATTATAGCAAGTTATCCACACTACACTGTCTACAAGGGAACACTGTCATCTGGTGTTGAGATTGCTGTGGTATCCACTATGATTACATCAAGCAAGGAGTGGTCAGAGCATTCAGAGAGCTGTTTCAGGAAAAAGGTTATCGACGTTTTGGCCCATTAGATGCACATCTCACCCCAGTTTGTGTATTGCGTATTAGCATGGAAATTTTACATTTCTTTCATGAATGAGCAGATAGACACACTGTCGCGAATGAACCATAAAAACTTCATCAACCTTCTTGGCTTTTGTGAGGAGGAGGAACCTTTCACCAGGATGATGGTGCTTGAATATGCACCGAATGGGACACTTTATGAGAGTCTTCACGGTATATTAAAAAATTATCTTGCTAATTCATCTATTGAGCAGGGTAGTTTTCTGAATATTGTTCACGATTAATTAACAAATTTGGAAACTGTTTTTGCAGCTGAGGACTTCGAGCACATCGGTTGGCGAGGTAGGATGCGGATCATCATGGGACTAGCATACTGCATCCAACACATGCATGAGCTCAATCCTCCAGTGGCGCACCCTGACCTGCAGTCCAGTTCCATACTGCTCTCTGAAGATGGTGCTGCAAAGGTACACACTTCTATATATGCATCCAGCATCGTCAACTGCTACGCGTGCTCTCTCTGAAACTGTTTTTGCAGCTGACGATTTTGAGTACTCCTACAGGCTAGTCTTATCCCGTTTAACATTTTTAGTCCCGCATTTTACCAAATTGATCCGACATCGCATATTGAATCACCATGCTGTTTAGCATCCGAGTCAAGTAACTATCAATCTGATCCAATCCGAGTGCTTTCTGCAGATCGTTGACATGAGCGTGTGGCATGAAGTGATTTCCAAAGGGAAAACGCCGACAAATGGAGAGCTTGACCCTCACCATGAACAGATGTCCGCTGCCCTAGCAGGGAATGTATATAGCTTTGGCGTTCTACTTCTTGAAATCATCTCGGGGAAGCTTCCTGACCCTGCACACGAGCGATCCCTCGTCAGCTTGGTAATGATATCAACGATGGAACATCATCTAACTGAAAAAAGTTCATCTTGAAAAAAAATCAAATGATTTTATTTTTCTTCTTCCTAGGCTCTGGAGTGCATTAACAACGGTGACCGGAGTCTAGTCTCTCTGCTTGATCCTACACTGAATGATCATAAGGAAGATGAGCTAGCAGTCATCGGCAAGGTGATCCATGCCTGCATCCAGAGCGATCCGAGAAACAGGCCGAGCATGAGGGAGATCACTGCGAGGCTGAGGGAAGCCATAGGCATCTCGCCGGTCGCTGCGACACCGAGGCTGTCTCCGCTCTGGTGGGCAGAGCTGGAGGTCCTCTCGGCCGCGGAAGCAGGCTAATAATTGGCAAGAGCGGGACGATGGCCATCGTCTCATCAGATGTGCTCTGAAGAAAACCACTCTGCAGGCTCACGCTGTGCATACTTCTATGCTATGCAACGTTTGTGCATGCATCCAGCAACTTCAACTGATGCGCATGTCTCCTGCTGTCAATGTAAAACTGTAGGAACAGTAATCCTCGTGGATGCTTGGTAGCATGTAGTAGTACCTTTCCCTGCATCATCATGTGTCTGAACTCTGAAGGCGCCATCGGGCATCACATCAGCAAAACGGTCAATAGCATAGCCGTAGCTAGTGGTTTGGCAGCGCATACTATACCGTAGCAAAGTCAGAGCAGCACACTCAGCGTATCCTCTAGGTACATGTATTTGTCCCTGGCCAGGCAGGCCATGACCATTAGACCAAACAAAGCTTCTAAAGGCCACGCCGCCCGCCATGGCCGGCAGCCCGGCATATAAAAGCTCCACGATTGATGCCGGAAAGTAGGAACCTGACCTTGGGGGCGCTAGCAGACGACACTATCCACGTTGTCTTTCTCTGCCCAGCTATTATAATGCAAGATCAGGGCGCCGAGAACACTCTCCTGCTTCCAGCGAAGCTGAGTGAACAGTGGCACACATGACTGCCGTCCCTTGCAAAACATCTGCAGCCAGCCAGATGGATTGGAATCCAACCCAAAACTTTTCGCCTCGAATGGCCCAAACTTCTACGCGCCAGCCGCTGCTGCCGTGGTGAACTGGTGATCGTCTACAGACCAGCTAGTCCGTCAGCTCGCGTCACGAAGGTGATGCTTTCAGGGAAGTGAACATTTCTTCCTTCCTTACTGACGTCCTCTCGAGAAAAAACAACTGCCGACTGGTCAGCTGAGGCCGCGTTTCTCCGGCGACGGCAAGTAAGCGAGCGTGGGCGGCCGTGAACGGGGACTCACCTGATCTGAGAAGAAGGCGACGACCGGTGACAAAATGTGCCTGGATCGAGTAGGCTGTAAGCAAGCATCTACCATCTTCTTCCATGATGAAATTCAACTTGATCGTCTATTGGGCGGACGGCACCAACCAAGCCGTGCCGGTGCCCATAGACCCACTGGCACGTCGGGCCACATGTCACCCGAGCCACCCGCTCCGCCCGCCCGGCGTGACGGCGTCGCCGTCCAGAACCAGGCGGCCAGTGGCCCAGTGCTCTGCGCACACATGGGCTCCTACATGCGCGCCACCTTTCGCCACCTCATACGCCCGGCCGGCGCGCGCCCGCAGCCGTCCGTTCGCCTCCGCTCCACGGCTCTGATGGCGCGGCCGCCCCTTTATAAATCCCACCGCCACGCGTGGCCGTTGCCCGTTGACACCTTCCATACCATTGATTAGGCCTCTCCCGCCTCGCCGCGCCGCGCCGCGCCGCCCGCCTCTGTTCTGCCGCCTGCGCCCGCTCCCCGCTCCCATGCCCGTTCGGGAGATGGAGCTGGAGGCGGCGACCCGGCGCTTCCACCTCTGGTTCCGCGGGCTGCGCTCGCTGCGCCGTGACTTGAGCTCGGCCCGCTGGTCCGACGATCCGGCCCAGCTCGAGGCGCTGGTGGGCCGCTTCGTGGTCCACCTGGAGTCCTACTGCGCCGCGCGCGCCGAGCTGGACCCGGTATGGACGCTGTCGGCGCCGTGGGCCAACCCCGCGGAGCGCTGCGCCGCGTACTGGCTCGCCGGGTGGCGCCCCACCACGCTGGTCCACCTGCTCTACACCGAGTCCGGCCGCCGGTTCGAGGCGCAGCTGCCGGACCTCCTCCTGGGCGTGCGGTCGGGGAACCTGGGCGACCTCAGCCCGGCGCAGCTGGCGCAGGTCGACGAGCTGCAGCGGCGCACGGTGGCCGAGGAGGACGCGCTGTCGCGGGAGATGGCGGAGGTGCAGGAGGGCCACGGCGTGGTGGCGCCCGGGGACGGGGGCGGGCGAGCTGGAGCTGGACGTGCGCGGGCTGGTGCGCCGGGTCAGGGCGGTGCTGGACAGGGCGGACTCGCTGCGGCTGCGCACCATGAAGCGCGCGGTGGAGATCCTGCAGCCGGCGCAGGCGGCCGAGCTGCTCGTCGCCGCCGCCGACATGGAGATCGGCTTCCGGGAGTTCGGGCTCGAGTACGGATCGGGCCGCGACCAATGACCCCGGTTTTTCCTTTGGAATTTCTCCCTGCAGTCCTGCACACTTGCTTGCTTGATCCGGGCGGCGTAGGCGTCGTAAGTCGTAACCCAGTTTTTTATCCACCCCCCATTTGTTTGTGTGGTGGCTGTTTTGACTGGGCCTTCTTACCGAGTGCCTACTGGGCCGTGGGCTATAGCAGGGCATGCAAAGAAAATAATAAAATGCACGAGATTGCCTGAGATGTTTTTAACGAGAAGTTGGCCTGTTCCTGGTGTGTTTTTCAGAGGCCCTTCTTGCTGCTGTTTTCTGGCGTGCAATGTTGGAAGGCTTCATGGTTGATGCTCGCTTGTAACTTGTGTGAACGGGTGCAGTGGCTCGCGGCGCATTCACACCCTAAGATCCTGTTTGCATCTGCCGTGCTGTGCCCGTGTTGTGACTTGGAACTTACCTGCTTGTTGTCGAGGAAACACTTTATTGCTGAACCTACCAAATTTTCTTTCACTGCTACGCTTTCAACTGACGCTCTTCAAAGGTAACCGCAATACGAACCGCGGTGAAACATTTGCACATTTATTCCGGTGTACCCTTTCCATCCACGAGACGAGATGGACCAAGCGCGAGCAGGACGGACGGGGGAGAGGCCGGCGCCAAGGCCGCCTCGCACGGCTCGTGCCATTTATCGCACGAGCAGCGGGAGATTTCGCGAGCCGTGCTCCACTGCTGCCCAATTAAGGCGTGCATGTTCTTCTTATATTTGGGCGGGCCAGCCAGCCAATCGGACTCCGGCGGCCGCGCACGATAAAACAGCCTCGCGCCGCATGCTGGCAACGTTGCCGTTTCCCAAGCTTGGGGGTAGGGGCAGCCAAGAACCCAACCAATTTCTGCTCCTCCGCTCCGCCTGCCACCCACGGCCACGAACAGCAACCGCAGTTTGCCAGCAGATCGCAACGCCCCGGCCCTCCCCTCCCTTCCCCTCCCGTCGCGCCCCCCAAAATCTAGCCAGCCAACGCCCCCCGTCTTCCTCTCTGCCAAGAAAGGCTCCACGTTGACATCGAGGGCGGCGTAGTGCGTGCGAGCGCGCGCGTACCAGCCATGCGCCCGTGATGGCCCGGCCGTTCCAGAAGATCGGCCTCGAAAGGTTCTCGTTCAGGCGGCGGAGGTCGGTGTCTTCGTCGTCGTCGCCGCTGTCGCTGGCCTCGGACGGGACGGACGGCAGCACCATGGAGGCGGCGGCGCCTTCCACCAGGCGGATTCTGTCGAGGAGCTGCGGGTCCAAGGGAAGCCGGCTCTCGGTGGACCTTCCGCCGCCGCTGGCCGGCGGCCCGTCGGATAAGGGGGCGGCCGGGAGCTCGTCGTCGCAAGCGGTGCCGCCCAGGCCGGCCCGGCATGAGGGCCCGCCCTCAGGTGACCATCTTTCTTGGACCGACGACGTCGAACGCCCGTTATGCTGTTGCGAATTGCAATCTTATTGGAGAAGCACGATTTGCTTTGGTGAGTTGCAGATGCGGAGATGGTGAAGGAGAAGTTCTCCAAGCTGCTGCTCGGAGAGGACATGTCCGGCACCGGCAAGGGGGTGTCCTCTGCTCTTGCCCTGTCCAACGCCATCACTAATCTTGCGGGTAATCCATTTTCTCTTTCAGGGATCCATCCTCCCCCCCCCCCCCCCCCCCCCCCCCCCCCCTATTCTTTCCTTCTGCAATTCCACTATCTGGGCAGCCTTCGATTTCTAATGGAATCCCTGATTAACTAGGCGTTCTTTCTCGTGATGACATCTTTTCAGCTTCTGTGTTTGGTGAGCAGCGCCGTCTGCAGCCGATGGCCGCCGACCAGAAAGCGCGGTGGCAGAAGGAGATCGACTGGCTTTTGTCGGTCGCCGATCACATTGTCGAATTTGTTCCTTCGCAGCAGATGTCCGACAACGGGATCTGCATGGAGGTAAGAAATCCCGCATTTTCAGCGCTTCTCGTCGTACTATTCAGCTTCACAGTCCCAATTCAATTATCCAGTGGTACATACCACTCAACGGCCTTGAATTGACCCGTCTTCCTGTCAAACAGATAATGGTAACCCAGCAGCGTCAAGATCTACAAATGAACATCCCTGCATTGCGCAAGCTCGATGGAATGCTCCTTGTAAGCATGGGCCTGCTCATCCTGATCTTCTACTGAACCAATTCACAGGGATATCTGAGGTGCTAACTTTTGGTATTGCATATTTCTGTCTTGCAACAGGAATATCTTGATAGTTTCAAAGACAGACAGGAGTTCTGGTATGTGTCGAAAGATGCAGACGAATTGGAGAAGGGCAACATGCCGAGGCAGGATGACAAATGGTGGCTCCCAACTGTTAGGGTCCCTCCTAATGGTCTGTCAGATGCATACAGGAAATGGCTTCAACACCAGAAGGATCTCGTTGCACAAGTGCTGAAGGCAGCAATGGCCATCAATGCTAATATTCTTATGGAAATGGAGGTCCCAGAATCATACATGGAGTCCCTACCAAAGGTGATCCATAAGACCAGACTGCTAACGCCTTTCCGTATTCTTTTTACAGCAATTCTAACAATATAACTCTACCACCTTTTGTTGTTTTGTCTGCTAGAATGGGAAGTCCACCCTTGGAGAGTCAATGTACAAACTTATAACTGATGATTATTTTGACCCGGAAGAACTTCTAAGTTCTGTAGACCTGTCTGATGAACACAACATTGTTGATCTAAAGAATCGAGTCGAAGCCTCAGTAGTCATCTGGCAGAAGAAAATGACCAATAAGGACAGCAAATTGTCGTGGGGACATGGGGTCAGTCACGAGAAGAGGGGAATGTTCGAAGGCAGGGCAGAGAACGTTCTTCTCCTGATCAAGCACAGATATCCTGGCATTGCTCAATCAACTCTGGACATAAGCAAAATCCAATGCAACAGGGTACAGAAAGCATTCACAATTCCCATTGCCTTTTACAGATACACTACAGTGCTTTGTTTACTCACATATATTGCACATCTCCCCTCTTATCTTTTTTTCAGGATGTTGGCCTTGCCATTTTGGAGAGTTACTCCAGGACTCTCGAGAGCTTAGCTTTCACAGTTATGTCTCGAATCGAAGATGTCCTCAACGTTGACTTGGCCACTCAAGATCCCAAGAACGTGGATTCAATGAGAATACCCAGTTTAACTTCAGATGACACGGATAAGGTTGTCTCAGATGCTAGGGCCGAGGTAGAGAAGTCGAGGAGAATGGAACCAGTTACAGCAACGATGTACGACTTTGTGAGCTCACGGGACCATGTCAAGGAGAGCGCTAATGGTCCGAAGCTGTCCAAGATCTCATCAATTGCAACCAAGAGGTTTTCTTACCTTGATAATTTGGGTGGAACAAGAAGCCCAATAGCTAGACACTAGCTGCTATAGGGGTGAGGATAGATGGATCATGCTGCCAGGAAACCTTTGGAAGAAACTTTGTACATAGCACAGATGTCTCCAATGCATCATGATATTCGGAAATGGGGGTTCCCTTTGAGGTTCTGTAAACTAACTCGGAGGAAGTTCGGTGCATGAAGCCATGCCAATGTGAATTCTTGGCATGTTTACATGAAATAATCAGAAGATCATAACTCATGAACTGACCATCAACAGTAGGCCTGTGGGATTTGTACTTGTACGGTTTCAAAAGAAAAGGAGGGGAAAAGATTGTATTGCCCTAGTAGCGCCTTGTTCAATTGAATTCGTTTTTGGACATGGAAAAGGGACAAACCCCTTATGACTTCCATTATTACAAATCACTGTGCTTCGAACATCTCTGAGAAGATGACAGGGGATGGATACTATTTTAGTCATCAGCACCAGCAGTCCAGCATCTAGCCAGACATACTACTTTACAAAATCCCAGCGAACCCTTGCCAAACGATAATGGAACGAACGACTAAAGACGAAATTACCAAGCACAAACATGAAACATCTCATAGTTCATACTAGTCATCGCATCATCATCACCAAAACCAAGCACTTATTTTCTTATTCACTTACTTCTCATCTTCATTTCAACCTCCTCTTAAGCTACCCTTGCTCAAAATGCTCTTCTTGAACAGTTGAACAAAAAGTTGCATGGACGACCAATAGATTGAGCTTTCAGAGCTAAAAGATTTACCAGTGAATTAGCTCTCTTTTTTTTTATGTCAGTGACCTAAGAAATTATCTCCATTTTCAATCAAACAGGACACTCTTGAGGAAACATTTTTCAGATCATCCAGGCATCCAGATTATCTCCCACCTTGTTTTTCCTCTAGGACTAGTAACTCCCCATATTTTTCTTCTATATAAAACGAAAAATACAGCCCCAACCTTTTCCAAACACCTCAGGAATCCTCCACTGAAGGTAATAACACCTGAGGTATTTTTGACAATTTGTCTTTAGGACAGGCAGAAATACAGGCTACATACAGCGATAGATACAGGATAAATCCAGGGAACGAGCAAAAACTGGACGCCACCCTAAAGAATTCTGAAGATAAACATTTTATATAACATAAGCATCTCCTATACGCTCGGGGAAGATGCTACTAGTAAACTTTCAGTCTTTCAGACTTCAAAATCCAAGTCATAAGATGACCGAATGATATCTTCAGTACATATATCTCCTGGAACAATATCCTGCAGCTATCATTATATGTGATAAGTAACCACAATGGCCACACAAGTATATGTGACATCAAGGCTGGGTTTCATGGTTACAATCCATGGACAGATAAACAAACATACATATACATACGCCAAATTCATAATTCCTATCTCCTATCACTTAAAGAATTCGAACATACATCTAATCTGACGTTCCTTCTCATCTGAACTTGAATTGATCTGGTTTTCTATTGCAAGCATGAAGCCTCTGTCAACTGAGAGCATCTGTGTCATGGGTACTGTGTTTCGCAAAGAAAGAAAGAAAAAACGGCAGATTGTCTGATGTTCCTAGTTGGAACGGCAAACCCAGGGAGGTACGTCACGGCGTGAGGTGCCTTTGTTACGTCAGAGGAGCCTGGTCCGCCAAAGAGTTCTTCATGTAGCAGAACAAATAAATAATCAGCAACAAATGACAAAGAGTTTAAAATGCTCTTGACGTCGATCAGCTGTTGCTTTCCTTGTCTAAGATTCTAGACGTCAGACTGTGTTACACAAGTTGCTGTCTTGCTGACCAACACTACCTGCAGAAGTAGAAACATACAAATGGGACCTAGCTCCAGGAAGGAACAAGAGCAAAGACAAATCACCACGGAAACATCCAAATCGACTGGCAGAATGCAAACTATGGCCAAACCAAACTTCTCTCCTTTCGAATGGGAACTAGGCAGGTTGCAAATGTTTTCAGCCCCAGAGTGACCACCCAGCGCAGCCACCTCATCGTCATCATCGACATCGTCCCCAAATAAACATGTGCACAGATATATCAACATCTGAAAGATGTCCGATCAAATCAGCAGTCTGCGAATTTCAAGCACAAGGCACATCAGGATGAACAAAACAATCTTGCCAGAAACACAGCCCGCAACAGACGATCAAAACACAGGCCCTGTAATGTGCCAACGCCCTTTCATTTCACTGCTCCTGCGGACGATTAGAGTGTCTACAAAGGAGGATCTTGGAGTTCAAACAGAGTACAGGCTCACCCACATATCCAGAGAACATTCTGGCAATATAATCCCCAGATACGACAAAAGGCTACTCTTCGCCTACAGATTACTTCTAACAACAGCTCACATTTGATGCACACTAGGCTACGCGAACGATTAAATTATCCTGCATACTAGTGATTTATTAGTGCAGTTGTCTTGCCAATGCACTGCGCCGCGATAAAACGCCATTGGCATCCCTCAAACTCCTTGCCCTTCTGTACTCAATTTCTGCATCTGAGCACGAATGGCCAGGAGGAGATTTCTTCCTTACTTCTATGGGTTTTAGCAATATTTCATCCGTTGCCTTTCTGAAAGGATGGCTATCTTTTGCAATGCCCTCGTCCTCAGACTGATGGCCACCTTTTGTTCCTGCAATGCGAGGATAGAAACATAATAAGCATTTGAGGAAATAGAAACACAACATTGGCAAGGGATTACAAATTTGTCCATATTAAAATCTGGGTGTAGCTGATAAAAGATGCAGAGTTCAGCTTATAGAAAATAGTGTTTCAAGCCATCAGATAATTATTTGGCAGTAGCAAGAAAAATCTAAAGTTGATTCTGCTATGCCCAGATACAACTGAATGATTGAGACAAAAGGTAAGGATATTTACCTTTGAATGCGTCCAAGTGCAGCACTTTATTTGGAGAATCAATGGAAAGCTGGTTTGTTGATTTCTTTGGACTTGTGCCATCTTTCACATAGACAAATGATTTATCCACCTTCTGAGCCCCATTAGGCAGATCATTAAATGCGCACATCTCAGTAGCAGGAGCAATGTTTCCGAATGGTGATATGCTGAATGACTCGTCAAGTGCATTTGGTATCTCCACATAAGACTGAGTTTGGACGATTTCATCCGCACTAAACCCAAATGAGGCTCTGTAAGCTTCGATTTCGTCAGCATCTTGCTTCTCCCTGGAGACACTAACTCTCCCGCCGTTATGTGGAAACGTCTGCTGAGCCTGGTCCAGATAGAATTGAGCAGATGCTGCTGGCCGAAAGAAGTTGCTATCTAACATGTAATTTCTTGGGGTAGATGAATCCAGCCCAAAAATATTGGCTGGTGAGGTCCTGGCATATGGTGTGTCACAGGCAGATCTAGATGTCTTCCACTGTGCAGTGGCTTCTTGCTCAGGAATGGGTGAAGCCCTGAAATATGGTGTGTCGCAGGCTGACCTAGAGGTCTTCCAATGGGCAGTCGGAACCTCTTGCTCAGGTATAGGTGAGGAGAGACCAGTCCTCGGAGTTGCTGAAGCAGGTGATATGAGGCTGCTACAAGGGCTTTCAGGGTAAAGCGGGTAAGATGCCTGGAGTCCTGAACCACCAGAATAAGTTGTTGATAAGAAAGGCATGTTATGCTCCTTGCTGGCAGTTTTGATGTCCATGGAAGAAGAAAGAAATCGAGCATATGGAACATCTGGAGACGAGGGAGTAGTTGCATGAGCTAGTTCAGGTGGTGGGGTCAGTGGTGCTGTGGATGGCTCAGTTGTGTAAGTTGAGAAGACAGGTGGAGAGACAAGTTGAGGTTCATTAGCATATGGCCCAACAGCAAACATATTAGATGTTGGACCACCAGGCGAGTTTGCAGAGACTGAGAGAAAGCAATTTGGTGACTGAGCAGTCGAAGGAAGTGCGGAGTTTGAGAAGGATGCTGGTGATGATGGAGGAGCCAGAAGAGATAAATTCAGAGGCACATTTTGGTTCGAATTGGCACCAGATTGGACACCATTCCCACGAGCAGTTGATCCATTCCCATCAGAACCAGGAACTATTCTTTTCCCGCCCTTCTGCAATCCAAAACACGATAGGCCCGAAAAGCAGCCAGCCCATCTGCTCCGCTGTTAATAGAGAAGCACATATTAGTCCAACCACATAACTTACCTGTTTCTAGAAACAGAAACAAAATGTATGGCTAGTAGCTCAACAATGAAATTTCAAAGCATTAGTGACCTCTGCTCTTTACATACAAAAAGAACCATTTTAGCTACAATTAAAACAGTGAGGTGGGCTGGGGGGTATTAAACCCCACTTGAACAAAAGCGAGAACCAGGGTTCCAAACCCAGTTGGCTAGCTCTTTCCCACAGAGACTAGCCAGCTGCACTAAGGCAGATTCTCTTTTAACTGTAATTATCGAAAAGGGAATTATATAACAATAAGGAAGCATAAAAGGCAGTGCTACAATAGAGCATAAGAAATGTTAGTCTTTCACAAAATTCTGAAGGTCTTCATGTGGAAAGAGATTTTATCCTACAACAGGATTATCTCAAGTGTAAAAGCTATCTTGCTTCTGACTTCAACTGTAAACGATGTGTGTAACAGTGTAAGTAGCCAGGGTTCCTAAAATCAACAATTCTGTAGTACATAGATTCTCTGGGAATACAATTGCAAGAGCAAGACAGTATTCCGGGACTGAAAAAAAAAAGTAAGAGTGCCGTATGCGTGCAATTCAACATCAGCAGCAAAAACAAAAGTAAATTGAGCAAAATATTCAATAGAAGCAAGCAAGCATGTAGTACTGAAGCCTAATTATTGGTGGTAAAGATGCCCCAGTTTCAAGATCTAACCAACTGTGCTGGTCAGTACAATTCGTACTAAGTAGGCAAAGGCTGTGTCAATCTAGGTCGTCAAGGCCTACTAGAAATTCCAGTCCTCATCCACATATCTGAAGCATGCGAGGCAAAAGCTGCGGCTGAAGCACGAGCCCGATTTCATGAGCCCATGGAACAAGAAGTCGTGTAGTGTACATACCCTGTCCTGCTGCAGTAGTTGGGAGTGGAATCTGGCGTCGGCCGAGCCTGCTGCCGTCGCGGCAGCACTGATGGCAGCGGCACCATTCGCCGCCCTGGTGCCACTGCTGCTCCCAACCGAAGACATATCTGACTGTACCCACCGTTGCTCAGGATCACATGCTCCTGAAAAGTATCGCGAGATTTCTCCGGATCCCACCTGAGTTCAGGGGCGGACCCAGTATAGGACTGTACACCGATAATTTTAGCGAAAAATCGAAGTTAGTAAGTAAAATACATGGTCAGATCCGAATGCAAATAGCATACATTAGGGCTTTGAGTGCCTGATTTCGCACGGCAGGAAGGGAAGGGCAGGGAATGGGCGGGCGTACCTGTCGGATGCTCGTCGCCGGCGAACCTCTCGACGAAGAACTGGCGAAGGGCGGCGCCCCTCGCCCTGTCGTCGCCGCTAGGAAAAGAAGGCAGAGAGAGAGAGAGAGAGAGAGAGAGAGAGAGAGAGTGGGGGAAGGAGTGGAGAGGCGAAAGAGAAACGGAAAGTGAGACCCGTCCCCGCTGATGCAGTGATGCGGCGGCCACCGCGGCCCGGGTGTGTAGTAGTAGGCTAGCAAGGTGGTGAGTTTTCTTCAACTTGGGTTGAGCCAAAGGAGAACAGGTCGGCACATGACAGCCTGAGATTTTTTTTATCATCGGGTCATAGGCTCATAGCTGAATTCTAGATCACGGAAGCTAGTTTATATAAACTTCCTCGTATGCCTCCATTACGGGTGCGTAACAAAATAAGGTGTATAATACGTGTAATTGTACTAGCGAGTAAATTGTATATTTTTTATAGTTCTCAGTATACATCTGTATCATTAAAGCTCATATTATTATTAAAAGGATCAAGATGACTACTCTTAGAAATCTCGTAGCTAAATTCACCTATTTGCTAACTACAGAGTGTATCTAGATAACACATGAAGTTGTGCAATTTAGTTCCACCCCCATACTAACATGTCAATTCTAAGAATATAAATTGCGTACAGTAAAACAAGATTTAGAAGGTCAATTTTTTTGGAGGTATTAGAAATTTGACACTCTCCATCAGTCCTTGTTGGAGTACCCACGCAAAAGGATCAAGTGCTCTCTAATATAAATCGATCCCCAAATTCCGAGTAAGTGGATTCAACAAATATATAGCACAATCTTCATGGAGCTTCTACAAAACTTTTCATTGAAAGCTCCCTAGCACTGTCTTCGCTCAACCAAACTCTAATGCGCGGATGATGTTCACTTGTGCTACGGCGTGCATCATTGCAAACCAAGATTCACCTTCATGAAGGATTTTCCGCATTAGCTCCTAGATCTACTGTGCTTTTCATTGAAAATATTCTTCATTGCCACCACGAGGTAGATCCATCTCCTATTATTTACCGGGGCTAAGTTTAGGTTACCAAGTGGTATTTTTAAGTTCAAAAGGTTTATTAATAGAATTGTTCGATAATGAGATTTACGTATTTATGTATGACAGGTGAACCTCAAGGACCGCAAGAAGCATTGAATGATCAAAAATGGATAAAAGTGATGCAAGAGGAATATGACGCACTTCTGCATGGTTCCATGGGAGCGGAAATACACTCCTAGAACGTTAAGAGACATCATCACATGATGGTACAGAAGAGAGCTTAATGGTCCTGACACCAATCAACGAGGGGAAACACATGATGGAACGAGCAAATCATCGGACGAGGTAGGTCACACAGCATCAAGTGTAGACAACCTCAGCACTCGTCGTTGAATCAACGTATAAATCATGCGAAACAAGAGTGTACTAGCTCTTATCTGCTCAGCGTGGTCCTCTCAACTGCTTTGCATAAAACTCTTCGTCTTTGTAGTTTTTTTTTTGTACGCTTTATTCGCTTTGCGCTATTATCTGTCTCTAGTAGCCACTAAAAGAAAAAAAATTATCTCGAGTAAAAGTGGCTACAAAAGCCCAGTAGAATCATTTTTTTTTTGAAAAAAAGGCCCAGTAGAATCCTCCTTTAGCGTTGGACTCGGGCCCCCCTTGAAGGCCCTTGTGTGACGCCTGGGCTCTCTGATGATGACCAAGAAACTAGAACGCCCACGGCTCATGAGTCATGACAGCGCGCATGCAAAATCTTAAATCCGATCATACTTGATCGATGTCCATTGATTGAGTAAACATTGTTCTTGGAATCACGGGGATAGAATACAAAACTGCTGAGATTCCCATGCGCTTAATTAAAAGCAAATTGACCTCGGATTGGGCCTAAAATTAAAGCAAGTGCTGACACGATCATCGATCGTCATCATCATCGTTCCCGTGCAAGGAGCCAAAGGCACGTACGTTACGGAGTGGCGCGGTCAAAAAGGGCAGCGCGCGCCCTCGCCCTTCCCTTCCTTTCGCGAGTGGCGATGCCCGGGTGCCCCCCACGTGACAGCTTTTGGTAGCAGCTAGCTAGCGCCTCCTTTGGTTTCTTCCCGCACCCCTCGATCGACAGTGACGCAGCACTCGTTCGTAGCTCCCACCACCAGGCCACCAGCAGCGCTGCAGCAGCGAGGATGGACGAAGACGAAGACCAAAGCTAGCTCTTGGGCGAATGGAACGCTCATGATTGTTTCGGTATTGTTCGGACGGCCACTGCACAAGTAACATCAGGGGAGATATCGATCGATTGGGTATGCGTGTTCCAGCGAGAGGAGGGAATTGAATTGAAAGGATCGATCGTTCGATCGAGACAAAGCAGTGTCGCCGTCGCCGGAGACTACTTCCGGCCGGGCTGGGGAATTCCAAGTGTCGCCGGATCGTCGCTCTAATGTAATCGAGAACAAGTTTCCGATGACGTGTTGAGTTGCATCCATGCATGCGCGGCGGTGGAGGAACAGTACGTCTCATTATCTTCTCCGCGAGAAAAACGTACTCTGCCTCGCCAGTATTTGAATCGATCGAGCCGGCAGCGAGCAGCTTAGCAGCGGCGTCCCAGAGCATGCAGGTAAGCACGCAACACACCGTTTAAATTGTATGCCAGAGTATAGATACAACAATATCAACATCGATAAACAGGCAGCGCGATCGAATTTCAGCAGCACAACAGGCAGGGATAGGGATGATCATCCATGGCGACCGGAGCTAGCGGTACGAGCAAGCAGCTAGTGGACAGATGGAGAGGAGGAACAACTGACGGGCTTTAGATCTTGCCGCGCGGGCCCGGCTGCGGCGGCTGCTGCGGCCCCTTCTTGATCGGCAGCAGGTCCGGCGACGCCGACGCGCTGACGTAGGCCAGCAGCGAGCCGCCGCCCAGCAGCAGGAACTTGAGCAGCAGGCCCCTCTTGGTGAACGGCCCCGCGAACGTCTCGAAGAACTTGCTCTGCAGACGACGCGCGCGCGCGGAAGTTACAACAAATTAATAAAGCTTGTGTAAGAGCAAGCAGACTGCAGGGGATTGATCGATGCGGTTGCGTAGCGTCGAGTTGGCACCTGGAGCGGGTTGTAGGGCGAGGGCGCGTCGGAGCCGTAGAGGTCCCACTGCCCGGTGGTGTTGCCGATGTCGTCGAGGTCGAAGTAGACGCTCTTGTCCCCGTACTTGGCCACCACGGCGGCGCCGCGGGGCCTGCGGGCGGAGCGGCAGGCGGCGCGGGGCGACGGCCTGACGACCGCGAGCCTCCGGCCGGAGATGGAGCTGCCGGCGAGGCCCTTCACGGCGACCGGCTGCACGGAGACAGCGGCGAGGGAGGCCATGGTGGTTGGTGCTGTGTATGACCGGTAGCGTGTTCCGGTGCGTGTACGTGCACAAACTTAATCCGGCGGATCGTGCTAAGGACCCGAGGCGTGTGTGGGAGGGAGGCAGCTTCGCGTGGCTCAGGGATGGCCGAGGCCCATAGGGAGGGTGCCATGTGGCGTGCTGCGGATAGGCTTATCCTCATCTCCTGATTCTGCTGCGAGCTGACTTGGCATGCCAGCAGCAGCATGGAGCCCGTCTCGCTGCTGCACCGTACTAGTACTAGTCCTTGTCCAAGCCGCAACCCTCGAAATCTACGAGGAAATCACACTCGAAATTGAAAAAAAAAATCTTGTGAGGATGCTCAATGCTGATCATTGATCACTAGTCAATGTACCATGTCGTCAGTCGTCTGCGTGACTGTCGAATGGAGCAGTCAAATGGCTCAAGTAGCTAGGATCTGTACTTTAGGCCCAACATAGATTATTGGGCTGAGCCCGGTCGAACCGACTTGCAGGCCTAACGGGCCCGAAACAGCCCACACGAGCCCTCCACAGTCCACACGACCATGCCCGTACGGCGCACAGGTTGGTTTGGTTGGCCATGGTAGGCAGCGTGCACTGCACCTTGCCCGACGCCGCACCCGCAACCCGCAGCAGATAGAAGAAGACCGGCTCAGCTCCGGCCGGTCGAGATCCACCGATCCACTCACCTCACTGCGCCGAGCCGAGCGGGGCGCGCGGGCGGCTCAGATCACACCGCCCCGGCGGGCGATCACCGACGCCGACGCGGCGCCCCCACGCCAACGGCCGAACGCACTATACGAGGTCCCCCCCCCCCCGCCCTCGCCGTCGTGCTCCCCGACCCCACCCACTCCTCCCTCCCGCAGCTACATCTCCCGCCTCGCCGCCGCGCGGCGGGAGCTCGCCGAAGAGCTTCCTCCGCTACTCGCCCCAGCTCCCCGGCGACGTCGGCCCGGCTCCCGCGCGTTCATCCTCCAGCTCTCGCGCGGTCTGCGGGCTCGATCGATTTGATTGGCGGGGCCGAGGTCGCCGGTCCAGATCCCCGCTCGCGCGCGCTTGGGCGTGGGAGGTCGATCAGCGGCGCGGATCAGATCTATGCCTGAGATCTAGGGGTGCAGGTACGTAGCTGGAGGTGGTGAGCTGGTGTCGATCGGAGTCCGGCAGCAGGGATGGCGTGGTGGTCCGGGAAGGTGTCGCTGGGCGGGCTGCAGGACATCGCCGGAGCAGTCAACAAGATCAGCGAGAGTGTGAAGAACATCGAGAAGAACTTCGACAGCGCGCTCGGCTTAGAGGAGAAGCGCGGCGACGATGAAGAAGGTACGAAACGGAGTCGCTAATGCTACGACTCTAGGTCCTGCCATTCGCCTATGCAGTGTAATCAGGGTGCATGCTTGGCTGTGCATTAACATTATGGCTATTGAAACGACACTGATGGATCAACTGTTTCAATTTATTTTTGATGGTCCGGGTTTGTAGAGAACTTGGTTTTGACAAAAAAAAAATATATATATGCTTATCATTGGTTCCATTTCCACGTGTAGTCCAAGTTCACTCTATTACTTTGTTGAATTGTGTGTCATTTGATTGATTTAGACATATTTTCAAATTTCAAACTTATGTGCACCTCGTATCAGTTTGAAAGTGTGAAAAGTTTGCCATTCTGTGTGATTTGCTGAAATTTTTAGGATCGATTGGTTTAGCCAGTCTAAGCATCGACTTTGTCAATACCTGTTTACACAGTTTCGTATGAGTGGTTAGAACTTTCCAAGGGAAACATTTGTTTACATGGACCATGGTTATCTATGTCAAATAAAATGTTTATTTGGTAACGCAGCATCAGGATCACGGACATCCAACTCTGATGGGATAGGATTCTTCAATCCTGTCATGGCTTTCATGGGACACAATGGTGAGGAGGATAGCACCGAAGTATCAAAAAAGCCACAATCTCCAAAGAATCCGCCAGCAGAGGAAGAAAACCATAGCACCCCTACTAAGCAACAGACATCTAAGGTAGATGCTTCTGAAGTATCAGGAACAACCAAATCTCCAAAGCAGCCTTCAAAAGCGGAAGAAGGTCATAACATGTCCACTGAGTCACCTGTTTCTAAGGCAGATGTTTCTGAGCAATCCATGACATCACAAACTCTAACACATCCTTCAGCAGTAGAAGAAAATTTTGATGGCTCCATGAAGTCACCAGTGTCTAAGGGGGATGATTCTGAAGCATCAGAAACATCAAAATCTCCGACACATTCTTCAACAGCGGAAGAAACTCATAGTGGTTCCATTGAGAATATTAGTTCAGTTATGAATGAAAAGCAGGATCATCAAGATAGCAAACATTCTGGTCCTAGTGATGAAGCACAGCCTAATCAGCTTGGAGAGTCTGTGGGTGACATACCTGATGGTGGAGCATCTTCTTCACCAACCAAAATAGATCAATTAGGTGACACCAAAACAGGGGAATCTATTCATATTGGAAAGGAAGAGACATCTGATGGGAACGCCTTGCAGTCACAACCAGCTGAGTCCGTTCTAGCTAGCTCAGATGGTATAGTTGAAGCTGAGGACAAGATTGATCAACAATCTGATGCTCCCAAAGAAATAAGTAGCCCACAGGATAGCACTGATACAGTAGACAAAGCTACTCATGTTGAAGTCAAAGTACATGATGAAAATACTAATACTGAAAAAAATGAGGAAGAAAGCAATAAGACAGAGGCAGGGGCAGCATCTGTCAATGAACAGGAGGATATTGTGCCGGAGCAGCCTGAAGAATTTAGATCAAAGTCCATAATTGCAGAGCATGATTCGCATTTGCAGAATGAATCTCTGGTGAATTCGACAGATATACCTGCTGAACCAGTGGAAGTAAGTTCTCCTGCAAATGATTTTAGAAAAGAAGAAAAGGCTCAGCAATCTGTTAGAAGCACAAATTCTTCGACTCTGGAATCTGCTGGTTCTGTCGTTGAGCTAGAGAAATTAAGACGTGAAATGAAAATGATGGATGCTGCATTGCAAGGTGCTGCAAGGCAATCTCAGGTATCATTTCCACATGCCCTAATCTCTGCTCTAGCAATTCAGTAAAAGCATGTAGAATTGTATGCTAAGAAAGTTACCCGCAAATGATTTCTCACATGGAAGTGAACATTTTTAATTTATGAATTCATACTTTTTGTGGAACAGAAGGGAAGCATCTTAGTACATTTGAAAACATTTAGTTTCTGGTCCTATCTTCTGTCATTTAGTTGCAACACACCTGGCTGTTTATTATTCATTTTATGTCTAACAAGCCTTAATTCTTTCCTCAGTCCAAAGCTGATGAAATTGCGAGATTGATGAATGAGAATGAGCAACTCAAATCAACAATTGATGATCTCAAGGTATGTTTGTGAGCATATTTTCCATTGTTTCCCTTCCAGAAACAGTTTTCTTATAAGGTCATGAATTTTGAAGTCACCGCTGTTTTTGATAAAACTCTGGGAACTGAACGCAATGAATGCTATAAAACTACACTCTGAATTAATCATTAGTGCTGCAGTGCACTTAAACTTTTTTTTTATTTCTGACTTAACGATTTTTTATATGATACAGAGTAAATCATCTGAAGCAGAATTGGATGCGCTTAAGGATGAATACCACCAGAGAGTAGCAACTCTTGAAAGGAAGGTGAGGCATAATGCCACTTTCTTGCTGCTTGATGCTTCGATAGTTGATTGTGGCTTCCAGATTTAGGAGTAATGACAGTTGGGCAAAGGATACACAATGCTACAATTTTACCTGTTAGTTCTTGAGTGGTCATGTTACACCTGCATGCATTGTTGCAACTGTATCACCTGCTTTTTGGTGTGATTGTCTTGTATTTATTGCTCTTTGTACTAGTGGTGGGAATAGCATAGTTTTCTTCTATGCTTTAACAACCAACCATTTAGGTACACCGCTCGGATAGATTGGTTGATATGTGATGAATGAGTTGACCAACAGGCTTCATTTTCTGTTTTCTATTGTTCTAAAAAATCAGGAGTTAAAAAACAATCTTTATTCTTGAGATATTATTTTTTGGTAAAGTCACCAGAAAATGCAAACTAGATTCACTCCTTGTATTTTCTGGCTGTTATAGGTGAAGACTTTTACTGTTCATGCATTTATTCCAATTTGATTTGGTTGAGACAATGTTTAATGATAAAAAGGAGAAACAAAAGTAAGTTGCATTATTGAGATCATTGAAATGCCACCGCCAGGACGCCATAAGTTACTAGGAATGCCTTTTCTCTCTGTCCTTATCTTTCCTTTTTCTGTTTTCTGGTTCAACCTGTACAATTTTTTTTACCTTTTTGCTATGGTTCATCTATACATTATCTTATGCTTATGGAAAAATCTTTTGTAATTTGCGTGCCTTGATATATGTAGGTGTACGCACTAACCAAAGAACGGGATACTCTAAGGAGAGAACAGAATAAAAAAAGTGATGCAGCTGCCCTTTTGAAAGAAAAGGATGAGATTATCAATCAGGTCATGGCTGAAGGTATACAGAACCTATGTATTATGCCGGTTTTACTATGTTCATGGTGAATCAATGTTTAAAGGCCTCTCCCAGTGTAATGTTGTGAACACACAAATCATTGTTTCTCTTTGTTAGATCTAATAACCATTTCAAGCATTGGTACCATCATACAATACATTATATTGTGCTGATGTTACTCATGTTGCTTTAGTCCAGATGGACAATTAGATCCCCATTAATTATTTCCCTTTTTTGAATTGGTTTTGAGCCATCAATTGACGTCATCTTGTTTTTACTAATGAAATAGGTGAGGAGTTATCCAAAAAGCAAGCTGCTCAAGAAGCTACAATTCGAAAACTGAGGGCACAGGCATGGAATAAAACTCTACGCCATGTTCAAACAATAAAATGCTTTCCTCAGTATGACCAATTATGCTACTTTTTTGTTCTTCTGTTGAAGCTAGATTCGTGAGCTTGAAGAAGAAAAACAACGTCTGAACTCAAAGATCCAGGTAAAAAGAATATGCACCTTGTATATATCTAATATAATCCAAACTGAGTTCTTATCGACTTTTGTGATGCAAAGTAATTAAATTCTGCTTACCTTCTTGAACATCATGAAGAATACATGTCTTTGCTGGATTTCATATTATGAAATCAGACAAAGTCCCTTTTTGTTGCTTCTGTTACGACCTGATGCTGTATTCTGTTTAAACTGTGGTTTATAACTTGACATTACCTGTATTTCATGATGTGGTTACAAACTTACAATCAAATCTTACCAGTATAGCTGTTTACATTTTTATGATTTAGTTGCAATTATACAGTTTTTTCTCCCGTTATTATGTTTGTCTCTCAGTCGGCATGCACTTAGCAATTTATGACTAAACAGGTCGAGGAGACTAAGGTTGAGAGCATTAAGAGAGACAAGGCAGCAACTGAGAAGTTGCTTCAAGAAACGATAGAAAGAAATCAGACTGAACTTGCAGCTCAGAAGGAGTTCTACACCAATGCTCTTAATGCAGCTAAAGAGGCTGAGGCATTGGCTGAAGCAAGAGTCAACAGCGAAGCCAAAGTTGAACTGGAGAGCCTTTTAAGAGAAGCTGGTGAAAAAGAAAATATGTTGATTAAGACGATCGAGGAGTTGAGGCATTCTCTTACGAGGCAAGAACAGGAGGTAAATGCTGAACATTTGTATCCACACCTATTACCAAACTGCCCTTAGGTAACTACTTTATTTGCTGACCTAACTAATCGATGCCATCTAGCTGTGTGCTTGAAGAGTAATGACCTATTTGACCATCTACTTCGTAGCTGCTCAATGTCAGTTCCATTGACTGTAACTGTTTCTTTGGGTCCGTTTCAGGCTGCTTTCAGGGAAGAAAGGATAAAAAGGGACTATGATGATCTTCAAAAGCGGTATCAAGTAAGCAAGGCTCTTCTTGGTTAGCTGGTACCGGGCTGTAAAATAATCAAGGACCAATTCTCAATTTCTTTCATTGTCTAATACTTCAGGCCAGTGAACTTCGTTATAATGAACTGGTCACACAAGTTCCTGAGTCTACCAGACCACTCCTAAGGCAAATTGAAGCCATGCAGGTATTGGTCTTTAATATTTGGTTTTTCTTGAACTTATTTCACGTTTTTTTGGTTATTTATTCTTGGGGTACGTGTCACACTTCTGCCCTTTTTTTCTTTTTAACATATTGAGCTCCTTCTGCTTTTGTCAGTCACTGAATCAATTGTGTGCTAATGTTAACAGGAGACAGCAGCTCGTAGGGAAGAAGCTTGGGCTGGTGTTGAGAGAACATTGAACTCTCGCCTTCAGGTTTGTTCAAAAAAAATTGTTTAACTGTAGCTGCACAAAAGCAATGAAGAAAACCTGAAGTAAAGGGTTCTGTCGACATAATGCATCAGGCAGAAATATAGGAAGATATATGTGAAGAACTTGGTATAATCTGTTGTTTTGCTTGAATATGCAGGAAGCAGAAGCTAAAGCTGCTGCTGCAGAAGAAAAAGAGCGGTCTGTAAGTGAGCGATTGTCACAATGTTTATCCCGGATAACTGTTCTTGAGACCCAGGTTTGTGTGCTAATTTCTGGCAAAACAAAAATTATGCTAGTATTAGGGTTTTAAGATCTCAATTTCAGATTTATGATCAAGTAATTTTGGATGACTATATGCAGATTACAATTCTGAGAACAGAGCAGACACAGCTGAGCCGATCTCTTGAAAAGGAGAGGCAGAGAGCTTCTGAAAGTAGACAGGAGTACCTAGCAATTAAAGAGGAGGCTGCAATACAAGAAGGGCGAGCCAAACAACTCGAAGAAGAAATAAAGGAGCTTAGGGCTAGGCACAAGAAGGAGCTGCAAGAAGCAGCAGAACACAGGGAACTGCTTGAGAAGGTAGTTAACTGCAATAATTTCAGAAAAAAAATTCATTGTACCAGATGTGTTTGAATGGTTCAAGAACTGGGTATGAAGATGATGTTTTCCTGCCAATTTCGTCAATATGCCTTATTTTTAACTGAGTAAATTGATTAATCAGTACATCATATTACACAAACATTGAACTTTTTGGCTTTGGAGGTCTAATATAGCATTTTTTTTTCTTATACTTGGACAATTTTGTCATGTCACTGATCATATGATTGCAACGGAAATAAATGATCAGATCAGTTTAGCTCGCTTCTTTGATACATGACCCAACTTAACTAGAATGCCTGTAATAATTTCTTTTGTGAATTGCATTTTCAGGACCTTGAAAGGGAAAAGGCTGCCAGGGCAGAGATTGAGAAAACATCTTCCCGTGAAGCACCTAAGGTTCCACTTCCTGATCAAACAAGTACGCATTTGATTTTGTTCCAATTAATTTAAGCGAGTGAGACCCAATTTCTTGGCCTCTCTTTGGTGCCTTACCATCCTCACTATTTCCTATTTTGCTCATCGAAGGAAATTCCCCTCTAAGAAAGCTCTCTAGTTCTGGGAGTATAAATAGTCTGGAAGAAAGCCATTTCCTTCAAGCATCATTGGATTTATCAGACAATGCTTCATTAGAAAGGAGAATGTCTTCAGAAAGTAATATGTCATATTATCTGAGGACCATGACTCCAAGTGCTTTTGAATCAGCACTGCGTCAAAAGGATGGAGAGCTTGCTTCTTACATGTCACGCTTGGTATGAATATGCGTCCTTCTGTTATTTCTTCTCAAACTGTTCTGATTTCAGTTAGTACCCCATTAAGATTTGTCACCTTTCTCCTACTGCTAAAAAAATCATAGTAAACTTTTGAAACTTGCAGTAGTTGATTATTAGAGCTGGGGCTGCAGTAAGTATACAAGTTCGAAAAGCTATGAGTGTTTTTCCACTGCATAACTGAGTTTATTCTTGTCCAAAGTGTATCTTTCACGCTGCTCTTTTAAAAAATGATGCAATTTTCAAATTGCTTCCCACAATTGTGCCAACCATTTTTTTTTTTACCAAAAACTGGTTGCTGTGTCCCATCCTGCACTGGTTCGAAACCCTTAGTACCTTCAGATCTATGCATTATACACACTCTTGGCTTCCATATTTAGAAGTAGAAGTTGCTGTGTCCCATCCTGCACTGGTTCTGGAATCATATTCTGAAAGAAATGCTCCTATAATATATGAAGTCATATGTGCTAGGCTGCTGGCAACCTTTCTAGTTTGATTGTTTCTTTCATATTGTTTGTTCTATTATTGATTAAGACAGAAGTCACTCAAAGAAATCATGTTTTCTTTCCATTTGTTATTCTGATCTGATCTGGGCCTTTTTCTTTGAAAATAATGTTGATGGTGTGTTTCAGGCCTCATTGGAATCTATTCGGAATTCACTGGCGGAGGAGTTGGTGAAAATGACAGAACAAGTAAATCTGACAGTGCAATCGCAGTTTTACTTCCTTATCTGTATGTGGGCAAGCTGAACTGAAATTTTATGCAGTGTGAAAAGTTACGGACTGAAGCTGCTGCTCTGCCTGGCTTAAGGGCCGAATTGGAGGCTCTGAAACAAAGGCACTTTCAAGCTCTAGAACTTATGGGGGAACGTGATGAAGAGGTATCACTCCCATGCAACAAATTATAAGCTACTTGATTGGCTGGATTTCTGTTTACATTTTTTTGGGTACATTCTGCCTAGGTAACCTCAGCCAACAAGCATTGGCTTATAAATGCTGTATGCACCTAGTTATCAGTCTCGACAGAAACTAGTTTGTTTTTTCGAGGGCAGAGGCTGGGGTACCCTCCCGCTTCATCGCCGCTTATCGAAGTGTATTGTGGGGGATCAGGTTCTCTCACTGATACGCCTGACCGGTAACGCCCTCACTCCCAGTGAGGTGCGTTAACCAGGATTCGAGCACCGGCCCTCCTTTTTCGGAGGTTGGCATCTAAGCCAGCCGGGCTACCCTCCCTCCCTAAAAAACTAGTTTGTTTTATAAGCTGGGGAACTTTCTTTCTTTTTTTCTTTTTTTGAAAACGGAAACAGGACCTTTTCAGTGTCATAAGGGGTATGAATTCAAGCAAGAGTTAGCGTCATCAATGCATTTTTTTTACATGTTTGTATTATGCAGTAGTGAAGGACTGGTTAGTATTTATTTGTAACCTAGAGTCATGAACAAAAGCAGTAAAAGCATGCAGTTTGCAAAATAACAACTGAAACTATGTAAAAATAACTTCTATTCTAAAATTTACTTGAATTTTGATTCTGTTTTGCAGCTGGAAGAGCTACGAAATGATATCGTTGACTTAAAAGAGATGTACAGAGAGCAAGTGGATCTTCTCGTTAGCCAGGTTTGAATCTTGCTTATCTGTTGAAACTAACCTTTCACTACAAAGGCCTATATGCTGCTGTTGCCCTAAGCCCCTAACTTATGTTTCTCCCTTTACCAGCTCCAGGCATTGGGTGCCCGTGTATAGTGGTTGTACGGCTTTGTCATGCCATCAAATTCTTTTTCAGTGCATCGACCAAGTCCAAGATAACAGGTCTTGAGCATGTTTCTTCGAAATTTTGTAACCATACAGCGACACTGAAAATATTCGTTTGTATACATCTGAAGCAACTCGGTGTTGGGTTTAGGAGGATACGTTGTTGTATACTAGATTGAATAGTTTCACAGTTTTACGTGTATTCTTTGCAATTTGTTTTCATCAAAGTGTATCAAATTTGAGAATCCATTTGCCTCTGTACCTCGGAGGAATGCAATCAATCAATAATATCGAGAGCCCGTTTTGTCCCTTTTTGTATGTTAATAAGTTTTATTCTTCCGATTGGACATGGAAACCATGTCGAAGGCAATACAGTAATGAGTTTACGTTCAAGCCTTTAGAAGTTTCCTCTCTCTCTCTCTCTCTCTCTCTCTCTCTCTCTCTCTCTCTCTCTCATATCCTTCCCCATTGTCACCGAAGATATAAAAGAGGGTAAGGAAATCTTGTTTGAAACAAATGTCCACATGTGCACCATCAAGTCAAAAATCGCCCCTATAACTACGAAGATGATTTTGTTTTTAATTCTAGGACAGATAGACGATACAAAATGCTCATCTCCACACCAGCAAGATATTTATTCAGATTTCTATTATATTTTGAATCGTAGCAACTGGATTTTGTCATGCTACTACACAGCAGTGAAACGCCCAGCTCCTCGGAGAATAAAGCCGAAGCGACGCCGTAGTGCGGGCCGGACGCCCGGTTCATCCACCCCGAGACTCCTGACGCGCGACGCGAGCTTGGCAACCTTGGGCCGGACCACTAGCACAACGCGCACCGCGGCCTTGACCACGGCGTACGCGGCGACCGCGCGCGCCAGCCTCAGGTCGGCCGCGGCCGCGCCTGCCACGCGCGCGGCCGGCCCCGCGAGCCTGCGCGCGTCGGAGGCCGCGAGCGCGAGCGCCGCGAGCAGCGCGCCCGCGAGGAAGGCCAGCAGCGCCAGAGAGGCGGCGGCGAGGAGCGCGCCCGTGAAGGCGCAGCCGTAGAGGAGCGCGACGAGGAGGAGGTCCAGGTGACGCGTCGTCGTCATCTGAGTCTGACTCGGTCGCGTGCACGCCGCTGCGCCTGCGGACCAGCTGAGGAGGAAGCGACGCGCGCGGAGGCGGCCGCGAGGTAAAAGAGAGGAATCGTGAGCGGCATTCGGACGGTGGTGGTGGTAGTGATACCTTCTGGTTCTTCGGGGGCTTCGTTGTTGCCTGCAGAGCGCGTTTGGTATGCTTCAGCCGCCGGCAACAGATAAAACAGGAGAAGCTTTCTCTATATTCTCTTCCTCCTCGTCCATTAGCTCAGTTCCTTTCTAATCCTTACTGAAATCCGCACGGTAAGCTACTGCGACGCCACTACATCTATGATCTATCCGGGCATCCGGATCGACATGGAGTCACAGCGAAGAGATCACCAGCGGACGCCCGCCAGAAAATTAGAAACAATTTATCAAACCTGCAGCGCAGCAGCCACGGTCCACTGGGGAGGAGAGGAAGAGGCAAGCAGAGAGAGGGAGGGAGGGTTGGGAACTGGGGACTCGGCTCGCGGCCTCGCGCTTTACCTCGCTCGGCAGGAGGGGGAGTGGCGGATGAACAGGAGTGGAGGCGCACGCCGTCGGCGGCGCGGAGCCATACGTCCTCGTAGGAGAGGCGGAGGCAGCCTCCGAGCGCCTGGATGGTGGAGGGCGAGCGCTGCACGCATGGAGGCAGCGGTGGCGGGCGGAGCAGTAGCACCTGACCAACGCCGGCAGCCATGTCGCCGGCCCTTAAAGTTTGCAGAAACCCCCCAGCTGCGATCCGAATCACGGGGTGTATTTGATAATCACGATCCGGATATTTGCAAATACGCCCCTAAATCGGATCGCGATTACTAATCGCGATCCGAATCAGGGGTGTATTTGAAAATCACGATCCTGATATTTTCAAATACACCCCTGAACCGGATCGCGATTAGTAATCGCGATCCGGATATTTTCATATACACCCCTATAAAGTTACATAAAGGCCCCCGTTAGTGATTTGGCCCATGATTGTTACCTGCGGCCCCTCGTTCGGCTGCTCCTCCGGTGCGTCCGCCGCCGATGTCCTCCTCACCTTCCGTACCCGTCGAATCGAGAGATCCATCCCCACTAGATCTATCAAAGCTCTCTACTCCGCTCCTCGTTGCAGCAAGGAACGGAGGCTCACGATTCGATGCCAATCCAAGCCCCAGCCGCGAGCTTGAGCTCACGCTGCCGGCAATGGCGATTCCCGGCTGTTTTAAGGACTCCGTAGCGTGGTAGCGCCGCGCGCGAGAGGAAACCCGTTCCCTCGCGACAACTCGGCGCGCCAGGCCTCTCCTTCGCCGCTGGCCTCGTGTGGCCCGGCACCCGGCGGTCACGGGCAGGAATTAGACTGTTGATCAGTGATCACTAGCTTAGCTAGTTGTTCCAACGCGCAGAACACAACAAACTTGTCACCTCGCCAGTCGCCACCGTGAGCTTCCTTGGCCGCAGCAGATGACGGCAGCCGAGGCATTCTCGCGTAGGAGTATTTTGCAGCACAGGTAGTCAAGTAGCGCCCATCAGCTGCAGCGGATACTTAGCAGAGCAATAGCTCTCGATTTCACAATACACATTCATTCACACTCAGACCATTCAAGTTCATCAGCTGGGTGCAGCCTTTTTTTTCCTCTTTCTGAAGCCGTGAACTGTCTTTTAGTTTTTGGCGTTCTTGTTTCTGTAAGCAGCGCTCGGTTATGATTTTCCGGTGAGGGAAGTGCTTTCGTTGTTCAGGTGGTGTAAAATGTAAATACCAATCTGCTGAACTCTATAACGTTTTATCCAGTCTTTTGCCGTGCTTGGGGTGAACAGCCCTTTAACTCAAAGAAATTCATGCACACTCGATAAAGATCGTATGTATCGGGCATAGATCCAATGGACCGAAAAAACCAGGGAACATCTAGGTAAAAGCTAGTTAAAATTCGTCGCAAGTTTCTGACAGATGTTTTTCTAGTGCAAAGCCAACAGCGAACAGGACAGTATGATGTGTCCAAGTAAGAACAATCAACGGGCGTTCCTGTACGTCGCTGATGTCGATCTGTCCATTCCAACTGTTTGGTCAGGTGTGTGACCTGTCTATTCGCATTGTTTGTTCAGGTGAATGACTTGAGCTTGTTTTGTCAGGTACATGACTTGAGCACAGGCCAAACCCAACCCAAATGTTGCCAAAAGAAAGCCGTTCAGGTAGCAGGTCCAAGAAGCGTCTTGCAGTAGCTGGTCGTCAGAACATAGACAGACACATTCAGAAATGCTTGATGAACTGACTGCCTAATGCTTAGTTCTCGGACAAATTTAGGATTAATGGCTCTGTTTCTATGAAGATGCCGAAGGGCACGATTCAGAAGCTGAACTCATCGTTACAAAATGCTCATCTCCACACTTGCAAGATATTCATTCAGATTTCTATTATATTTTGAATTGTAGCATGGGGAATTTGTCATGCTACACAGCAGTAGAACGCTCAGCTCCGCAGAGAACAAAGCCGAAGCCACGCCGTAGTGCAGCCCGGTCGTCCACCCCGACTCCCCGAGCCTCTCCTAACGCGCGACGCGAGCGCGTTGGGTCGGGCCACGAGCACCAAGCGCACCGTGGCCTTGACCATAGCGTTCGCGGCGACAGCGCGCGCCAGCCGAGCGCGCCCGTGAAGGCGCAGCCGTAGAGGAGCGCGACGAGGAGGAGGTCCAGGTGATGCGTCGTCATCTCGCGCTCGCGGGCTCGCTGCTGCGCACGGCGGGGGTAGCTCGCGAGCCGGCGAAGGCGCCGGCGGACCAGCTGAGAAGGAAGCGACGCGGAGGGGGCGCGAGATAAAGAGAGGAATCGTGAGTGGTATTCGGTGATGGTGGTAGTGATACCTTCTGATTCTTTGGGGTTTCGTTGTTGCCTGCAGAGCGCGCTTGGTATGCTTCTGCCGCCGGCAACCGGGTGATGGAAGCTCGACCATGGCGGCGGCCCATGGCCCCGTGCTGAAACGGAACAGCCGATACACGCGCCGTTCTCGGCCCCGTTCCTCCCATGGCAGAGCCGGAGAGCGAGGCCTCTCCGTCGCAGGGCGCGTGTGCTCCTGCCCCGAGGAGGACTCCAGCCTCGCGGCGCCGCCACCGCGTTCACGACGGCATGGTCCCCTCAGACCCTCGCGGCCTCACCGTCTCGGGCCACAGCGCTCCTCCTCGCGCCGCCACCGCCGCTGCGGAAGCAATCCTGGAAGCCTCCTCCGAGGGCCATGAGCGCGGAGGACGAGCGCTGGACGCATGGAGGCAGGGGTGGCGGGCGGGGCCGTAGCAGCGGACCATCGCCGGCCGCCATGTCGCCGCCCCTTGAAAATTTGCAGAAGCCCCCTTACCTCGATCCAAATATTGCAAATGGCCCCTAATTTTCATACACACCCCTGATTTGGATCGCGATCTATAATCGCGATCCAATTATTTACAAATACACCCCTATTTTGGGTCCGGATATTTTCAAATAAGACCCTGGTTTAGAGATTTGGGTCATTGATTTGTTACCTGCGGGCCCCTCGTTCGGCGGCTCCTCCGGCCCGTCCGCCGGCGGCCGCCATCAATGTCCTCCTCGCCTCCCGTACCCGTCGAATCGCGAACTCCATCCCCAATCGATCGATCGATCAAAGTTCTCCGCTCCGCTCCTCAGTGCAGCAAGGAACGGAGGCGCGCCATTCGTGGGAATCCAAGCCGAGGAAGCACTAGCCGCGCTCGAGCTCACGCTGTCGGCAATGGCGATTCCTGGCGGTCGGAAGGACTCCGCAACGTGGTGACATCACGCGTGAGAGGAAACCTGCTCCCCTCGCGACAACTCGCCGCGCAACTCCTCTCTTTCACCGGCTCGGCGCTGGCCTCGTGTGGCCCGGCCCCCGGCACCGGCAGGAATTGGGATCACTAGCTAGCTGTTCCCCTATGATTCCCTCCGCAATGCGCAGAACTCAACTAACTTGTGACCTTGCCAATCGCCACGGTGAGCTTCCTTGGCCGCAGGAGATGACGACAGCCTAGGCATTCTCGAGCTTTTCTAGTTAGTTGTCGGGCACAGGAAGTCAGGTATCCATCAGCTGGAGAGGATACTTACAAGAGTAATAACTCTCAATTTCACGATACACAAATTCATTTCAGAAATGCTTGCAGAAAGCCATTCAGGTAGCAGGTCGAAGAAGCGTCTTGCAGTAGCTGGTCGTCAGAACTCAGAAATGCTTGCAGAAAGCCATTCAGAACGAAGTAGCTGGACGCACACCCAGAAATGCTTGATGAACTGACTGCCTAATGTTTAGTTGTAGCACAAACATAGGACTAACGGGTGTATTTTTGTGAAGATATCGGAGGGAAGCTGAACTCATCGTTGCAAATTTAAGTGGCTTTTCCCAGAGAGCTTGCCCACGACGCCTCCAGTAGCGCGCCAGCCTAGAGACGAAAACAAGATATATATCGATATATGTTTGCTGCTAAAGAAATTAAAAACAAAATTTAGCACGAAATGCATTGATAAAAAAATGAAAATAGAAAATGACCAATACAATGAAATTAATATTTAAAAAGCGTTGATAAAAAAAAGTAAGCCAGGGAAAAAAAATACAAGGAGAACTGAGAAAAAAATAAGCCAGGGAAAAAAAATACAAGGAGAACTGGTGAGGAAAAAAGATGAAACGTCGACAGCAGGATTCGAACCTGCGCAGGCAAAGCCCAACAGATTTCGAGTCTGTCTCCTTAACCACTCGGACATATCGACGCTTGAGACCTTGGAAATGTAAGGTCTTATTTATCCGGTAATCTATACAGTATCACCATAAGTCCAGTGGTATCCCTGAACTAGTGTGGACCCATCTATGTTCTCGTGTAAGATTATCGTATGAATGTCCAGAGTCCTTATATCTAGTTTATTACCCTATTCTTGAAACTCCGGTGTAATTTCGGTTTGTTAGACGCTCATGCTTATAAAAGTAATACAAGCTTGCACTATAAAATAAAGAAGTCAGAACAGCTCTGATGAGAAGAGCCCAAGATACGCCCCTATCATTCATACCACCGTTCAGTACGCCCGACCTGTGTGGCCATGTGGTTTATCAAACGTCCGAGAATTCAGACCTCAATCAGGCCAACCTCATTGTTACATATCACAGGCATTGTGTTGCAATGCCATTGCCTCGTGGGAAAGCAACCCGTGAAAAGCCAAAACCGACTGCATCGACAGCTCAAAAGCTAAATGATTTTTTTGAATCTCTTCATGTATCAAGACGGTATTTGCCTTTGCTCTTAAACAGTTGCAATGTATGCGAGCTTTTACATCTGTAAGAAGGTAACACATATGCAAAAACAGAAGAACCTAAAAAAAAATACTCTACATGCTGTATCTAGCTGGTGAATATAAAGGAGAGAAAAAAATAAAGAGCATAAAAGGAATACACAAAAGAAAGAGGAGGGGAAAAAAATCCTGATTTCATTGGCCCTGCAACAGATCTAAATTACTGAAGGCAAATCTCAGCACATAATATCCATGTAATCTTTGGAGCAACCTGCTCAGGTGGCTTCATCCAGCATCCTTACTGGAGTTCTGACATCTGGTAACAACAGGGAGTCGAGATTTAGAACCATTGTGACACTGGAAACGTCCTTGGTGCTTCTGGCTCGCTGAGAAAGTGCAGCAGCAAGAAACTATATTACAGGCATGTCGGCTTCTAGGTTCTTATACAGTGCCCAGCCTGTGGGATAGTTTAGTTGAGGAGGTTCCAGGTTAAAATTCCAGACCATAACCCTGTTGCAGTTGTCTGGAAGGCCCTCTACTTGGCGCTCATTTTTAACAAGCTTTTCTATAAACCTCGATTCCTGCAAAGATACATGTCAGGCCAGGACATCTATCGGTATTATGATCAAGTAGACAAGTAGAACTCAATTGTAGATATACTTTTCGTCACATAGTTTGTTGGCCATGGTGCATTTCAATTTGTTTCATTGTAGTAAATGGTAGCAGCTTAAAGATACCCCTAAGGTATCTACAGTTTCTTCTGATTGTCCTCATCATAAATCTTATATAATCGGAGAAGCAATATTTCCTACGCAGTATGCTGCATGGCGAGATGTAAAAAAAATCACTAACCAACTAGGATGAGTGCTGAATTTACACAACAGAGGTTCCATCAGCTATGTGAAAAACTACTTATAGCTATTGTAGTTTACATTGAAACAAACTCACCTGCAAACCACCTCTTCCACCTGAGTGGACTATAACAGAATCCATAGCTGGGCGGTTCCATCTCTGAGGGTCCCATAACATTGTGCTGTTGAAAGCAAACGCAGAGAAACCTATCGGGAATCGACGAGTCATACTCTTCTTCTGAACTGTCTGGACCGTGTGCCATCCAGTGACTCGGCTACCTTTACAAATAGGGCCTTCCAAAACTGCCCTATACTTAGTTCCGACATGGATTGCTACAGGCCATGAGCCAAAGCGTCTGAAAAACATAGCACAGTTCATGAGAAGGGAAACAGGATGTCTGATTTATTTCTACCCAAATATGGCTAGCAGATCTTTTGACCTGAAACTTCTCATTAGAGGTTTCAGGCAAGAATCAGAGCATTGTGATTTTCTAGCTCCATCGTTAAAATTAAAACTACTTAATGCTTACAATCTTTTGTGTCAACAAAATACACAATATTTTGTGTTAAGCTAAAGGGGAAAACTATAATATCTATAAAAAATTGCATCAACAAACTTTTCAAACAGCTTATTATGAATCATCAGTACAGCAAAAAATTTGTGGCTGTTCTGACCTGATTTTCTGCATTTCTTCAAATACTTCAGCAGAGTACGACCGCTCTTCATCGGCAAAATGCATTATACCGTCCAGGTGATGCTTTTTGACATGATAGATTGCATTATTCCTTTGACAGACAGCAATCTTTCGCACACTTGTAGTATTCTTTCTACATATAAGATGCCTGTACATAACCCCAGAAGACCTCAAAATTTCTGCTGTTTCATAGGACTGTTCAGGCCATTCCACCACTAACCACAGAAGAGGTGCTTGTACAGCTTTCAAAACATGGGCTAGCCGATTCAAGTAGTATGCCTGTTGTGGCCGAACAGAAGTAATTGTCACGATTATCAGCAGCTTCTTCACAATGATATCGGATTCTTCAATAGCAGGTAATACACGTGTTGATTCAGCAAAATCTGCCTCATCATCCAACATTGCAGGAACTGGAGGGCTCTCTCCAACTTCTGGTTCATCAATCAGTTCAACCTCTTTCTCTACTACAACTGTCTCCAACTCCTTAACTTTAGTACCCATCATCTCCGTCTCAACCACACTCTCATGGAACGGAAGCCTCTCATCTTCAGAGACAATTTTCTTATAAACATCAACCGAGAAGAATGGCATGAATCCAATGAAAATGCCAACCATGAAACACAATAACAGATGAACCACAACTCTCTTGTAGTTCAATCCCCTTGATTTCGATCTCTCCTGAGATCGAACATGCCTCTGGGACGTCATACCAGCCCATGCAGATTTTAGCTTGCTTGACAACAGGAAAAAATCCAAGGATACCACTGAGGCCAGCAACCCCCTCATTGCAACATAGGACTGTGAATACAGCAGTTTTGGAGACGGTGAGGGATCATTGAACTCAGACCAGTCCCTAACCGACCCTTCCCGTACAATAATCCCGCTGTTCCTTCGACTGGACACCATTCCAGAATCAGGGTTTTGTTACGCATGTATCCCTCCTGAATTACTCAAAAGCACGAGCCTTTAGTCACAACTGCTGCACTCTCTGTCCCTTCTACTCATGTGAAAACGGGGATGGAGAATTTAGGAGGTAATCAACGAATTGTACCTGCAAAACAACCAGTTGCCAGAACTGCCTCAGCTCAAAGATCAAACAGTACATGCTCGTGCTTAATAAAACTCCCTTTATCCAAAAAAAATCCATAAAAACGTGTTAAATTAAAACTTCCTCCAGCCACAGCAATCCGAATTGCAAGGGCAGCAAGATCCAAAGCTAAGGTACTTTTAAGGCTCCAGGAGCTAAGAAAATCACCTTAAAAGAAAAGACAAGACATTTCTCTCTAACCAGCGGCGGCGGACCTTAACGGGCACGGGGGATCAGCTGAACCCGGCAAAACTTTGGGAAATTAACTGCTACAAGCATTCTCCACCGCGCCGCGCAGCACGGGAACCCGGAACTAGCCGGGCGGATCGGATTCCGCAGGACAAAGCAAGCCAACAACCCGGCCAAGCAAGCAAGCAAGGGCTTCCGTACCAGGGAAGGCAGAGACAAGCCTGCGCCCAGGCCCGGGGCGGATCTCCACTCGGCGGCGGCCCGGGTGGCGACGGAGAGAGCAGGGAGCGGCGCGAAGGGGACGCCTGATCCAGATGCAGGCTTTCGCTCCGCGTACGGCAGCAGCGGTGGGGGTGGCTGGCTCTGGCTCCCTCGAGGGCGGCCCTCCCACGCCTCCCCTTTTCCTCGGCCTCCCTGCTGTTGAGCTGTTCTCGGCTCCGGCTTGTGGTGGCTTGACTTCTCTCTCTCCCCCTCCCTTTCTCTCTCCACGCTAACCGAGACAGGGGGAGTTGGTGAGGCGACGGCTGGATGGCTGGAGAGAAGGGAGGCGCGGGGAGCGAGTAAACTAATGGCGGCACGCCCCGGTCGCCGTCGGAGGGGAGGTTAGTTGAGCTGCGTTGCGTCTCCGGTTGCAATCGAGCCCCTGGATTCCTGCGGTTTTACGGATGGTGACCGCGGTCTGTGACTTCCCGCGTGCTGTGCTGGGTGCACGGCCTTTTTGTACCGCAGGTTAAGACTCGGTCAAGTCCTGTGACTAGAAGCAGAAAACAGCGGGCCTTCTTGGACCTCTGGGACAGTTACAAATAAATAGATGCAGGAGGTGTAGCATCTTAAATTTGGAGATGCAAATTTCAGAAAGATGATGTAGGGATGTGGATATTGTGCAATGTGATGTAGAGCAAGTACTACTTCAATTTGACTTTCTTGGTCCTAGCGAGGGAGATGGCCTGGATGCGATCATCGAGGGTACTTCGAGTACTAGAAGAAACTGGTACTATGTCAACGTGGCTGCCATGGCTATCAAACGCACAATAGGCTTTCGACATACGGTAAGTGGAGTGATTGGGTTTGGTGTGCACTAGTTTGATCCCTGATATTTAACTTGATTTTGAAAAGGTAAAAAGGAAAAAAAAAACTTTCTGAAAGCAAGTGTGTAATGGCAGATGCCATGTTCTATTTATTTGATAGTTTTGGTTAGCACTATCTAAAGCTCTCTGGTACGCTCTTGTGCTTTTTTTAAGCTGTCTTCCAAACATCGATATACATGTCGACAATAACACACTATTAGAATTATTTGTAGTCTATGTCATTGTCGTGGCAATAATGATCTCTTCTGAAACAAGGCATTTTGGTGGTAGCTTTCTACACTAATGACTTGATGCTACACGTTCACAATATTAAGACCATGCCCTTTTCTTCTCCTTTTTTGCTTGCACACACGAATGGGTTTCATTATCTCTAACCATAGCATGACAAATGTGCAGGCTTGTTCTTAACAGAAAAAAATCTGTAGACTTGGTCTAATCACTTGGGGAGAGTTGAAATATCTGTATACAAACTCTCTCCCTCGCACCGCAATATGATGTTCCTTTAAGTGCAATCAAAGAGATAGCCCAAAAAGGCTTTCCCAAATGAAGAGTCTTTGTTTAAAAATTGTATACTTATACAAGGCAATGGCCGAAATCTCATCATGAACAGGGTGATATCCGCAAACTGTCGCCGGGTTTCAAGCCGGTGCGGTGGCCGGACCCACGCGCGACGCGCCACCGCCCTGCGGGCGGCCAGCTGGCGCCCATCCGAATCACCAAACGAGCGATCCAACGGCAACCATCTCTTCAGGGATTAGGTGCCCGATGACAAGTGGTCCCGCTTCACCAGCGGCTCCCTGTAGCGTGGGCTAGCTGTTGGAGTGGTGGCCACGTCGGTTGTCGCTCCGGGGGGAATGCACGGATCGCGGCCGTCCGTTCCGTAGGGCCGACAGATCCAACGGCGTAGGCTCGGTACCGTGCCCTTAGCGCCGGCGAGCACGTGGAGCGACCGGTGGGAGCAGCTAGCAGCAGCAGAATACTTGACCGACCGACATGTCCCGCGAGCTCGCCTTTGTAATGCGCTGCGCTCTTTCTTATTCTTCGTTCAGGCGACGCAGCTAACCAGTTTGTTTTCACCCACTATTCCCAGCCAATGGTCACTGCCAGTGGCATCAAAGTCAACACGAGAATTTTAGTTTATATGGAGTATAAACGTTGCTTCATTTGGTGACTGATACCTTGCTATCTCTTTTAAAATAAATAAATAAATAAATAAACAAGCCGTCTGGATTAACTACTGCTGCCCGATCATTCCTGCCGCTTCATTCATGTGCTGATGAGAGGTAGCAGCATTATTGGCGTCGCGAAGAATCTAAGGACATGTGACACTGACACTGTGCGTGGCAGCGCATGTTGATGGAGTGCTGTTCTTGGTGATTTGAATTGTGAAGATTTATGCCCCTGCTTTTCGCGTAACGATGATACCACCATCCCGGTTGTTGGAGCAGCCACTGGGTGTTTATATACGGCCATAAATCGGCCTCCGACCCTCCGTAGGCCCACCACGCGCACCGGAGATGTTGCCGTCGTCGGGTTTAGTTTACGCCTAGTGAAAGCGCAAAGCGATAACTAATCCCATTCCATTAGCTGATGGATGTGACCTTCACCCACTACGTTTTTCTTTAAAAAAACAATTGGATTAGACAAGTAGACCGTTTTGCCACGCCTGTTTGTCCCTATTTACCCTTGTGTTGACACCACGACACTTGACTCTCTCTCTCTCTCTCTCGGCGAAGTGAGGCGCAGCACAGCTGTGCTCGCGTCAGCGAAGGGGAAAATGACTGGTGACGCGGACACTTTGGCGCCTAGGGTGAAGTCGGTGTAGCAAGAGCCAACTAACGCCGCGTCGAGCAGCTGGTGCTGCGGCAAAATAAGCTTTGGACGTACGGATAAATTGGCTCTGCAGCCTCGAAAATAGGTGTTCCGGCGTACGGATAAATGGCTTCGTGGCCTCCAAAAGTTTGTGATAATCTGATAGGGTCCCTTTGGTACCCAGCACTCCATGCCAGCAGCCTCATCCTGGGCATGATGGTCCTCCTCTCTGGGGGTTGGTGAACTAACCACGCCGCACGTCTGCACATGGCGACGCATCATGGCGAGGTGCTGCGGAACTGGAGATTAGTTCAGTAGCCTTTAGAGGGTAGTAGTGTGCTGGCGCTGGGCCTGCTAGCCTCCTTCCGACTCCCGAGATAGAGAGAGATTTTAGCAACTGATGATCCTTGCTAGCTTGGCCCATACAAATTATGGCCCACGTGCAGCCCAAACGGTTAAACAGTTCTCAGAGGCACGGCACGGGACCGGGGACTTGTGGAGAGTGGAGGCAGACATCAACAGCTGTGGTCATACGCGGCCACGCGGAAGGCAGAGCAGAGCCAGCATGGCCGGCTATCCCGGCTGCCCACCTCGACCTGTTGTCTCCACCCACGCGTTCAGCCACTGGCTGGCGCATGAACAGATGCACCAGGACGCGAGGCGGCCTTGGGAAAGAAACATGGAGGGATCGGGGAAGCTCCTCGTGTCGTGTCCGCCGCGACTGCAAAGGGGCATTTTCGAAGGTAGCAAGGTTTATGAACGGTAAAGCTGGTAATGCAGGAGGGGACCGGTGCTTCGTTCTCGTATCCAACTTCTAAAACTACATTTATTTTAGAACGGAAGGAGTAATATTTTTAAATTGGCCGAACAATCGAAAATCACGTAGCGCATTTCGTCTTATCCGTCACGTTACCTGTATTTGGCTGGAAATGAGAATTTACCCATTGCAGTAGTATACCATGTTTGACAGATACCTGAATCTTTGCAAATCTTCTCAAAGAAATCGGATTCAAGTGCGATCCTCTAGACTGCAAAAGGCACAGGGCGCGGGCGGCACACACTGCAGCTCCACTGCCCCGGCGGACTATTTATTCCCTGTCGCTCCTTTTGCAGTGACCGGCGAATGAATGCTATCAACCGGCGCCAGCGCCACCAGGAGCGAGCAGGCACGCAAGCAAGTAAATGCGCGGTGCTCTCGAGCAGCGCCCCCGGCATGATGGCCGGCCGGCGAGGCGAGCGGCGGTGATGATGCACGCATGGAAGAGGAAGCAGAGGGCAAAGGCTAGCAGCGTAGTGGTAACTACTGCTAGCGGCGCAGTAATAGTGCCGCCACTGCTTGTGGTGGTCTAGATGGAGCTACCTTGCTGCCTTGCGCCCTCGCTGGCTCGCCGCTGCAGGTGCAGGTGGGCAGCCGGCAGCCGCTGCGGCTGCCGGTGCCGGTGCCGGTGCAGGCATGCCCGCGCAGGTGTTGTCGCGTCAAAGGCGCCAGCGCGCGCGGCAGCGGCAGCGCCATCAATTTCGATCCACCGATGGCGACGCGTACGTCCCTGCTCTGAATCTCGCCACAGTAGGAGTGCCGCTCGCTCGCGTGTGATGATGGCCTTCGCCGCGGGTTAACTTCCGGGGCACGGACGGACATTATAATCGCAGCGACTAATGGCCGCACGCCCGCACGTACCAATGATGGCCCGGCTCGCCTCAAAGTCCAGTTCTTTGAGTTCCAGCGCCAACGATGATTGCACAGGCAGAGCTCGGCTGAAGCAACGCCGAAGCCTGGTGGACGGACGGGGCTTCCCGCGATGTGAAAGCGAGGAGTTCGAGCCCGCATGGAGGAGGCGTCAACCACCAAGAAATCGCCATGAAACCCGGGTCAAGCTCTCGCCTAACACGGGCACAGCCTGCCGTGCCGTGCGCACCTGGACCTTCCCCCGCGCGCGCCGACTGGCGCGGCGGCTCCTCCGCCTTCGGGGGCCGGCGCGGGAAGTACACGAGCGCGACGCGGGCACAGGGACGAGATGGCACGGCGGGAGGCAGCGCTGAAGCGTGGGGGTTTGGAAGCCGGATCAGGAACCGCAGCCGTGTGACCCGGCGTATCGGCAGCTGCCGGCACGGGAGGATTCGGAGCACCGTCCGAGCACGGCCGCGCGCATCGTCCTGCTGCCCCCCTTCCCCGCCTCTCGCTGCGCCCCAACGTCGCCGCCTTCCCCGCCCATTAGTTAATACGTGCCGTTCCTCACGAGACCAGACCCGAGCGGCGCGCGCTCGTCCTCACCATCATCAGTACGGCGCACCCACCGCGATCGGCAGGAATCGAAGAAGGTGGAGGTTTCGTGGGGAGGGCCTCGTGGGGCCGGTCCGGGCCCGCTGTCAGGATGCCGGCTGGGTGGGTGGCGAGAGCGGCGCGGCAGCTGTCTGGAATATAAAACCGAAAAGGGGATCCTCGCCAAGATCCTGTCGCCGCGAAAAGAAACATTTTACTTGCGTTCTCAATGTATTTACCGCCGGCAGTGCAGCGCCCTGCTTTTTGTCACACTCGAGGCTGCAATTTCCCCCATTTTTTACCTTTAGCTAAGCATGTCGCCCTATCGTGCAGGACTGCAGGTGATGCTCCGAGCAGCCAAGCACGTAGGGTGATCTGTGCTTTCGCGTGTTCATACTCCAAACGGCCCTTTTTCAAATTGTTTCTCCGAACCAGCGTGATTGACTGCAGTTGGGCTAGTTGTAGTACTACAGTAGTACACCTCTTCCTTTGACCCTTTGACTCTTCTGATGACTACCACGGCTCTACGTGGTCGCAATGGGCGCTGGAAGTCACCATCTCGGCCGAGCTTTTGGCTTGCCAATAGACCAAGGGTCAAACGGTCGTTACCGCGGCCGAGCGGTGTCACGCACACGTTTTCTCCATCCCCATCCGGCATCCTATCCGCATCCAGCTGCCGCCTGATGCCTGCGCCCAGTCTCGCTAGTCGCTACGCGCACCCGGGGAAACCACACGGCCCGAAAAGCGGGGAGCAGAATAGACGCGCTCCCCCTCCGCCGGTCGGCCACTTCTCACTGTCACACGCCAAAGCCTTCTTCTTCATAACAATTAACAACAAGGCAGCGGCACCACCAGCAGCTCGTGCTCGTCTTCCGCTGCTCCTCCTCCCCTCCCCAAACGAACGAACAAAAAGAGGCCTCGCTTCGCTTCCCTGCCCTGCTGCTTCGCCTCTCCCCCACCCGTCTTCCTCAGCTGAGCTCGACCCCTCTCGCCGCCGTCCGCGACTCCATCCGATGCCGCCGCCGCTCGAGGCGCGCGACTACATCGGCCTCGGGGCCGCCGCGTCCTCCTCCTCGTCGTCCTGCTCTGGCAGCGGCGAGGGCGCGGGGCCGCACCTCGCGCTGCGGCTCGGGCTGCCGGGCTCGGAGTCCCCCGGCCGCGGCGCGGGGGCGGAGCACGTCGACGCCGCGCTCACGCTCGGACCCGCGCCTCCCAGGGGCGGCGCCAAGCGCGGGTTCGCAGACTCCCTCGACCTGCCCGCGAAGCGGGATGCGGACGCCGGTGACGCTGCTGGGGCCGTGAGCGGGGAGGAGAACAAGGGGGTGGCTGAAACCGCTGCCGGAGCTCCGCGGGCTGCCAAGTAAGTGTGGGTGCGGCAGTTAATTGGTTTCGACCTTAGAGTTAGGATGATTCGATTTCAGACTGTTCTTTGCTTAGCCCGTCATATAGCCCAAGTTTCGCCGTTGCTGTGGGAGGATTTGGAGGTCGTATGCGATGGTAGTTCGTTGGGTTGCAATAATACTAATAGTATTGGTGATGCTTGATTGCGGCTGGCAAGTAGTACCAAATATAAAAGTAAAGCAATTGAAACCTAAGCGCAGAGATGGGGAGCTAATGTCCTGCTATTTTTTTGAGAGAAATGTTCACTGGCTTTTATACTAGAAAGCATAGACGAGATATCTTACACTTGAACGCCGAGTTACCTGCACACCATCAGGACCAGCATCAATACCGCCGTCTGTTATAAACCAAAATACTATATTTTTTCCTGGTAAAATCACCACTTATAAACACCGGTTCCAAGTTATAATTGACCTACTAGGTATAGCCACTTGTGCCAGTATTGTCACAGAAGCCTAATGAAGTTGTTTCAGAGATGCAGTCAGGGTCTGTATCATGTAGGCTCTAAATGCAGCTACGATACAATGGAATATGTGGGGTATCCTGGAGGGTTGAACATAATACAATCATGGGTCCTCTCATTTGTTCAACTATCTTTTTTCATGTTGTTTGGTGTGGCGTGGACTTCGACTTACCTTTGGGAGTTTATGTTCTAGGGCGCAGGTTGTTGGTTGGCCACCTGTTCGGAGACAGAGTTACCGAAAGAATACACTAGCTGCGAGTGCCACAAAGACAAAGGGGGAAGATGAAAGTAGGAGTGAGGCAGGATGCTGTTATGTTAAAATCAGCATGGATGGAGCCCCATACCTAAGGAAAGTGGACCTCAAGACCTATTCAAGCTATGAGGATCTCTCGCTTGGTCTTGAGAAAATGTTCAGTTGCTTCATCACTGGTAAGTGCTTCTGTTTTCTTTTAGTTCTTCTGCCACAATTCTCAATTTATTTTTTCACCATGTGGTTATGGACGCCTGTTATTCTGATGTAATGAGCTAGTGTGTCACCAGTACATGTACAAGTACAATTAGGAGTAATGTTTTCTGCTGAAAGTCTCGAGGGGTCAATGGGCAGTAGTTGCTGATGGATGATGGCTGGTGCATTGTTTTGACTAGCTGACTCAACAATTAATTTGTTTAAGGAGCTAGTAGAATGTCCTTCTAAAAGAAAAATGAGGGAGAGAAACTCACTCTGCTAACTAGGTTCTAAAAATCTGCTTCCACACACACACACACACACGGCAATCAAAAGAGTCACTAGTTGTATATACTAGCTGAAAATCTGCACCTATTCTATTTTGACTAGCCAATGATCATACATCAAAAAATAAATATTGACCAGGATTATCTAGAATGCCCTCTTCAAAAGAAAAAAACATATGAGGTGAAGTTGCAAAGTATGTCTTAAAGGTCTTATCTTCCTAGTTCCTGCAAGGTTATAGCAAATGGCAGCAAAGGTCATTTATCGATGCCTAAGGATGGGTGCAAAGAGATACGTTGTATGTTAACCTGTGTTTCAGCATTCTCTGGATCTGTCACTCTGGGAACTTTAAACAGTATTTATCATTGTGTATAAGGTAGCACATATTGTCTACATGAATCATTTGTAGCACTACTTAGGACCAAAGCCTTACTTTGTTATGTAAACATCGATGCTTCTAAGATAATGTATATGCTTAAACTTGTGATATGGCAGGTAAAAGCAGTTCAGGCAAGCCATCAAGGGAGAGGCTTACTGATGGTTCTAGGGCTGATGCCCTTCAGGACCAAGAATATGTCCTTACTTATGAAGACAAAGATGCTGACTGGATGCTTGTTGGTGATCTGCCCTGGGAGTGAGTTCTTAACTTACTGTGGTTTGAGATATTCATCCAGTTCTGTTATCCAAATGACAGGATTCCATTTCTGTTCATGCAACTGTAGTTAGGAATTGGGACTCCTATCTTGAAACATGGAAATCGATATAATTTTGGTCAGGATTCTAGACTAGTTGCAATTGGTTGAAGCACACTTGCATTTTAAGATATGACAACTGAAAACTTGGGGGAAAAAGTTCAGTGATGGCCCTGTAATTTGATCAAATGTTTACATCCACTCGTGTGCAGTATTGGCTATTCTATTGGATTTTACCAGCTTCTTTGGGAAGTTCAGTTTTGCAGTTCTTTTGCATCAGAGGATTCGGATTATGTTTGGCTAATGTGTGACTTTCTATGAATTCCTCATTTCACCTTCATAAGAGAAAAACATTTTCCCTATACAACTGTTGATTTTCCTAAAGTTGTGCACGCGTATCTCTTAAGAACATATCTATGAAAGTTTCACCTACATCAGGGGTCAGCATTGAGTCCTTATTTATTTGCCTTGGTGATGGATGAGGTCACAAGGGACATACAAGATGATATCCCTTGGTGTATGCTCTTTGCTGATGATGTGGTGCTAGTGGACGAGAGTAGAGAAGGGGTTAATAGGAAGTTAGAGCTGTGGAGACACACGTTAGAGTCGAAAGTGTTCAAACTTAGTAGGACCAAGACCGAGTACATGATGTGCGATTTCAGCGCGACTAGGCATGAGGATGGAGATGTTAGCCTCGATGGGCAAGTGGTGGCCCAGAAGGATACTTTTCGGTATTTAGGATCGATGCTTCAAAAGTATGGCGACATCGATGAAGATGTTAGATATAGAATCTCAGCTGCCTGGTTGAAGTGGCATCAAGCTTCTGGCGTCCTATGTGACAGAAGGGTGCTACAAAAATTAAAAGGTAAGTTCTATAGGACAGCGGTTCGTCCGGCGATGTTATACGGTGCTGAATGTTGGCCTACAAAATGATGACATGTCCAACAACTGAGTGTAGTAGAGATGCGGATGTTGCGGTGGTTTTGCGGGCACACACGAAGGGATAGAGTCCGGAACGAAGTTATTCAGGATAGAGTCGGGATGGCACCTATTGAGGAGAAACTTACCCAACATCAATTGAGATGGTTTGGACATGTCCAACGGAGATCCCCTGAGGCGTCGGTGCGTAGTGAGGTTCTAAAGCAGGCCGAAAATGTAAAGAGAGGTAGAGGTAGACCTAAACTGACTTGGGACGAGTCGGTGAAGAGAGACCTTAAGGAGTGGAATATCTCCAAAGAGGTAGCTTTGGATAGGAGCGCTTGGAGACTCGCCATCCACGTACCTGAAGATCCGTGATCTTTGTTTTTTTATGGGTTTCATCTCTAGCCTACCCCAACTTGCTTGGGACAAAAGGCTATGTTGTTGTTGTTGTTGTTGTTGTTGTTGTATTCTATTTCTTTGCAGCTCCTTTCTTTTATTTTTCCTTGTACAGTTCATTATTTTTTCCCATCATCTGTGTTGTCTGTGATCCCTGATGTGAAATGTTTGCACTTCCTTATACAACTATTGATTTTCTTAAAGATGTGCATGTCTTTTGTGAACATATCTGTTTCATCTTTTATATTGGAAGATGATATTCTATTTTTCTGCTGCCCCTTTCCTTTATTTCTCCTTGTACATTTCATTATGTTTTCCCCTCAACTGTGTTTTCTATGATCCTGACACGAATTGTTTCTGTCTTTCTTTCCTTTCTATTGCTTAACTAGTTATACATTTATTAGTTATTTCTTGTGACTGGTCTATATATTTATCTTTGGCCCTTTTTGCAGCTTGTTCACCACAACTTGTCGGAAACTTAGAATCATGAGAGGTTCTGACGCTGCTGGCATGGGTACGCGCACACACTAGCATTTGTCCATCTTTTGAATGATTGATAATCTGTTCAACATTAAATCTTTAGCATAATTTAATATTTTCTTTGCTGTAATTTTGTTTATATTGGGTTTCATACTATGTTAGCTGCTGATCACTTTTACCTGTCCTTGTGGTAATTTAGAATCAACTAAACTATGCATTTGAATATGTTCTTGTCCTGCAGACACAAAAATAGCTGTAATACAGTAATAATAATGTTATAATGCACTTGCACATGGAGTGTTGGTCAGAGCATGTAGCGACCAGACTTACAATCTGACATTGATGTTGGTCTCTGGAAAAAATATGGTTGTGCTGAAACTGTTAACCTTGTGATAAGGAAAATCATATAAAATACTTACTGAGGCGACATAGCCCATATGCTTATTTAATACATAGCTCATTTGAATGTTTCAAATGTACATCTCTATTCAGTGTGAACTACATTGTACTGTTATTGTAGTTGTCTTCTTTACTACAGTGTACTGTTACTGAAGTTCAACATAGTCCTTGTATTGCCAGAAAACTTCTAATGATTAAGACCAGTTCAATGTATGCTGGAACCAAGTATCTTGAAGATTTTCAGAAAATAAAATTGTATCTTTGGACCGTAATTCTCAGTTAATATATGTCATCATTGCTTGCCCATTCATTTAACTGTAATTTGCAGTTAACAAATGCATCAGCTTCATTACAACTTGTTGCTCTGTACTGAATTATATTCAATCTTCCTGCAGCTCCAAGATCACTGGAACAGGTTGGTCGGAACAAATAAAGTGCTTTGCCCTACACGTGAATCATGAGTGTAATGGACAGTTTGCGATGGCGCTGAAGGGAGCGATGTTTTATCTGAAGTGCTATGTCTTTTTCCACTTGTGCAGTGAGATTTGTGGCCTACTGTAAGACGCCCATTTTGCCCACGAGGTTGTCATGCGTCATTGTAGATGGTCGCTTTTGTCTGTTAAAGATCGAACACGGTGGCTTACTGCTGCCTCTACGATACTTTCACCAGTTTGCTTATATATTCAGAAGTTTGTATTTTATATCGTAGAAGTAAGAACAAATGTTCATGCTGTCACATAATTATTCTTCTTCCCAACCCGTGCTTTTAAGTCAATCTAATTGTTCAGTCGATCTAAAAGGAATCTAGTCATTCAGCCTGTAAACCGGCTCTAATATCTTACCTGATAATGGGTAGTATAACTCTGTTGGATCTGAATCATTAGTTACAATAGCGTTGTTCAGCTTTGTCTCCCTGTTTTTTGAGTGGACTGTGCTTAATAATTTTAGACTGAATTCGGGATATTCCATGGCTAATGAAGGCCAAGCTGAGATAATTTGGGATCTGAATCAGAAGCTCACCTGTATGCATTTCGCAATATAGAGGCCGAGTTCTTCCATTGTAAAGTAGTAGGTCACACTTAGGTTACTTATATGGCTTTTTATAAGTCCTGTTGCATCGGATGTTTGGATGCTAATTAGAAGTATTAAACATAGATTAATAAGAAAATAAATTTCATAACCTCTAGTCTTTTTTTCGAGACGAATCTATTAAGCCTAATTAGCCTATAATTAGCTCATGTGATGCTACAGTAAACATATGCTAATCATGAATTAAGTAGACTTGATATATTCGTCTCGTGAATAAATCCTAGACTTATGTAGTTAGTTTTATAATTAGTTTATATTTAATCTTTCTAATTGGTATTGAAACATTCGATATGATAGGATTATTATAATCACCTGGAATCTAAACGGCCCTTTACTTTGACGTTCTTGTGAAATCCATAAGTCAGGTACGTGCCATGGTCTTCGAACCCCTGATGTGAAAGCCAGGTGTCAGATTAGACTGGACCCCTTTGAATCTGCCAAAGAAACGGTTTATTTTCCCTACGAATCAAAGCCTTCCTACCCAAACAAGTCGGAACAAGATTGCTTAGGCCCCGTTTAGTTTTTAGGGCCTAAATTTTAGCCCTATAATATTAAAAAGAATCTTATTACTTTGAAGTATTAAATAAAATTATGCGTAATTTTTTTATGGATGTATGCTAATTTGCGAGATGAATTTAATGAGTCTAATTAATCCATAATTTGTAACAGTGATGCTATATTAACCATCCACTAATTATAAATTAATATATGTTATTAGATTGGTCTCGCAAATTAGTCCAGAAGTTCTGTAATTAGTTTTATAATTAGACTTTATTTAATACTTCTGTGATAGAGCTAAAGTTTAGCCCTCAGCAACCAAACACTCCCTTACTTCACGAGTGCTTACTTCACGAGTGCGTTGCCCATCCTCCGGAGAGAGAAAAAAATAAAAGTGAAGCATCTATTGTATTATATTAATAAGGGAGCATGTTCGTCGAGAGGGTCTATAAATTCACACGTTAATCTATAAAAGAGAAAGATTTGCACCATCGGATTTTCTGAAGATCTGACAGCCTATATTATTCTAAAGAATCCATATCACACATAAAAATTCATATTAGATAAATTTTTTTTATTTCCTATTAGACTCGGACTCTGTTATTTTTGCAGTGTTAAAAGTCTACCGGTACTACGACTCCGTTAAAAAAGGTAACATGCTACGTTTCTGGCAAGGATTAAAAAATAAGGAAACATCACATCATAAATACATGTTGGTTTCTAACATCAAAATTTGGCTGCTCCGGTCCCAGGACCGACTCTAACACATATTTATCTGACGCTTAATATATAAATAGAGCACCAATACAATCGGTCAAATCAATTTTGTCTTGCACAGACACCTTTAGTTAATCAAACCATCCATGACGTCCACTTGATTGGTCTGGTACTGGTCTTTAGTTTGTTTAGTTTGTTGCGAGCTTGATTCGAGGAGCATCGGGTGACTTTTGGCAGATGTAGCTTGATTCATCTTAAATATGAGATAATTCGATAAAAGTCAATAGCGAAAACAAGATAAAAATGAGGAGAGATCAATGCACTCCAAGCCATGTATGCACTTATTCTTTTGCTGCCCGAGAAATGCAACGATGCAAAATGAATGTATATCACCTCAGTGGATGGATTTAGGATTAGAAAGTACCATGCACCTCCTCCTTCATTGCCAAGCAGCCCAGCGGGTCTGACGGCTCCTCGGGTGGGATTCAGTCTCACACCTTGCATCATTCACAGACATTTGGACTATACATGCCGCAACTCGACTTTAAGAAGTGTTAAAATAAGCCACCATGTTCATCGAGATAGTCTATAAATTCAATTAGTAAATAGATAAATTTGAAATTAGAAAAATAAGGAAACCCAAGAGTCCATATCAAATAGAATTAAGTAGTTATTTTTGAAACTAAAAAAATTAAGAAAATTAGGATATAAATAAGTAATCCATGCCGAATACGATTAGTAAATAGATAAATTTGCGATGAGCCGTTGATCTACGTTTAATAAAAACTTCAACAAAATAAATTAAAGATTAGATAATATTTAATTATTGCAAAGCATAATTAGGTGGCAGAGGAAGCATAACCGGTACATCAGATATGTCCAGCCGCAACCTCATCAGATAGTGATGAGAAATTGATGAAGATGTGGATTGGCTGCACTAAACTATTTTATAAAAAAACAAACTTAACCCTCCCTCCAAAAAAAGAGCCAATTACAAACTAGATCCAAATAGCCATACACACGCGAACACCTCCACGCATCGCAGAATCGAGAATCCGGATGAATCCACGGGCAAGCTACAAAACACCGTCATCACCACCGTGAAGCTCGCCGGCGAAGGTCACCAAAGGGACCCATAATAATGCTTGGAGTCAGGACGGAGAAGCCTTGCTAGGAGTCTTGAAGAGGAAGAAGACTCTGTTGATGAAGACCAACACCGACAACTAAAGGATGCAGATGAAAGCAGTGCCAGCGAGTAGAAAAGCAGAGTCCTCGAATCCGGGGGAAAGCTTGCAACACAATAAATGACGGAGATCTACAGGGACCTAGAGAGAAAGAAGCTCAAAGCTGCTTCAATAGAGAAGGCGGTGGGGAAGAGGAGAAGCAAACTAGAATCACGACAAAAATCAGCAAGCAAATACCGCACAGATTCATATCTGTGAAGAATATAAGCAAATTTGCAGCACAAGCAAGTAAATCTGTTGTGAGTCTAACCAAAATAAAAACTAAAAAAAGTAGATCTAGGTAGAAACCTGGAAGTAAGAGAAAGAAGGGAGAAAAGAGGAAGGAGGATCGAGGAGGAAGAGGAGGAGCCGAACTACGGGGCCGAGAAAATAGAGGAAAGAGGAAGATATTCGATGGAGCACAACAAAAGGAAGCAGAAGATGGAGGGAAGCAACCTTTATTTGGGCCCGCACTGCAGCCACCACAGCATGCCAAAGCAATGGAGAAAGCGATGAGGACACCGGCGGCACCGGCAATGGCCACAACATCAGGGGAGTGGCGGCGCAGCTGCCGAGCACCCATCTGAGTACAACAAATCACATATAATAATATACCATAATATATATTAGGAGAAGAGGGACGTCCCTCCCTCTCATCACCGGTGAGATGCCGAAGGAGGAGAGGAAGGAAGCCAGAAGTGATCGGATCTCGCTGAGCTACAGTAGAGGGGATGAGAGAGGATAAGAATGGGAGAAGCTTCTTGCACGAGGGTTGCGAGCCTGCACTATTCTATTTAGATAGGCATTGGTAAGGCATTGCCTGCAAACGGATGGTGGTTTAGTGATGAGAAAAATTTAGAATGCTACAATATCTATAATTTTTTTACGCAAATGCTTATAGACACTTCGATCTATATGAACTAATCAATTGATCTATGAGAAAATATTTAGATTGATTAGATCTTACAATTAGAAATATATGAACTAAAAAAGATCTATTGATTGTGCGAACTTAGACTATACAATATTCGATAAAAATAGAGCATGCGGACGAGATCTTCATTGAGCACAACAAATAAATATAAATAAGTTTTAAATATTAAGAGGGTTTAAAAACTTCCATAAAAGAATTTACTTGGGGTGGAAACAACAAAACAAAATCATTTGAATAAATTTATTTTTTAAGTTAAAAAAAGATACTAAATATTAATATGAAAAGCTAGATACCCGTGCTATTTGCGCGGACCACCTCGCTACTTTAGCGAGGAAAAAAATGAAACCGGACCTTGCTTCAGAGATCAGAAGAGTTGGACGACAAGGGGGCGGGTATGCCCGGCCTGGCGCTTGCGAGATCCGGTCGGCCTTCCCGGAGCGCCGCACGTTACCAACCATCTCAACGACTCCAGATCACCGCTGTGCCAGTGCCACGGCCCCAGTCGCTGCCACCATTTCCCAACATCTCCGCGCGGCGCGACGCCCTTGTAGCTGTAGGCCCTTGTCTAGGATCCGAAGCTAGCGAAAACTGCTCTACCTGCCCGCAAGGCTGCGGCTGCAAGAGAACAAGCGCTGGTTACGTCGCGGCAGCAGAAACAACAGTGCCGCCACGCACAACTGCAGTTCGCCTGTAAAAGTTCTCCAGCACAAATTTGGGGTCCTCCCTTCCCTTGTTTGCCTTGTGCTTGTGCAGATCTCACCAGCAACCACTGCCTGTGCGTGGGTACGTGTGGCACGGTAAATTCGGCCGGCCGAGCCGTGCTCCGTGCTGCCGGCCGGCCGGATCATTTAACCGGGCCGCCGTACCGGAGCGCCCTCTCGTCTCCAGCCCTCGGCCGGAGCTGGGCGCGGGCGCGGCGCCCTCCATGATTATTCGCGATCAGGAAGGACGACGGCCCTGCGGCGAGGGAGGAGAGGGAATTGATGAGGCATGGGGGCTCCGGGGCAGCCTGGTGGCGACCGGATCACCAGGCGCGAGGGAGGGGACCAACGGCACGGCAGCGCGGGCGGGAGGACCACCGTGAGCTTGACACCACGTGGGTCGGGGGCTCCGGCTCCGGCCTCGCCTCGACCAGGCCGAGTAGAGCTGCCTCTTTCAAATCCGGCCGGGAACGAAACTAGAACCGGTCGAGACTCGATCGTCCGTCTCGCCGTTTCAGGAATCGGAGCCCGGCCGTCCACGGGATCGTTCGGGTTGCGCGGGTCACGTAACATATCAGTATCAGAAGCCATGAATGAATGCCGTCGCGCCACTCACGTGTTCCGCGGCCGCGAACGTGTCGATCTGCCGCGGCGCACGCGGGAGCGGGAGCCATGCCGATGTGCCACCGGTGGTGCCGTGGTGGGCGACGGCGACGGAACGCGGCCCAGTGGCGCGCCGCGCCACGGGGGACGGACAGCCCCAGTTGCCGGGCACCCGCCGGTCACATGGCCGCGGGGCCCCTCCCTGCCTTCCGCGCGCGGGCGCATCGCAACGGCCGGCCCGGCCCTCGTGGCCGTCCCCGTCCGGTGCATGCCGTTGCCCCGCCGCCGGTGGCGCGGCCCCATCGACCTGGGCTTTCTTTGGAGCATCGATGGGGGCGGATCGGCCCGACCGACCCCGTTTGAACGCGTCTGGATCGATCGATCGGGGGATATACGTGACAGCAGAATAGACTTGCAGTTATGGATGTCACGCGCACGTACACGCGCGATGCCGGGCAGCATGCCCTTGTTTAATGAACACTCGGGCATGTAGTGGCGCTGTGTGACGAGCGAGAAAGGGCTTTAAGACGAACACATGAACGATGCCACGCACGGCGGTATGGTCCCCCCGTGCGCGCGCTCAGTCTCCTGCTGTGTGTCTGCCGTTGTAGTTCTGGGCTTAGTTTTCCCGTTGGAGCTTGGTTACCGAGGAGCTGTGGGCGCACACGGGCCAAGGCTGCAAGCCATGTCTACCTTTCGTGAACGAAAACCAAAACGACATGATGCGTACGTACGGGGGTGCTTGCGCTAAAGTTTAGTTTTATAATTAGCTCACGTTTAGTATTCAAATATATGATGTGATGGAGCTAAAGTTTAGCTTTGCCGGAACCAAACACCCTCGTAGTTCCTACTGTAGTACAGTAGTTTCCTGTCTGAAAAAAAGGTGTTTTCAGCTATCCTGTCTACACACCAACTCCATCGATGCCACCTTTGAATCGTGCCTTTAGCCACGTGATGGATCAAATATCAAGGGGAAACTGGGAAAGGTAACACACGCTCGAGTGTTTCGTTGACATTTTAACACTCGTCATTCCTGCTCCCGCGCTACACGTCAATCCACAGGAAGATGCTCCTTCCTCATCTCCGACAAAGTTGCCGGGTAAGGGTTTCGGAGTTGGGGGCTGTGTTTTCTCGAGAAGAGATGCTAGAAACCGATGTTTAAGATAAGAGGGGGAGTTAATTTTTACAAACTTATGATTTCCATATTCTTATTGCACTTTTTCATGGGACGGAAAAAGTGCACATGCGATGCCGCGCTGTGATGTGAGCTGCGGGTGTCCCCTCCCTCGTTACATACCCCCTTCCCTATCAGGATACGTGAGTAAATCCCATTCTCACTACATCTCCGTACGTGCAAAAGCTCGAGCAGCCCTTCGAGTCCATTGCCGGCCGATTCGTACGCAAACACAGGCAGGGGCATCCATGGGTGTCCTTCCACGGAGGCACAGAGCGCTTCCTCCTCCCCCGCCAATAATGCAGCGGGCGGGGGCGACGGATCGATCGATCGATCGTGGATGGGCCGAGGGTCGATCCGGAACGTGCGGCCGCTGCAGCGCGCGCGAGTTAATTGGCTGTTGCCGCGCAGTGCGGCCGTACGCCCCGCGCAGGCACGGATCGCTATCCGCGACGAGGGAGCGCGGAGCGATCGGAAGGGAGAAGCCGGAGAGGCAGGGCACAGCGAAGGCTACGGCGATCGCAGCGCAGGCAGAGGCAGCTGCCCTGCCCTGCGCCGCACATGCCATGGGGATGCTTGCCCCATCTGGTACCCTGACCCCGGCGGAAGCCTTGCTGATCGCCCTGCCTGTCCCCTTTTGATCCCAGTAAAACGTTACCACCATCCCCCGCTTAGCTTAACACACTGTTCATGCCGCTCGTCTTCATTCTTTCACTTTTTTTTACCGCGCCGTGAACGCCACCGCCGCCGTACACGTGCTGTGCGCGAGCTACTTAAACGAGCCACCAGCAGCAGAGCAGGCGGCACAGCGGCAGCGGCAGCTCAGCTTGTTGAGCGGATGCGCAGGATCTGCTCGACAGCGCGCGCGGGTAATCAGAGCCACGGCACGGGCATTCAATTCGCTCGGGCCACCACCGCGCGTCCTGCGGCCTCCCATATCATCCCAGCTCGGAGCTGCGTCTCGGGGATCCTTTCGCGCGCGCGCAGCTCGGCGGTGGCGTCGTGAGATGAGCCGCGCGGCGCAGACGGGCGCGGGCGCGGGCAGGGGCGGCGCGGCGAGGCTCAAGGCGTCGCCGCGGGCGCTCTTCTCGTGCGGGATCTTCAGCACCTGCACGCACCTGGCGCTCAGCCCGACGGCGACGCCGAACAACAATGTGGTGCCGGGGAGCGGCGGCATCAAGGGCGGCGGCTCGGCCACGCCCTGCGCCGAGGCGTCCGCGTCGCCTGTGGTGGAGGCGGCGGCGTCGACGCCGTCGCCGCCGCAGCGGCAGCACCAGCGGGCGCAGAGGAACGTCGGGCCGTCGTCGTCCTCGTCCTCGTCCTCGTCGTCGGCTTCTCAGAGCTTCACGCAGTGGAGGCTGCCGGTGCACCACCCGCCACAGGCGTCATCGTCCGCCTCGGCGTCGGCGAGCGGGGCGGGCGCCGCGGACGCGCTGGTGAGCGCGGAGAAGTTCGAGGCGGGGGAGGTGGTGGCGGCGCTGCGGGCGGTCGAGAGGGAGATGGAGGCGGCGGCGAGGCCGGTGCCGGCGGGGGTGGTGGCCGGGGTGGTCGCCGCGGTGCGGGAGCCAGCGACGGCGAGGCTGGCCGCGAAGGTGCTCCTCGTCGTGCTGCTGGAGGAGGGGAACAGGGAGACCGCGGTGGAGGCTGGCGCGGCGTCGGCGGCCGTGGAGGCGGTGGCGGCATCCGGGCCGGCAGGCGCCACGGCGGAGCGCGCGCTGGCCGCGCTGGAGCTCCTGTGCACGGCCCCCGGCGGCGCCGCGGCGGTGCGGAGGGAGGCACTCGCGGCGCCGGTCCTGGCGCGGGCGGTGGAGGGGATGACAGGCCGCGGGCGGGAGTGCGCCATCGGCGTCCTGGCCGCCATCTACGGGGGCGGTGGCGTAGGCGGCGGCGGCGGCGAGGAGGACGGGGCGGAGTCGCCGCCGCCTCCGGAGGTGGTGAAGGCGGTGGTGGCGGCGATGCAGGGCGAGTGCAGCACGCGCGGACGGCGCAAGGGCGCGCAGCTGCTGCGCGCGCTGCAGGAGGCCGGCCGCCTCGGCCTCGCTTGGGACGGCGTCGGCGATCACTGACACGCGGGCCCCGCCTGCCAGCCACGTCCTCTCCGGTTACACGCGGGGCCCCACGTCGCAGTGACTGGTTCCGAGGCCATGCAATGGATTTGGTAGCTGCTGCGGGGCCGAGGCTACTGAAGCGTGGGCCCGGGGCGAGGACGGGCAGGAGCAGTGACTTGGCTTTGGTTGATGACGCTGGAGGAAACGGTCTGTGGGGTGATTGATCTGTGGTCACCTTTTGTAGCCCCCCCTCCCCCTGTGATTTGTACCCGCATCTCTCTCGTGAAAATTTATCGCTCCCATGACGCGCGCTGGCCCACGCTGCTGAATTCTAGTACCCCGTTTACTTTACCTCGCATGAAAATCTAGCTGCCTGTTGAATTTAACTTGAGAAACGAAGCACGTTTAGATTTTCAGACTTCAGAGTAGGCAACATTTGCACAAACCATCTCTGGAAGTATGTGCAGTGTTCCTGTTCCATTTCAGCAGTGGATCTGCAGTGACTGCTGAACCTGCCGCCGTCTATTTTTGTAGATCAGACGACAGCGTATGCACGCAACTACACAGGCATGGAAGTTAGCATGTCTGGTTACTTTCCACTACTTCCACTTCCACTCAACAACAGGGTTGCTGGTCGGCTCGCAGCTGCCCAGCCCAGCGCCGTGTAGTCAGTCAGTCTGCCGAAACGCCCATTCCCAAAGCCCATCCTTCTTCTGCTGCCCAAACAGGCACGCCGCCGGCGCGCCCGAGCCAGCCGGAGCGCCGTGCCGCTCCCCTTCTCGGCAAGGATTTTCAGATTCGGCAGCAGTCTCTACCCAACCGCGGCCAACCCTGCCATGCATGCTTTTGCCATCTACTACCACCTCGCTTTGGCATCTGCTTTTCCCACGCAAAGGCCTGCGGCCTGCTCTTCGACCTCACCGTCGAGTTGACTTGAGGCTTTGAACGGCTGGCTGGCTGGCTGGCTGGCTGACTGACGCTCGGTGTTGACAAGACTGTGGTGTGTCCCTGTTACTTTGCAGAGGCGGGCAGGCGGCATGGCCCCCAATGGCGTCGCGGCAGGCGGCACATCCTTTTCCAGTTTCCTCCTTTCCCTTTCCCTGCTGTGAAATCCTGTCTCCTCTCAGCTATTGCGTCGTTCGTCACATCGTCGTCGTGTGTGACCAGCGGTATGCCGTGGTGGGATCCGGGCCAGCTTCGTGGATGGAGAGGATTGTTGTGGTGGGTGGGCTGGGTGGGAAAAGCAGAATGACGCGGTCCATTCAATCGTTAAGGCCCAGGGCCCATGAAATAAAACACCTGTTTCATGGGCTCGCGTCCCAGCTTTCTTTCTTTTCCTCTCGAAAAAGACGCAGGCTTCTTTTCTTTCTTAAAGAAAGAGAGTAGTTCTCTTTCTTCAAAGCTCTGTTCAACGCGGTAACGTCTGTTTCTAAATGGATCCCTAAATAAATAAATAAACAAACCCCTGACGCGATTGATGCCACGAATGCATCGACGGATGGGTGACACAAATAATAGCAGCTAATTAAAAGGCACGCATGGTTCAGTCACATACAATTGCCACATCCCATCCATCTAGAAAAAGAATTTGTAACGCCATCCAATAATACTCGAAATGCAGCCATCGAGCAACGGCATCAGAACCTAGCATCATCGATCACTGCATTAGTCAATGGCTCCGTCAGTCACCGCGCGGCACTTGCTTGCCATCATCAACCTCCTCCTGCCATTTTTTTTAGTCCTCGATATACTACGGTAGTAGTAGCAGACAAGTTGTGATTCCTTTTCTTTTCTGCTTGCCCCCAATTTCCCTCCTTTTTATAATAAAAAAAATCCAAAGGATTAAACTCGAAGCTACTGGCTGATTAAGATAGATATATACTAGCAAGGCGATTAGCGTGACAACGAGTCGTTAATCATGTGGCGTTTGTGAGCGAAAGACGTATGGCTAATCCGTGTCCACATGTGCTCAATATCAACTAATAATGCCATCTTAATTAGATTTAGTCATGTTTAGAATCGTCAATTTGTCAAATGTGACTAAATCACACACGGAACAGATAAGCGCAGCTTGCGGGTTAAGACTAATAGCAAAATAAGTATATAGGATCCAAACCAAGTAATTGAATAATGAGGAATGGATTTCATGCCCCCTTTAATTATTCTTTTTTATTTCGTGCTTTGATTTTATTTCAGTGCTCACGGGGCCTCAACTGATGAACAATACAATTTTCCAAGCCAACTTTGCTCTTTTTTTTTCAGTGGATTGAAAAGGCTTTCTTTCGATGCTGGTACGCAAGCACGTACTGTGCATCTCTATCCCAATCAGGTTAATCTAATAAGTTTGTTCTAGCCTGCCTTTTGCTGTATGATAGTAAAAGAAAGGGAATAGCCCGATTATTATTATACACAGATCCTGTTTCAGCTTTTCTGAACATCTAGGCCGGCCGGACCGAAGTTTCTGAAGGTAGGAGCTAGGTTTTAGTAGCAGGCTCCCTTTAGCTCATGCCGAACAGTGACGAAGCACTACTATCTCAGCTAGCTTGCAGCAGGCACGCACGGCTCTTGATTCTTTTTTCTTCTCTCTATCTTCTTTGGGGGTGAAAGCAACTGTATTTTATTCAACAAAATCAGCCGCAATTAGTCTCGGAAAGCTGCTACACATGCAGCTAAACTATGGGGGAGGAGCATCCAGCATGCACAGCGTGCTGCTGTTTTCTAACCACATTATTGCTCGGAATTGAAAACGCCCCAACTAATTAACTATGGGGATCAGCAGCCTGCGCGCCCTTTGCCTCTGAGAGTTAGGTGCTGTTCCCTTTAAGGAGTTCTGCGAGGACCGGATCGATGCTGCAAATCTCAATAAACCCTTTTAAAATTAGCACAAAAACTAGACCGATCGATTAGTATAATCGTCAGCTAGCTGATGGGTGATGATGCCGTGTGTACGTCTTCTTCAACTTCTGTTGCTGTGTGTTCCAGTTTGCACGCGTTCTGACCTGATAAAGCTTGAGCTGATGCTGCATTATCTCATGAGATTTTCCAGCCCGGCCTAGACTACAGTGTCAGCAATTTTCCATCGGTCGATGCGTGTTGTCACTGTCATCACCACATCAATGCGAGGCCGGAGATCCAGGCCGCACGTGAAACCGAAATCTACGACCGGAACTGTAGCGACTAGCAAGTGGCAAATATGCTAGCTAAGCTAGCTAGAGATGCAGGTGATGCCCTGATAACATACATGCCAGTGTGTGGCTTGTGTTCGATCGAGGACGATCCTTTCCCCCTACTCTGCGATCCCCACCCACACCCCATGTCCGAGCCAGCCGAGTCCGATCCGTGCGGGCAACCAGCGAAGCTTCTGATTCCCGAGATCGCCGAGAAGATTTGCCCCCCATCTCGCCCTCCCCTCCGACCAATACTAAATCGATTCCGCCCCAATCCCTTTCAGATAATCGTACGTACATGCTGTCATGTAACCCCCCAAACTAATCCATCATGCGCGTATCGCTTTGCTAGTTTTATTGTGCTTTGATTTACTGGCACTTGGAAATCCTCTTCCGTGTCTCTCCACCAGTTGTCTGATTGTATACTGCTGCTTTTTAGTTCAGTTATTGTATCATCAAATGGGACGCTGTAGGAACGTGGTTTTCACTCAACTGTGGTATAATTTAGAGAGTTGGTAAGTATAGCAAGCAGGAAAACATCACCTGATATTATAGTGGAAGTCCAAACAATCATTTCAACCTCGAATCCGTGAGAGTACTTTCTTTCCTCTTGGTGCTAGGATTTGACACAACGTCAAGTATCCAAGATCCAAGACTTTCAGTTCACTTACTGGCCAAGAAGCGTTTCTTAATATAATTAAAGGCAGCTAGCTCTGTGAATCATTATTATTGGAAGGATGAGACTATATTAATTAGTAACAAACACAAATTTTATGCATGCACCTTTATTTTGCTTCTGTGCTAGTTCTATGTAAATTTGAGGAGCTCGTAATTACTTTCGAAGTTATCGGTGGTGCATTTTAATTGGCTGACAAAGATGCCCCAAGATCGTCTCCGAGCCTATCAAAATCAAGGAGCCAAATTTAGTTGTTTTCTCCTTTTGTCTTAGTGATAATGTTTGTGGAGCACATGGTGGTGATTTTCTATGCTAGTGAGCCATGCCACTACATGGATTAAATTAATAAATCCAGTAAAATATTGAGAAAAATCTGCTACCTCCTTTTAATTAATGGGGGTATTGGACGTATAAGGCGATCTCTCCCTTTCGCTTTAAGAGGCTTCTTTGCACCACCCGTCTCCTCCTTTCTTTCTAGCTTCTTGCTCCCATTTCTTGGTCTTCTCTTCTAGGTCTAGCCGTCTAGCAGTCCAGCTACCAAGGGGCCGGGATCCATGAGTGCAAGCAACTCCGGGTCCGGGGACAGCATGGAATGGGGAAGGGGTAGATCATCTGGCTCCAGGAAGGGCAAGAGAGGCGGCAACAGCAGCTCCGACAAGCCGAGGCAGCCGCAGCGAGGGCTCGGCGTAGCGCAGCTGGAGAAGATTAGGATACAAAGTGAGATGGCCGAGTACTTGCACCACCCTCTTGGCCAGCCACCTCCGATCCACAGAACTGGTAGCTTCAACTTGGTAATCGTTCAGTCATATGTGTGATAATTTGATTCCGTGGTTTTCGGTTGCTACCATATAGTCATATTAAGGTCTGTAGTTCCTGATTTGATGTGATGATTTTGTATGCAATTGATTGATTGAGCAGGAAGAACCGCGGTTCTCGCACTCTGCCGTCGTCTCCTCCCTCCCCCTTCCATGCTAATAACATCGGTGTTTCATCTTCGTACCCAATTCATCATCCAAATCTTGCGGTACATCTTAATGCGACTGTTTCTTTTAATATAATAGTTCAACGAGTGTATGAAGAACTATATATGTACTAGCTTACCAAAGCATTGTATGCTGTTGCTATTTTCTGAATTGCTATGTAGATTAATTCAGATATATGTTCCATGATTATCAGGGATAAATATTCATACTTTTCTTTTGATAAATTAGTAGTTGATCACTATATGTGCAGAATGACATGAGATCAGAAAAAGGTAGCAAAAAAGATGGTCTTGTTGCTGCCCCATTTTTTTGGTTCCTTCGTTGCTTTTGCAAGTACTTCTGTACTAGTAAATCAGGAATGCTTCATATATTACTTTTGGGCCAAGGAATGATAGATCATGAAGCCTAAAAGATGAACAAGAATGCATATAATATAATTACTCCTAGCACCAAAAGATGAACAAGAGAGTATCATTGCAGATCAAGAGATTTTATTCTGCCATGCACGTGATGGCCTTAGCCAGCTGCCTGCCTGGCTGCATATCTTGCAGCAGCTGGTGTGGCGACCTAACCTCAATTATGTGCCTTGTACGTAGATGGCCTACGGAGAGAGATCAGGAGACATAAGATATGGTGCATTTCAAACCAATCCCATCATCAGGTGAGTCGTATATATATGTGAAAGGAGTCAAGGCTTCATGTCTACCAGCTGAACTTGTGATCATATCAAAGACGATCTAGACACCGATAATGCATTGACATGTGAGATCATGCACTTATTTCCTATATGTATGTACCTTCAGGTCACCCAATTACCATGGCGCCATGTATGGTTCAGAAGCTGTACATTATTCCCATCCAAACAACGTCACATTGCCGCTCTTCGAACCTGATCACGAGGTACTTATTATGTTTGATGTAATATATGTGCTAGTGTATAATAGTTTCTGTTTTTTTATAACTTATTGATGAGTAATGTGTTGCCAACTTCTCTGCTTCAGGAATCCGTTTGCTTGAATAGACCATACGATCTAAATCAATCGGTGGACTCGTCGAGCTTAGATGAACAAGAGGTAGACCTTGAGCTCAAGCTATGATCGAAAATATGCTGTCCCGCCTCTACCTCTCAGTTAAGCTATATGCCTGATTATTTGTGCCACAAGAACTAAAGTGCTTGCAGTCTTGTGTGTAATGCATGCATGGTGTGACGCTGCACAATTCTTTGAGTCACTGCACCGTGTGACGATGTGTAACGACTGAGTTACTGAAACGATGGACAACCAGCAGCTGGATTTGGTGATGCTGGCTAGCTGTTAGTTAATTTGTAGAATTGTGTAAACATTGGCAGCATAGAATTAGTAGTTTTCTCACAGTGATGTTAAATTGCAATGAGTCTATCCATGGATACGCGATGCAGCGCTCATCGACATTGCTCAATTCAGAAAACCAGAATATTATTGGTGCAAGTATATATCTGTGCATCCTCTCGATCGGTCCATACCGGAATATATGTTCCTGATAAAGGGAATTAGACAAAGATAGCTGCTAGTGAGAATGATGCTGATGAATGTTCCATGGTGTATACACACTGAAAAGTTTGCATGCATGCAGATTTTCATCAAGACATACAGTCTGCAACTATATAATGTGCAGTTCTGTACGTGTGCATTGCATATTTTTGCTTTCTCAGTTTTAACTCTAGGTGGGATTTGGGCATTTTTGCCTGCTATAGCTATCTTGCACATGATGTGGCGACGATTTCTTATATATCCTCTTATGCAATGCTTGCACTCGAATTTATGTGTGTGTGTATCTATCTACCTTTTGATAATTCTTGTAGACAATCTTAGTTACATTGTTCATATCGAAGGCTTTCATGAATGGATGGGATCACAATCTTTTATATATATAAGCAAGGTGGCATTTTTGTTAAAAATTCAGAATCCATGCACGTGCTCTCTGAGGAAAAAAAGGATTATGTGCACTGTAATTATCACATGTGTGAACTTAATCTTTCTTAAATGAAGATATTTTTCTTGGCCACTAGCTCTTCCTCATACATAACGTTCATGATATTTGTTATGGAAAATGCTTCAAATTAAAAGACAACGTGTACATATTTGTTTAACTGAGTTACAACCAAGTTATCCAACTCCTTTAATAAATAATAACCACTTAAGTGATTTAATGAGCCATGCATTTATTCTCCTGTTTATATATAATCTCTAGTAGTGGAAGTGTAATTTTATAATAGTGCATGCTTGGACTGACGAACTGAAAAACAAAAAATGCGACTTGTAGCTTTTTCCAGGGAAAAGGCTGCAAGATCACAAAATCATGGCGATCTATTATACTTGTAATCTGACACTGATCATCGATATCACAGGATATTGTCCTTCATGCCTGGCCTTTCTTGTACACGATCGATAGCTAGCGATGAAAGCAGAGGCTATATATAGGATATTGTTATTGATTGGTGATACGCAGCAGCTGCGGTGTACATATACCCCTGTCATCAGTCTCCAATCGTGTCTGAATAGAGTTATCTTGGAATGTGACAACCTATCGTTGATCAACATGCTGCGAGCAGGCAATGGGGATCGAAGCGCGGCCTATGGTCTCTGGCAAGAGATCCAAGAGCTTGGCAGGTCTTTTGTCTCTGTAGAATTTTCTTTTGTCTACAGGGAAGGTAACGGGGCAGCACACGTGTGTGCAAGTTTGCCATCGTTGCTAGAACCTGAGCTAGTGTGGCCAGATAACTTCCCACTGCGTCTCGTGGAGGCGATTGGGGCCGATTGTAATCCTGCTGTGATTTAATAAAGCTCTTGCGATCTGCTCAAAAATAAAAATAAAAACAATCCAACGGTACACACACGATGAGAGAAGAGCCTTTAGCTTTCCGTGTGCTGCGTACGCGGATATATGAGATCTCAACGCGAGCTTTGCAACCCCCCAAATCCTCAAGCTGCAGTATTATTAAACTAGCTAACGATCAAAGTAATCATCGCATGCATGTGTTCGTAATTGAGATTTTTGAACAAGCAGCAAGTCTCCTCCTCGATCTTAAAAAGAATTCGAGGTTAGTTCGAAAGCGGGAAGGGACGCGCGCTCTTCCTGCAACTTGCTCAAAATTAAGCGCCCCGGCTTAGCTCTCTAATGCGTCAACCCGCCAAATAAAAGGAGGCTTTAATTAATTTGATTCTGGATCATACAAAATGGCACCAGTTTGCATATATTTATACGCTAATGTAATTGTGTGTAGAAGTTGGGACGACGACGACATCGCTGGCCCACCTGCTAAATGATGGTGCCAGAAGTGCAGGATGCCAGTGTGTAGCCTGCCTGTTGCAGGCAGAGGCAAGTTGCAAAGGCTCGCCCTGTAGAGAGGAGCCCGGCCGGCGACCGACCGAGTCTTTTCCGATCGAATTGAAAAGGTAGGTATCGACCGAGAGAGAACAGCAGCAGGCCGTCACCAATCTCCATGGCCCGAGACTGACTTCTGCCCAAGGCAGGCCGCGTGGGCCGAGCAACCGCTTCGACATTACACGCCCTTGGCCGGCCCAGTCGAAACATCCGCCGCACTCCACCAAGCAAATCAAATCAACTCATCAGCATGCAGTACGTACAGCACAGCCCTGGAAGAAACAAACGGCCTCCAGCGTAAAAAAAGAAGAAGCTGTAAATAGCTGGGGGATGCTAGCATCTCTGGATCCTGGTGTTTACGAAATCCTATGAGGTTCTTAGTTGTAATTGATCGACTACTACACCCATAGTTGTCCAAACAGCTAGCAAGCCAGATTTCAACAGGATCGTGGAGAACAGCAACATTAAACCTATTGAGTTGGATGCTGTCATTCAAAACTTGAACTGTTGGCTCATCAAACTAGTAGGAACGGTAAACTTCTTCATCACTTTGCCGCGTCTATACATTCCTGATATATACAAACATTTAAGGTACTCCAGAATTTGCATTGATGTTTGTCTTTATTAAGTCATTGCAACTTACTATAAACTACATTGCAGGTCTACCAAATTAAGCATGGACGAAAATATCAAATATGAATATGTGCATTTATTATGGCGGGAGGAGCAAAAGATTTGAGCAAATCAAATTATGAACGTTGGGCTAGCTTGAGGTCACGCGTTTATACATGGCGGGGCTGGCGGCCGGCGCCGCTATATATCCACGGGCTTGAGGCGCGGCAGTGAAAAATCCTGGGGAGAGCAAACTTGAAGCCGTCGTCCTTGTTGTGTTAGAGACGATACTGATTGTACGCATCCAGTAAAAGTTTCTCCTCCGTTTCTAGATCTACTTCTGCATAGACACAATGCTAACTTGTATCTTTCACGGATGCTTCTGTTCTTCTTTGCAGCTGGTACCCATGGCCATGGACGGAAGCAGCTCGAGCGATGGCAGCCGTAGGAACGGCAAAAGGGCCGCTGGACAGAGCTTCTTGGACAGGCTGAGGGAGCCAAAACGAGGGGTTGGGATCGCCAAGCTGGAGAAGATGAGGGTGGAGGAGGAAATGAGGAAAGAGAAGTACTTACTCGATCCCTTCAGCAAGCCACACATTTCTGGACCTGGTATTGGCATCCAAGGCATGGTAAGTAGCACACCTTTTTTTTTCTTTTCGCGAAATTTGTAAACGCCCTTGTATATGATTATGATCCATTTTGTGTGATTCCCGCATGCTTTTTAATTTGTGTTTTATATCACCATTTTATGGATTGCTTATCTGCTTGATTACCTGACGCATTTTTACGGGAATTGATCTGTATCAAGTGAAGCATGTAACTGAAATGGCCCCATCAAACCTATTATCTGGCTTATACTGGTGCTTGTTGCCCAACCAACAACCTCTCGTCCAAATTCTGTGGTAATTTGTGGTTAGGTTTGTACCATCAAGGATTCATGTTGCTAATAGATGTGAGGGGACATGTATTTCACAACTCTGATGATCTTTGTGATAATATTTTTTAAAATTCGGAGTAGGGCAATCGAACTGTCCCCCATCCAACCCCACTTGCATCTTACTGTCCTTGCTATCGTGCTTCAGTTCGATGCCCTGTATACAGTCCTTCCATACTTTAGGTATATGAGCCTATCGTTGAGAGTTCGTTAATAAGTTGTTCAAAACTGAAAGCATCGTCGTCGTTGTTTTTTTTTCTGTTTGCAATGTTTGTTTCTTTGTTCAGACTTCTCATTTGTGATGATGATAATAATAATACTTCTCTCTTACATCCTATGCCCTTATTAGCATATACATGTTGGTCTCAAGTAGGGGTGACAGTTGACCCATTTCTGATTTATTGTAGATGTCATATGGACCAAACGGAAACATGCGTGGACTGTTCATCGTCCCCTTGGCCAGGTACACATATATGCACGATCAGTTTCCCATATTTACACATGTTCTTGGAATAGGGGACTAATTAACAATTTGGAATATGCATCATGATGAGATAATTCTTTGTCTGACCAATGTTTAATATGCAAATAGGCCTCCAAGCCCCGCCGGAGCAGCAGCATCTAATGTCAATGTCAATCATCCAAGCTACACGGAGCCTACTAGAACTCTGCAGCTCTTTCATGAACATAAGGTACAAATCCAGATCGTTGTTCTCATTTTTCTAGACTAAATGCATGGCTGACCTGCTTCATACAAAGCACAACCCTGTTGTTCTTCTTCAGTAGCAGCATGAAATACATGTGCTGCTAACTTTTTTGGGTCTAAGCAGCGCTAGGCGAAATATTGAATTACTAAAGCTTTATTTGTAGCTAGGGAAGGAGCTCAGTATGTGCATGCTATTCAACTGCATAGGGTATCAAACTCACTGATCACGGCTGCGCTCTAATTTTTGTAGGAAGATGAACATGCTGATTCCAAGGGAGAGGGTGACCAGAACCTACCGGTGGAGGAACCCGCTTGCAAGAACGACGATGATAATCCACAGGGCCTGGACCTTGAGCTGAGGCTGTGGTCCTATAGCCCTTGAAAAGTTTCTTGAATAATTATTCATTGAGGAGGGTGGCTCCAGCATCTTAGACGTGTGTGAGAGGTCATGCGCGCTTGAGGATTGATGCATGGTTTTGAGGAGAAGAAAAAGGTTGATTATGTGGACTAGTAAGTAATATCTGATCAATGGATCAGCAAGGAGCAGTACTTTTTTTATTCCCTTCTGTAAGACTTTGGATTGTTGTGCTTGTGTTGCTATGCAATGTAATGCGAAATGTGGGATTATACCCAGATTGAGAAAAAAAAATAGATCAAGGATTATTGGAAAAATGTGTGCGCATGAAGGATGCCCACGGCTGGTATTTGCACTGCAGCTTGCGAAGTTCATGTACAGTGGCCTCCCGGCGTCAATTCGTGGCGTCATTTTTTGGCGCCGCCATGCTCGGGCAGCCCACATACATGGGATGGTATTTTTCCAAAGTAATCTCAAAGCAACCATCTCTGCTTACGCCTGATGGAATAGCTAACTAGCTAGCTATTCAACAATTTCATGTTTTCCAACTTCCAACGCATCTTCATTGCAGCCAGTATGCCGTCCATTTCCATGGCAAGGGAACGATTTTGCATCTCCATTTCTTCGTCCTAGCTAGCTTGATCACCCAGCTTAAGACGTGGATAATTATCATAAGAAATTCCCACCATATCATAAGATTCGCGTTCTTGAAAATCGGCACTTCTCCAAACCCAGAAGACAGACGGGATTTTAGGATTATCTTTTTGGGCAAAGATTTTTATGCATACTTCTTCTGGGTTATCTATACCATATTGTATTCTCGTAAGATGATACACGCTAGCTAAAGATCCACCGGGTGCTACGTCATAAGCACATTAGGAACGTAAATAATTGTAACCATATACATATAAAATGACAGCAATGGAATCCCAATCCCCCGCTTTTATTTGTAAAGTCTCTATTCCTCGGTGATCGAAGCCCAAAGATCTATGAACCACCTCATGTTTGACTAGCCAATTAGATAACCAACCCTGCTGCATTGTCTTGATCTCTCCCCCTTTGTATAAATATTTCACATTTCAAATGCAAGTTTGAAAGATTGCACTGCTCTTTCTTTTTCTGCACAAAAGAACCCCTCCTAATTCACTAATTTGTAGGAAGATATTGGACTTTTGGATTTGAAAAGAGTTTCAGAAGATATATCTAAAGTAGATGGTGATTGATAGAGCAATTCTTGTTCGTAAGTTCCAGTGTGAGTACGCATGTACCTGATGAAATAGCCTAATTTTTGGCCCAATCAAGCAACAAGTTATTCTTTTTCCGAAAGGACGACAAAAGATTTGCTGAATTTTTATTAGACGGAAAGAGAAAGAACAGTGATCAAGAAAAACCTTAAAATTATAACCATACTCACTCCGACTACGCATCACATCCAATCCACTCAGAAAGAAAAACCACCACACAAGCAGCATAAGCAGCAAACCGAAAAAAAACCACAACACAAAAGAGACACGCCAGTATGAGGTTGGAGTAAAACTGTTGACTACTTCTATCCCCCCGCTGAATCTGTTGGACCTCTTCTTTGATTAGATAAGCTATCTGTGTCATGGTCTTTTCTTTCTGTCTGAATACTCTTCTGTTGCGCTCCTTCCAAATGTTCCACCAGAAATAAACAACGAGACCGTCAAAAAAGAATTTGCTATCTTTCGCAACCCTCGCTCGACATTTCTTCCACCATCTGTAGATAGAACTTATAGAACCGCTGGTCGGCAGTTGGTGTAAATTGGACCAATTAATCAGCTGACCCCAAACTGCACAAGTGGATGGACAATCTTTACAAAGATGCTTTAGCGTCTCTGGTGTTGTGCTGCATAGTTTGCACAAAGGATCACGGGGCCAACCTCTTTTTTTTTCCAAGTTGTTTGTTGTTAATATTTTCCCGTGTAACAAAATCCATGCAAAGAATTTACATTTTGGTTGCAGCCTTTGCCTTCCAAATTGGGGTAATGGACTCCTTCTTGCCTGTCCTACAAACTGGACGCGATATGCGCTTTTAGTTGTGTATTTCTTATCCAACGTCCATCTCCAAATAATCTCATCATCAAGATCTGAATTGCGATCAAATAAACTAATTTATTTCCTACAGACTTGTGTACTCCCTCAACTCAATACCCGTACGTAAAGGGAACACCTGATTAATTTAGAAATTATCATGCAATGCCAGTTGGACAGTAAAATTCTTCCTCCTTGATTTTTAAAAATGACTTGGTGCCAAATTTTTTGGTGCCGCGCTGTTAACCTAACTTGAGTGCCAAAAACTAGCCTTATTTCCTTTGCCCACAGTAACTATTGTTGATGCATTGAATAGGTCTCAATTACTCTTATCACAAGGGATGTCAAGATCAACCTACGGTCTACTATCGTGCTTCCATCGGAACCAGTACCATTGAAGTCTAAGTGCTCAAGATCGACTATTCCAAGACCTTCCATATCCTTTGAAGTGCAAACAGTTGGCCATTTTATCAAACAATATCCACCGCACACCTTCTCGGGTTCTTCCCCCTTCCAAAGGAAACTTCTCCTCATGCGGTCAATTTGCTTGATGAGCCACTTTTGAGCTAGAAAGACTATGAGGTGGTATAAGACTGCGAGGTTAAAACACATTTGACCAAGGTCTCCCGACCTGACGAGGACAACATCTTCCCTTTCCATCCCGGCAAGCGACCGCCGATTTTATCTAGCAAAGGTTGTACATCCATCCTTCTGAGTTTGCGTGTGTGTGGAGGGAGCCCAAGGTACTTTCCGGGGAAGCTGCACACCTTGCCAGGGAAGTCTATTCGTGCTTGAGTATATCATCGCTGCATCTGATGGGGAAAATTTCAGTTTTTCTTAAGTTTACTTTGAGACCTAAGCATTGTTCGAAGACGTGCAGGAAGTGGCTAATATTATGTAACTCGGATGGGTCCGGGTTTGAGAAAATGGCCGCATCATCCGCGTAGAGTGAGCAGCGGAGCTTAGCTGCCTTGAGGAGGATCTGGTTTACGAGGCCCTTGTGTGCTGCCAGTTCCATCATTTTGTGCAGTGGATCAATTGCTAGGATAAATAACATTAGAGACAAAGGATCTTCCTGACGCAGACTTCTTGCATGCCTGAATTTTTTTCCCAGGTGTTCCATTAAGCAATACTCTAGATGAAGATGTGGTTAATAGCATTCTCTCCATTTTTGGCCAAACCCCAATGCTTGTAAAGTTTCTAACAGATAGACCCAGCTAATCGAGTCGAAAGTCTTGGAAATATCCAACTTGATAAATAATGCTGGCCTCTTTGCTTTGTGTAGAGCCTTTATCACATTTTGCGCGTAGACAAAATTGTCATGTATACATCTCTTTTTGATGAAAGTATTTTGACATCCTGACACCAGATCATTTAGTTTTGGTGCTAATCTGTCAGCCAAAATTTTTGTGATTAACTTGGCCAGGCTGTTGATGAGGCTGATCGGTCTGTAATCGCTCACACTAGTTGCATCCTCCTTCTTGGGCAACAAAATGATGTTGGCTTCATTGACAAGCTCTAGTCTCCTAGTTTTGAGCGAATGGAAGGCTTGTAGGGCTACAGTTAGATCTTTACCGATGATCGACCAACATTTCTTATAGAACAGTCCAATAAAACCGTCCGGTCCCGGGGATTTCTCGGCCGGCAGATGCAACAAGTTATTCTGAAGGGCATGAAATTCATCTGGCCGAATAGTAGTAGGAAACTATGGAAATTTAGCAGAGCAATCTGGACATGGAACACGAGACGACGTGACGAAACAGAGCAACGACGACGCGGCGCGCCCCCGCTATATTGGAACGGCCGTTGCGCTTGCGCTCCCGCGAGAACCGCGCGGCCGGCGCCAGCTCGTTTTTGCACAGCCAGCGGGGCTAGAAAGAAACCGCGGCCGGCGAGCTAGAGCGACGGAGGTGACCCAAATTTAGTCGCCGGGATAATTAGCGGCGGAGCTTAAAGCTTCCAAATAAAAAGAGGAGCACGCTGAGGAATGGAGGCCGTAGCGATCCCTAGCCGGGCCGGTCACGGGAGGAGGCCGGAGGGAAGGGAGAGACCAGCTCCTCGACCTCTCCGCCGCCGCGATGATGGGGTCCCGCGCCGCGGCCTTCGCCGTGGCCGTCCTCCTGCTGGCCTCCTACGGCGAGGCGTTCTTCGACATCTTCAACATCTTCAGCCCGCGCGCCGAGAGCGACTACTTCCAGAACGCCTTCGACGGCTCGGAGGAGCAGGCGGCGCCCGTGCAGACGGAGCAGGAGGAGAAGGGCGCCGCGCCGGCCACCGCCACGGGGCTCACCAGGGTGCCGCCATCGGGCCCACTCAGCAAGGCCGCGCTGGACACGGTCCAGGTCGCCGTCGCCACCGGCGAAGGGCCGGTCGGCGAGTGGACCATCGTGAGCGAAAACTCCGGCGTGTCGCCCATGCACATGGCCGTCATGCGCCACGGCAGGGCCGTCATGTTCGACACCAGCACCACGGGGCGGTCGCTCATGCGGCTGCCCCAGGACAACTGCCGCACCGACCCGCGCGCCAAGGAGGAGGGCACCATGGACTGCTGGGCCCACTCCGTCGAGTTCGACTACAACACCGGCGGCCTCCGCCCTCTCAAGGTTAGCTGCTGCCTCTCAATCTCAACACCGTGTCTGACAGCTAGCTAGCATTCGTGCGTGCCTGTACCATTTTGAATTTTTGATGGGATGCCATGCCAATTGCCATGCGTGCGCAGATCTTAACGGACACCTGGTGCTCGTCGGGCGCGTTCGACGCGGACGGCAACCTGGTGCAGACCGGCGGTTACTTCGAGGGCGACAAGGTTGTCCGGGTCCTCAGCCCGTGCGAGACCTGCGACTGGCTGGAGCGCCCCAACAGCTTCGCGGAGGGGAGATGGTACGCGACGCAGCAGGTGCTCCCGGACGGCCGGTTCATCGTGTTCGGCGGCCGCCGCGCCTTCGGCTACGAGTTCGTGCCGGCGCCCGGGAGGATGAACGACAAGGCCAACTATATGCCATTCCTCCGCCAGACCACCGACGACGTGGAGAACAACCTGTACCCGTTCGTGAACCTCCTCCCCAGCGGCAACCTCTTCCTCTTCGCCAACGACCGCTCCGTTATCTTCGACTACCAGGCCGGCAAGATCGTGCGCGAGCTCCCCAAGCTCGCCGGCGGGAGCCGCAACTACCCCGCGTCCGCCATGTCCACGCTCCTCCCGCTGGACCTCCGCAACGCCACCGGCGACCCCGAGCCGGTGGTCATCATCTGCGGCGGGGCGCTCAAGACGTCCTTCAGGTTCGGCGAGAACAACACGTTCAAGCCCGCGCTCCGCGACTGCGCCCGCATCAACCTGGCCACTCCCGACGCGCAGTGGGAGACCGAGGACATGCCCATCGGCCGCGTTATGGGCAACATGCTGATCCTCCCCACCGGCGACCTGCTGCTGCTGAACGGCGCCGCCAAGGGCTGCTCGGGCTGGGGCTTCGCCCGGCAGCCGATCCTGACCCCGATCCTGTACTCGCCGCGGAAGGAGCAGGGGTCGCGGTTCCGGGCGCTGGCCTCGTCGACCATCTCGCGCGTGTACCACTCCACGAGCGCCGTGCTGCCCGACGGCAGCGTGCTCGTGGCCGGAGGCAACACCAACGCGGCGTACAACTTCAGTGGCGTCGACTTCCCCACCGAGGTGCGCGTGGAGCGGTTCTCCCCGCCGTACCTGAGCAAGGACCGCATCGCCAACCGCCCGAGGATCGACGCGGCGTCGGTGCCCCCGGGCGGGATGCGTTACGGCTCCCCGTTCACGTTCCGGTTCTCCATGCCCGGCGAGCCCGTGGGCCAGCCGGACGTGAAGGTCACCATGTACGCGCCGCCGTTCACCACGCACGGCTACTCCATGAACCAGCGGATGCTGATCCTGTCGGTGGCCACGTTCACCGAGGAGGGGCGGAGCTACGCGGTGACCGTGGACGCGCCGGGGAAGCTGGAGCTGGCGCCGCGGGGGTACTACCTGGTGTACGTGGTGGCGAAGGGCCTGCCGAGCGTGGCTGCGTGGGTGAAGATCCAGTGAATTTCTTCCGCTCTAGAACTTGCGATGTGCGTTTGGCTTTGCGGTTTGTGGGTTTACGTAGGGATCGAGGTTTATGGGAAGTCAGATTGAACGGAGATTACCACTGTTCTTGTGATCATGCGGTTCGTAGGCTTGGCTCCTTGCATGAACATAGCTAGCTATCGCGCAAGAAGACTAGAAGGTAATGCTTGAGTTGAACGCGTGCAAAGATTGAAAGAAACGGATGGTTTGTCGGTCATCAAAAGCTTGCTATGCGATGCTACTATCTGTCTGCTACTTTAAGGGTGCATTTTGTAGTAGTAGTCGTGGTGGTGGTGGTGGTGGTGGTGGTGGTGCAGACTGAGAGTGTCTTCGTATGCATTTCCGTCCATCAAACTGAATTTTAAAAATTCGAACTCGACATAGCTGCTTGATCCAATTGTCTCCGGGCCCGTTTGGGAAGAGGAGGAGCCTGAGCAGACTTGGGCACGGGCCGGAGTTGTTAGGTCCAGCAGTGTCCAGGGACCAGGGGCACAGCCGCGCGCGCAGGTCTGAAGTCTGAACAGAAAAGGAACCCCCCCTCGCCAGCGGCCGCTGCGGCGCGTCGCCAGAGCACGAAGAGAGAGCGGCGAGCCCGGAGATGGAGTACGTGAACCCCCTCACCGGCTTCCGCGTCGACGGGCGCCGCCCCAACGAGGTGGCGCCCACCTGCCCTTTCCCTGCCGCCCCACATCGCACGGTTCACGCGTAACCCAATCTCACTCGGTGCTGCTGCTGGACTCCGCGCCCGCAGATGCGGCAGCTCAAGGGCGAGGTCGGCGTCGTCGCGCGGGCCGACGGGTGAGTAGAGCAACTGCGGATTCCTGTGGCGGTCGGTGTTTGCTTCCGATGGGATTTTTGCTGATAGATGTTTGGTGCTCGCTTCTGATCGGATTTTGCCGGTGCTTGCCGCTCTGCACAGGTCGGCGCTGTTCGAGATGGGCAACACCAGGGTCATCGCCGCTGTCTACGGCCCTTGAGAAGTGATTCCTAGATCCCTTCTGATTAGTGTGGTTCCGTGTACATGTGGGATAGGTCATGCGCATCCGTGTTTGTGGAAATGCTCCTTAGAGGGGATTTTCATTTACTGGAGTAGTTGTGATCCGTAGTTCTATCCTCCAAATCAACATGGCTTTGAATTGGTCTTCAAGAGTCTTTTTGAGTGAAAGTGGGAACGGAATTATATGGGAAAAAAAATCCGTGATCCTTCTATCAGGAATAATCGAGGGATTTAGATAATGAGGAATCTTCCTCCTACCCCTGGTCCTCGACCCGACTCGGTATTCTTAAAAAAAGAGGGGAAGCAGAACCAAACGGCACCACTAAAATAGATGATAAAAGTATCCGCCCTATGCCCCATAATGGATGTCGACCTCCTAAAAAAAGACGTTGATTCGTACTATTCCTACGATTCGTACGAGGCCCGCCAGACTTGCTTCTCGCTGCGCTCGATCAAAGAAAGGCATAGACTTGAAGTCCAAACGCCATTCCCTAAAACCTTATGAGCCAAATCCAGGTGCGCAGCGAAAAATTTATTGTACATTTACTTTCCCTGCTATGCATAAAACATGTTTGAAAACTGTTAGGATGCATAATGGTATATGGGCAGTAGAACATGCCATTTTCATCCACTGCGAGATATACTGGAGAACATAGAATTGTGGGAATTGAAATTTGAACATCTGCATTCCAGTTAACCCTGTGTTATGTTTTCAGGAAGATTCGTTCACTTTTCAGTGAAACTTAGCGTTGTCTAATTAAAATTTCATGCTCTTGGTTTTTGCTCATTCAGGTCCAGAACAAAGGTCAGCAAGTAAACAGCAAAGAGGCTTTGGTAAAGTTTCACAACTCCAAGTGCATTCATTAACTAGAGGTTCTCCCTTATGACCTGTTCCTGCATGAGTTCTGTATGCAGGTTCGTTGTGAGTATAGGATGGCAGAATTTAGTACAGGAGGTCGGAGGAGAAAGCCAAAAGGTGACAGGTGTGTTCCAAATTGAACAGTAAAATTTGATCAAAAAGAACAGTCCAGTCCGTCTGTATGTTGGATAATAGTTTCATTTACTATCAAAACAGACTTCAGACATAGCAAATGTGTATTATTTTTCTATTTACCTTATCAACAACCTTCTTTCCCTGCATCTTGTGTTTTTTTACATGTCTTTGTAGTGTTTTTGCCTTCTGATTTGAGTCTAGCATTTTCAATATACCATTGCATTTCCTAGTAAAGACCCTCGATTGAAGTATGGGTGTCAGATCAAGACCACTGTGATTGTAACAGTGTACTAGTGTGGATGCCTTTGCGGGTGGCACATACCAACATTGCATAAGTGTGACACCGCCAGCCAGGTGCCCACAACTGCAGTAGAGGATTAGCAATGAGATTAGTTGGTTTGTTTTGCTTCTTCAGAGGAAAGTTAGCTTCTTTATTAGTCAGTTTGTTAGGCACTGAGCTCTACATTAAGGGCATTGCTTATTGAGTTTGGCAAGCAAAGATTTATCCCTAATTAATCTAAACCAGCAGTTCAGGGCTTCCTTGAGAAGGCGAACTTGCCTCCATCTCATTGCCTAAATCCCCACTTCCCTGACACATCAATAACACAAATCATAATTAAAATCAGGAATTTTCAGGAGTTGCATCCGGTGCAACATAAGCAAATAGTGCTGCAGTACTTTAGTGCTTCTGAGGTGAACACCCAGTGTGCAAAGTGAATTCAGGTTGCAGGAATTTACATGGCGTCTGATTTCCCATACGACTATAGTAGTAAACCAAAGCTATAATTATCTTGCAGGCGATCAACGGAAATTTCTCTTGTTATTCGGCAGACAATGGAGGCAAGCATATTAACACATTTGATGCTGCGTTCACAGGTCAGTTCTGTTTAGTCCGTAGTATTCGTTAAGAAACTTCAGTTTTAAATGATATCATTGCCAATGCCAACTCCCCATGCTTATTATACTTGTTTGCAGATTGATATATTTGTCCAGGTTCTTCAAGCTGATGATGGTAAGCGTGCTACCTTCCTACTTTCAGATTGTTGAAGTTGTCTCCAGGCTGTATTTACTCCCAGGACCCCTCTATTATTTATTCTGGAATGAACTCCTTTTTTTTTCTATCCTAAAATGAAGCCAAGCAATGCTACTTATTTTCCGTAGACTGAGTTAATCTAGATTATGCTCTGCATGATGAGGCATGCTGGAGACCAATTCTGATGCGTGCCTTTTCCCCCTTATTTAACTCAGTCATGCTATAGCATATTATTCTTTACTACTATATTGCTCAGTTATGCGACAGTATATTACTCTTTTGCTTGCTTGAAATAATTTAATCATACTTTGTGCTTAAAATTGATTGTCATATCTGGAGCATGACCATGTGTATAACAGGAACAAGGTCAGCATGCATCCATGCTGCAACGCTAGCTCTTGCAGATGCCGGGATTCCAATGCGAGACATTGTCACATCTTGTAGTGCTGGGTATCTGTGTTCTAATCCTTTGCTCGGTAAGACACCTAACTACTTTTTTCATATCTTTGATAAGATAAGAATCGTATGGTACAAACAGAACTCAAAGTAATTCTAATGTGCTATATCAGATCTGAATTACTTAGAAGACAGTGCTGGGGGTCCAGATGTCACAGTAGGTATTCTTGCAAAAAAGGACAAAGTGACTATTCTGCAGGTAAAAAGATCAAGCATTCTTGTTCCAAATTCTTAACTCCTGTAGTCTCTTTGTGCGCACAACAAAATTTTACATTTCAATTTTGCTCTCTTGTGAAATACTTCTTTTGTGATTGTTTGCTGCATAGCATTGTTCTTATATACCTTTTGTTATCACCGAAAGGAAGCAGCTGAAAAGTTTTTTTTTTCAAGATGGATGCAAAATTACCAATGGATACATTTGAAGATGTAATGGGACTTTCCATAGAAGGGTGCAAAGCAATTGCAACTTACATTCGAGAGGTACACAACTTTTTGCTGATCTTCCATTATGCTCGTCCGCAGTTTATTGAGCTTGTTTTTTGTTTACATTGACTTATTGACACATTGGAACTTCTGAATACCCCATGTGATACGCTGATTGCTGGCCGTCATACTGAAACAGGTGCTACTGGAAAACACAAAGCGGCTGGAGTGTCAGCGTGGTTAACCTCAACAAGTGGATCACATCTACCCAGCTTGTGTAACATTTAGAAGTCTTGGCTGATCTGTGTAACAGTGAAATTTATCTGCTTACTCGACAGAGTATGAAGATTAAGGCTCCGTTTGGTTTCCAAATGCTAAACTTTAGCCCCATCATATAAATGGGTGCTAATTCGCAAGACGAATTTAATGAGCCTAATTAATCCATAATTTGCAACAGTGATGCTACAGTAACCATCCGCTAATCATGGATTAATATACCTTATTAGATTCATCTCGTGAATTAGCCCAGGAGTTCTATAATTAGTTTTATAATTAGACTTTATTTAATAGTTCTAAGATTTTCTTTGATATGATAGGATTAAAGTTTAGCCCTCAGGAACCAAACACCCTATAATGGCCTCAGCATGTTGAAGATTGCTGACCCATCAATGGACATCACACATCGTGTAATAGGCTTGCTGGTTGGATGAATGGCTTTGGCGCGGTGCAGTGGGCAGGAAATTCCTGAGCTTGTACCGAACTTCCAACGGAGTATGTAACTTCAGAGTTGCTTAAGGTAGCTTGCCAACGAAATATAAAAAAAAATATGACGGACTAATGCAACTGTTCGGATTTTCTCATTGACAATTTTAGTAAACAGATACCAACTGAACGTGACACTGTATGCTGAATATTCTGTTAGTTTATATTGCACCCGTCTGCTTGAAGATCAGATAATGATTTAAGAGCAACAGGTGTTTGCTGAAACTTTAGTTCTATAATTGTGCCTGCAAGATACTGCCACCATTCAGATGCTGATAGGAATATGAATTTGGAATTCGGAGTTCTGACTTGAAATGCAGACAAATGCAATACTTCCAAAGTAATTAACTAGTTCAAATAATGTGCTGAATATTCTGCTTTACGACCAAGTGGCTTAGCATCTCAATACTCCATGTGGCGTGAAAGGAACTCAGAACTAGCTAAATCTTGCTTGAAGATACAAAGAGCTAAAAATACACATTTTCTATCCTCAAACAAAGTTCAATACCAAGCGTCTAGACTTGCATAATAAATACCAATATGAGGTGAACAGAGAGTATTGCAATGAATTGGTGATAGACACAAAAGGGGGCAGCGATTATTAGTCAAGCATTCTCTCAAACAGGCAAATTAGTTTTCAGCAGACGCTGCTTGGTTACCGACAGGGAATGCCGGTAAAGTTTCACTATTTTCTTGGGCCGGAGCATCTGCACTTGCATGCCTCATGAACTCCTCCGGGGACATGCGAGTGCCATGGCAGGCACATACTATCTTCACCTCATTTCTACCAAACTTGTATGTTACACCAGATATGGTTCTACCATTTGGTCCAGTACCAGTGGTAGAAACCCAAGGAAGATCAGGATATGATCCAGACCCTCCAAATTTGACATTTGGTGCGATGCCTGGCCTTATAGCAGAACCCATAAGAGGGAATGCCCTCTCAGCCTTCTTCTCATCTTCCATGTGAACAGACGAAGAAGCACCTGCCTCTGCAGTTTGCAAAAGAAAGAAAAGAGCAAAACAAATCAGTCTTGCCGGTCTGTATAATCAGCTGGCAAAATATTCAAACATGCATGGATAATTTTGGCAGCATAACAAATGTACACATGCTCAGTATGGGATTGCCTTGCATTATGTTTCATTTTGTATTACCAGATTATTGGCAGCCCATGCATAAAGAAAAGACTCATCCAATTATCTCAAACAAGGTCATCATAATATTGTAAAATTAAATGAGCTTAATGACAAGCCATGGTATGCATCAATCATACCAAACACATTGTGGAACCAACAAGGACCCTTGGGATGGAACTGGATGTTAAATCTTCTCTAAAATGTATTTCTAAATAGACACAGGTTATATACCAATCAAATGTTTTAACTCTAGTTTCTGGTAACAGATCTGTTTTTCTCTGGTAACAGATCTGTTTTTCTAAATAGACACAGGTTATGAGCTTAATGTTTTAACTCTAGTGGTAGAGAGATCTGTTTTGTTGTTAACAATAACCATAAAAAAATCACAAACAGAAGGATTCCCCCCTATTTCTCTGGGAAAGGAACGCAAGCACTAACCTTGGGGTCTCTTGCCATCATCAGCTTGCTTGGAACCCGTTTGCTCAGCTTTGTCTTTTACAGTAAAAGAAGACACAGCCTGAGGCGGAGCACCAAAAGCCCATGAAGAGCTCGTCTCAAGTGTCGGTAGCTGGACTGCCGGATAACCAAAAGCAACCTGAGAGGTGCTACTCATTGTCTGGACAGCTAGCCCACCGTTTGTAGGTGGCCTCAACTGCACTGGACATACAGAGTGAAAATTCGGTGCATTAGTTACAGTAGGAGGACCAGATACCTGAGCTTGGACTTGATATGGCGCAGCCACTACATTTGATGCTTGCATAGATAATGGATTCCCAGGTGGCAGCTTTCCTGAGCTTGCCTCACTTCCTGAGAAACTTGACTGCCTCTTTCCTTGAAAACCAACGGCAGCATCATCAGCTGATCTTTTCCTATCGGATCCTTTGTTAACAACAGAGCCCTTAGCACTGTCTTCACGCTGTGCAACCAACCAAGAATTCGAACCTTCTGCTTCTGACTCCGCAACATCCTCATTTTCACCAGTTGAACCATCATCCGTACTAATTGAGATAGGTGCATTTTTCGCAGCCCCATCAGAGCTCTTACTAGATGCATCAGGCTGGTCACCAGCTGTCTGATGCTTCTTCTGAAAGCTCATCTCTTCAGAAAGCAAGTTGCGGTTACTTAAGACTGGCTTCTGTTCCTCAGAATTATTTCCACTGTTATTTGACATCCTCCCATCTTGATACCTGGGAAGCTGAGGCTGAAGGCCCACTGGTTCGACGGATCCATCTACCACTGGAGCAGAGGAACTCCCTGGTTGTCCCCAGAAATTCCCAAATTGTGGTGCAACAGGGCCGTGCCTCTGTTTACTATTCTGTTCTTGATTCGCAGGGTTTATTTGATAATACTTCCCAAAAGGAGCATCAGGAGTTTGTGAACCAACTTTGCTACTGCTTTCTTCCACCTGAGGTTCTGCTTTTGGTTCTAGAGGAGCATCTCTAGCCTTAGCCTTCCCAGATGATCCGCCCAAAGAGAGGCCCAAACTAAGCTCAAGGCCATTTTCCTCGTCCATTTCCAGTTATTGGTAATTGTAATGATAGGTATGCGTAGTTACAGATTATTCTTCACACACTATGAGGATGACATAGACCGCGCCATTGTATACTTACTGCCATTCAAACCATCATCCCTGCAATAAATACCTTAGGTAAGAGATTCGTCACATGGGGAAACATAAATTAACTAATCACTTAACCAAGCAATTCATCACATACACACACACACACACGCAAAATAACTAACATTTAACAGCATTTCACAAGGAAAATCATGGGATTTACACAGGAAATCAAGGCCCGTCATCCTAGAACAGGGATATGTCTTATGTTTCGGTAATCATTTCGTCAGAACGCGATTTCGAACTGGGGACGGACTTAAACTGGGACTCAGGGGCGGACCCAGTATAGGACATGTACACCCAATAATTATTACAAAAAAAAATCGAAGTTAGTAGGTAAAATCCATGGTCAGATCCGAATACAAATAACACACGTTAGGGGGTTAGGTTGTTCGATTTCGCACAGCAGGAAAGGAAGGGAAGAGAAAGGGCAGACATACCTTGTCAGCCGGCGAAGCGCCCGACGAAGAACTGGCAAGGGCGGCGCCACTCCCCTGTCGTCGCCGCTTGGAAAGAAGGCAGACGAGCGAGCGAGCGAGAGAGAGAGAGAAGAGACGGGAAGAGGACTTCCGTGGGGGCTCGTAAGGTTGGGTAGATAGAGATCCTCCATCTATAATCCAGCCCACCCAATAAGCCCACGGCCCATGATTCCTTCCACGCTCAGGAAAAGCACAGCAAGCGGGAGCAGCAGAAGGCCCAATTCGGTCAGCTGGCAAGACTAGATTAAATTAATGTAGTCAACATTCTAAAATACAAGATTGAACATCTATTCAAACTTTATGCAATATTTTGGATAAAGTAGTTCAACATTTACATGTAAATTTTGAAGCATTAATAATTATGAGAAACTGCAAATTAATAATTTAGGGACCTATGTGACACCCTTAAACTATGACACCCTTAAACAAGTTTAGTGAATACTGATGCAATTTACGCAATAACTTAACATGCTCTGCCATGCATTTTTTCTATACACAGAGAAAACGGTTTGTGGCCAATATAATCTGCAGTCCGATCATGTATCTTTCTAGGAACGTCAAAGCAACTAAAATAGATAGGTTTCACGCTTTCAGCATTGGTTACAAACTTGCTACCATTTTTCTTTTTATTAAGCCTTTCTTTGCTCTCAGATCTCAACAGATCTCCTGGATGAACAACTTGCATCAGAAACATACAGAAGCTACATCGAAATCAAGAAGCTATTTTTTTCTCATCTGCCTCATTAGGAAGGGTCTCCAGTTTGCCGTTCTTGTCAGGAGCTGTATCCACTTCATCCAGATTTCTGAACCCAAGCTCCGACATGTCTTGCTTCGCCATCAAGTTTCTGAGGAAGACAAATTTTGAGATTTAGCACCACACATGGAAACAATGATTTGAAATCTTAATGGAAAGAGCAGCAGCAAACAGAAAAAGAAGCAAAAAGTGTATCTTGTTATGGACCAGCAAACAATTTAATGCTAAGTGAACCTTGTTATGATGAGCTCAGATACTGAATTTCAGAGATCAAAGTCGGTCAGAGGTCAGAGCTCACCCCAGGGCTAGTAAGAATTCGCAACATAGAACAATGAAACACTATCTCAAAACAATCAGTGCAGCACCAAAACGTATCCTAAAAGTACTAGCTGCATGCCCACTTGTGGTTGGCATACATCTCGCTTCACTTGATTACCAAACACTGACTCTATATGGCACACTGCACATGTGTTAAACCTGAGGATGCAAAACATTCTAAGAGGCCAAACTATGTTGCCATGGGCTATTGTAGCCATAGCAGTTACTTCCCTCAACAACTGAAAATGGATCAGGACATGATGTAGCTTGCAGATCAGCACATGTGCCCAAAAAAGAACATATTTGTCAATCAAACTAAATATTTTTTTGTCAAAGTAGAGAAAAATACAGAAAGCATTTATGAGTGTAGGGCAGAGAATTAATTCCAAGAATAGGGCAACTATCCAGAAACTCCAATCCAAACATAATATGTTTGCACAGCTTCCTTGGACATTAATTTTATAGTATGTAACATACTAACCACAAAACTTAATTGTCGCTAGGTTTAGGAAATTATTGATATGCCAAAAACGAAGTTGTGTATCTATATCATGATAACTTTTACAACTCTAAAATTAGCATGTAGATAATAAGAACTAAGCATACTAACCTCTCCATCCGACATTCCAGATACCTCTTTGAGAACTGCCGACATTTTTCAGACTGGAATCCTGTTGATTTCAGGCAGGCAAGATAGCCTTTCTTCTCCTGTTTGAACAGTCACCATTCATAGAACAAGTATAGAAAAACAATGGTAATTGATGAAGAAAGTCTGCAGCCTTACCAAGTCGCACTCATGTAAGTGATCCAATGGGAATACACCTTTTTCAGGAGGCACAGGCCTCACCCCCCTATTTCCACCAAAAGCACCACCTGTGACAATTCACATTGTTATTCAGATCTTCATATTAATATAATCCTGCAATTTGGAATGACAACATATGAATGAGGAGATGTCGCTGTAAAAACTTGTAACAGATGCCTAATGCAAACAAAAACAATGAATAACAGATAGGAAGCAATGTTAAGAGGTCAACCCTGGACAAGTACACCTCCTTACCGGCACTCATTTGCCAAAAAGTTAAGTGTTTTGATCAGGAACAGTCAAGAACAAAGGCTTCCAAGAATAAAGTTGGATCTCTAGCAATCGTGTGGCCGATGCCTCAACGCTGCAACAACACAATAAACACTATAGCTGGTAAGTGCAGTATACGGAATTTATCAACTGAAACTTCAATTTTGTATCAGTGAATGCCATGTTTACCCATTTAAAACAAACTGTCGGATGATATGACAAGTAGACAACCTTGCAGTGCACTACCAAAATATTGACAAGTATGACAACAATAGAATCCAATACATGCATTTTGTACTAAGTATTCTCTAAGTTGCAACAACAAACAGCCACCACCGGATGCATGAGGATCTGAAGATGCATTAAGTTTTAACAACTGAAACCATCCATAGACATAGGACCAAACTTCAAACAAGGAGTAGCCAGATATCAGAACATACAGATGCACCCAGAAGACTAGCAATGCTGTACGATATGCATGCATTACGAATCGAAGGCAAGTCAATGGTCACCCATATAGCAGATTGAAAATTAGGCATACAGGTTCAATCCAATTAGTTCGAAGCTTCATATGATACTGGTCTTGCATTCACAAATCAAGAAAATATTTATATTTCGAATCGATCCAAAGTGGATGGAAGTCTAATCTTCGACGGGTGAGAATCTGAGAGTAGAACAACACCTCACGGCTGCGCCTGGGGCCTGTGAGAATGCGCGGCGGCGCGGCACTGATGGACTCCACTCGTAGTCGTAGGGAGGGGAGGCCGCTGCTCGCCCAATTCCGCGAGGCTCCCGCGCCGTCACGCCCACGCGTGGCTGAGTGTGAGGCTGATGCGCGACGCCAAAGCCGCCCGCCCACGCATCGACGCCGTTGGCCGTCGCCGCTCGGCGCTCGCGCTCGGTGTTGCTGCCACCGTGAGGACTTGGGAGTAGGAGGGATGGGAGGCAGCCGCGTTCCGTCGAGGTGAGGTGGGCTGGGCTGGTGTCTGGTGGCTGAACCTTCGGAGTTTGTGGGCTCTTGTGGACTTGGCTGCTGCTGCGCCACTGAGTTCGGCCCATATACAGCTGCTGACATTTTCGAATATGTGTCCCTTGGACCCACTCGCCATAGGGAGCAATCCTGGCAAATGCTTTGGAGTCGTATAAAATGTACCCTTCCCGTCGCGCATCAAACCCTAAACCCCTTCGCTCTCTTGTCGCACCGCCGCCATGTCGCCGCAGCCGCCACACCCGGTGTCCCGTGAGACGGTGGCCGGCGCCGTCGCCTCCCTGACCAAGTGGATGAAGAAGCGCACCGCGGAGGCGCCCCCCAACCTTCTCGCCGACGAGCGCGACGACCTCGTCGTCCTCCAGCTCTCCCTCCGCCGCATCCCCGCCTCGCCCACCACCAGGCCGCGCCTCCTCCCGCTCCCACACCCCGTCGTCGGGCACGATGGCGCCTCCGTCTGCGTCATCTCCGACGACCGCCCCAACTCTCGGTCCCCGCCCGCCTCCGACCTCCTCGATGCGTCCAAGTCGCTCCACCGCCTCCCCGTCTCCGAGGTCATCCCGCTCTCCACGCTCCGCACGGACTACCGCCCGTACGAGTCGCGCCGCCGCCTCGCCGCCTCCCACGACCTCTTCATCGCCGACCGCGCCATCCTCCCGCTGCTGCCGCGCGTCCTCGGGAAGGCGTTCTACTCCACCAAGAAGGCTCCTATTGGAGTCGATTTCACCCGCGTCGGGTGGCCGGAGCAGGTCCGCAAGGTGCTGGGCTCCGCTTTTCTGTACCTGCGGTCGGGGACCTGCTCGGGAATCAAAGTTGGGAGGCTGGACATGGAGGAAGAGGAGATCGTGGAGAATGTGATGGCCGCGGTGGAGGCGGCTGTGGAAAAGGTGCCAAAGAAGTGGGCCAACGTTAGGGCGCTGCATCTGAAGGCTGTGGATTCAGTTGCCCTGCCAATTTACCAGGTTGTGCCAGAGTTGGGTATGAAGATTGAGGTGCCTGAGGAGGTTGAATCTGGGGTGATCATTGATGCTGCGGAATTGGAGACTAAGGGGAAGAAGACTGACAAGAAGAAGAAGGCATTGATGTACCCTAATGCCAATGATGATGAGGGAGTTGCCAGTGAGAGTGGCAAGAGGAAGAGGAATAAGAAGGAGCAGATTAAGGATGTTGAGATGCAGGAAGAAGTTCAGGCGGAGACAGAGAAAAAGAAGCGGAGGAGGAGTATTGTGGTTTCTGTTGATGAGGGCCAGAAGGTTGGCAAGAAGGGTAAAGACAAGGGCAAGCGTGATTTGGAAAATGAGGTGGAAGAACCCAGTATGGACAATAAGAAGAAGAGGAAGAAGGGGAAGACTGAAGAGGGGAAGAAAAAGAAGAAGAACATGAAGGGTGATGGTGAAGTCTCAGCAGATAAAAGCCAGGAAGATAAGAAGAGCAAGGGGGAGAAATCTGATGGCAAGATCAAGAAGACAAAGAGCAGGGTAAGAGTATAAGGTTACAGTCGATATTAGTGCTGGAGATGCCTGTTCTGAATTGAGGCCAGCTGCAGATTCAAAGAATCGATGAACTGGGTTAGTTGTAATCATCCTGAAGAATCATCTTTTGTCCAGGTTCCATGCTGTATGGGGAGCCTTACTTAACTTGAGAAGACCGCCTATCAGTTTTACCACGGAATGCTATACATTTGGTCCCACAGGGGTTTCTTCTGAAGTTTCATCTTCAGGTTTTGCTAGCTTAGTAGCTCAAGCCTTTGGGTTGATAATAGTGTGGTGAAACTGTTTTTTGCTAAGACTATGTACTCCTTTCGAATCGTAACAATTTTGTGTCCATCTGAGGATATACTTGTGTTGCCCTGGCTTCTTTGAAGTACCTCTTGCGATCCATTGTACATTAGGCAGCATTATTTGCATTATCAGACTTGCGTATTTTCTCCCACCATGTCACCGTTATCTAGATTTAACACGACCATTATGTTGTTCACTGAACCAATACAAATTGTTACTTCACAATATGTGTTGTGATGAATATTTTCACTTTTATGGGCTACATACATTGGAAATTTGGAATATGTTGTAGTTAAGATCCAGGATCTTAGACAACATCCTGCCAAGAAAATCTTTGCATATACTTGATCTTAGACAAGTTACATTCATGCTGTACAACCTGCCAAGAAAAATCTTCGCATATTCTTCGATGTATTCCCAAATCATCTCTAGTTGCATACTGGAATGACAGTCTATGAATACTATTGATCTGCCTTATCTCTGTTTGCAAATCTATTTTCTCATCCTGGTACTGTACTTTCTCATGCTAAGTCTGATGAAGCTTTTTGGTGCGAACTGGAATTTGTCTTTGTCCGAAGTGATCGTAAATTTCCCCTAATGCTCTGGAATGGAATGTTGCATTTCGTTTGTACTGCTGTACCAGAAGTTCTGAACACATCTGAAATTAACGCTTCGATGAGATGCCGGTAGCTTTACAAGGCATGGGTGCTTCGATTTTGCTTTGGCTTCCCTGATCAAAGGTTAACGAAGTTCTGTCCTAGGGTACTCCGTATCAGGAGATGTTACTATTGGATCCACTAATCATGAGCACTGGTAATCATGCTTTCAGCAGCCTGTTCCCTGCTTCGAATAATACCATTGCCTCTTTCTTGAGACAGAGCATCGACTGGGAAGAACACTGCGTCAATAGGTTCAGAATTCGGATCATCCTCTTCTTAACTTGTTCGGCTACCAACACACAGCACAGCAGCCGGTGGAGGTGGAGACTGGAGACCGAGCCGGCACTCGTGTCGAATGCAGTTAGCTTGCCGACGCCAGTTGCCAAGCTTCGCCGCGGATAAGAGCGGAGTCAAACTGTTTCATCACGACGGCGCGACGTGCTCGTGTCGCGCCATCTCTGGGCTGCCACCCGTCGAATACCGCAGCATGGTCGAAGAGATGGGTGCGGGGGCGCGGCGTTATCGGACGCGTCGATCTTGGAGGCGACGTGCGAGCGACCCAAGCAGAGCAGCCTGTCGACTTCCCCAGGCGCGAGACGGCGAGAAGCCCCGCTGCTGGTGCGCCTGCGGTGACGATGAGGCTACGAGTGGCCGCGGGCCCCGCCCGTCGACCTCGCGCCGGCCGCGATTGGCGGGCGGCGGCCTCGCGTTCCGGAAAGGCTGGGGCGCGTCGTGCTGCGCCCCCCACGCGTGGCGCGCCACGGCTGGCAGCCGCGCCGCACCCCCACGCGGCGCCCATCCGCGCGTCCTCCCGTGTGGTCGCCCTCGCGCGCGCGTCACCGGTCACACCGGATAAGCCCATTCGCCCATCCCACCCCACGGCTCCCGCTCCCGGATCGCCGCGGGCTCCTTTTGACTCGCGCAGTCGCACGCGCCTCTCCTCACTTTTCCGTTTGGAAGCCGGAGCCCTGAGGTGCCGTGCTGCCTGGAGTCTCTGACGCCACCACAGATCGTCTGGGAGTCTCGAGGTAACTGCCGGGCGGGTTTCCAAGCAGCGTCCAGGCCTCCAGGGAGCTCGTTCCTGCTTCTCCGGGAGAGGTACAGTGGTCTTCTTTCCTGTACGTGCGATTTGGCGCGGGCAGCAATCAGTAGTACCAATGGCATGCGCTCCAACTGTTTGTCGAAATGCCTGCGTGTGTGAGCGGGAGAACGTTCTGTCTAGGAGTTTGATGCAAGATGCTCCTTGTTTCGATCTCGTCTGCTCATCTGGATTCTTGGATGCAAGCCGCGAGCAAGCTTTCGTTTTCTTTGATCCAGGAATTAAAGTCAATTGGTTGGGCTATCGTAGCTGGAATGTGTACCTTTGTCTTGTTCACAAGCTAGAGCTCCGTGAAGCCTCCACCGTTTAAATCCTTTTGGGGCAGTTAGATGCTGGAAGGGGTAGCGATGCTAGCAATGCACACCATCGTTGTTAGTTTAAACAGCGCCACACATTTTACATTTTTCACAATGCCATAGAGGTTTTCAGATTGGTTCGTGATCTATTATAGAGGTACTGAGCTCTTGACATGTTTTTTTTTCTTTTGTTAGGTAAAAAAATGTATCATCAGGGTTGATGCATCTACGTGTGACATAGATGGAGGACTATTTTTCACGCTTCCTGAACCTTGGTTGGCAGTTAAGACAATACTTGACAGAATTGATAGGTGCCAACTTGAGCTTGTATCTCTTAGTTAACAAAACCACCTTGGATTTGGGCATGCTAATTTCAGTGCTCATGTGGGTCTTGTTTCTTTTGCTATTTCTGAATTATAAGTTCCTAGTTACAGGGTTCCTATTTTCAGTCCTCCTGTTGGATAGCAATATTAGATGTATTTCATTTTGAGAGATGCGGAACCTTTTCTTCTTGGAGGCAATATGGTCCGACTTTCAGAGGTTTGGACTGGATGAGATGTGCTTAATCGCCACTAAAAGAAACAAATGCTTCTCAAAATTGGGAGAAACCTGAAAATTGGTGTTTTTGTTGTGTTTTTCTTTATTTTTATATGTTTGTATTTCTCTTGCCAGAAAATTTGCTCGGATACATTGATTGGATTCCTCAACGTCTTGAAATACAATTCTCTGCTAGTTATGGAGGATCATTGCCTGGCACTACAGGATATATTCATGAAGGGGCATATGCATTATCTATCAGTAATACTACTACAGAAGAGCAAACTGCAAATGGAATATCTGAAGGCACAATTTTCAGGAAAAGATTTTCTAGTATTTATCAAAGGTTCAGTTTTTTTATAGCTTCATCAATCAGTAAGTATGTGTTTTTGTCCTATGTCTCACATCCACTTTGCAACTATTTGTGGTGCCAGATCATATGGCAGTTCTTCCTATCTTTTGCATGGCTTCGGGGTGGTACGAAGATTGGCGTTCCATGTGCGAGATCAGTGGAGTCTGTTTTCAAGTGAAGTACATGCCAAACTAACTAGGTTAGTTACTGCCTTCTTTGTTCAGACTTCTATGTTTTGCTTGGGTGTGTGCACCTGTCGCACCTTACAGTTCGAGGACTCAAAAGGCCATTGATGGTGTAACCCAGTTTTGTTTATTCTAATTAGTTCTAAAATATGTCATTTTGGTCACAGGATCTTACATCGTTTCTGGACAACACTACAGGGATCTCGTGAAGACATAGGATGGTTGCAAAGAACTCGAGCATCGCTTTGTTCAGTGGATGGCACAGGCCGCTTCAAGGAGATATTGCGTGAGATCAGGTGATTTTTTTGAAACAAATCAGGATGAAGAACTGCCAAATGTATTAAAAAGAAGAAACCCTGACTGGGCAATACAACAAAGCAACAACAACCCCAAAGGGTCGAACAACGACAACAACTAACAACTAAAGACAACCAAGGGCCGGTTGGATTGCAACCTCAACACATGCCACATGACACCATGGCACCACTGCTATAATATACACCACACCAATTTCTTTGGTTCCCAGTTATAGTGAGCTCTGTACAAAAACATTACCACATTATTTTAGCATTGCAATCAGTTTCAGATACTGTAATGTGAAAATTATGATTATACCAAGTAAGTTGAACTGAAAATGATTAATCAGTTTCAAGAATGACCAACAATACTATAAGCTGCTTTATGTTTCAGAAATGGTCTGCACTGCCTGCCTGATACACTGGTTTACTTATTTATTCCTGGTGAGACATCTTTCACAATGTAACAAGTTTTTGCAAATGATCCTTAAATGCCATTGCTTACAAATTGTCTCATCTTACTCCTTTATGCAGGCCTTTTTAGCAACCACAGTCCACTTTATTTCACCAATACGAAAAGATTCTTTTCAAAGATGGGATTGGTTTGCCATATTGCAAAAATTCATAGCGAGGTAATTGAGCTGAAGGTTCGCATGCAAGTTTTTCCTCACTAGTTTGTCTAGCATAGGTTTCATTTTTATTTCGCATTATGTCCTAAAGCAACAGCTGCTTGTGATAGTGTTTCTTACTATTACAATTTGTACTTACATTTTGCTTTGTCTAGGCATCGGTGGAGAAAAATGCATGGAAACTGAAACAATACATCGAGGAGCTCTACTGGGGATCTGGTAAGCAAGTTTTGCTCCTTGGCCATAGCAAAGGTGGAGTTGATGCAGCTGCAGCTCTTTCCTTGTACTGGTCTGAGCTCAAGGGCAAGGTTGCCAGCCTGGCATTGGTTCAGAGCCCATATGGTGGCACCCCGGTCGCCTCTGATATCCTTCGAGAAGGCCAAATTGCTGATAAGGAGACAAGGAGAATTATGGAGCTCATTGTATGCAAACTAATCAAGGTCCTCATCATGAACTGTTACTCAGTCAAATCCATTGTTTATTTTCTTTGAAAGGGCAGGAGCTCTGCCAATTACTTAAGATAGATAAAAGGAGAAATCTGTTGTTTACAAACTGTTCATTCATGATCTCATCCATTTTGGAGTCTTAAACAAGTGAACAATTGCAGGGTGACATGAGGGCCTTGGAGGACCTCACCTACGCCAAGAGAAAGGACTTCATCTCCAAGCACAAGCTTCCTGTTGATGAGCTGCCGATAATCTCCTTCCACACCGAAGCCAGCACCGCGCCAACAGTGCTCGCAACTCTGACCCACATTGCCCAGGCCGAGCTCCTGCCATGGCTCCCCTTGCCACGGTTCTTCCTATTAGCATCCGAGTTTGTCGAGTCAATGCTTGCCTCTCTGAAGGTCCCTGTGGTCGCACCCGTGTCGGCGGCGATGGCAGTCACCGCGCTCCACCTGCGGTTGCGGTACGGCGAGAGGAGCGACGGGCTGGTGACTCGGCGCGACGCCGAGGTGCCCGGATCGGTGGTGGTGAGGCCCGAGAGGAGGCTAGACCACGCGTGGATGGTGTACTCCACGCTGAAGAAGGGCAGCGCTGAGGCTGATGCAAGTGAGATGTGCGAGGCTCTGCTGGCCATGCTCGTTGAGATTGGAAGGAACAAGAAATTTCTCTGATCATCTGGTCATCTGGAGCTCTGGATCGTTGTTTGGTTATGCAAAAAATATTGCGCCTGAAGTCTTCTTTAGTGTCATGAACTGAAACTTACTAAAGTCGCCAGAGAAAGAGAAAGAGAGAGATGCTACAGCGAATGATAAAATACTATAGCCTTTACAGGGAATAGTGAAAACTAGATTGTACTTTTCCTTTGTTGGAAGAAAACACACTTGGCAATATGCCATTTTGTTTTAATGAACAATGACTCTTTCGTGATGTATTATGTTCTTCACACTTCACATTTTCATTCAGTATTTTATTATTTTTCCCATCAATGTATGATGCGTTTCTTACACCACTGGATTATTCCATTCCCTCTTCTGAGTACCCAGTTGCCGATTCACTCACTCATAATAAACACACACGAGCATAGCAATATTACCATCTCATGACACGTATAACGTATTGTCGTGATCCCCTTAGCTGATTCCGCCTTCACGGTTGGGTCACGTAAACTAGCAACTGCTGGGTCCCGAAGCGAGTTGTAGGGGGCCCAGTGTCAGTGCCACTCTCTCGTCTCCTCGAGGCTTCCACCCCTTAAACCCTCATCAAAACCGCTGCTCGACGAATATTTCCATTTCTGCCCTTTCCTCGCTTCCGCCCGCCGCCGCCGCCGTCGACGCAGCCATGGCGTCGCGGCGCTGCCTCCTCCGCCTCCTCTCGAGCCGCCTCGTCCCTCAGAGATCTCAGCCTCTTGCACCGGTCTCGATCGCAACCCCAACCCTGACATCTTTGTCCGAGCCCCTCGCCCATCCAGCTCCCCGGGCCCTCGCCTCCCCGCGGCTCCACTACCCCTCGCGCTGCCACTTCGCGACCCGCTCCTCCGGCGACGAGGAGGATGGCGACGAAGAAGAGCACTACGACGACGAGGGGAGCGAGGGGGGGTGGGGGGAGGAGGAGGAGGAGGCGGTGGCGGCGAAGAAACCGAGCGGGAAGACTGAGGAGGAGAAGGTAGCGGAGGCGGCGGAGATCGGGTACAAGGTGGCGGGCCCGCTTGGGGCTGACGAGAAACCCTTCAAGCCCTACGAACCCGTCTTCGCCGTCGTACAGGTCTGCTCCACTTGGCCTCAATCTTTCGATTTTGAGGTTGGGGGTTGGATCTAGTGTGTGATTGCGTGTGATTGTTTCTACCTTCAGATTGGCTCTCATCAATTCAAGGTGAGCAATGGCGATTCCATCTTCACGGAGAGGTTAAAGTTCTGCGATGTAAATGACAAGGTACTAGTTGCACTTCGATGGCAATCTATTTTACTTTTTAACTTGTGGTCTTGCTGTTTCATGTCATCTTCAAATAGTTGACTTCGAGGAGATCATGTTGCTGTGCATTATACAATGACATCTAGAAATTCGAATTGCATGATCATGTAATGCAAATCCCACTCTTGTAGCTCTGTTTATCTATTAGTGCTTTTGGGCATTGAAATTTCGACCAATTTATGTTGAGAATTTAGGAACCTTGGCTTATACGTAGGTGTATGCTGTTTATTTTGCCTCTGGAAATTTATTTTTAGGCTCACCTTTTCCTTTCAATTACTAAAGCAACATCGAATTTTTAGTATCTTGAGTTGTTATGAATTGGTGATTAAGAAGGATTATAATTCCAGCCTTCTTTGAGTTAGATATAGTACATCTCTACCTGATTTCATGCTAATGTTCATTTAGTGTATCACGTTGTACAAATTAAGAAACCGAGTTTACTGGGTAACCTCATGAATTCTATTGCAATTCTGGCAACCAGCATATATCTCTATTTCTTATCCTGTATATTTCATTCTACTGATAATTTGCTGTTGGTGATGTTGTCTGCATGACGTTGCTGCAGCTGATCTTAAACCGAGTTCTCATGCTTGGTTCACAAACTCAAACAGTTATTGGAAGGCCAATTCTTCCTAAAGCTTCTGTTCACGCTGTTGTTGAAGAGCATGTAAGATGGACATTTGTTTCTTGAAGTCCACTCTTTTGTTGGTACAACCTTGTTCACTAAAATGAACTTAAGACGTAATTTTTAAACTCTATTTTATCAACATAACTCTGTAAGTATATCTGCTGTATTTATTAGTGGAATTATGGTTTGCAAAATACATGTCAGGCACTTTCTATCTGTCTATACAGATTTCAGATTTATTGGAACACATTTGTTTTAATAATTTGATTGGTATGCATGCGTACCTACTTGTTGAGGAGCGATGACCTAGTTACACCAGCTGATTTGATGCATTTGAGCTTGCATTGCGGATAGCAGTTTAGCCTTATTGGCGGATTTCCTTGTTTGGGTTATAGTCCACAGTTTTCCTTTGTACTCATTTTCTTATGTCTGTACTTTTATGCCACCATATATCAATGATTGTAATTGTAACATCTAAAACACGTTCCTTGTTTAGTGATAGAATCCTGTTGTGCATCTACTCAACATCAACTACAATTATGACTTACTGGCTGATATGTGCCTAGGACCACATTTGATATATTGATGACCACGTTGGACTGCATTGTTCTTATGCATATACCTTGAATTACAATTTACATCTGATGGTTAAGCACTATACTACTTTAGATTTTTTCTGTCATAATATATTCTTCAGACATCTAGAAATTGGTAGTTCTTAACTGTCAAAGATGTGAGTATGCAAAACAAAAAACAAAAACAAAAAAAACCCTCTGCCAACACATCTTCTCGGCGTTACCGTACCAGAGTTCATTTCGATCTGATTGGTCCTTGCAATGTGTTGTTGGGTAGATTTGACTTTAATTTCTCTTGACTATCTTCTCAGGCCCTAGATGCAAAAGTGATCATATTCAAGAAGAAACGGAGAAAAAATTACCGCCGAACAAAGGGCCACCGTCAGGTTAATTTATACTGCTGTAGTTTGTACTATATTCTGTTCTTAAAAGAAACATTGACGTTTTCTTTAATGGGCGTGCCTTCGAAAAATAGGTTTTTTCAGTATTTTTGTCTCGCGTGTCAGGAATCCTTGCCTGTGTTCTTACTGTACTCTAACCATTTCCAGGAATTGACAAAATTGAGAATAACCAACATTGAAGGAATAGATAAGCCAGAGACTGTTGCCGTTGCGGCCTAATTTCAGGTTGAAGAAGGAAGGAACAGTGCCTTTTGTTTATGTCAGCAATGCCCAGACAATCCTTAAGGCGGGTTTTAGAAGTTCAGTCAGATGATAGCTGATACCAGTGTAATGACGCTTCTTTTCTTGTTAATTCCAAAGGTGAAGCGAAAGATGAAGCTGTCTCAGCATTCCAATGGCACCATGCCAATGTACTGAGCAGGTTGGGTACTATGGTGTGGATCGGCTGTTGTAGCTTACCTGACACTGATTGTTTTTCTTCATTTTTGGTTATCTTTTCTGCATACATCCTTTATAAATGTGTTCTGATACATCAGTGCCATGTTGACTGCTAGAACCATGTAATAATGGAACCGCAATGCTTCGTAACTCATCCACTCATGATATCATGGGAGGATTTGCAGCTTGCAAATAGCCTCCTGCGTGCATATTTGCTCATGCTTATTAGTGCCCCAGCTTCCTGCGACCGGGCTTTACTAGATCGCCGAGCAAAGCTGCCCACTAGACTCTGTCCAGTTCCATTTGATGGGATCACTCAGAGGGAAGCAGGAGCCCTGCACTTTGTTGTGCTCTGATGTTAATCTGAACACGGTTTGCTCTGTCGGAGTTATCTGTTTGCTGCGGATAACTGGATCTGGACGTCATCGTGCTCCTCGATCAGTCTGTTTCTGCATTCGGCTAGATCCGTTCTGCTCGAAGTTGCCGTCGTGTTCTCGTCGCACTAGCTTTGGAAACGAGAAAAGGATAAAGGTTTCTTGGGTCCTTAGTGGGCGCGAACTATGAGCCTATGACTGATACTGATCGTCGCCTCCCGTCACTTTCGACATGGTATTATACTACTCATATACGCTCCATGAAACCTACAGAAACCATAAAAAAACATTATTTACTCGTACGCTACTTAATTTTCATAATCTTTGTTGTCCCCTCATGTTCTCTCGAGTCAAAACAGTAGCAGCCAGAGGCCGAGCGCTTATTCCTCATGCAGATAGTTTATTTTTTTCCTTTTCTTAAAAAACTCTACTCACTCTGGCACCCACTTTGCAAGTCGCAAGGCATTAACTACACGGCGATGCAAGTGCCACTAGCACCAGAGAACAATTTCTTTTATATTTATAGCCACTTGTTTAATCGTCGTCGTGTGTGATAATTTTACTCGTCTGCTGGTTAATGGATTTAGTTTTAATCAGTGGTGCTGCTGGTGTGCTTGGTGGTGGTCTCCGCGGCGGATTGGGCCTGTGACATGTACTCCTTTTGGTGTCGTGTTGTGTGGTTAAGGTTGCAAGCTTGCGTTCTGCCTAACAACTTTACATATGTATACGTATGTACATGGATGTGTGCTCTTTGTTTTGCTCTTCTCTGCTATGATGACCAATCGTCTCCCTGTGCTGCTGCTGCTGCTGCTGCTGCTGCTGCTGTCGTCTTGATTTCACCTTTCGTTCCTCCATGCATCTGCCTATCTTCTTTGAGCCTGAACTTCTGATCGATGACGATCCAGCGACTGCAGCCGAAGAGCAATCTGCATTCTGTCACTCGTGGCACCATTAACATAACAAGTTCGTAGATGGTAATCTTAATAGCTTCAGTTGCCTGTCAGTGCGGGACAATCTCACTGGTGTTGTGTATTTCCGACTTAAAGAAATCAGATGATGCATCAGCATAAGATGATCCTTCTAATGGATAAATGGATATACACATGCTCGGATTGTGCACCAGGTCAAGTTTGGACAATCGGTTAAACAATCTGGCTAGCAAACATTCACTACAAACACATCCCGGGCAACAAATCAGCAAACCGAAAGATCCAGTTACTAGCATGCCGCTGTCATGGATCAAGATGATCTTTCTTAGCAGATCTCCCACACTGAAATCTCTCTGGTCAGGACCCAGGGCTGATTGGAAGCCGTGTTCATCTGCATTGCCTCCCACCAACGCAAAGCTGCCACACAAAAAGTCAGAGCTGAAGGCTACATGATGCGCAAAGCCACTTTTGGCAAAGCTAGCGCGCCACCATTGGTGGGTGTCATCGCAGGTCTCACATCCCATGCTGTAATGGAGGAACTGTGCCGGGCATTCAGATTGGAGCATATCCCGTCCTCAAGCGCCTGTTTTTGGTTTAAAGAACTGATGTGGCGTCGTGTTTTGCATCTTCCTTTTTAGGTGCCCCTCCCCATCCCCTGCTGCGTGTCATGGTCTCTCATTGAAGTAGATCGAGCTTATCCAAATCCCTAGCTTCTTCCTCCTTGCTGCAAGCAACTTGCCATCCTCTTTTTTCGTGACAAGAAAAAGGCCATCATCTTCCTGTTGCTCCACCTTCTTTAGGCACTGAAATATATATGGAACTGAACATAAATTCAGTAGACACTTTCGAGCTGAATGCTACAGTTGTGTCTTGTGGCAAATTTAGGCAAGAGGGGGGCAAAAGCATACGCTGCTGGAGTGGTTTTAGACTTTTGCTTGTAATGTCACATTCAGAAAATCTCAACCTCCAGCTTTGAAGGCTAATTAGGAGCATAACAGAATATGCTGCAATAGTGGCCTGTACTTTTTTCTTTGTAAAGTTGGTCTCGGGAAGATTCTGAGATTATTCTAATAACCTGATGAGTTTTCTAGTAAGCTTCCATTCACCAAATGTTAATCTGCTTATTGCTGGATTCTTTGGAAAGTTGACGGTACGAAGCATGGCATATGCTGCACGAGTTGCATGTACTTTTGTTGTCACAAAGACTCCATATGATCATTATTTTTAACTACATGATCGATTGTACCGCGAGATGAATTGTAATGCCCTCCTGAAACAAAAACAAAAGATGAACTGTACTGAATTTCCAAGTTTTCACTAGTCCATTGTCATTATGATAATTTTGAATAGGGAAAAGTCTGATTTACACCCTCGAATTAACGCAAAGTCCGATTTTCAACCTTCAACTATAAAACCGGATAACATAGGTCATCCAACTATCGAAACCAGATAAGTTCGGCCCTTGGAGTGGTTTCATAATTTTTTAAAAAGGTAAAAATTCAAATTAGATCTAAGAAATCAAAACTAATTCATTTTAAATCAGAAAAATATGAAACTAGTACCAAAATTTTTCTAAAAATATAACCTATCTATTTAGCTCTATTTGACTCTGATTTATTCAAAAATAATAGGCATAACTATAAGCAAACAAATACTATGAACATAAAAAAAATTAGATCCGAATAACTGACAAGTATAGTACCAATCTATAGGTTACATTTTTAAAAAACTTTTGATATCCATTTCATTTTTTTATTTAAAACGAATTACTTATGAATTTTTTTAGTTTAAATCTAAATATTTTTATTTTTTATAAAATGGAAAACCACCTTCGAAATCACCCAAAGGGCCAAATTCGTTTGGTTTTGATAGTTGGATGGCCTATGTTACGTGGTTTCGTAGTTGAAGGTTGAAAATCGGACTTTAGTGATAGTTCGAGGGTAACATAGCAAAGGACTTTCGGACAGTGCACAGATCAATGCTACAATGGAACAAGCCACACAAAGAACTGGGAGGATAAACAGGAATAGACACGTTCGCTGACCTAAATGCTTTAGTAGGTCCATTAGACTTGGTGGCTCCAAGATCTAGTGGGAACTGCACAAGTGCATCACTGATCGCATAATTGAACATTTGAACATGGCTCTCATTCCACGACGAACTACTTTGGTGGAGGCCTACTGATGAGAGAAAAAGAACTTGAAATGGAAACAGCAACGCAGCACTATGAACAGTAACACTGCATTATAGCAAACAGTCCTCCCATTGCTATAGCGATTGGATGTTTCATAGCACTTATTTGATAACATTTTATGGGATCTTAATAAATAAATAAAAACTATTCCTGCCTTTAATCAGCTATCAAGCATTGGGCCTGGATGATTTTCAGAAAAGGACTTTATGTATATGCATGTGCAAATTGTGCCTGCAGTACAGTCCAGGCAGGGACTTCAGCTTGCTGTGTGATCACAGTACCAACAAGGTGGTTTCTGACTTGGATTTGCTACAGTTTTGTTATGGTGCAAACTGCACCTACATGTATGGTTCATGGCGGGACAATATATCATAGAAGAGTAGAAGTGACTTGTAAATCCTTGCATAACCTGAGAAAAGGAAAAAACCTAGCAAAAAAAATACCTTGTACTCCCTCCATTCCAAATTGTAGATTATTTTGGCAAATCTAGATATATAATTTTTGCTAGCATTTATCTAGATGTAGTATCTAAATTTGCCAAAATAACCTACAATTTAGAAGAGAAGGAATAATTCCTTCATTCTTACTGCATAAATTTCACGTACCATAGATTTCCACCATGACCCGATGTATTTTCACAAATAAAAGTAGGAACATCTATCTGCTAAGCAACCCAACCAACACACCACAACTCGGAGCTGCTGACGTGTCAAGAGCTCAATGTGCTGCAGTGCTTCGTTTATGGTGCCATGGATGCTCATGATGCAAGGAAAAATATGCCAGGATGGACACTTAAAATATGGCCGGCCGCCTACCTCCTCTCCACCCACCACCGAGCTAGTGGAGCAGTGACGCAGCTGCAAATTAACGTTAAAATTAAACAAACACCAATTGCTCAGAGTAACATGTTTTGTTTGCTCCGAATATTTTTAGACAGATAGGTGATGCATCGATAATGCGTGCTCCATGGAAAGATGGCACTGGCAAGCTAGGCCAGCTTCTTCTGCACATGCTTTGCCCGGTCGATGCATCTTGAACTAGGGCCACGGCCACGGCCACTCATCAGCCAACAATGATGCCAGATAATTAGTGAAATGTACTAGTTTGGGCGTGTCAACTAGAATGTACTAGTTTGTCGAGCAAACACAAAAAGTGTTGGTGTCACTGAACCCGCACTCTTCCGTAACAAGCTGGATCAGACGGGAGCATATTCTGCAGATCATCCGAAACCCATTTCGTTCTCAGCATCGATCACGCCCTTCCATGCATCTTCTCCAGAATATCCAGCTGAGATACCTCAAAAAGGTGGAGCCATCACATGATCCCTTGAGCTGAGCGCACGCCACTTGCCGCACCCTGCCCGCTCACCGTCGCCACCTTCAGTCACGAAGATCCCCTCGCATTCAGACAACGAGAAAGCCGGGCGACGCGATGCGTCCCATTGCTTGCAACCACATTTCGACGAGCCAAAAAGGACAGGTAAATCCACGCCGATTCCAACACAAATGGCGGCCGTCTGGTGGCTGTTTTTCTTATGCGTTCGAGACCTGATGAAACTCCAACTAGGATCGCTTCCTTCCGGTGACCGGAAAAGAAAGGCTGTCGCCAAGCAAAAGGGGGGGGCCAGTGCTGTTGCGCCGCCTGCACTTCCAGCGGTGTGTGCAACGGCCATGTGGAGGGATATTCTGCAGGCGATCCCGGTATCCTGTAAAGGACGGGTGCGCCACTGCACTTTCAGGGGTAGGGAGTGCAGGATTGCTGGGAGCTTTACATTGTGGGCGCCGGTTTGTTGAACTTCGGGAATATCGGTATATCCCCCTCCCAATAAGAGGAGGAGTTTTACCATTTTAGGTTAGGCCTCATATGTTTTCCACTTCCTTTTACTATACACGGAACAATTCAATATTTTGCAGTAACCGAAAGAATTCTAATGTTTGGGACGGAAACTAGGGAAAAGAAACTATCCAATTTACTAACAAGTCCAACACTGCTCTGCATCTTCTTATCTATCAATACATGCCGGACAGCAATGCTGTTGGCGGGCTTTAAAAAAAACATTGCTCTATAAGTGCTAGTAAATTTTTTTAAAAACTAATTGTTAGAAATTATGGATAATGTGGGCCTTGCAACTAACCAGATTTCTTAATTTTGCACTCTCTCTCTCATTTGTTCATATTTCAACATTTATATTTTCTTATCTAATATGGCATATTTTTTGTTATCAATTGCTCTATATGCCTTTTCATTTATATTCTATTCATAGTTTTCTCCATTTTACATCACGCCTCCATATATATTTGGCATGTGTTAGTTCAAACTTTGACTTGAGCTATGTGTAAATGGCAACAGATATGACTAGTAGATCAGGTCTTGAGATTGACGAAATCACCAAAGGTATTTTGCTATTTATGGACATGTCATCTACCATTGAAAAATAACACATTAATCCCTACAACAAATCTAGAAAAGTGCGAGCACAAGCGCTGAGTGAAGGACTCAAACTTGGTAGTCCATATTCTACCATAATGACTCTAATCGACTGAGTTACTCTTAGTTCACTGCTTTGGAATAGTTTTATAATCATATAATTGAGTAATTTAGATAAAGATTAAGGTGTAACTTTACATTATTTCTATAACAGCAAAGCTAAGTAAATTAGATATACATTTATGGGTTCTTTTAGGTTATTTTCATAATGTAGGGTGAATATTTTTTTAAAAAACAGACAGATCCCATTATTATCAATGTTAATTAGAGCATACCAAATTAGTAGCCAGGATTTTTTTCTTCCCTAGCCCATATACTGAGAATTATCGTGGAGGCAAGGAAAGTTACACTTAGGGCCTGTTTATTTTCTGCGTAGATTATATAATCCAATTTATATGTGCTAGATTGTAATAATTCAAATTATAATATGAAATGAACATAGTTTGAGCAGCTTATGTGATTATGATAATTTGATTGTATAGATTATATAATCTGGATTATAATATGCAGTGTTTGTTATTCATGTGAATCATAAAAGCTAGATTATATAATTTAGAGGGCAAGTAATCTGAAACAAACAAATTTATCAACATTACCACAGTCTTGATTCGATAAGCCAGCAAGAAGTCAGTGAGATGAAAGCAGGAAAAATTTTTACAGCAGCATGTGTGAGTTCCAGGGCAATCATGCTGGGAAAAGAAGAGACGATTTGACGAAGCACGGGGAAGAAGAACCCAATCAGCAATCGCTTCCGTTCAGCTCCATTTACCTGTCAATTTACTGGTTGATTGATTTACCTCCACCGTGTGAGTTAGGTCCGCATCATTTCACGCGAGTAAACGTCGATCATGGCTACGAAAAGAAAATTCGAGTCCATCCACAGGTTTCACTTCGCAGCACTTGAGAAGAAAAAAAGAGAGGAAAAAGCGACCTCGTAAAGCGGCAGGACGGAATCCCATTAGCGGCAGCGCAATTAGGCGCGCTCTCGATTAAAGAAGCCAAAAGAATTGGGCGCGGCACCGGAAAGGCGAGGCCTTTGCTCTTGCGCACCGTAGAAATTGTTGCCGGCACCACCACCACGGCCACCCGAGCAGCCACCGAGCACCCAGCAAGAACCTCTCTGCCTCTCTCTCTAGGCTTTGACGTCCTCACTGCCACTTGAAATATCGGTGGGCACGACCACTCCAGTGTTCCACTGCTCCGGGCTGTGATTTGGTGCGACTTGGTGGTGGCGGTGTGCGTCTTGGCTTCTGCTTTCTTGCTTGCTTCCTTGGAGGATTTGGACCCGTTGGAATTCAGGAGCTTGCTGGCCATGGTCGAAGGTTTCGGGGATGGATTGAGGCGTGGGGGAAGAGGAGGGTAGCTTCCTCTTCTTCAGTGATCGGGTCTGGGTTCGTGGATCGTGAGAGCAATCATGGCGGCGGGTGGGTACTGTCACAGGTATGGATGCCATTTCATCCGGCCTCTATTTCGATTCTTGGACTCCTGGTTTGGAAGTTCATTTCGCATTTTGTTATTGGCGCGCCGCCGCCGCCGCCGCTCCCCCGCCTCTCGCGGCCGCGCAACCGCTGCTCCTCCCCGCTCCTGCCGCGCCGCGTGATTGCTGTTAAGGAGGGCGCGGCAGCCCAGGTGGCGAATTCCGCTACTAGTAGTTCTGACATGTTCTCAGCGTGAATATTTGGGTATCGCAGGTGTCATGCCATTAGCTCTTTTTTGTTGATTGAAAGCGAAATATCTGAATTATTTGTTGGCTTTGGAGTTGTGTGGATTGGATGATTTTTTTTTTCATATTTGATTATTGGACAGGTGCCAAGGTTTAGTTTGACATATTTGTTAGTTTGTAAGAGGACGTGACTAGCATGGAGTGGTATTTTGTTGTATTTGATTTGTTTGGCAGGCTTGTTAATTGGGTTGTCACTTAGCTACTTATAAGTGATTACATATCCAAGTCTACCAGACTTGTCGTTATCATTTTTACTTGGAAGAATCTAAACCGAAGTCAAGTTCACAAATTGACATTTGTAATTTAAAAAGTAGTTCCCTTGATCCAACCGTTTGTCTGATAGGTTCGTCGATTAAATAAAGTTTGTAGGTTATTTTAGGGGCTTTCCATTTGAAGTTTCAGTCTTTGTGATCTAGATTTTTTGAATCATCCACTCTAGCTTCTTTGGTTGATTTGGTTTTTGTATTTCCCATCTATTAGAGTATTAGTGCTTCAGCATGAACTTTTCGTTGTACTGAGTACCTATTTTGATTTGACCTTGCAGTAAGAAAAGGGGCATATTATTTGTTGTAGTTACACCAATCAGAGAAATAACCTTTACATGTTTGTGTATGTGTATTCATAGAAAGTGAAGGTCTATAGTTATGATTTCTGCTGCCATTTCAGTAATAATCTTAATTTCCTTAATATGTAAGGTTCCCTTACTTGTCGTCAGTATTCATATTTTTCTGTTGTCAGTTCGAACTGATTTTCTTATTGGCATTTTAGACTACAGTCATCATGATGTTTTGTAAATGAAATGGGTATTCAAACAAAGTGGTAGAAAAGAACTTGGCGGTTTTGATCAATAATTATTATTTGTTGCAACTGAATCAGATTTTTTAATCAACACGACCAGTGATGCTACAAAACTTAAAGGAACTTTTGTTTGATCTTGGTTATATTCTGAGGGAAAAATAGCTTCTCTGATCTTTCCATTCTTTATTATGCTATAACTTTTAATTTAGAAACAGTTTTAACTTTGCACTATGCTTATTCCTGACAAATTCCATCCCTGGAACTACTATAGTGAGAAATTAAGGGCATTGGCTACCATATTTGTCCTTAAAAGTCCGATCTTCCCTGATCAGTATATTTTCTGAAGCATGGAAATATTTTTGTCTCTTTGTGGGCTTGCTTGGTATTATTTTTGTAGTAAGATGAACATTTGGACTAATCTTGTCCTGCTATGGTTTCAGGGTGTACTGATCTTTGCAATCGGATCAGAAAGACTACTTTATTCTCTGATGTCATCATAAGTGAAGCCCTCTCTGATGAAAAGCTGTTATCTTGGTTGTTTTCTTGGAGTACTGGTTAACGGATGGTAGCATATTCTCTTCTGTGTGATCAGGCTTGATTTCGGATTGATGCTCCCGATCACTTACGTCCTCTGATCATCCAGAGTATACCATCTGGCAGCTAGCATTTCTCTATTGGAATTACCACCCTTCATAAGAAATAGGGCAAATCTCCTTTGGCAAACATAGTTCAGAGTTCATCTCTTTGTCGGTTTATCCTGAGCTTGTTCCTATGATTGAATGAGATATCAGCAGCAAGATACTTCTAAATGACCTCCCTTAGAAAATCCTCATTTAGTTTGGTGGAAGTTTCAGAAGGTTCCATTCCTGGTCAGGTTTCCTCTGTCATGTGTATCAGCTGATTTGCTGGGCAAATCTCCTTTGGCATTACTTATTGGTTCTTTTGGGCAAATCTCCTTTGGCATTGGCTGCTCCAGATCTCTCTGTGGGCAAATCTCCTTTGGCACTAGTTCTAGTTTTAGCTTTAGTTTCGGACTGCTCTTTGGGCAAATCTCCTTTGGCACAAAATACTACCTTCTCTTATTTACCTCCAGCTGTGAGTAGCAGCAGCTCTATCAGGGTAATTCTCCTTTGGCATTATCAGTCAAGTGTGCTGGCTGCGTGCACATAAATTCGACCAGCATATAAAGAAGTACTTCTGGAAGGTGGAAGGTAATACACCGTTTTCCTTCAACGTTACATTCTGTGGTGCCTGGAAAGTTATGATGGCCATGCGTTAGTTGTAGTCCAATGATACATAACCAGATGTACCTAAATCATAGGTCATGTATTAACTCAAATTTAGAATAGAAGGCTAGAGACAAATGCTTGTCCAGTCCTCACATGGTTAATTTAATTGTGGTGGTGAATATGAAGACAAATTTTGGCATCAACATCAGCAGAAGGCTAAGGGGCCATACATACGCGTCGCTGTGGATAGATAATCGATTAGCATATAACATAATGTCATAATGAAAACGCCTCCACAATGTTTCTCTGCCATTCCTCACGTGGGTGATATAATCATGATTTGTCAGTTGTCATGGTGGAGCCAATAGCAGAACAAAATAGTGAAGAGAGAAATTATGAGCATACCAAGGGTTTTAACAATTGGAACAGTTACTTTTAACAAAAAAAAAGGGACCTAAATTATTCTTAAGTTAATTAAGGTTTGGATATTTGGTGTTCTTTTAGGTGCTGGTACCTCCCGATACATTGCAACCACCGTAAAAAGATCTAGTTCTACAATTCTTTTGTCTCGTTATGATCTCTAATCCTGCGCCTGTGTGTGTGTGCTCGCACGCTCGTGTGCGTGTGTCCTTGGGTATGTTGTAAGGGTTCTCTACCCTTTTTCTTCTTAATATAAAGATACGCAGCTCTCTTGCGTGTTTGGAGAAAACAAATCTCTAATCCTCCTATGTTGCGTTTATTTTCTTCAGGAATACTTGGTCAACTGTGTTGGTATATTGCCATTCCAAACATCAACTTGCTTATTGTTGTTTGTTCTTGAGAGTACACGCCTTATTCTAAGAAGGTGGGCATTCATTGAATCTAACATTTCTTGACAAGATTGTCTTATGTACCATATGGAATGACCAAGCGTGGTGTTTCAGGACTTGGAATCATGGATTTGTTTGCAATTGACTCGGATAGTGAGACATATAGTGGGACCAGTGACAGCGAAGACCAAGAAGAATGTGAATTTACGTACAGCGACCATGCCCAAAGTATCTTGTCCAGCCTGGACGAGAGCATTGGCAAGATCGATAATTTTCTGACTTTTGAAAGGGGGTTTCTGCATGGGGATATAGTCTGCCCTGTTTCCGACCCCTCAGGTCAGCTGGGACGTGTTGTTGGTGTTGCAATGTTTGTTGACTTGGAGACAAGCTCTGGTGACATAATTAAAGATGTAAACAGCAAGAAGCTATCAAGAGTGAGATCCTTCATCTCTGGAGACTGCGTCGTAATGGGACCATGGATTGGACGGGTGATCAGAGCATTTGACCTTGTTACTGTTTTGTTCAGTGACGGGGCGAAGTGTGAAATGCTGTTAAGGGATTCTGAGGCACTGAAGCCCATTCCGCCTATTCTTTTTGAAGATGCACCTTATTTTTACTATCCCGGCCAACGTGTGAGGATTGTTGAACCCTCGGTTTACCAGTCAGCAACATGGTTGTGTGGTTCATGGAGGCCAGGTAGAGATGACGGTGTTGTCTCTCATGTTGATGTTGGGATGGTGCATGTGAACTGGATCACATCTGTGACCAATGTTTGGGGAGATAAATCATCAAGTCCTCCAAACATTCAGGATCCAAAGAAACTCACTTTGCTGTCATGCTTTCCTTATGCTAATTGGCAACTGGGTGATTGGTGTGCTGTTACGGACGACCATGGATGTCTGTGGATGGATTCTGGGAAGTCTTGCATTGTTAGTGAGGCCTGGAAGTGCGACTCTCCTGGGCACATGCATTTGGAAAATTGTAGTTCAGGTTATTCTCAAACATATGTTGTCTCCAAGACAAAGAGTACTGTTGATATTCTATGGCAAAATGGAAGCATATCTCTTGGTCTGGAACCCCAGACACTGGTTCCTGTGAGTACCCTTGGTGATTATGATTTTTGGCCAGGGCAATTTGTCCTAGAGAAACTGGCTGTTGAGGATTCTGCAAGATGTCAACGAACTGGGATAGTGAGAGATGTGGATGCACTCGAGCGAACAGTAAATGTATTATGGATTAGTCCTGCAGGCAGTGACACTGTCAGCTATGGAAGAAGTGGCCCTACAGTGGAGACTGTGAGTGCTTACGAGCTGGTAGAGCACCCAGATTTCTCCTTCTGCAATGGTGAGGTTGTTATCAGGTCAGCTGTGAACATAGAAAAGTCTGAAGCAGATCTCACAAATGGGTCATTAGCAAGCAGGGAATTGGTTACCCACTCTGACTTCTTATCATGCATCGGAAATGTGCTTGGCTACAAGGATGACGGAATTGAAGTCCAGTGGGCTAATGGTGTGATATCCAAGGTAAACTTAGCTTTAACTCTGCCACTAGCTTCTTAAGTGCTAGTCTTGAATCCTGGTCATCTTTGGTCAATCGTTTATTTTCTTAAGCTGCGTTCTTTGTTGATTCTTATATTTTCTGATCTTCTTTTGAGTTTGAGATATGGACCTCAACATGCTATTTGTAACAGATCTCTCTCGTCCAATGTCAGGTGCAGCATTTTGAAATAATTGGATTGGATAAACTTCTTGATAGTTCACTAGAATCGATGCATGAGGAAAATACAGCTGGTGATTCAATAGACATGGCTGAGCAGGAGGAAATGCATCATGAGAACGCAAACGTCTGTTTCTCTATCTATCCTGTACTCTCTCTATCCTGTATTGAACCAGTATTGATCTTCACCTTTTTAAATTTTACTAAGAGATGACCGAACAATTTTTTATTCAGATTGCTCTGGAATCTACTGACTGCACTGGTTCCTTGTGCAAAGCCACTGCCTTTCTCTTTCCCAAGACAGCTTTTGATTTCCTGACAAATGTGGCTGCTAGTTTGTTTGGTACTAATGGTTCTCCATCGCCAAGCTCAGTAAGTTCCAGTTATCTCTTCTAAATTAGACATTGTTTTTTCAGAATTCTAAGGTGAAGTTTTTCTTACAGGTTGTGATAGATCCTCGATATCAAATTATTAGGATGGCAGAAATGCAGACATCTGCAGATGAATTGCCAGAGGAAAAACAAGTAGTGGAGTTGGTGGCAAAGATTGAGAAACCAAATCTCACTTCAGAAGATAACATATCAAAAAGATTTGATGTAGTGACTGACTGTTCGGATCATCACTTTGTGAAGGAAAGTGGCCATGAAAGTGTAATGCATCTTCTGAACCTTTCACTGGCATTTTGTTTCAAGCGATAGCCGTTTCGTGCATATAGAGAATTCTGTGTAATGATGGTTATTTTCTATTCTCTTAGGTTACAAGAAGTTGGGTGAAGAAGGTGCAACAAGAATGGACGATCCTGCAAAATGATTTACCAGGTGTGCTTTTCTGTTGCTTGTAGTTTATTCAATAAGAGCACTTTCTTTAACTGATCCCTATTATGAATGTGAAACTTGAGTAGCTGTCTAATTCACTCAGTATTTCTTGGAGATAGTTGGAACTATTGGTAGTGAATATATACCATAATGCTGTATGTTTGCATACATGCGTTGGTGTCTAAGGGTAGGTGTAAGTCAAAATACTCCATGCTCCACAGGATACCACTAGAACAATAATATCTTTAAAGGAAAGCAGCATTCCTTCACTGGGTGCAGGAAAGGTTTCAAGGATGAAATCTTGCTGCAAGCACACAGATTCAAGGAATCTCTTAAGCAGTCAGTTTTTGCATGGCTTGAGGCTCTGGGCTGGACTCGTCTCACTTCTCTTTTAGCTCTCTCCCTCTTACAGTTTTCCCCCTTTGTTTGGGCCCAAGGGCCTTTTCTATTTAGGGTTTGTGTTTTTCCTAATATAATATTACATATCTACTGCTGTTTTCCTTTTAAAAAAGCATGCAATTATTCCATCTCAAGCTTATTCATATCCATTCAAAAGTACTGAAAAATTAAGTAGGTGTAGATTATTATGTATTGTGTGTGGCCTTTTGCATATTCAGTGTAAAGCAAGCTGTTAAACTGCTACTATGCTACATGAACAATTGGAAACGTAATCATGGTGGGTAGGACAATAGTTCTCTGTGGGGGTTCTTGCCCTTGGTGGCCGGAAAAAATATTTGCCGCCTAGTACTAAGTGATCATAATCTGATCATTAGGTGCAGTAAATAAGTTATTCTGTTTATTATATGTAGTAAAAAAGACCTGGAGCAGCCTATGAGGAACTAGGCTGGAAATAGGCACCCAAATTCGCCTCAACGAGGACATGAACTTGGGTGGTATTCTGTTTCTCAAAAGGTGATGGGGTATATTTTGATGAGTATATGTATGCTTTGTTTCAACTATGCAGATGGTATTCATGTAAGAGTTTTTGAGGAAAGAATGGATCTTCTGAGGGCTTGCATTGTTGGGGCAGCTGGAACACCTTATCATGATAATCTTTTTTTCTTTGATATTATCTTTCCTCCTGACTATCCCCATGAACCACCTGTAAGTTCTCCCACTTGTCTCTACTGTTATTGCATAAATCTGCCAGTTCTTTTTTGTCAAATGTAAAGAACTCTGTAAAATTTCTTTCAGTCTGTTCACTACCACTCTGGTGGTCTCCGCCTGAACCCAAATTTGTATGAGTCGGGAAAAGTATGTCTCAGCCTTCTCAAGACATGGACAGGAACTGGCAACGAAGTGTGGAATCCAGAGAACTCAACTATTCTTCAACTGCTGTTGTCCCTTCAGGCCCTTGTTCTCAATGAAAAACCTTATTTCAACGAGGCGGGCTATGACAAATTTTTGGGGAAGGCTGATGGAGAGAAGAACTCTATCACTTACAATGAGAATGCTTTCCTGCTGTCATGCAAGTCCATGATGTATGTTTTACACAAACCACCAAAGGTATGTCATCAGCTCTGAAGTTTTCGTACTGAATAGTCTCTGAAAACTTATTACTTTTTATGCATCTACGTCAATGGTTCATATGGTTCGACTGAACTCGTAAGTCTTATTCAATTAGAAAAAGTAAAGAATGCTTCTGAAGCTCGAAAACTATGAGTTGAATAATGTGTCAATCTGTACTGTTTTATCCAAGTTCTGCTGTATCGCTCAATCTTAAGAAGATACTTATTGATGTATTTCTCATTCAGCATTTTGAGAAGTTGGTCAAGGAGCATTTCGCTTGCCACGCCCAATGCATTCTGGATGCCTGCGAGGCTTATCTTGGCGGTGATCTCGTAGGACACGCGCATGACAAAGCATACATTTCAGAGGACGGCAGCAAGAACTGTTCAACCGGTTTCAAGATAATGCTTGGAAAGCTTCTGCCGAAGCTTGCCGCTGCCTTCTCTGAAGCTGGGATCATCAGCGGCCAGTAAACCAGAGCAAGCTTGCTCCCTAATCATTAATGAAACTGGGACCTTTTATCAGTGATTACTGTGTATATTTTGATGCTTGTGTATTCCAAATAAAATGCTACCTGGTTCATGCGTTAGTTATGCTTGTCTTGTAAATGCGGAACAGTATATACGCATGATTGCTGAACTGAAATGGTGCTAAGCTAAAGGCAGCTCAAGTGTGGAGTGCCTGGATTGGGTTGTATTCTACGTTAAGTGTGAAAGGTATGTAAATGTGTGTTCTTGAGAGGTTTGCCTAAATTATTGACAGTGCAGTTGTATACATATTTGCTAGTACTACACTCTGAAATAATAAAAAAAAAGACAGCGTATTGAAAGGGCCAGTCCGGCAGTCTAGTTTTGGTCTGGGTCTACATTAACATGAACGAAATGTTTTCTGTCCCATTAATTTCCAAGTTTTTAAACGGGCATTTTTGTGTTTGTGGGTGGGTGGGTGGGGAGTTAAAATAAAGCATCCACAGTTTATCCAATATATGTTACTCCTCCGTTCTAAAGTGTAGGACGTTTTAGTTTTGGCCTAAACCAAAATTTTCTAACTTTGTCAAATTTCTAGGAAAACTGTATTAAACATGAAGGCATTTTGGTGGTGGATTTAACAAAAGTAATTTGATGTTATAAATGTTGATGTACTTTTTCTACAAACTTAACTGAAACAGAAGAAGTAAACCATTCTTTTAAGCTTTGAACAAAAAAAAAGACCATCGTCATCACTAGAAAAACCCTTAACTACTTTTGCCTTAATATTTTGTTCGCCGCTGATATAATTAGTCCACCATTGCCGCGCTCCTGGGATCGTCGGTGGTCTTCGGTGAACTCGTGGCTCATGCAAAATCCAAAATTCTGGAAGATGACACGTTTAAAGAAACTACATAACTCAATATACGTAATGTATGCTTTCATTTAAGCCATAGTTTACTCATCTACTTTCTGTTATTCCATACTCGTCGGAGAATTTCTCACTTTAAAGGAACATGTTGGTTTTTTATTCACATTCCAGCTAAGGATCACACAAGACATGTACATGTATGAATCATATTTCCCATCCAGAATAAATCGTATCTAATGGGCATCCCATTGTTGTGATGAAGGTTTATAATGAGTTTAAATGGTGTTTTAGCTGTTAATAAATTTTGATTTGAGTCTGAAATGATGTATGTTAGTATTTTAACGGTAATAGATTAATAGGCGTGAAGGCCACGCAGGGTGATGTATTTATAGAAGTACCAGAACTCGTCCAAACTTTAGTTGGTGGTTATAAAGGAAAAAAAACAACATAATTATCATAAGCCAAAAAAAGATTGAAACTAAAAGTCTAACTTCATGTAAATTCTCTCTATTGACTAATCTCAAATTCCCATACTCCTTTACATAGCTTGCCTAGTGCGGAAGGAGAATTGAGGAATGGATATGAGAACTGTATACTCTCTCCTTTCCAAAAACAATATAGATTATTTTAATTTGTCCGAGTTATTGGGTTATTATGTAGGTTATGTCTTATATACTACCTTCGTGTTTAGAAATATATGATGTTTAGGACAAACTAGCTAGTACAAAAATAAGCTATGTATTTATCCTAAACATTGTATACTAAAAACGAGTGGAGTATTTCTATAAACTTCACAAAGTAAGAGAAGCTTGACTTAGAAAAAAACTAAAACAACCTTAATTATAAATGTTGAATTCCATGGACCATGGAATTATATTATTTGGTTTACATGATAACTCTAGGCATTATCCTTCTACTTATGATTTCTAGCGGTGTGGATTAGATGCATAATCCTCACACTATTAGCTTTCTCAAGTTTCATTTATGATTTCATATGGTTTCTAGCGGTGTGGATTAGAATCCTCACACCATTAGCTTTCTCAAGTTTCATCTATGACTAGAAACTCTAGCACGGCTTTGCCGCGCCGCGCTCTTCCTGAGTTGGACCAGTGTAATGGCTACCTTCTGCATATTGTGCCCTGGTTATTTAGTTCCAATCTTCTAGAGGATATGGAGTTGCCAAATGCATTTGAGAGTAGTTAATGCAATTGTAGGAGGATCTAAGAGTTTGAGTCAAAGATATATAACTTAACAGATCACCTTTTCATATATACAATTCCTGCTCACACAAATAAAATTGCACAATTGAAGAGCTTGCTTCATAAGTTAGCTCTTACTGGCACAGTGCCCGTGCGTTGCTACGAGTAATAGAAATTTTATCCGAACCTACATGAGACCACCAATTTTATGCTCTTTCACTCAGTGTACAGGCTGTACCACGACCACGTGAGGCATTGGTCATCTGGGTTCCAGTCCACTTTCCGATTGGGACAATTAATTTGTCTAAATTCCGATTAGGATTACGATTGATTTGTCCGGATTCTGATTAGGATTTCGATTGACGGACCAAGGAATCATTGCTTGCTTCGGAAATAGTAGAGATACTGTATAAATTACCAAAGAGCAACATAGATCATTGATAAATATTATCTTGCATATGTTAGCTCTTATTAAATATTACTACACCAAACAAAAAGTAGGACTGGTAAGCAAAGATGTACGGGTACTTGATGATAAAGCTGAAGATTGATTTAAAGCTAAAATATCAATCACATTAGGTAATGATGAATTGATAATGTACTCTTTAACAATACAAATCTGAAGTTATGAGCTATTAGCAAGTTAATCTATTACTTAATATATTGTTGGATAATCACCGCCTATTAAATTTGAGGGCAAATAATATTGGTTTGATTATTCTTAGCTATTTTACCTGTGATGATGGTTGGGTATGATGACAATGTGTTAATGTGATATGCAAATGCATAGATGTTAATTTAAATCCAGAACTATCTTATAGCTATATGTCTTATTGATAATTACTTCTCGACGGTTTCAATGTAAGCCTGAATAAATACATCATTGGAGTGTCAAAGTAATTCATTCATAGTATAATACCAAGTATACATCTTTTTTTCACTTTCAATAATTATTCAATTTGATATTTCACATTGCACATAAACATTCAATTTGAAATTTCACATTCACACATTTCACATTTCACATTCAAATCCACATATGATCATATATACATACTCTCATTCTAAAAATAAAAGATCCTACTATACTCATTTTCATATCCATACTTTTTCTAAATAGTATTCCTCTCTCTCTATGTATACTCCCATTCCAGAAAATAATATTCTACTCTATGCAAACCTTAAGTAATTTGAGCTCAAATGGTGTATAAATCGAAAAAACTCCAACATTTTTCCCAATCTAAAAAACCTCAAAATCTCTATTTCTAAACCATGAAACAAGCTACAATAGCAATGGAAGATGAGAGGATGAAGTTTCTAACCTTTAAACCGTTGGATGGATGGGGGAATCAAAAGCCTTCACAAATCGTGGAGAAAATTGGCATGACCTCCCCTCACGCGAGAGCCAAGAACAGGAAGAACACGAATGGAGGAATGGCTCGGGCAGGGGAGGAAGAAAGGGTGAAGAAGGGGATAAAAGGGCTTGGGGAATTTAGTCCTGGTTGGAACCACCAATTGGGACTAAAAGTTCCTTATTTGTCCCGGTTGGTGGCTCCAGCCGGGATAAATGGGCTCGTGGGCCTCTAGTCCCGGTTGGAGCCACCAACCGGGACAAATGACGGACTTTTAGTTCCGGTTGGTGACTCCAACCAGGACTAAATATCCCCCCACCCTCTCGACAGGCCCCTAGCCGTTGGATCTGAGACTAATGCTTTCATTAGCCTCGGGCCCAAAACTGGGCGGGATAAATGAGGAGGACGAAAGATCGTTTGTGTAGTAGTGTGTCATTAAGAAATTCTTATTGCAAACATATCCATATGATGAATGGGTTTAGTTATGCATCTTCTCAACTCATGCTTAACAAATTGATCGAGGTAATAACATGGTAGAAAAGAAGTGATTATATATAGCAATAATTTCTCTTGATTATATAGACTCTAGTGTATGTCCTTCTATAGTGAAAAGTAAAACCACGCATGATTTCAATTTGATGTTCTGTTAAGATGAACAAAGCTCCATTGCAATATGATCAGCAATAATTTCTCTTGGTTCACTCCAAGAAGCACATTTCAATTGTATAGACTCTACTCTCTGTCCCTCTATAGTGAAAAGTAAAATCAAACATAATTTCAAGTCAATGTTATGCCAAGATGAACAAAACTTCATTGCAACATGATTACACATAAAAAAACTGAGCTATGCAATTAATAGGAACGTTATTACCTCTAGGATAGAAGCACGGAAAAATTATCAGCGTGACTGGTCACACTGCTTATGCATTGGAACAGATGAGTGGCTAGTGTGATTAGAGGAAATATGCTACCATAACATGAATGACCATATAGAGGAAGCAGGTCACGCTCATATCTTGTCTGGTGGTTACTCAAGGAAATCCTAAAATAACTGTTGTTTCTTTTAATATATACCCATCAACGAGCTAGTATAGATAGTATAGATAGTATAGAGAACTCCATCTCTTACACCAGGCTTGCAAAAATAAACTTTTGTTGACGTCATTTGCAGAACAGGAATAGAAAAAGACAGGTATCTTCATGACGGACCAGAATCTCATGTTAGTAGTACCAATGGTGGTGAATGTTACGCTACGCTTAAATTAGAGTTGCTATACGTATGGGAGCTTGTAATTTATGAAGTGCAGTGCCAGCATATTTGTGATTATCAGATGGCACTGTAAAATACGTTAGAATAGGTTGGACATTTTGTCGAGCACGTTGCAGGCAATGGAGGCAACGTCGGCTACGGCCATTGCCGCGTTGGAGGGATGGCGCAGGCACGGGAGCCGTGGCTGGAGCTGCTGCTCATACCACCATCACGTCGACTTGCAGTGGTGCGAGCTGCTCGTGAGGTCACCTTTCGTCGCTGCAGGCTGCAGCTGCACTATAGAAAATTCGACAATTTGGTAGCGAGGCTGGCAGAGGGAAGTGAGGAGATCTTACTTAGCACCGTCATCGCGTCGATCTGCAGCCCGCGTGGCTCCGTGGCCGCGGTGATGGAGAGACAGGGCTGCCTGGGAGGCGGAGCGGCACACCAGCGTCCCGTCCGTGAGACGGGATTCAGGGAAAGCACGGCTCGAGCTTCGACAGGCGGCGAGCTACCAGCCTAGCCAAGGCCCGGCGTTGCCCCAAGTGCAGGCCCACGACCTCCAATAACACGCTACTGCTAGAGCTAGAAGCTAGCCGCCTGAAGCGACAACACAGACTGGGCACTTGCGTGTGCTCGCGAGCCGCAGCATCAGCTTGCTCGAGCGCCTTTTGGCCCAGCGCGACGTGCTCTGCCTCGCGCTTTGGCGCGAGTGACAAAGAGCAGGGGAGCTAGGAGCTTCTCTTGCGCCTCGATGGCCGCGGAGGCGAGAAGGCAGGCGGCGAGGAGTCTAGCGCTCGCGAAGGGTCTGGAAACCACATATACGATGCCGTTTTTGGACGGCACGATCAGAATCCGATGGCCATGAAAACGAGACGACGTGGCCCAATCAGGGCTCGAAAATGTCACCAAATTTAGGTCTATGGAGATTTCATATGCTAGCCATATGATATAATTGTAACGCAGTGTTAAGATTAAATGTGTCATATGAACCGTGTAACTACTTGCAATTACACCTAAATTAATTATTATAATACTAATTATGTCCGCATGGGATTGATAGGAACGAGGAGATGAAACAAATTGCTCTCAGTTGAGGTTTCATTCCGGTTTCAAAGTCTTGGTAAGTTTTATTTTGATGAAATCCAACTCTTTCCCCTCCTCATAAATTTCATTCCATATCAATATTTTTGTCTATGTGGCATGTTATCTAATGAGATCAAAATTCTATGAAATTTGCATTGAGAATGACCTTAAGCCATTCCAATGCAGATTTCATTCTCATTAAGTGAGGTGCCACATAGGTAAAAAGGATATCATGATATTAGAGTTATGAGAAGAGAGAATGGAGGGATTTCATCTAGATGAAACTTTTACACTATTTTCAAGATAGTGAAATAAGTTGAAACTAGCATCGGGAGTCGGTGCATCACACTTAAATGTTATTGACATCCTATGAAATAACAAAGATAAAACTTTATAGAGAGGTGTTTTATTCATCAACTTAAGCACCACAGATGATATGTTACTATTAGAAACAACCAAATGAAACTACCTTCTGGAATTGCCGAAAAATATTCATAACACGTATGGTACAATAGTTTAGTTTATTAACCAGACACGCGTGTGAGTAGCCCAGGGCCCACAATCCAGCCTCTCAGGTTCATCGGGTCCACAAAAATACTGAGGTAGAGTCACACGTGCGAGCTGATTGCCTGAAGAACGGAATGCAGAAAGCCGAGAGCCTATGAGGCGGGGCCCCACTGCGCACCGGGCCTTTGTGAATCCCAAAAATCCAAACCGCCTTTTCGCATTTCTCCAAAATTTTGCGTATAAATTTCTCTCTCCTCAGTCTACGCCGCACTCATCCACCCAGACCCTCCCCCACCCACCTCGCCGGAACCCTAACGGCGGCCGCCGGCGCCGGGATCGGCGGCGATCGCATTGCTGCGCCCCCCCCCCCCCCCCCCCCGATGGCGACCCACGCCTCCAAGTGAGTCGCCTCCCGGCGCCGATCTATTTTGCCGCTCTCTTCGTTCGGTTTCGCCCTTGCGTCCATTCTGATGCGGATTTGGTTGGTCCGGTGAATCTTGCACCCGTTACAGGAGTTACCTCTGCGCGGGAAGCTCATCGTTCGATGATCCCGACGTGGTTGAGGTTTCCCCGGCGGCCGCCGCGGCCGGGGGGTGGGCCTCGGGCCACAATAAGAGGAAGCGGAGCCAGGTGACGTTGAAATTGCCTCCCCCTTTGCTCACTTTGCGTGGTTATGTTGGTCTCGTTGTTTCGGAATTAGGAATTGCGGTGCGTGTGGATGGTTGGTGCAGTTTGGTGATTGCAGCCGGATTGTACTGGGAGAAACGTTTGGTTATGTTACCCTTCTGTGATGTTCAGTAAAAATGACTCTCTCAGGTGGGGCAGAATTGAGTCTATTTGTCTAGATACCTTGAGGTTGGTCGGGTTGAGTGGTTGGTTTTCTGTGATTGTGCTAGAGAAGTAATAGGTTTTGATAAGGCCTGGTGATTATCTGATTGCAAAACAGTTAATAAGTCTTGCATGAGTCATGTTCGAATGAATTCTGGAATCTATGGTTAACTTTTTATTTGATGATCATCTTATTGATGGGCTGGTAGTCAACCATTGAACTGGTGGAGTTAAAAGTTTTGCAGTCCATTCTCTAGCAAAAATAAATAAATAAAAAACCCTTGCCAACTCCCTGAACTATTTCTTAGGAGTCAGAACTCTTGGAGACAACCAGCATGGGAAAGCAGAATTACATCATGACTTCTAATGTACGCAAGTTTATTAAACTTCCTCAAACTATATCAGCTTCTTGAGCTCCCTAGAACAAAATAGGTTCTTGCTTCCCCTTGCATCTCTGTTTCATCTACCATGTCCTTGTTTTTTTTTTGAACTTATGACAGCCCTGGTCATCAATAGGTATACCATATGTATTGTCTGCATATCACACAGGTTCCTCATATCAGGTTAGGGGTGGTAATGGATCATGGCCCCAATACCCCCTTAACAATCCAACTCGGTCCTCAATTATTCTTAGCTCGAAATTATATAAAATATGAGCCTGACCCTTAAATTATTTAGGCCCTTTACCCCTACCTTTTTTCCCAGTTTACCTGCATTGTACTGTTCTTGAACACCTGTCAGGAGAAAAGATACTATCTAGAGGGCAACCTATGTGGGAATTTATGTTGGACCCTCATTTGAGTTTCCATCATTTTTGTGCCTTTCTGTTTTATCTGCTGAGTGCTGAATAATAAGGATTCTGTCCTAGACATATCATATATTATGCATGGTGTGATCAACATAATAACACATGGATGAGTGATGACAGTGGCATTGTCGAGTGCATATCGGTCGAAGTTGTTCGCTGCTGGATTCCCTTTTATGTTGTCATCTCCTTGTTCTGATGGTTAACTATTTTCATTGATATTATGCTTGGCATATTAGTTCTATATTTTAGGTACGCAGTGTGAATGTCAGAATTATATAAATGCTGCTATTTGACATGTCGCTCTTTTTAGAGCATTTGGTATGGTAAATAAATAGCTTCTGAGCAGCTTGCATGTTACAATTATACTGTACCAAAAGATTGTCGATTGCAGTTCTGGAAAATTCTCTCATTGATACATTTTCTTCTGAATTATACTGTTTTGGCATTCTGCTCTTTTTAGAGTATTTGATATGGGCTTCTGAGCATTTCACAATTATACTGTACTGAAAGAATGTTGATTGCAGTTCTGGAAACTACTCTGATTGATGCGTTTTCTTCTGAATTATAGGTTGTACCTCATGAAGTGATTGAAATTGATGATGATGACCCTGATGGAGTTATGATTGTTGGTGATAAAACATCTGTGGACAAGAATAAACAAACTGTTGTATACCCTATGGATTGGGCCAAGCATGGCAAGGTTACTTCCCTCATATTTTTCCCTTTGTCATACCATTTGCTTCTGTACCATGTCAATTTCTGACAGATTCTCTTCTTTGTAAACAAATTCAGAGTAGTCTGGTTCATGAAATTCCTGGCCCAAGCACATATGCTTCAAAATATGCCAATCCATGGGTTGACCTGAAAATGTTTCAAGACGATGCAGTTTACAACTATTCCGATGACTACCCTTATGAGGGATTTGATGAAGACTATGCTTATGATGAAGATGAGTACGAAGATGACGGTTATGATGCTTCACTTGTTGAAAGCGAGTACAACTATAGTTTGTCTTCCAAGTTTGATAACTTGGATATTCCTCCTGGTGTGGAGCCTTCCTTACCATGGATGCAGAAGACTGAGATTGCAAATAAGTCCAAACCAACTAAGATCGTGGATGCTAAAATAGAAGAAAAATACAAGGTGTTTAAGCAGTTCGATACTGTTGATGATCATAGTGATCATTATTATTCTAAGCCAGAGTTAAGAATGGTCCAGGTGGTAAAAAAGGTTAGATTTTTTACCTGCCCTCTCTACCCCTCGTTTCCTTAATTTTAGTTCAGTGCTAAAGTTCTTTCAACAGCCATCAAAAGACTGGGCGAAACGTATTCAGCACGAGTGGAAAGTCCTAAAAAAAGATTTGCCAGGTAGGTAGCTTGTGCTTTCTATACTCTGGTTTTATGAACGCTGGTTGTACTAGTGTTTTTCATTAGTACGACTCTTGATGCACAATGCAGCAGTGGAACCAAGATTTTAATCTAGAGTAGTCCTAACCAGTACATGTATTTAACATATTCTATGATTTGTACGGAAATTTATTAAATTATTAACTAGTAAAGGAGAAAATCTCAAACTTAAGGTAGCCCTTGGCCTATATTGCTAATCACCTGATTTCACCACTGGCACCATGCCTTTGTTAGTATGACATTTGCTTACTGTTTTTAATACTTAAAAGGCACTCTATTCTTAAGGACCAATAATGATTACAATTTAGCTTCTCTTACTTTTGAGAAAGATTTAACTTGGTCTTTTCTTCAAATCGAGCCAGATACAATATTTGTGAGGGCATATGAGGATAGAATGGACCTGCTTAGAGCTGTCATTGTGGGACCAGCTGGCACTCCTTACCATGATGGGCTCTTCTTCTTTGACATTTACTTCCCTCCACAATATCCAAATGTACCACCAGTAAGATTATCTTAACTGAAGCAGTTTATCTCCATCAATTATTTTCCTTGTTTCTTCAGATTGCTTTAAGGATCTTGTATTGATAACTTGTTTCTCTACAGATGGTGAATTACCGTGCTGGTGGTCTGCGGCTTAATCCAAACTTGTATGCTTGTGGGAAGGTGTGCCTTAGCCTCCTAAACACCTGGACTGGCAGTGGATGTGAGAAATGGAATCCATCCAATTCAACTATGCTGCAGGTCTTGGTCTCCATTCAGGCTTTGGTTTTGAATGCCAAACCTTATTTCAATGAGCCTGGTTATGCTATGCATGCTAACACAGCTCATGGGGAGAAGAAATCCCTGACATACAATGAAGATACATTCCTTCTATCATGCAGGACGATGCTGTATTCTCTTCGAAATCCACCAAAGGTATGCCTCTGTTCTTGTCCCAGTTTTTGGAAGAGTACTTTTGTTTCTATAATGATCCTGAACTTTTGGAAACCAATGTAACCATGGCAAGTTGTCAACTGCCATGTGAGTATGGGACTTGACAATTTAACTTGAAATATAGTTAGTACCTTCTCTATATAAAACTACGTTTAGTCATCTATGCTTATTGTATACAACCTTGATACTTGCAAAAATCTGATGTAAATGTACTTTCTGCAGAATTTTGAGGATTTTGTTGCTGGCCATTTCCGCAAGTATGGGCACAACATCCTTGTGGCTTGCAGAGCCTACCTGGAAGGTTCCCAGGTCGGATGTCTTGCTAGGGATGGAGTGCAGGATGTCGATGAGGGCGACAAAAGCTGCTCAGTGAGGTTTAAGCAATCGCTGAAGAGACTGTTTGAGGAACTTCTGATGGAGTTCACGGTGAAGGGTGCAGACTGTGACAAATTCCTCAACGAGAAGGCGAGACCTGGGCCTTCCACAGCAGCAGCGGACACCACACTGAGGCTATAAGGCAGAGTCGGCTTGCGCCAAGTAATAATTTTGCCATTCAAGCTACCACTCCTATTTCAACCTGATAGGGGCTGCGTCAAGTGATGCCCGAGCATCTAACTGCTTCATGTAGGTCGTGTATGTAAATATCCCTGTGTAGATCTTCTGGTAAAACCTAAGTGACATATCCGTGCGTTTAGGGGGAAAGTATTTTTACTGTAGCTATGACCCGCAAGGGTATTTACCTGCGGCCCCCTTGTCCGCGGCTTGTGTTCATATATGATTGGCGTCTCGATTTGGATATCAAAATGAGGTTTGTCTGGTGGACCCTGCTTGATTCGTTCTTGGGATCTCCGGCCTGGTGTGCCGGCTGCTGTATCTGTCCATTGTTTATCCAGTGGACGATGATGCTTTGGTGTAATCGCCTGCCCGTGATCCCTTTGGGTTTAGCAGCTTTGTATGCTTCCGTACATTCTGCAGCACCTGCGCATGATGGTCGCGGTATTTTGCCCAATTTTCTGGGGAGAAAAAAAAACTGAGGGAGCAGCTCTCCAATCCGAGGCAGTTGCATTCAGGAACCGAAACTGTGCTTGGAAATAATTTTGTACCGTGTTTGAAAATCGTTCGAATTTGGCGCTCCCAGTCCCAGACGGTGCTGCGCTCGTTCTGCTGTCCACCGTGACCCGGGTGCACCGGACGGGCGGCTCACCTAACCTCGAGCCGCCATTTGCCATCGAGCGTCATTTACGACGGGCTAGTTTGGTTTGTTCGCACTACCGTGGTATAACCCGTACTGAATCACGAAAATGCACACTTGTTTCACGCCTCACTCCTGTTTTCTATTTTTTTTTTCTGCTGAACTCGGCACGCTCCATGACTGTGCCACCAGTATGGGCGGATCCAATTACTACGGCCACCAACTTACTGTCACCAGACACACACCGGTATGATCAACTGAATAAATGATCGGATCACACCACATCAATGGATCCATAACAAGACCTGAACAAAATGAGAGAAAAAAAAAGGTCCCATCTAATCTAACCCATCGATAGCTTAAACCTCCGAAGTCAAGCCTTCCGCGTCTCCTCCGTCCTCCCCGTCGTCTCCTTCCCCAAAACCAGATGGGCGAGGGGAGGAGGAGGCGAGATCTCACTCCCCGCTCCATCTCCGCCTCCCAGTCCCAAATGGCGCCACCTCGCGCTAGCCCTACCCACCGCCCGCGCCTCGCCCTCCCCCTCATCATCCTGCTCCTGATCCCCGCCGCCGCCGCCGCCGCCGGAGATACCTCCTTGTCCACGTTCTCCTACTCCCGCCAATGCCCCGGTCTCCCCGCCGCGCTCGACCTCCCCGCCGGCGACGGGCCCGCGCTCCCCGCCCCGCAGCTCTCCACCGGCTACTTCTCCGGCGGGGCCCGCGTCTTCGGCCCCGAAACCTCCTCCCAGCCGCGGTCCTTCTCGCTCCTCCCCTCCTCCGTCGCCCGCACCGCCAACGCCTCGCTCCTCCACGTCTCCGCCACGCTCGCCGTCTCCGGGGGGCGCCGCCGGTTCCGCTACGGCCTCGACGGCCGCAACCTCTTCGAGTACGACGGCCAGGCGCGCCACTTCCGCCCGCGCCTCCCGCGCTTCACGGGGCGGCGCGGCTCCATCACCTTCGGCCTGGAGGGTTACTACTCGACGGCCTCCGGCGAGCTCTGCATGGTCGGCACCGGCTCCGGCCGCGCCGCCGACGGCAAGCCCGTGCACTTCCTCCCCGTCGTGCTCCGCCTCGGCTTCCCCAGCCCCGCCAATTTGACGCGGTCCTTCGTCACCGGCCGCCTCGAGAGCGTCGACACCATCAGCCCCATCGAGCCCGTCTCACTCGTCGCCTACGCCGAGGAGGGATACGCGTACGCGGAGAGCGCCTCCTGCCCACCGCCACCTGCAGGGAGGCTCGACGCGCTCCAGGTGTTCGAGGGTAGGAATTTCTCGTGTGCTCACCTCAGTTCAATGCTCAAACAGCCGTTCAGGTTGGACTACCGGAACGGCAGTGAGTCTACCGCATCCTCACTGGGGCTCCACCAAAGGTACATGTATGTCAACCGGCTGCAATGCAAGGATGATGGTGCCGTCCGTGCTTATGTGGCATTCACTAACCAGACAGAGGCATCAAGGTACTACTTCATGCTGGGTGAGAAGGCGGTTGTGGCAGATGGGTTCTGGGATCGGCAGAGAAGCCGGCTTTGCCTCAAAGGGTGTCATGTAGTCAACTCGGGACCATCCCGTGCGGATTTGGCAGTGGGTGAGTGTGGAATTGGGATGAGCTTCTGGTTCCCATCAGTGTGGTCGTTACAGCAACGGAGCTTTGCTGCTGGTCTGGTCTGGAATACGAGTCTGAAAAGTGGTGAAGCCATTGCTGCAGGTTCTAGTGCAATCACTCCCAACTACAGGGGCAATCTTGCTGGTTTGAAGTATAATTATACTAAGGTGGATGAGGCTATGAAGCACTATAAGAGGTCTGGATTGAACAAGAACAGGAAAGGAAAGTTCCCAGATAGCAGTTCATACCGAGACTTGGTGTTCCGTTTTTTTGTGCAGAAAGGAGGCGGTTCTGGATATGCATCGCCCGTCACAATTGGGTCAATGTTGTTTGATGGTAACTCTTTGGTGGTTCCAGATCCCTTTTCTCATCATGTGACAACCGAGATGAAGCAGAGACTGATTAACGTCAGCTACGACATATATTATGTTGGGAATTGGTCTCTAGAATCATTCCATCGTCGGCATATCTCTGCAGAGGGTGTTTATGATACTAAGACAGGCTCCCTTTGCATGATCGCTTGTCGAGTGCTTAACGTTTCATCAGATTGTGAAATTCTAGTGACTGCTCAGTTTTCTTCATTGGATGCAAACGTAGCACAGCATGTGAAGGGGACAATCAGAAGCTTGAGGAAGAAGACTGACCCTCTTTTCTTTGAAACACTGGACATTGCTTCATATGGGATGTATGTAGAGCAAGTGGATGAATCAATATGGAGAATGGACTTAGAAAGCACCATGGCCTTGATCTCTATGACACTGGCATGCATCTTCATTGCTGTGCAGCTTTTTCATGTCAACAAGGTCCCTGAAGCGCTTCCTGCCATGTCAATCACGATGCTTGTTGTTCTGGCTTTGGGTTACATGATCCCTCTTGTACTGAACTTTGAGGCTCTCTTCAAGAACAGCAACAAACAGACCTTCCCACTTGCAGGTGGCGGTTGGCTTGAGGTGAATGAAGTCATGGTGCGAATCATTACCATGATAACATTTCTGCTGCAGTTGCGACTTCTTCAGTTGGCATGGTCTCCACGGTCTGTGGATGTAAGCAAAGCTGAGTCATGGGCTGCGGAGAGGAAAGTACTCTGGATATGCTTGCCACTGTACATGATTGGGGGAATTATTACTTGGGTTGTTCACATGAGGTTTAACCACAGCCGAAGAATGCCAAGGCAGGTTGTCCAGATCAAGCCAGTTGGACATGCATTCTGGGAGGACCTTGTGTCTTATGGTGGATTAATACTCGATGGGTTCTTGCTCCCTCAAGTGATCCTAAATGCTTTCTCAGATTCCAAAGTTAGAGCCCTTTCCCCGGGGTTTTACATCGGAAGCACCATGATCCGTTCTCTGCCTCATGTGTACGATGTGTTCAGGAGAAAGCATTTTGTGCCCAGCTTGAGACCATCTTACATGTATGCGAGCCCTCATGATGATCTCTTCAGCCTGGCATGGGACATTGTGATACCTTGTGGAGCATTACTTCTGTCAGTGGTTGTCTTCTTTCAGCAGCGGCTTGGAGGTGGTTTCTTCCTTTGTTCAAAGAGCAGGAAGACGAGGGAATATGAAATGGTTTCCACAGTTAGTTCTTAAGAAAATCTTAGTTGTTTTGAAATGTTTTTACCAGTCGGTTCTCAACAAGCTTTACATTATTGTTGCAAAAGAAATATAGAAGGGGGTTTACATTGAGACGAAGAAATAGCTGTTCCAGTCGATGTTTGTTTTACAAATGTGCTTGTTTGCAGCAAAAGTTACGTGCATGTATACGAAAGATGATACACAAATTGGGATAAGTTTTGGGCCTTAATTTAGGATGCTTAGTACCTTTTACTCTGTTGCAAGTTACTCTGCAGTATTCGCATGTGGTAATTGGCCTCTTGTTCTGTGTGTAACCAGATTCAGATCAATTGGGTTTTTATCGCATTCCTTCCAAATATGGTTCAATTTCGGTCTAAGTTTGGGTTTCTATTGTTTCAGTTCGTTCCCTATGTGTAAGCTTGATGAGATCTGCTGGTCCGTGGCGGAAAAATCCTCATTTGCGGCCTGATTGGAGATGGTCCTTGGTGGCACGTACATTTGTTTTGCTATCGTTGTTGCACGGCGCTACACTAGCGTCCTTGTGCGAGCGTGACTCGCATTGCCCAACCTCCCCGAAACTTCCGTGTACGCAACTTCATGCGCGCAAGAAAGCTCAGGTCTGATTTGCGAAGCGCTAGAGAATATCTATCTGTGCTGGCACGGTTGCAGACCATAGGACTTTCCAAGGTTCACTGGAATTTCAGTTCAGTCTGGGCGGACGGCTACCAGCGCCGCCCGCCGCCCCCCCCCCCCCCCCCCCCCCCCCCCCCCCCGGCGGCGCCGGCCGCCCATTCGCGAAATCCAAGACCGGCGCCCCATTCGCGAATCCAAGAGATGTTTGTTCGCGGAATCTTATATCATTTAGAAGTATTAACTAAAATCTAATTATAAAATTAATTGCAGAATTTCTAGACTAATTCGTGAGATGAATCTAATAAAGTATACTAATCTATGACTAGTGGATGTTTAAGTAGAATCATTATAGCAAATCATAGATTAATTAGTTTCATTAAATTCGTTAAACGAATTAGCATCCATCTATAAAACAAAATTGTAAATAGATTTTGTTTAATACTTCTAAATAATAAAATTCTCTTTGATGTAACAGGGTTAGTCCTCCGGAACCAAACGGGATCTAAATCAGCAGACGACACAGCTCCAAACCATTGGTTCTCTAGAAAAAACACCACATGCGGTTTAAAAGAAAAGGAGAAAAAACACCACATGACACTGGTCAATCATAAGTCATAACTACTTCCATGAAAGTAAGAGGACGAAGCAGCAAGCCTCCAAACAGGCCCTTTCAGTCTGACACGACGCACGAGCACACAGCTCCTTTTTTTTCTTTTTGATTGAGGGAAACGAGCACACAGCTCCTGCACTCCTTCCACGGCGTGGGCTCCAGCCAGTCTGCATCCCGGCCGAAAACCCCCAAAGGCCCAAGCCCTCGTGCCCGGCGCCCCGTTTTGGCCCGTCCCTCGCGTCGCTTGACCGGGGTAGCCTACCCGCCTCGCGCTCGCGCGAGCCACGCCGCGATAGGGCGACAGCGACGAGGCCCTCCCGCGACCCAGTCAACCCGCGCACCTCCCCATCCGCACGTCACTCCACTGACGCGTCCCCCTGCCCACCCCACCCTACCTGGATGGTGCCCCCCACAACCCGCGACCTTGACCAAGGCCGCGCGCGCGCCCCGTCGCTGTCGCGCCATCGCCGCCTGCAGCCCGCAGGCAGGCTGACCCACGCCACGCCACGCCACCACACACACTCCCAGTACACGGCGACCAGGGCTCCGCGGCCGAGTCCACACCGCGCCGAGCGGCGAGGCCGATGGAATAGCACCGTACCGGTGGCGGCACAGTCTCTCTCGCTGTCGCAGCGGCTTATAACGCCGAGAGCGCGCGGGGCGGGGCAGAGGAGGAAGAGGGGCGGGGGCGACGATGAGGGGATCCTCGGGCGCGCGGATGACCGCGCAGGGCGCGGCGGAGGCGGCCGTGGGCGCGGTCGGGTGCAGCTACGACCTCACGGGGGACCTCCGCCTGGCGCGCGCCAAGCCGGCGGGGCGGCTGGTGGAGCTCGACACCGCGCGGGCGCGGGAGCTGTCCCTGCCGGGCGGGGCCGTCGTCGCGGGCGTGCCCGCCGGGATCGTCGCCGACAAGGGCGAGCGCACGCGGTTCCGCTCCGACGTCCTTTCCTTCGCTCAGGTTCGCGTCACAAGTCTCGCTGTGCGCTTTGGGTTTTCCTTTTTCCCCCTTGGTGCTCGAGTTGAGCTCCCAGTCCGAGCCCTGACCCCTGACGAGTGGTGTGTGTGCGCGCGCGGTGGTCGCCGGTCGGCCGCAGATGGCGGAGCAGGTGAACCAGTCGCTGTCGCTGGCGGGGAAGATCCCCTCGGGCGCCTTCAACGCCATGTTCGGCTACCGCGGGTGCTGGCACCGGGACGCCGCGGCCACGCGGAGCCTCTGCTTCGACGGCCGCTTCGTCGAGCTCTACAGCGTCGAGGCCGTGCGCGCGCAGCTCGCCCTGCAGGACCGCGTCAAGCAGGATCTGCCGCCCTTCTGGGATCCCCCGGCGCTCGCCGAGTACGCGCGCCGACTCCCCCCTCCCTGTTGCGCAGCGCAGCGCAGAGCGAGCAAAACTGATGCGGTCTCGCTGCTCTGTGCAGGTTCATCGACAAGTACGGCACGCACGTCATCGTCGGGGTGAAGATGGGAGGCAAGGACGTGGTGTGCGTCAAGCAGCTCAAGGGCTCCAGCCTGACGCAGAGCGACGTGCAGGCCCGGCTCAAGAAGCTCGCCGACGACAAGTTCTCCCAAGACGGCGCCGGAGACGACAGATTAGCGCACGGGCTAAACGTGAGTCTTCTCTCTGCTCCTCATGCAACTCGTTCCAAGGAATTTGGAGAGTTCATACCTGCCCGCGTGTGAAACGAATGAACAAAGAGGTCTCGTTGTGCTACAGGGAAATTTCGGCCCCGGATCAGCTGCCTGGCAGTCGTTCAGATCACCCGTCGTGTCCCACAAGGATGTAAGCGCTGCTTCGCCGAACGATTTACTGATCACCAACAGCCAGAAATTAACCCGGTTGAAATTTCGGTAGGACGTCGTCTGCATCCACATCCGAAGAGGCGGCGCCGACAGCGGCCAGGGCCACGGCAGATGGCTCTCGACGATCACCGCTTACCCGGACGTCATCTCGATGTCGTTCGTGCCCATAACTTCCCTGCTGACCGGCGTTCGAGGCTGCGGGTTCCTGAACCATGCGGTGAATCTCTACCTCAGATGTAAGCGTCTCTGCTGCGTTGCACTGTCATCTGACTTTTGTCGGCAAGTCTAATCTGAGCTCACTTGGGATTCAGTTCAGATGTCTGATCGGCCGTCCATTTCCTGCTTGTGGATTCAGACAAACCGCCGATAGAGGAGCTGCAGCAGTTCCTGGAGTTCCAGGTGCCGCGGCACTGGGCTCCAGAGTTTGGTGAGCTTCCTCTTTGCCTCCAGAGGAGGAGGAACAGCTTGCCGTCTCTTCAGTTCACCCTCATGGGCCCTAAACTTCATGTCAACACTGCCAAGGTAGCCATCAAACACGGCATTCTCTTCCCTGTGTCGTGTTCGGAACCTGTCGCCTTGATCACTATTCCTGCTTGCGGAACTCAAACCAGATCCTGTGTCATGCAGGTCGATTCCGGCAACCGGCCGGTGACCGGCATCCGGCTCTTCTTGGAAGGCAAGAAGAACGACCGGCTGGGCGTCCACCTGCAGCACCTGTCGGTGACGCCGAGCACGATCACGGTGGTTGGCGAGGCCGCGTCGGCCGAGGACGTGACCGTGAACGAGCGCGACTACATCGAGCCCGTCAGGTCGCCGCTGCTGTCGCACGTCTGTACGGCGCCGGTGCAGTACAACGGCGCGCGGATCGACGACTGCGCGGCGATCGTGACCAGGGCGTGGCTGGAGGTGCGGGACACCTGCTGCCTCAAGAAGGTGTTCTTCCTGCGGCTCGGCTTCTCGGGCGTCGCGGCCATGAAGATACGGCGGTCCGAGTGGGACGGGCCCTCCGTCGTGCCCCGCAAGTCCGGCTCGCTGTCGGCGAGGCTCAGCGCGGCGCTGTCCGGCGGCCTGGCGCAGGTGCCGCCGCCCCCGGCGGAGGAGGAGAAGGTGGAGGTGAACTCCGCCATATTCCCCAAGGGCCCGCCGGTGCCGCTCCCGGTCCAGAAGATGGCGTGGCACGTGGACACCACCGAGGTGATGAGGGGCCCCGACGACCAGCCGGGGTACTGGGTGGTCACTGGCGCGAAGCTGTGCGTTGAGGGCGGCAAGGTCGCGCTCAAGGTCAAGTACTCGCTGCTCATCGCAGTGCAAGAGGACACTGACGTCTGACGGCTTCATTCCCGTTGATCGATGCCTCGGCTTATCTGTTTGTGTGTGTGGTTTAATTTGCCTAGTGTACAGCGTGCAGTTCAGTCGTCCGAGTGGTGTAAATAGTGCAGAGGGCGCATGCTGCTTATAGAGATGTTGTAGTTGTACAGAACATAGTACAGAAATGGGCTCTGTTTGCATGCAAATTATTTCTAAAAATTACCACATTAATCAGAAAAAGAGAAGAATATACACAATTAGATTTTATAAATATCTAACAGTCTAAAATAATCTAGAGAGTCCATATCTAGTATGACTAATAAATATATAAATTCAAATTTTTTAAAAAAAGAAACTATCAACAATATATGGTATGGGATGAAAATAGAAACATATTTAATTTAAACTTTACATGGACTCTGCAATCCTACGTTGGTAAGATATGACATGGAAAGAAAATATAGATAGATCATTTCTTAACTATACAAGACAACCCGTGTGGAGCAATCAAATATATTTTTAAATACTCTTAATCAAACCGGTTTGGACTTTGGGCTGAGCGCCTGGCACGTCTCCGTTCATAAAAATGGAAAGATTGAATTTGGTACTCCATTTTTACATGTACTTAGGATATCTACAATGGCCTGTAAGATGATACTTTGACAGGAATTTGTATAGCATTTGGAATAGATATGATTAAATATTAAGAAAGTATCTTTTATGATGACTGTAACAAAATCTATCTTATATCGCCAATCCACGGGGGTTTTATATAGATGGTAAAGATTTTAAAACTATTTTACTATGGGAGGGAATACATTATTGACTGACTGCCGGCTATCCTTTTTTCTCACTAGGTAAAGACCCATGCGATGCTACGGGCAATCATTATTGTCAGCTTTTCAAAAGCGGCTGACGCGATGCAATTATCATATGGGATGGGACGACAACACGGCCCGGTTCCATTGATCCCCGTCGCAAACCATCCGCCGGAGCAGAGCAAGCCGAGTGCCGCCTACCATGGTTTGCCGAGCCGATTCGCCGCGGTCACCGGCCGTTGGATCAACCCGAGGCCGCCACGAGCTTCCCTCACCGATCTGCACCTCTTCCGCCTCCTCACATCGTCGTTACCCCACCGGACGTCACTGCCCATGGAGCAGACCGAGCCGCCACCGCCATCTTCTCCGTCCTGCCAAAATTCCGGCCAATTTCATCCGGTCGGCCGGCCCAGAGGAAGAACGGCGCAAGAGCGGAGCAGGTTGGGCCTCGGCCACCAGAGGCGAGTGCGGGGGGAGGCAAGAGCGTCGCGAGGAGGAGGCGAGAGATGCGGCGGCGGCAAGCGCGAGGGGGAGCGCTGGCGTGCGTTTTTTTACGCTGTAGGGGGCGGCGCGGAGGCAGAGCCACGGGGGTGCGACGAGGACACTACATGCTTTTTAGTAGTAGAGATAGGTCTATATCCGTGCGTTGCTATGGGAGCTGAAATTCTTTTTGATCATCAGGCATTACAATCTAGCAATATGATGTTTTAAACCAATACACACACATCAACTTCGAACGAACTAAAAGAAAAGGCATATGAAAATTTTTAAAAGATCAAATTTTAAACTTATATTCCATTATTGAACTCGTCAATTGAACCACAAAGATCTGCTCATTCCCAATCCAATGATCCGGAATACATGCTCATTGATCGGGGTATATATAAAAATTTATTTTCTAAAACATCATGCCTCCTTTTCCAAAATCTTCATGATTGTATCCTGTGGACATAGCAAATAGCGAAACCTCCAAACATGACACACGAAATAAGACACTGTCAAAAGAAATTGTTAAAATAAAAAAAAGAAATTAATGACACAACTCAACATTGTTAAAAGAAATTTCATAAAAAATTGCACACTGGATAAGACACTGATGGGAAAAAAACTATAGTATTTATGATAGAAATGTTTAGCTACAAAATTCCATTAATTCTCTGTCCAAGATCATGTATGCACCTCCAAACATCTCGTGATGAAGTTAATCAGAAAATATCACCGTGTACCATATGTAACATCCGCATTTTTTACTGTTTACTCGAGTAAATAACTACTTGCTAGCTGATACTGATATTTAATTTTCTCTCAATTCATCAGATTTTTTCAAATTCTTAATGTCCAGCAAAAGCATTTAACAAGATGAGTTTACCGTTAAACATGTCGCAAAATCTTAAAATTAAGGGCCCATTTAGTATGGCTCCAGCTTCTTCTAAAATGGTTATGGCTCTTACTTCTCCGATGAGCAGCTCTTGATTGGTTTGTTAGAAAAATATTTGGTAAAACAGTTTCTCGTAATCTTTTAATGAAATAGAATGGGATCAAAAGTCCATAATACCCTTATCTCCCTTTCTTCTCTTTTCCTCCTATTTCTTTTTCTTCATCCATTTTTGTCTTTCCTCCCTTTCATTTTTCCCTTTCATTCTTTTTTTTCCCTTGCGGGTCTGCCTGCCTTATCCCCTTCCTGCGGACCGCGGTGGCTCCAAACCCTACACCAAGATGGTTATACCTGGTGGGCCTGCGATACTCGAGCTCTTCCACATTGGTGAGCGCGCTGAAGTGGAGTGACAGGTCACGTAGATTGAACAGCGAGGAGAGACGAGAGTTTAGATGAAAGGGTTTGCTTCATTGAGCAGCAGGGCTGTACCAAAGTTTTTGAGGCCCTGGTGCGAAATATAAAATGTGGCCCCCACCTCTAGAAATCCAAATAGCAAAAATGTATTTAGATTTCATTATATAACTTCATGTATTTTGTAATCCTAAGAACTATCATAGGAATTCACGCGTTTGAGAAAATTTCAAGTCCATCTTGCTTCTTGTGATTTAAGGACTACACACGTAACTCTAGAAGACATGACAAAGTAATTCACAAATAGAACAAAGCTAAATTAAGAATAAAGATGAAGTTCTTGGTTATTAGTGGACAATTTGCTTTGCTTGTGATCAAATTTTGATGCAAATGCGATGACGCCAGTTAATAGAACTGAAGTTTAAGCATCCACCGATCCACTAGATGAACAGTAGTCAAGGTGATAAGAAGCCAATCCAATAGCACACTTAGATATCGTGGCATCCTAATTGAGAAATAAAAAATTAGAATGTTATATGAGACATAGGAGGGCATGACCGCAACAGCAGGACTCCAATAACAGCACGCGTTCCCTTTCAACAAATAATAGCATGCAGCAGTTCAAGGACAGCAGGACCTGTACTCGGCGCAGATAGCAACTCGCAGCGACGTCGATGCGGCCCTTGCGCTTATTGCCGATCGCGCCATGCATCCTGCATCGAAACCTCGAAGGCGAGGCTTTGAGTCGCGCTACATTAGTCTGCGAGATTTTGGCACATGTTGAAGTGGATTCGTGAAAAATAACTGATGCTTAGGTGGGCTAATTGCTGATTATGGGCCCTTAAATTTGGGGGCCTGTGCAGTCGCGCCACGTGCGCCGTGCCTTATACGGGCCTGGTGAGCAGCATTGACTCAATATGAAAATAGGCAAAGGAAGCATCAGGTTCTGCATAAGGAGAGTAACGGTTCTTGCTAATCCATGGAGATCAAAAACTCTCCGGCTAATTGGCCAAATTGCGGTATAGAAATTAAACAACCATACATGATCAAGCTAGATAGTGTTGTGGCGACTAGAAGAATACCGATCCTCAATGTGGATTGATGCATTTTTTTCTGATTTCATAGTAGACAAAGAATAGTAATCTCACATGCAAAGTCTAGAAATATTTAATTACAATTTCAGTAAAAATTTATGATTAAATAGGTACCATTAAGTTTTATGATGATTTAATGGTCCAAAAAAATCCAAAGAATCAAAGTCGAATCCGGTTAGCAAATAAATAAAATTAGAATTAGAAAAAGAAAAATATTAGTTGAACAAAGAATCCATGTTGAATAATATTAATAAATATCTAAATTTAAAACAAAAAATTAGTAGTTTATTTATATGCGAAGCGAGAAGCAAAAAAGTTAAATAAAGGGTTTCTAACAAATACAACTAATAAATGATTAAGATTTGGAATTAAAACAATGAAAATTATTGTTTGAATTTCCATCTTAGATTTGGAAGCTAATTACTTACGTAAAGAGTCAATTTATAATATAATTCGTTAATAGATAAATTTTGAATGAGCACTTATAATTATCATGATAATAAAAAATTTACACCATTAATTTTTATGATAATCTAATGGTCTATCTAAGAATACATGATAAGTACAAATGATAAATGATGAATAGCTAAATTCAGAATTAAAATAATAGAAAGATTAGTAGTAACCTGTATTAAACTGGAACCAACGTATCAAAATAAATAGTCCATATCAAAAGCAATTAATCGATAACTAAATTTGAGAAAGGAAATGAAAAGTGTATTTTAATTTCCATTAATATTTAGAAGCATATTAATGAAATAAAGAGACCATGTAGAATATGTTAATAGATCAATTTTAAAGGATTAGGATGAAAGCTCGATGAGCAGACCCATTAGTGAAGGGGTCTAGGTTTAGTAGATAAATTTTGAAATAAAATAATGAAACACTATGTTAATCTAGAAGGACTAGAAACTTCAGCATTAAACAATGGAAGAGGTGACAAATGATAATTATGGACAAAACCATTTTCGTGAACAACAAAACAAAATTATTTGGATAATTTATTTTCAAGTAAAAAGAAGCTAAAATGTTAGCAGGAAAAGGCTAGCTATCCGCGCTATTTGCGCTGGCTCTATTTGCACGCAAAGTACTTTTAGAGTATTGGACAAATAATACGGTTTTGCAAAATTCTCTGGTTCCCGAAAGCTGATGGTTGTTAGGATGCAACAAACCTTCTGATTTTAAATACCGTGGTATTGTCAAAACCATAGTCTAAGTTTTGGCGTGTTGGTTGGTTGGTTGTTATTACAATGATGCAGGTTATGGCTGCAGCAATCAACGCATTAAACTGGGTACACTAACAGCAATGCGGGGTCCACAATTAGGATCCGGTGGCCAGTTGCTAGTTGCCTCCTTGATTCACCTCTGGATAGTATGCATGTCTGCTGTTGCTAAAATATGTGGTGTTGTAGCTGTCTATAGATTGAACTATAGTGCATGTTGTCCTGGTCCCGATGGGATTAATACGATATACTAATGCAGGACAAGAAGTCACCGATTTTAGATGCCCTATAGTAGATTTGTGAAGAGCTGCACCAGGAACAGTGAAGAGATGGAACAGGTAACTTGACAGAATATGCTGGAGGGTGACACACAGTTCACTTAGCTACCTCTAGAAGATGTCAACGTCTGGCTATCCCAACTGAAGTCAAAGATGTCGGAGGCGTGGGACGGACCCTGCCGGTTAGTGTTTGGAATGTAACGGAAGGCGATCGAGAGATACTCCTATGATGCATGCATAGGAATCAGATCTGAAACGCATTCAGGTTAGTTGTTTATTCGCTTGGCCGCCCTGCAGCCTCGCTCCGTCCATCCACCTGCCCTCCGGGCTCCGGCGCCGAGCAATGGAGGCCAGCCAAGATGATGGATCGGAGCTGCTGCCCGGCGACATGCTCGCCAACGTACTGGGCCGGCTCCCGCCCTGCAGCCTCGTGGCGTCACGCTGCGTCCGCAAGCACTGGTGCTCCATCATCGACACCAGACGGCTGCTGCGCGCGGACCTCCTCCCTCTCCGCCTCGACGGCTTCTTCTGCAACAGATCGACGGCCGTCCTCCTACCCCGCCCATCTTTCTTCGCGCGCCCCTCGGTGGCACACCGGATCGGCTCCGGCGGCCGCCTCGACTTCTTGGACAAGTTCCGCCATCTGGACGTCTCGGACCACTGAAATGGTCTGCTCCGGATCGGCGAGATGGTGGTCAACCCTGCCACACGACAATGGGTGACTTTGCCTCCGTTGCCGGAACCAGCTGCGCGCATCGGGGCCACGGAGGTCTCGCCATTGTATGGGAAAGAATACCTAGCGTATGATCCCATGGTGTCGCCGCACTGCTACCAGGTAGTTTTTGTGCCCTTTGTCCCCAAGAAGAGTAGAACGGAGTCTTCGGAGTGGCCGCCATCGCCATTGATAACGCACGTCTTCTCATCGAGGAGGTGGTGGTGGGAGGAGAGGACCTTTGTCCGGCAAGGGGAGGCTGCCGGCACCATTACCGACGATTGCAGTCCCCATCGACAGCCGGCATACGAATGCCATACGATCGCCAGGCCGTCTATTTCCGAGGAGCACTCTAAGTGCAGAAGACTTTTACGCAGAATATAACCATGTGCTAATATAATGTAAATATCGGACGGTCCATATTTTTTATACTACTAAAATATTGATTAAGAGTATGAGGTAGTATATGTAGATAGTATAGACAGTAAAAGAGTAATATGAAAAAAATCATTGGTCATATCATCTCCCTATCATCTTTTATTTTTCATTTCATTTCTTCCCAATCTCTTCCATTCCCTTACCTGCGACATTTCCCGGTGCCTAGGGTTTCGCCCGGCGGCGATTCCGGTTCGCCGCTGTTGAGGCGGCGCGTGCCGCGCCCGACGCGCGGCCCCTGGCAGGAGCACGGCACGCGTATCCCCCCGACAGCCGACGCTCCCAGATGGGGAGGCATCCATGGCGGCGACCTCTTCACGGGCACACGGATCGGCCATGGAGGGATCCCGATTCCGGACGCGTACGAGCGGCTACTGCTGGACGCCATCGAGGGCGAGCGCCGGCACTTCCCGTACGGCAGCGCCGGTGCTGCGCGGGGGGGCCAGGCCGATGGCCTTGGCGCCAGGTCCACCGGCCCTCGAGGGAGGCTGACTGCGTGCCGCAATTAGGAGGCGGCTTCCGGATCAGCGCGCGCTAGGCCGGCGGACATGCGCGCGGTGGTGCGCTGGTGGCCCCTTGCCTCCGTCACCCTCCCCTTCCGTCCAAGGTGAGCAATTTCTCATTACTTATTTAATGGAAGCTACATGTACTCGATCTGCATGAAAAGACCTCATTTGCGTTTAGGAGTACAGTTAATTAAAACAATTAGATCTCAGGACTAGTGTACTGCTATTGTGCTCGTCTGAAATTGAGTATTGCTATTGTGCTCGTCTGAAATGTAGTACAATAATGCGACCTGAATTAAAATGTTTTAACAGGAAACCCTAGTGTAATCTAAGAACCAAAATAAATGTCTTAAAACAATTGTTCAGCTAAATCTCGGGGGATCGTGTAATGGCGTTCTCCTCATTCAGGGGCGAGTTCACCAGTATAGCTGCCAGCTTGTTTCTGAACTGATCAATAAGATTTTGTGTAAAACCTTTTTCAAGCCTTTTGCCATTCCAGTGCTCCATGTACTTTAGCACGAATAGGCCTGATGATGTCCGGTCTTTCTGTTGCGGTAATTCTTCAACCATGTCAATATCTCAAGTGTTTAGTTTGAAATCTATCCACCATGAGTATTCCTTTTCGTCTGCATCAATGTGATCAAAATAGCACTCCAATCCTGCAACCTATAAAATTTAATGTTAGTCGCCTATGCATGCAAACATTAGTATACAATGGATGTAGGATTTCTAAGACATCACCATGTTTCTTACTACTTGCATGATATTGCAGCGAGTGGTTTGTGGGAATTTAGGACTTGTATACACTTTAATTTTGCATCGACTACAGACAGGAACCAGTGGTTTTGCTTTTGCACAGACATAGGTAGGAAAATCTAAAAATAGTTTATTAAAAAGCATTCATTCGATAAAAATATCCATTGGATTAAAAATGACACTTATTGAAGGAGAATCATTGGTACCATGTGGTGTTTGACATATTTTAGTGCTATTGCCCGCATTTGGGCTGTCTCTTGTGCACATATTCCTGATTCCTCTGTTTGTTTTAACTGGAAAGCTGCTGCCATCTTTATGTTCTCTAGGTAGATTTTACCATGCCTCCTATTGTCATTTGGGATTTTTCCACGCATATCATGTATCCTGGCAGCCACAATCTGAAAATACATTCAATCAGGAATTTATCCCCAATAATAAAAGGAATGAATTAACATATTCGTAATGACAAACCTTATCATCTAAGCATTTGTCAAAGGATTCATAACCAAAATCTCTAGTTAACGTCTCCATCTCCTTCTTGGTTAGAACAGATTCCTTTATTTTCATAATGAGTTGATTTTCACAGTAAGAATTGATCATTACAACTTGGTCAACTTCTGGCATGAAACAGCTGAACTCTGCATTAACAAGGACACATCATCAACATATCATCATGCAACAATGTGATAGGCTTGTTGAATACGCGTCTTATTACCTTTCATTACGTCTTGTGTTGTCATATCACCCTGCTTCCTTTTTGTCCTATCACATATATGTTCACTTGGTTTAGTGTCATAGGGATAAAATTTACTCGCTTTTTCATCATATGGTTTTGGTGGCCTCCCAGCTATGCTTGAAATAAGTTTGGAGACCGTATGATCTTGTACCGGAATGCCAATTTCATCCATCTGCATTGGAGGCTATAAGGTTGTTAGCATACTGAAAAACAGCATGCATATTTTGCAAAAAAAAATAATTATGTACCTGCATGTAGCACTTTATCAGCATATGCCAAAGAAAGCTACAGATTGACTATGAATTCAATCATAGTGCAACAATATATTACTTGTTTAGGAAATAAAATTTATGAGAAAAATACGGACTTTTTTCCAATCTTAGGTGGGTAAATCATTAGGTCCTTTGCATAGGCAACAGTAGGGTCCTCATCATCATCGGGATCAAAATCCATTGTACCATTGTACAGTAACTCTACGTTTGGATTTAAGCGTGGTGATTCACTATGTCCACCAATCTGATCAAAATTATTCTGCATAAAATACCAACGTGTTTGATACTACCTAATAGATGTATTATACAATTATGCAGGAACACAGGAGAAGAAAAATAAGGAACTTACAGGATTCAATGTCGCTGGTGTTTTCGGATCAATAGGTGTCCCTTGCGTATCTTTGTTGCTTTGAGTGGTGCAGGAGATGGCTCTGATCTGTTCGTCATGGCGACTGTGCTGCAGTTTCCGGAGCGGCGGCGGCGTCGATCCGTGATGGACGGTGCACACGCAGGACCGGCGACGGCGTTGATCCTGTGCGCTGGACGGTGCACACGCAGGAGCTGCAGCGGCGTCGTTCCCAAATTGCTGGACGGTGCACGCGCAGGAGCCGCCAAAGCGTGTGCGTCAAATAAAGTTCTGCTGCTCCTATCAACGATGGCAATATTTATATATAGGTGTCAGAGATGTAACTAACAATGATGTCTAAATACAATACGATTTCCTAGCTAATTAAAGTAGCTGGCCAATTATAATACGATTTGCTTGCCATGAACATCTACGATTATTCGGAGCTTTTAGCGCCCAGACGTCCGATCTGAAATTTGTTATCGGACGCTCCATCGTAACAGTAGCAGGCCTTGAATGCACACAGTTATGTAGTTCTGTACAAAAGGAGGGCCATGGAAAAAAACAAACCTCATCGTCTTCCGTTAGCACTCCAGAATTCATGGCTTGCCTTCCACCTTTTGTTTGATCGCGGCACACCTCTCGTAACAATCTTCACTGAATCGAGTACTTTGTTACCAGAAGATCGATCAATCTTCACTGAATCGAGTACTTTGTTGCCAGAAGATCGATTGGCCGCTGAGAAGTGAACAGGCAAAGACCCAACAACGTCTCCTCTTCTGTTCCATTGTCCTCCACATCTTCCTTTAAAATATCGCCGCTGAGAAGTGAGCCGGCAAAGGCCCAAACAATGTCTCCTCTTCTATTCCATTGTCCTCCACATCTTCCTTTTAAATATCATCTAATAACTTTATTACCCTCTTCGTATTGTGTAGCCTCCTCGAAACTTTGAATAAAGCTCGATTGCCCTTTTTACGAAGTGCATGGAAACATTCATTTATTCAGTCCACACATGCATGTTGATACGCATCTCTGCTGGGAACGCACTCTTAGCATTCATGCTGACTTGTCAAGATTGAAAGGTTCAAATATTTCTGTTTCTTAAAAAACAAGTGCTAGGATTTCAGCTGCATATTTGAGTACCAATATTATCAAGTGAGAATGGCTGGCTACCTTGATGAAGTGTAACAATACAACAGAAAAAAATGGTTTGAGTTATCAGATACAAAAGAAACTAAATCTGCACTCCTAAACACAAATCAGGCCTATTCAACTGCATGTATCTTCCATTAAAAAACTAATGAAAAATTTCTCACCTTGGTGGACGGATGGGAGGGTGACGGAGGCAAGGGCCCCCAGCGCAGCACCGCGCGCAGGTCCGCCGGTCTAGCGCGCGCTGATCCGGCAGCCGCCTCCTAATAGCGGATTATCTTCCGGCCGGCGGCGAGATGATGACCGGAAATTAGGCTGCGGCGCTGAGGACGCCCACAACCAGGAGGCCGACGGCGCCCGGCGGCACCCGAGGCAACGCGCGAAAAGCCGAGGCCCGCGGTGCCGCAAGAATGAGTTGCCGGCGTCCCCCACAGTCCCGATCTTCCGGCTGGCGGCAACGAGGATGGGCGGCGTCCTGGAAGGGAACAGGTGAGCGGTCCAGGTGACCTCGACGAGGACGGGCGGCAGCGGATACGATAACGCTAGACGAGGGAGGGCTAAAATGCAAAAAAAAAACCTTAAAAATTCTCCTCGAAATGTTCCTAATGACAATCTTACCCTTCTAATGGACGATTGGACGGTTGGATCTTTTTTTACTACATACTACCATTTTTGGTAATATTGTGTGCCGTAAAAGACCTCTATGTGCATTGTCAAAACGACAGTACTCCCTCCGTTTCAAATTGTAGGTCGTTTTGGCAAATCTAGATACATAAATTTTGATATGCATCTAGATATACACTATGTCTAAATATATAGTAAAAATTATATATCTAGATTTACTAAAACAAACTACAATTTGGAACGGAGGGAGTACTCGTCATCAGAATATTTTTTATTTATATTACTCGCAATTATATATTAAACCTCTCAAATATTATTCATCTGCATGTAAAATTTAACCACAATAAATATTATTTTAATTTGGCAAGCCGGTCATACGACCCACGGAGTTCCCTCCAAAACAAGAAAAAACTCTAATATATAGCTTTTGTTGTGTATATGATTTAATACTAGCATGCTTTTCAATGATCCATCGGTTATGGATCGATTTATTTGCAGAATAGCCGTGTCCAATGACAAGTACCAAATGATCGAATCGCCAGCAGCAGGGACCAATTTTGGTCCAGATTCTGCCTCCTACTTAGGGAAATCAGAGATAGGGGTGTACTCGGCGTTATTTGATTCGGATGTTGATGTTTGGCCCCGATTTCGAATCTGGTTGCTTCATGAATCTCGCGGCCAGATGGAGTGGGTGTCGAAGAGTACCATCAGCCTTCAAGCGCTGGTGGAAAAGTTCGCTTCTAACATTGGTGATGGATATGCCAGACCATGGGTCGTTGACTATGAGGCAGAGGAAGAAGCACCTACGCAGGACGAACCTGATGAATGGGACTTCGACAACGGCACTATCCTTGAAGCAGCCACGGATGATAAGGTCCCAACAGACTTCTGCAAGATCATTTTCCTCGGGTTTCATCCTTCCAAAGAAATAGCCTTCTTTAGCGTATCAGCAACAGCAGTATCTTATCATCTGAATACCTCAAAGGTTCAAGAGTTGGGCATGTTGTATGTACCACAGCATGCTGGTTGGGGGACTTATCCGAAAACAATTAGCTTATCCATGCGTATATCTTGCTTGGATGATCGGCTAGCTACTTTAATAATCCATATGTAGTACATGTAAGTTATTGATTTCGGACTTGGTAATAATCAGAGTTAGTTCATGCGTGCAGTGTCTCCAATTTTATATCATCTTCCGATCATGTCTTTGCATTGCTTTCATTTTTTTTATGGTGATAAATATGCCATGGTTGCATTGATAGATCAAAAGCAGGGTCGGGGCAACAATTTTTCACAAGATAACATAACTGGGTGAAGATAGATAATGCAAAATCAAACTTTCGGAATAGGCTGTGCTGTGAGCTTTGGAAATTGGAACCCATCGTGACTCTTGAATAAATGGCAAAACAACAAGAAATTTGCTACTCGCACAAATTAGATCAAAAGGGAAAAAAAAAGTCAACCAACCAACCAACACATCAAAACCGTCTTTGATCTGCAAATGCAATAAAGAGCCATGGACAGATCGAAATAAGTCCACATCGATCTAAAGCCGCTGAACCAGGATCCGTTTTAAAAGGTTCTCACTTGATCAGCGTCGTCTGTCCTACCTTCTCAATAGATAATCTAGAAGAAATAAACCACCTTAGCTTGCTGCTGCTGGACAGGAGAAAATTAAACACATGAACAAAATCCATAGGGAAATTAAAGAAGTGAAGGAACATGCAAGTCCTGTTAATTCGAAGGTTCAATTCTGTGTTCGCGTAAGACTGAAAAGTCACCGCAAGAATGGTAACACACCAAAAAGCGCAGCATTGTTTTCATCTTATGTAGCAGCCTAAAAATATAGTAGCTACAAACCACACCTAAGCTATCTAACACCAAAACACACAATTATTACTAATAACAATATATGTCCACCCAAACAGGTTGATTCAAGTGACTACATAACACATCATAGGCTACTAGTCTAAAAATTAATATGATAAAATAAATAAACTATGTATGTAACCAAGACGACGCATGTAGCGAGATTGAGAACTTCATTTAGGGACCACCCCTGCCTATATGTCACCTGCTTATGCGTTTCTTTTATTTCTGCACTTGATCAGGGGGATAGCCTCAGAATTTTCATGATAGTAACAGGTTGACTTGAGTTAGTCCACCCCATAGATGGTACAAAATCTAAGGGTGTATATTCTTTTCCTTTTCCCAATCAACGTGGTATTTCTAGGCTTCTCTATTGCGAAACTTTAGTTTTATAAACCAAAAATGTGCAAACCCATGATTTATAAAAAGGAGGTCCCGAGTGGAGTTTACAAAACTCCAAAAGACTATGGTTTTGACAATATATACCATGGTATTTAAAATCAGAAGGTTTGTTGCATTTGAACACTCGTCAGCTTTCGAAAGCCATAGTATTTGTCCAATACATCTAAGCCACCAGGTTCGCCGAGAGAGGGAAATTACCATATTAATCGGAAAAAAAAGAAGAATATACACCGTAGAATTTTATGAAGATCTAACGGTAACCTAAGGAGTCCAGGTAAAATACGACTGGAAAATATATATGTAATTTGAGAATAAAAAATAATTAGCATGTTATAAAAAAATACCGCAGACATATAAAGTTGTATTTTGGTCGGATTTCTCAAGAGTCCATACTCTGGCGCGCCATTGTCGTTGTACTGGTCGGCCGTCGCGTGCTTGCCGCCACGCCGGCGTCCGCCATGATGACGTCGACGAGGAAGTTGAACAGGTCGGTGTTCTGCACGACCGTGGCGATGTCCTTTTTTGCGCGGTCCGATCCTTGCCCTCCAGCCTGGCCGCCCAGGCACAGCGCAGGAGCTCGGCTATGAAGAGCTCGCACGCCTTGGAGAACACCACGGGCGCCTCGCCGGAGATGATCCTGGCGCCGCCGTCCGCTGTCTCCCCCACCGAGCGCTTCATGATCTTCTTGATGCGCGCCAGCGGGAGCCCGTGCGGCCCCGTCCGTGCCGACACCCCTGCCTTATGGTGATCGCGCTCGCCGTCACCGCCCGTGCATGATCGATCCATCGATCACATGCTATATTATTCGCGTGATGAAGAGAAGCCAAGGGATGGATGTTACTCCAACAGTTCTGAACATATTTAGCCAGTTCATCATGCCCTTTTGCATCACGAATAGCAATGAAATGTTGAGAAAATAATTATCCTAATCACAGCCATTGCATTGGCATGACTGTATGGATGGCGGGAGCCACACCGGAGCCACACGATCAAGCACGCCCCGAGCTGCATGCATCTGCTGCCTGCAACACAGCTTGGGCATTGGGGGCAATGTTTTATGCTCTAGAACATCATCACTGTCTGAGATCGTTAGACCAACGCTGATGCCACAACCGCGAAAATGCAACAAACTCCTAACTCGCTTGGGCGATGATGAACGACATCTTCGTCGGTGGACTGAGGAGGCGAGGACAAGAACGTTAGTTGCATCCTGCCTACGCTCAGTGGTGACAAAAACTATGTGTCAAGGCAGTGCAGAATGTGAGACAGATCAATTGTTGGTCCAATCTGAAAGAAGCAGCGGTTGTTTTGTTAGGAAAGAATCGAGATGACCACATCATAGAGGAAGCCAGTGAGGTTGAGGATGAATTTGTCAGCATCTTTAGCCCAAGAAACTAACGGGCTATCACATGATGATGAATAATTGCATATTCGCATGGAATAGAGCCATAGGCAGCAACACAGCTTGCTTTTTGCAGTTTGTGCAGGCTTAACATAAGAAGGAGAAGGGAGGAGGGTGCTGGCAGTGGAGAAGGGAAGAATTAGCAGGTCCGGTGACATAAGATCGAGCGGGAGGATACGAGAGTCATTTTGACAATACGATGTGTTAGTTATTGTCAGGCAAACTTTAGGTAAGGCACTGCTAAGAGTCACAAGGAAGCAATGCAGGTGTGGATCGGTATGGAAAATGCACAAGCTGATCGAGGGTGGCATCTGTTCTTCAAAGTTATAGCAAATATGTTTGTGATGAGCTGCATTTTTTTATAAAAGATTCATCAAGAAAATTAAAGATTAGACAACACTTAATTGTTGCGAAAGCATAATTAGATGACATGGGAAGCATAATCGGTAGAGATCAGATGTCTCCAACCGCAACCTCAGGCAGTCACAAGGAAGCAAGGTGTGGATCGGTATGGAAATTGTAGGAGCTGATCGAGCGTGGCATATGTTCTTCAAAGTTATAGCAAACATGTTTGGGATGAACTGCATTTTTTATAAAAAAATCAGCAAGAAAAATTAAAGGTTAGATAATATTTAATTGTTGCAAAAATATAATTAGGTGACATGGGAAGCATAACTGGTAGACATGATGTGGCCAGCCGCAACCTTAGGCAATGACAAGAAATTGATGAAGATGTGGATCGACTGTACTATACTATTTAGATTGTACTATGCTATTTAGATAGCCATTCGGGTAAGGCATAACCTACAAACGACGGTGGTTTAGTGATGAAAAAAAATAGGATCCTGCTATATCTATATTTTTTTACGCAAATGCTTATAAACACTTCGATGTATATGAACTAATCAATTGATCTACGAGAAAATATTTAGGTTGATTAGATTTTGAAATTAGAAATATATATGAACTACAAAGTAGATATGTTGATCGATTGTATATATGCGAATTTAGACTGTACAATATTTGATAAAAAATATGTAGATGAGACCTTTATTGAGTACAACAAATAAATATAAATAAGTTTTAAATATTAAGAGGGTTTAGAAATTACTACGTTAATTGGAAAAGGTAAAAGAACATATACCATTAAATTTTACTACGATTTAATGACCTTGATTAACCATGAACCCTGATCTTAATTTACCTTGGTGTCATAACTTTGATAGCCTAGGAATTTACTTGATCTTGAAATAACAAAATAAAATCATTTGAATAAATTCATTTTTCATGTTAAAAGAAAAGACACCAAATATTGGTATGAAAAAACTAGATACGCACGCTATTTGCACGGGAACACCTTGCTTGTTAAAAATACTTTGCATGCAAACGGAGCCCAGTTCCGTGGGCACTCTGTATATTCTGTACAACTACAACATCTCTGTATTTTTTGGGTCGGCTAATTAATTACGATGGTATGTCACTCTAGTTTATTTCTCTAAAATTATTTACGTGGAATACCATTCTAGTTTATTTTATCAATTTTTTTAATTGACTCAATGATCCAAAATATATATAGCTTGCATCCGTACGTTGCACCCTCTGCACTATTCACACCGCGCGCGCGGACGACTGAACTGCACGCTGTGCGCGGCAAACAAGGCGGGAAAGCTCCGACAGGGCATCGCGTCATCGGCCCTGCCGCTGCCGCTGCCGCTGCCGCTGCGCCGCCTTGGCCGGGAGATATGATCGCGGACCAGGCCAATGCTGTGCAGAGGCACCGGGCAAGTTACTAACTTCAGGAGCAGCAGCCAGCAGCCAGCAACCCCGCAGCCGGGGACGAATACTTCAAGATGCTGCATTGGCTAGCTATGAAATGACTGGCACAGGCACAAGCTAAAGGATTCACTAGTCAAACTGGCATGAAACTGTCAGCATCTTCATCACGTACACCAGGTACTGATGTCAGAGCAGGATCCCCGTTCGCCAAGTGAAAGACGCCATGGTTCGGTTCGTAGTGATCGATGATCTCGGAACGAAGCCACGCGGATCCGTGGGGTCTTCAGTGGCAGCAACTGGCAGCAGGAGACCTTGATTCATCAATCATCACCCCGGTGCAGGCAAGATACGTTGTCCACTGGGGGCAACTCTCGCGGCTTCTAGTCGAGTGGGAGCGAAGCAAGTGCAGAAAATGGGGACGGAGGTGATGGGTTTAGTCAGCTTGCTCAAACGGTGGCGGATGATATTGCAGTTCGCCCAGAGTAACAACACGTCAGCATCATCCATTTCAAGTAGTGGTAATAATCACAACAAATTAACAATATAGTACATGTATATTGAGGCTTGGCTGTGAAATAACTCCTCCCTAGGTCTTTCCCAATACACAAAGTTTGTTTCTTGCAACGTGCAGGGTAGGACTTTGGTGTCCGGCCAGTGCTTCGGATGTTCGCAGGTGCTGTGTTTTGTGGTGTCTGTCAAGAACGAAAATTGATAATCCGGATCTTTATGTAGCAATGCAACATTGGTATATATTGCAGTTATTTCAATCGTTATAGTAAAGGTAAACAAAAGCAATGCCAATAGAAAAAAAAACGGTAGCTGACTTCAGCGAGTATTTTCGATACAACACTCACGGTGATGAGAAACATACTCCCTCCGTCGTCCCATAAGAATGCAACTATCACGTTCCGAGTCAAATAATTTTAAGATTGATCAAATTTATATAAATATTATTAACATTTATGTTACAAAATAAGTACCATTAGATTAATTATATAATATATTTTTATACTAAATTTATTTGAAGATATAAATATTAGTAATTTTTTCTATAAATTTTATCAAAGTTAAAACTATTTGACTCATCGGAAAGCGAGAGTTGCATTTTTTTAAGACAGAGGGTGTCATAGCAGGTGGCGCAAACACCGGAAAGATGCTCTTATCCTTGTTCAGTTCGTCATCAATCTTATTTTTTCTACTCATGCTAATGTAATTGAACATGTATGGATTATGTAGTTAATCACTAAAACTAATGTATTTGTGGCTTTTATTATTTGCACTCTACTCTTTCCATCATAAATTATTAGTTGTTTTAACTTTTATAGATACGTATGCATCTAGTCTATTTACTGGACTCGTTACCTGCATAATGCTATAACCCTCACAATGTTAGAACTTCGCAGAATGTGTGCTCCCCTCCCCAATCAGGGGGTAGGTATCCGATCCTTCAAGTGAAACTTTTGCGAGAACGGCGGATGCAATTGGCTCGGTTTCGAGTGGGCGTTTGGTTCCAAGTTCCAACGGATCCAACTGTACCCTGTAGGCTGTAGCCAACGAAATCCCCTTCTTTCGCCCTTCACCCGCCCGCCCGCGGCGCCACGGCGGCGAGGGAAGACAAGCACGCCTCTCCCTTCCGCTTCCGTGGCCCGCTCGCGCCCCATCGGGAGCTGTCCTCCAACTAAGGGTCCCTCCGTGCCTCCTTCCGCCGGAGGGGGCCACGCCACCTGCCCCGCCGGCAGTCGAAGGGACCCCTCCTGCCGGCGTCGTCGTCCTACTCCTCCTCGGCGCTGGTGGACCGCCGCGGGGAGGGGACTCCTTCGAGCTTGGGTCGGTTTCTTCTGCACTTGGTACGGAACCCTAACCTTGCTTGGTTGTTTGTCCTGTTCCGCGGGATCTTTTCTGCGATGCCACCTCTGAGCGATCCAATCCAGATCTTCCTGATCCAACCGGCACTCTTTGTTGCGAAATCCTTTGCTGCGTGGAGGGGGTACTGTTAGAAGCTAGTAAATTTTGCAAAGAAATCTTGGGGGTTCAACTCGATCCCCATGGCCACACGGCCCATGTTTGGGTGGAGATAGACCAAAGTGGTCTGCTTGTTTTCTGCTGTTGTGCTCGTGGCTACATAACGTTCTTGCGCCCGAATCATCTGATAACTTGCTCAATTGGCACGGACGTTACTAGTTTGGTACAATGATCTCGGCATTTAGTATCATCATTGTTCACCTAATCCTGAAAAGGCTCAAAGCATCGATTCATACTTCATTGCAAAATGTGCACCGTAGGATTCTTCTTTTTTTTTCCTGAATGTCTTGTTTATGTTGAGCGAAATCTGCATCATTGTCCATAATTGTTGACCTATTTCATGGGAAATTGCTTATTACTTCCTTAATTTATTCCAGCAATTCATTGCTCAATTAAAAAAACCTTCTTTCCCAAACTAGCACCACCAGTACCAGTTACAAGTTGGGTGTTTCAAATATCACTCCTGCTCCACATTAAAAGTCCAGCTCTTATAGTAAAAGAGAAGATAGTATTTTTGGAACATGATGAGAAAATGAACTTTTTTTGTGTGGTAAGCACACAGTTCTTGTGGTATGGAAGATCCAGTCGGACTTGGTCCATGCACATAATGCTTCTGACTTGATACATTGTAACATTAATCAAACATGTTAGCTGTTCATCAGTCACAGGATATAAAATTTAGTCCTAATGTGCAATGAATACCCCTGTAAGAAATTATTTTGACACTTTAGTTAGTATCATCATTATTGTACTATAAAAAGACAGAAGTGTCTGCAGTTTACATGTCAAATTATGCTTCCACAATTTTCTGTGGGCATGTTGGGGCTAGATTTCATGCTGATCGAGTTACAGAAGTAAAACTGCAGTGTTTCAAACTTTCAATTCAAACTATGCAGCAGCATGCGTGACCTATATGACAGTATTAATCTCTTAGGGTTAGGTCTTGTTTGGATAACACAACTCCCTTCCAATACATGTGGAGTTGAGTGGAAAATCAACAAATTTTCCTATCAGTCCCTCCAAATACACATGTATTGGATGGGATTATTCTCTATCCAAACAAAGCTTGTAGTGTTTTCCATTATCCAAACAAGTTTTTATTGTATGGGATTGTTGAGATGGAATTATACGCATGTAGTGAACTTTGATGTTTCATAAATATAACTCAGAAGTAATATGCCATTAATATTTCTGTTTATTTCGTTTGATATTATCTTATTTTTCTAATTACTAAATATTTTATTTCTTGATTGCCAGTTGAACTTTGATTTAGACTATGGATCTGGAGACAGAGAATCGTCTTGCTTCTTTACTACTTGAAGAGGCGCGGAGATTACAGTTAGAAGCTGACAGGGAAGGTGTCCATGCATATCTTCGAAAGCCTAATGTAAGGCATCGTCCAAACTCTCGGTTCCTCACGGCTACAGTTCGCGGAGTTCAGCAAGGTTAGCATTGTGCTCCTTTGAAATGCCCTTGTGTGATTACTTGATTGGTGCAGCTTTATTTTGAGTTTATTGAATCATTTGTCACTCTTTTTCTATATTTTTCTGTGGTCAATTGTTCATGAAGAAAAAGTAGAAAACAATAAAACAGTTGCAATCATGTGGTCTTTTAAGAACTCTACTTGGCTCTTGCTTCCTGTGTAGGACTCATGTTACTTTTTTCTTGAAATTACACCAATTAGTTCTTTCATACATTTTTCTGTATTGAAACAAGCTGTTGGCCTGCAGTAAACCGTGTTGTGGAAGTCAATGAAATGTGGCGTGCCAGGGAAAAAGAGCTTGAGTTGGAGTCAAAGGTGAAAAGCAGAAGTAGCAAGAGTAAGGATCTTGATGACTCGAGGTGAGAAGCGTAAAAGTGACTCAAGAAACCATAGCTCCAGCTCAAGGGTTGAACAAGAAGGGATCACTTATAGTAATTCCTACTCAGACCAGGAGGATGGTCTGGGGGATGATGAATTGAAAGATTTCTTCATTCAAGGTCAGTTATAATATTCAGTATGTCCATTTTTTCTACATGGTACGCCTGACATGTAACAAGTTTTTTTTTTACTCTGCTGATCTTATGAAAAGCATGCAATCTGTCCACCTCCTCATAGCAGCACATTATTCTATTCATGGGTGCTTGTGTTACTTTTCTGCAGCTGTTGATAACATGTGCAATTTGTTGCTATTTTGTTAGGGTGAAGCGAGGACGTGGGGCTGTTGGCTCTAGGATGGACGAGCCCGGTCCATACCTTGATTTGTTGTCCCATCATAAAGACGAGCCTAGTCCTGACATCCGTGTGGAAGAAAAATGGGAACGCCGAGTGCAAGGCCCAGAGAAGCCTTCGTTTTTGAGATCCAAGTCTCCTGATCATTATTGGCATAAGGAAGTGTTGGATGGAAAGCCATCAAGCTCTGATCCACAGAGCAAGAAAGAAAAGAAAAGGAAATCAGAGAAAAAAGATAAGAGAGATAAAAATAAGGAAAAGTACAAGAAGAAATCCAAACATTGCAATCATCACCGCCACAAAAGCCAAAGAAGGGAGTGATGTGCATGTTTGCTAAACAGGAAATTGTACACAATGGTTCTGCCCTTAAAGAGGCAGCTAGTTGGTTGTTGCTGTAACTTGAAATTTGTTTGTATGGAAAATCGACAGTGCAGAATGGACTATGGTTCATATCAGAGTGTTGTTGCATAGTTGTGGTGTTGAAGTCTAACCCTTATCCTAGCGTGATTAAGTTAACATCTAAAAGAGCATTATGTTTCTTTGGCTGGCACACATAACATGTCCAACTTGGCAACATCTATGTATTGGATGAGCTTGCATGGCAATCTATTAATTACGTGGTTCGTAGGTTAATAAACGTGCTCAAGAATTTGTTCACCGCCAGATGGCATTCACGGATTTGGCAGCGCAACTTGTCTACTGTTACAATTGACAGCAACTGGCTGTCAATGTTTGAGATCAAACACCATTTTGTGAGATCTTTTAGTTCCTCCAAAATGGACCTAAAATTTGTAGCATGGATCTTCAACATGAACTGGTTACATTGGCTTTAGAAAACCTCCATGTTTCCCAGTTTATGAATTGATGTCCTATCAGAACTCAAGTAGACGATTCCTTTCAAAAAAGAAAAAAAAAAGAACTCAAGTAGGCGATATATACAGTGCCACATCCAGACATCGCAATGTATAGGGCGTACATGCTTCAATGCATTGGTGTGTTTGGAGAATTGGAGCGAGTATAATGCCATCAGGAAAAAAAAAGATGCAGACATAATTAAAAAAATCTGGGGTTGTCAGATCATTCAGAGCCAGCAAGAATACAGAACATTAAATATGAAATTTCAATTCAGAATTATTTTACAGGACTAACTCTTGAACCATACCACTGAAAGAGAGTGTTTGTTCATATGTGGTTGTGCGAAGACTTTACAGCATTACCACAACTCAAAAATCCTCGAAACAAAAGAAAATCATCCTCTAATTCTGAAGACTGAAGCCATGCAATCTATGGTCTCTGTACAGTATAATGCCATCGAATGTAACATACTGAAAAAGAACTACCTGCAACAGAAGATGGGAAAAAGCATAAGATAAAGTCAGGAGATATAGCTTGCAAGTTGCAACAAGGAAAGATAAACAGAATGTCTTTGTGTTGGCAGTAATTCCAAGCAAACAGCAGTTGATAAAATTGGTCTGAAGACATTTTTCATACAGCCATACAGAATGTGCACGATGAGAAAAACACGAAATGCTGTGCAGTAAGAAATATAAAGATGGCTTCAGCACAAGTGTTGAAACTAGTGATGTTCAGGAGTAGCTGTTCCAGCTTCTTCCACTGAAAGTCAGATAATTCAGATGTGCGGAATTGTTTCATTAGGCCAAACAGGATTCAAGAGACAATTGAAACACATTATGGATCTAGAGGTGAGCTGATGCTTTCCCGTTCCTTACACTTAAAGTAATAAAGCATGTTTTGTTTTGTTTTTGAGGGAACCAAAGCCTGTTCTTTAGCCAGGAAGCTTAGCAGCTACCTATATAACTAGCTCTTGTAAATAATTTGGAAAGCTAGTCACTATCCCATGTGAAAACCAAATGTTAATTCCCATCCAATGCACATAATAAATTAAGCACCCAAGAATAAATGACAGTACTCTGAATAGAGGATTTCCCAGCTGCACTGCTTATTTTTGTCCTCGCCAACCACAGTTGCTCATATTGAAGTATTCTGCTAAAATCATGTAGAAAATTCCAGTATGATAAATGACCAGACATGACCGTGACATCAAGTTTCTTTTGTGAAAGAAAATCATGATGTCTACTTCACTTAAACCTAAAACAAAAATGAAATGTTCCCCCCATACATCTTTGCTGCCACTTTTTTTTTGAGGGGGTGCTGCCACTTTTTTGGTACTATGACAGTCCAAACTGAGAAAAATATTTAAAATTTCAGGATGAATAGGAGCTGTCAACAAAAGAGATGCACATTCCTTCATAGCACAAACTACTGCAAAAGAAAAGAACTGTGATCTGCCAGTTTCCCAATTTCGGAACTCAGAAGTATCATCGGACGGAAAACCACAAGAAACCACAGAGAAATTCAGAAGCATTATCACCTACCTGCAGGAACGAATGAATCAACTGCGTCGAACAACTCAGCCGACCACAAATGGGCCAATCTCGCCGTTGCGCATGGCGCGGGCGACCTCATTGGCTACTACCAGGCAGGTGGACACCCAGCCGGCGAGCACCGCCCACACCATGTCCACGATGCAAACCGCGACTCCCCACGGCATCGTCATCCTTGCTCCTTCTCCTCAGCCGCCCCCAAGGAGGCAATTCCACGAACACCTTCCCTGCAATCCGCAAGCATGGTTGAGCCGAGGAGGAGATCGCATGAATTTCGACGAATTCATGACAAGCGATAGGAAGAGAACTCACCTCTTATCTTGCGGATGTCGTCAGCACGCAAGAACCGAAATAAACTCCGATTAGCGCCAGTCCTAGTTCCAATCAACCATGACAGGGAATCAGCGAGGATCTTAAGCACCAGTAATCGGAGAAAAAGGTTTGAGTCGGCAAGACGGTGTTTGATAAGAGATGGGGATCGATTTCATTACCGTCCTTGCCACCAAACCCTCGTTTCGCCCTTCCCGCTCCTGTTTGGCCGGCCACCAAAGCGGGGGAATCTTCAACAGGATCAGGACACGGACAGAGATGACCTTTGTTCTTGCTGTCGCACCAAGAACCAACACAAATCCGCCACTTAGTGATCAACTGCAATCCCACCACCTCCACAATGGATTCTTTAATCAGCATGACAATTTCTTCTAAGCAGACAATTAAATAGAGATGAGAGTTGAAGAGTCTTTCACCTTTCTCGCTTGGTTTCCCCATCTTCTTTGCCTGCCTTCCACAACAACCTTTCACTTTCACCTTCATAGTTCTTTTCTTTCTTTTGCCAGGCAATTCAAGATTCAAGAAACAACTAGTACCCCTCAGAAGAACCAACTGGAGGACGCCACATAAGAGCTCACAACCTGTGAGACTCTGACTGCATATGCTGAAACTTTATCCAATCAGGTTACTGGGTTAGTCAGGAAGATTTGGACAAGTCCAAGCGACAAGCGATCTTGTCCGCAATCAGAATCAAGGCTTCTGTTTCGCAGAGAGAGAGAGAGAGAGAGAGAGAGAGAGAGAGAATCAAGGGCTTCTGATGGGCAGTTCGCCAGACACGTGCCCCTGCCGCGTCACAGGATAACAAGAAGGGCAGCTAGCCGAAATTCCACTTGTCGCGCTCGCTCGTACACCACATTATCCGTTCCGAGCGGGCCGCGCCAGAGAGTGCACAGAAGCTGATTGTTTGGTGTGCCAATTCTGTTCTTACAAACCTACGAACAGATTAGATACGTAGAAAAACTGAAAAAGAGAGCGGTGGCTGCTCTATTTACAGGCAACCTCCTGCCTGTTTTGGACTTTGCATCAACCACCATGGTTACTCTGCCTTGCATCCACAGCATGTTTCGTACAACTCATGCATGTCACATATGTCATCCCCGTTACCCAAGTACATATATATATATATATATATATATATATATATATATATATATATATATATTTCGTTTATCATACAGAAAGCCAACTGCATCAGAAGCAGGGCACGCCCAGTTTCTTCTACCTACATGGTGCGACTGTCTTTTACTTCGGAATTCTGATGAAGACTTGTGGTAAACTTAAAACCTCTCTGCGGGGACCACCACTGGCCGTGCCTCCACGCGCTTCCTTTCAGAAAGGTAAGGGCCCCGTCTCACGGCATCGTTCAACTGCACCATAACGTTTTTGTTTTGCTGGTTAGCATTCACGACTCAGGCAGCAAAAATGGCAGATGCTGGACCTTCGAGAGCGTACGTTTCCAATGAGTTCAGATAGACTTTTTTCATGCAGAAGATGCGAGGACAATAAAGACTTGTTGATTGCCACACAGCAGTTGTACCGTGCTTCCATGCCTACAACAGAGAATAAATGTTACCACTGAAATAATTGGTCCATTAAATAGAAATTAGCATAGCCCATGATAGGATTAGTAATTATGGATGACTTAAGAACGACATCATAGTCAGTTCTAGCCAGTTGCACAAAAACATTTTCAAATGCTAAAAGAAATATAAATCTGCTGAGCTCCTGTTGAAACAAGTTTAGATGGTTACAATTACTTCATTAGGACCAGATGTATTAATTCAGTACCAAGTTTCGTTGTCTCCATTGTTGGATCTGTAACAAGTCTGATTATCTCTGAATTTAAGCAAACCTCCCTTAAGCACCATTCCCGGACAACCAGTCCTGATATTACTCTATAGCCCTGCAGACATTCAAGGGCATGTGTTCAGGAAAAAAAGAAACTGTAGTCTGGTTGCGCACAATACCAATATCCAAGCTAATGAGATAAGAAAATACTTATTTATGCAAAAGTATCTTTAACTAGCATCAGCTACTTACAGCTATCCGTATATCCGGGTCTTGTTGCAGAATTGATAGAAGAAGAGCCTGGAAAACAATAAGGCCAAAAACACACCCAACTAAGCAAGGCAGAACCATAAGCAATTAAGATAAATGGGCAGAAAAGGTGTTGCTACTAACTGAAGGAGTTAATTTCGAACTGTTTGCTGCGGTGGTATAGACCAAGCGCTTCAAGTACTCTTCGGCTTGACCATCCAGTTTCATTTGGTTTTCTTGCCTATCAGCACCACAGATGCTCCCAAAGGCATGTAAAGCAGCCTGAACATGTATCATAACACGTAAAAGGTATAGTTTCTGACAATATGATTGCTTTACCAGCAGCAACAAGGGCAGTGGAACAAGAAGAAAATATGTACACGAACTTACCAGCTGTCTGCCTCTGCCCTGTCGGTCAAAGGATGTCTCGACAACATGTCTAGCAACATTTGATGATGTCAGCAGGAAATGTGCCCCTTGAGTTGCTATTTTATCATAAAATCAAACAAACAATAAGGGTAGGCTATGGCAACCTGGCGAAAACTCCAATACTAACAAGCAGAATCATGACTTACTTGTACCAATTAGACCTAAGGTTTCCAATGCACTCTCAATTTCATCAGTATTCTGGCTTTCCTCCATCTTCAATATTTTGTCTATCGCCGCGAGCAGGTTTGTAACACCTAACAAGGAGGAAATCTTGATTAAGTCTGCCTAGTTCCTCATGTAAGAAGACCAGAGAAGATGAGTCTCGATAACATTTAAATCAGGATGATGAGAAGTCTTTTTATAGGAGATGATGAATAGTTAATGCAATAAAGATTCTTCAATGCACAAAGTTGTGGAGCAATTAGTGAACAAAAGTCTGGCAACTGAAAATAATGATACTTACAAGATTGGTCTATCACTGTGAAAGCATCAGCTGAAGAAAGAAGCCTCCCGCTAATTAATGCTGCTCTTGACCGTATAACAGAATCAGCTGAGGAATCACTGCACACGGAAAGAAAAGACAACATAGAATAGCTGAAAAAATAACAGAAGAAAACACGGAGGTATAGAGGCATAAGGTTGGTACTCGATCACATCAATTATGAGTTGAATCAAGTTGGTCTTCAGCAGGAAAGTATTGCTGTGAGGGTGTTCAACGAGCTGCAGTGTGACAAAAAGACACAATTAGCCAAAATATATAGCTTCTCCCAGAAATTCCAGAATCTTTTAAGTCATTGATCATTATGACTCATTCGATAGCAAAATACCTATGACTCCAGGATTATGTAGTATGGTGACAAGGGATGATAGGCAAGAAAGAAACCACAATTATAACAATACGATGACACTGATTGCCTTAAGCATGTAATATGAAACAATACTAGTGCAAGTCTTTTGCAAATGAATCACGATTCCTGAGCCAATACACAATGCACACCATCACACAAAGCCAAAAATAGGCCTGTTCCATCAGACGTACTGGCAGAAATCCTTTTTCAGTTCCAGATAGAAATCCTTTTATGAAAAAAAACACATAAATCAAAGTATTTGCAACGACCCTCTGGAGGAAGCCAAACATAAAGTGGCACAGATGAACGGAACAAAATATCCTTTTACCTCATATAGGACCTCCAGCGCACTGAGGGTTTTAAGCATATCCCTTCTATCTTTTATTTCATCTTCAAATATGCTGAGAAGGTTTGAATCACGAATGGCAGTAGCAGTATAACTTGAAACAGTGAAGAGCTTGGCTATCAAAGATAGAATACAAATCCGTGCCTACAATGGCAATAAAGATGAATAAAATCTAATCATGTTGTGGCTTGCAGATAAACAGTAAGAGCATACAGTAAAACATAGACAAGCACTTCACTCTATTTTTTAATCTTATTCTGTTAGCAACCAGGAAAGGGAAATGCGCAGACATTTGAAAATATTGAAGATAAATAACTAGAGTGATTATGATTACAACTTCTGCTCCAAAATAGATGGTATCCTAGGATGCATGCAGGAACTTTGGCCATTACTATTACAAATATACTCTTGCAGCCACATGAAAATGATATTAACAGATTCCTCATACATTAGTATTTGTGTGCCATTATCAAAACAAAAAAAAACTTTTTTTCCCAAGCAAGTTGAGGTAGGCTAGAGATGAAACCCAACAGGAGCGACAAGCAAAGATGATATAGTATATAGCAGAGTAGAAATGTAGCAGCAATAGTAATGATCATATTAGATTTTAATGATATACACTTATGTATTATTGATTAACTGGTATGTTTTAAAGCTCGTACTTGCTTCTGTTGTTGTGCATGTAGGCGGGCATTGGTCCACAAGGGCGTTTATTGGTTAGTTCTGCAAAATTGTGTCAGAATAATGGACACGCGATGCCGTACCAAAGAGGATGACTGAGATGCCACTCTGTCAAGTTGCACGGATCCTTGACCATCGGGTGGGAATATGATTTCCTACAAACAGGAAAGAAATAGACTAAAATATGACTCCAATATCCATCGAACAGAGAAGATGTTGAATACTTCAAGATGAATTGATGGACTCACAGCTCCTTTAGGAATTTCTGCTAAACGCTTCACAGCATCCAGAATGATTGCTGAAATCTCTTCATCTCTGCGGAAATCGAAGATATCAATAAGAAATTGTCACCAAGTTACAATGCATATGATGCAACGTGTTAAATGAAGTTTATGAGTGTAAATAAATTACCCCTCAATCAAACAATTGATTAGAACAGGATACAGATTGTGCTGCACAACTGTTTCCACCGCAGCAGCACTATCTTCAGCTTTGTCAAGAAGATTGAGTACCTGGTATAGTTATATCGAATTCTTTCACAGTCAGTGGCTACAGACATTGTTTTCCCAAAAGTTTTTAGAACATTGTCCAAACTGACATGAAAACCAGCATACATGAAAGGGGATTTGCATGAGTTGGCAAACCACACAAGTGTGCTGCTAGCACACAAAGTTCACTGTGACTTTTACTCTAGACTAGATGAGTTGAATCCATATTAAATAATCTTGAAGGTTACAGGATCCAAATCTAAAAAAAAATATGTAGTATAAGGAAATTGTGCTTTATGCATTTGCCATCTCAACAAAGCAAACAGATGAAACTACAACAAAAATCCATAGTATGCACTTATAAAATGGATACAGAAGTTAGACTGTTAGAGTCAAATAGAGAGAACAGATGAAACCACAATTTTTTTGGTATGTCCAAAATGGATAACAGAAACTAGACTCAAATAAAGACAGCAACTTTTGTAAATAGCATGCACATAGAAAACCGATTCAGATACATACAGCTTTGCAGGCTAATTTTCTGATGCTATTTGAGTTTGTGAGCAATCCAGCTTGAATAAATGCCTGGAAGATAAAAGTGCAATTAAGACTTTAGTTATCAATATGTATAAGAACTAAGCCATAGTTCTCACAAAGAAGATACAATGATCATTTTGTAAGATATTTTTACTATGTTGATCTAGGTAAGAGTTGTAGGTAGACATGTCTAGATAAAAAATTGGAGGGAGAATGTTACACATACACCATAGCTTGGCAGAAGCGATGCTCCATATCTTGAAGAAAATACTTTGTCTAAGCATTCTGTGACAGTTTCAACCATCCCAGGTACATCTGCTTCACTCTGCAATGCCCTACATGATGAAGACAAATTACAACAGCAATCAACAAAACAGGATGGCGAACATAAGCTGCCAGTAGACAATGTATGTGAGGTGCTTACTAGAAAATTTGGCTTTGTCAATGTAAGAGAACATCTCAAAACATAAGCTTCAAACATGTTAAGACATTACATACAACACAGGAACATCCGACAAGCAACAACTCAAAACATTGGAGGAAGGAAAAGAGGCTTACCCTAACAGCTTAGGCAGAGGACATCGTTCCAGGAACTGCCTCACAGTATCATCACTATGCAACCCTGCAACAAATGAAATACAGATTCAGTCACCTAGTCACCACATGACTAACCTATCTCCATCTTTCAAAAGTTTAACTAGTCCTTTTAAAATTCAAGTCTTCAATATGCACTACTTCAGCAGACAGATGTACTTCTCTTAAAATCATTCTGTCCGGAATCTGCCTGTCCTACTTGCCACCCCCCTTCTGGTGGGGAAAAATAGCTTTGCACCAAAACATACTCGGGCGCAAAGACACGCATCGATCGAAGGTGCAAATACAAGCCATTAGCATTTCCAGCTTCAAAATCAAACTAGAAATAGTCACAAGTTCACTGATAAAACTGGAGGTAGTAACACTACAGGCCTACATCAGCATATGCGATCATATTGTCCAACCAGTAGCAGAATCAAGCAGCGAATCGATCGAATGCCGAAGTAAGCCCCCGCCCCAGTCAGGATACCCTACTAGGGTTCCAGCGCACCGAGCTCCACACCCGCAGTGACCCGATCCGTTCTCACGACCAGAGACAAGCAAAACCCCTCCTCCCAGACGGAGCAACCCAGAACGGCGGCGCCCCAAACGTGAGCAACTAACTCCGCCCAAAACCGAATGGGGGGTAAGGAAGGAGATATTGCCTGGGTAGGACGCGAAGTCGCCAGCCGCCTGAAGCATCGCGCCCAGCTCTCCCGGCGCCGGCGAGGGCTCCATCCCCGTGCTGTTCCGCGCCGCGCTTCTCTTCTTCTGGGTTTTGGCTTGGGGAAGGAGAAAGACCAGCACGCACGCACCACCGGCCACGCCGCTCTACTCGGGTCCGACCCAAAAGAGCCTCGAGTCACTAGCGAAGTAGCAAGTCGTCGTCTCGTCGACGGGCAGTGCTGCGGTCAGTGGGCACCAGGCACGGCCGCACGGGCACACCGGGCACGGCTGCTGCTTGCCACGTGGGCGGGTGCCCGGGCAGCGTGGCGCTCCGCGCTCACGGCAGCGGGCCCGGAGAGGGGAACGCGTCTCTATCCGGAACAGCCCGCGGTGATTGGGCCGTGTAGAAGTGTCTTCGAGCGCTCGAAGTCCCGGGGCCGGAACCTCTCCAACTATCAGTTAATTTGTGGGCCTTATTTAGCTTGGGCCGTTCGAGCTTTCCTAACTAGTCAGTGGAAAAAATATAATCAGATGAAAGGACTCTGGACCGCAGTTATTAAGGATCGGACCGACCGGCCTGTCCGACGGTTAAACCGGGAACCGGAGCATCCGCTGGTTCGGTCCATGTAAAAAATTATCCATGCAATCAAACCAGGTTAAACCATTCGAACCGTCGGTTTTTCTGAAAAACTGAAATAAAACTGGGCTTCCGAACCACGACCGCTGGACACACGTCACCTCGGACTCGCAAGCGCAGAAAAGGTGGGACGGGCATGCCGGGTGGGAATTTCGTGCAAAAATGTGTGGGAGAAGGGTTTGAGCCCAGGTTTGGGGTCCAGAGAGGAGAAACATACCACTACACCACATTGCGACTTGTGTTTTTTTAAGAAAACTTAATTCTATTTAAACAGGTTTGAACCGGTGGTTCGACCGGTTGGACCAATGAACTATAAATCGAGCATCCTAGCGTTTCGATGACCGGTCCGGTCCGAATAACCATGCTCTGGACCTCCAAGTTGCCCCGTAAAAAATTAAAAAAATACTTTTGCATCATCAGATTTGGGCTTGCAGTACATTACAGCCCATTCATGTTCTGTATAGCCTGAATTAAACACACATGGCCTAGCAGACACTGAAAAGAAGCGCCTCGTTCGTTTTTGGGAAAGGTAAGTGAACAAACACAGCACCGGTTGTACTAGTACAGTTGTACCTACTGCTTAACGATAATGTATACTAATTTCTACCAGCTGGGAGACTTTGTGTCCTCTGGGCTCTGGCATTTCAGAACTTAGATAGCATCTTCAGTAGCTCGGTATGAACATCCGGTCAGCACTTGTTTTCGCCTCCTTTCCCTCGCATCTTAGGTGACAATATTCCACGAGATGAGCTTGTCTCTACCGTACTGTAGCCACCTACCTGGGATGTTTGGTTCCACTGGGATTTATTTTAAGTCTCGTCACATCAGATATTTGATACTAATTAGGAGTATTAAATATAGACTAATGATAAAATAAATTTCATAACCCCTAGACTTATTCACGAGAAAAATCTATTAAACCTGATTAGTCCGTGATTAGCCCATGTGATGCTATAGTAAACATGTGCTGATAATGGATTAATTAGGTTCAATAGATTCGTCTCGTGAATAAGCCTATACTTATGCAGTTAGTTTTATAATTATTTTATATTTAATTTTTCTAATTAGTATTAAAATATTTGATATGACACAGCTTAAAATAAGCCACTGGAACCAAGCACCCAGTCCAACCAAGATCGACGGTATAACCTGCCAAGGCATGATGATTGGTCTGCATTCTGCGACTCCCAATTACTGACCAGGAAGTTTCAGTTCAGGCCACATAGGCTCTGAACAATGTAGCGGTAACCTATAAAACATCTTTTCTGAAGAAAGACCTGTAACTCCATCGGTCGTTCTTCCTTGGACAGCCTAGCCTAAACCTGTTCAGCCAAAAAAAACAAAAGAAGATGTTAGCCGCAACACTTTTAATTCATTCCAGTACTACTGATACAGTACCAAACATGTGGTAGTCAAATCAACTGGACTATTTGCTGGAACAAACGAAGAGGAGTGACATCCCTGCCGCGCCTCTGCCATGTGCTTTGGCCGAGTTCCTACAGGGCATGTGGCTTGGTTCCCACAAATCCGTAATCGGCAGTTAGCAGTTAGGGCCAGTACGTCCAGGTCGTGAGCCATTCTGACACTCTATTCGGGAACTTTGTATAGATCTGCAAGTAGCTGAAAATAGGACCCCAGTCGGGTAAATTTCGCCAGGCAAACTAGCTGGCATTGTGAAATGAGAATGAGTTCAGAGTTCAGAAAATGCCCATACACGGAAAGCAGAAGAGGAGTTCAGAGTTCAGAGCAGGCTATATATCGGGTGAACGAAGTGGGAACAGAACTGCGGTAGACATGGGGGCTAATTTCTACACGGTTCAGCCGGTTGAGAAACACGGATACCATACCACCAAGTTCCTCGTATATGTACACAGCAAATCGGATGAGAAGTTAAGGTTAACTCACGCATCTCGGTGGCTGCAACTTGGCTTAACGTTTCAAGGAGCGATGATATCGCGAGAGGCCATGCAATGCAAGCAGCAGGCAGTGATGAACAATGATCACTTGCTCGATTAAGGCCAGTGGAACAACAAGGCGATCGAATCATGACGGCGCGTGCGTGGATCCCAACGACGATGAGAGCTCGGAGCTGATCGTAGTCCAGGTAGACTCATAGTCCCAGGCAGGCAGTTCGTTCGTTAAGAAAATGCGAAAGGCAAAGCCTGGCCGATCAAGCTACGTGCCCGCATCCTCCACGGATCGGAAGAGCGAAACGGCGAGCTGAAAGCCTGAACTCTGGAAACAGATTCAGTAGCCAGCCACCATGGAACACCGTGGCCGCCTCGACGGGCGCCACGCGTGCCAAGCCGGCCGCCAGGTCAACAAAGCGCCCGGGACCTGCGCAGTCGAAGACACAGGCGGAACGGACCCCGCAGATCGATTCGTTCAAACTCCAAAGCGAGGAGCTACACGTACGGTAGTACGAGCATGGCCCCACCGGAATTATACGAACAGCTACACGAGCATACTGCCATACGCACAGCATCCAATCACAAAAGGATAACGGCGTTCTCGCCGGCCGCCCGCAGCTGCATGATTCTGGCCGTATCCGAAGGCCGCCCGAGCGCACGAACGCGAGCGCGCCCTGCGGCGAGTTCTGTAACGATGCGCCCAGCGTGCCCATGTGACCAGGCCCCGGCTTTTCGTTGCTCGCCATCATCGTGTTTCCTCGCCGCAGCGGCACCCGACCCCATGCCATGCCATGGCATGCGATTCTTTTCTTTTCCGCTGGTCCGTCCATCCGATCCGACCCGGGCAGGCCCTGCTGCTGCTGCCCTCTAGCTGGCCCTTCACGGCCACTACCGAGCAGCAGCGGCGCCCACTCAGTCACTATATACAAACATGGCGATCGATCGAGCATCCCTGTCTGTCTGTCTCGGATCGTATTGTTTTATCGTATGATGCCATGTTCGCGTCCCCCAACCTGCTGCAGCGTCGTCATCTGGTGCGGCCGGTCTTTCCCCCTCGCCTTTTCTAGGCGGATTTGGCGCGCGCTAGCTCAGGATCACTGTGCCCTCTCGCCTCGCCCGCACACCCGTGAGCTGTGGAGGTTGCCGGGCGGGACTACCTGCACCTCTGGGTCTGTACTGTCTATCGCTGTAAGAATCTACCCACGACCACGATCATCTGCGCGTGCATGTATGCGACTACACGTACGGTGCCAGGAAAATATCGAGAGCATCTTGATCTTGCCGACTGCGGCGGCGGTTTGACTGTCCGATCGATGAGCTAGCCGATGACTTGTCCGGCCGGGGTTTTACCTGCACGGTCTCGTCGTCGCGCGCGCGCCGGCCACCCGCCACCTTGTGAGGCGCCAGGCACTACGGCGGCCGCCGCGTGCCGCCGCGCGTGCGTCACCGCCCTTGACGACGACGCAGACGCACGGCGGGGGAACGAGGTGTAAAGGTTACACTCTCACAGCTAGCGAGTGCGTAGTGCAGCCGTGCACGTCATACCCACCACACACGTCACCGCCCGACGTGCCACCTGGCACCTATGCTCGCGCCCCCACACGTCAGCGGAAGGAGCCGCGCGCCGCCGGGTGACACGTGGCTCCGCGCCCGGTCAAAAACTTTGTTATCGATCGTGCTGCTGCCTCCTGGACGGCGGCATGTGCCAACGGTAGTGCACGGGAGGGAAGGGGGGGAGAAACGACGGGGGTGCCTGTACGTGGACGCGCCTGGGTGCACCAAAGCAACATGGCACGGTTCGGGCGGGATAACGTGCAGCGCCTCGCGATATGCTCTATAGTAGTTGCCGATTTGGACGTTTTGTTTGCTTGATCTGATTGGGCCCAGATCTTGCACGCAAGCACAAGAGCCGAGTGGCATGTAATCAGGCTACTGCTGCATGTCCGGGTTCGGCGCCCGTGCTGATTGGAGAATCGGGCCTCTTGCGATCTGATTGGAATCGCCAATCACGGTCCGACGGTCGCGAATCCGGCTGTTGGAACGGTGATTGGCATCCTATGGCCGGCCTCGAAATCTGGCAACAGAATCCGCTGCGCATGGGCGCATGGCAAAAACGGCAGCATGCATTTCTCGCCGTCGGCATCTTCTGCAGATCGCATTGCCCTTAATTTTCACTTGAAAATCGACCGGCAATCTTTGTTTTTAGAGAAAGAACAGCAAAAATGATCAGCAGTCCTGCATGTAGAGCAGGATTTCTACCATTTTTTTGCCGACGAAGGTTTGATTTGCAGGGGCTGCCTTCTCTGGGTTCATATTCGTAAAGATGCTGCTTTCTGATACAGTTTCTAAAAGCCACGGATGAGGGAGGAGAGTAGCGAGACCCACCACATGAACATGGATTGCAACTAGCCTACGGGTGAGGAGGGCCCGTGGCCCACGAATGGACAGCAAATCTTGCCCCGGAAGCGATCGGAGACCGAACCCGGGGCAGGAAACGATCCTCGACCCCGGCAACCAATCACACTTGCCAATTGCCAACGAAGCGCGCACAAGCCGACCCAACCCAACCGCGTTCTATCAGCAGCAGCGGGTGCCGCGCCTTGTGCTTATAAAAGACGCCGTCTCCCCATCGCCGTGCCGGACGCACGCAGCCAAAAAGCACACGGGGCAGAGCTCGACTGCTCGAGGAGGCGGGAGGCAGGGGAGGCGATCGGAATGGCCGCTCCTCTCGCGTAGCAGAGTGCTGCTTGCTTCCTTGCTGCGCCTGCTGCTTCTGTCACTTGCCATTGCCACTGCGTGGGCGAGAGGAAGGTGGCGTGAAGGGAGCAGGTAGGATCGAAGAAATGGCGGCGCGCGGCCACGTGCTGGCGCTGCTCGTGCTGCTCGCGCTCGCCTCGGTGACCGCGGCGAGCGGCGGGCGGCACCCGCACCAGCACCGGCACCGGCACGGCAGGAAGTCGGCGCGGCTGAGGCTGATCCCCTCCGCGCCGGGCGCGTCCCTCGCCGACCGCGCGCGGGACGACCGGCACCGGCACGCGTACATCAGGTCCACGCTGGCGTCGCGCCGCCGCGCGGCGGAGGTGGGCGCGTCGGCGTTCGCCATGCCGCTCTCGTCGGGGGCCTACACCGGCACGGGCCAGTACTTCGTGCGGTTCCGCGTGGGCACCCCCGCGCAGCCGTTCGTGCTGGTGGCGGACACCGGCAGCGACCTCACCTGGGTCAAGTGCCGCGGCGCCGCCGGGTCGCCGCCGGACGCGCAGCCGCCGGCGCGCGAGTTCCGGCCCGCCGCCTCCAAGTCGTGGGCGCCCATCGCGTGCTCCTCCGACACGTGCACGTCCTACGTGCCCTTCTCCCTCGCTAACTGCTCCACGCCGGCCAGCCCCTGCGCCTACGACTACCGGTCAGTGCCCCCCGCCACCGCACACCTCTCTCCTCCTCCCTCCCCCCTCTCGATGCCATTGCCGTGCCTCGTACTCCATCGATCGATCACCTCGTACCGCTCGCTCCACTGACGCGTGCTCGCCACTCCACCGGATCTCTGTACGATACGGCCCTGGTGGTTCTGGCTCCGGGGGGCGACGACACGGCCGCTGCCGGCCGGCTGGCGCCCGCAGCCCCGAGGTAGGCAGCGGCAGGAGTAAGTGTTGGTTGGTGGGCGGGGTGGGTCAGGATCTCGCGCGCGCCCCCTGCTCTGCCGGCCTCGCCGCGGCAGAGCGCGGCATTCAATTGGCACGCTCGCCTGACGTGCTCGGGTCGGGGCGCGGCCGGGTTGATGTGCACACGAGTTCGTGCTCGGTTGTGCGTGCGTGCCCGCCCTGCCCTTTTCTTCTGGGGCCGGCCGATTCGATCGGAAGCTGGCGTTGGGTCGATGGCCTCCAGCTCTCCATGTGCCCTGTGGTTGTCTCGCATCGCTTGCACTTCACTCCTCTCCCTGCGAGCAAGCTCCGGTTGAAACGGTAGGACACGGTTCACGGCGACACCCAGTAATTTTAGGGATTGACCAGCCGGTACGTCGTACTGCTACGAGTGGGGAGTCTCCAGGCTGCCAAATCGGATGGATGCGAGGATGCGGCGTTAATGTAGTTGAGGTGGTCTGGTTGCCGCCGGGGCCGGGGCGCGTCGTGGGGACGAGACGGGAGGGGCACGGAGCTCACATCTAAATCCTGTTACCGGCACCAGTCGCTCTGCCGTGCGCGACCCGGCCGCGGGGCTCGGCAGGCACGCCCCCGATCATGGCGCGCACGTTACCGTAGGGCGGCGTCGCGGCCGCCGATGCGCTGTCGCTTCCGGGCTTTTAAAATGGGGGGCAACTTGTCGCCCGCGGCGCTGGCTGACGGGTGACGCCGCGGCCTCGCCGAACACGAGCAGAGGTGCCGCGGAGCAGGTGCTCGGCGCGCGCGCGCCATGTGCTCAGGCAGGCTAGGCTGGCTGGCTTCCCCGGCGGACGGCTCGTGACCCCCTTCTTCTGGCAGATTGAAAACGTTGAGAACCTAAATGTTTCCGGAACTTGCCATTTATCCGGGTGACCCGTGCCCAGACGATTCTGTCTCTGGAGCTGTTACTGCGATTGGTGATGGTGTGTATGCTAGGCTCTAGTACTGTACTGCTGCTCGGCCTCGTACTGGCTGTATGGTGGGAGCACAGTAAACGCGTTGCTGATTCAAGCTGTCTGACCCATATGCTTCGTCTATCCTTGAGCGATCTCGCTGTCCAGCTCGGCTTTTGACCGATCTCGTTGCCATCGGTGGCCGCTAGCTACGTAGCATGCTTTACAGCTAACAATTACAGTTAATTGGTCAAATGCACCGTGCTAACCGGACTGGAAGAAGAAAAAAATCTGAAATGGAAATGTGCTGATCTTTGGAACCTCTGACGACTAGTCCATTTTACGATCCAAGGCTCTGTCCCGGCCGTAACCATCGTATGAGTTGGGATTACTCTTTTCCAGCCACTTTGCCCGCTTTACAGTTCATGACGAGACGTATCTTTCCGTTTTCCAACTGTCTAACGATTCTGATTCAGACCATATCCAAGATGAGTGTCTTGCAAGCCGTCTCCTGCATCGATGCCGACCCCCAAAAAGGCCTGGGTCGGGTCCCAACTCGAATCATACCACTGACATCACCTCTAATCCAGTACTAGTAATTGACAAGTGCATTTCGAGCTAGACCCGTGCCATTTTTTTTGTAAGCATTATTTCAGCGTGTGTTGCTGCAGAATCTTTCCATGTGGCCACTACTCATGCTGACGCGGAACTAACGTTACCTAACCGTCGTGGCAGGTACAAGGACGGCTCGGCGGCGCGCGGCGTGGTGGGCACGGACTCGGCGACCATCGCGCTGTCCGGGAACGGCCGCGCCGGCGTCGGCGCGGACAGCAGCAGGCGCGCCAAGCTGCAGGGCGTGGTGCTGGGCTGCACGGCCTCGTACGACAGCCAGAGCTTCCAGTCCTCAGACGGCGTCCTCAGCCTGGGAAACAGCAACATCTCCTTCGCGTCCCGCGCCGCCGCGCGCTTCGGGGGCCGCTTCTCCTACTGCCTCGTCGACCACCTCGCCCCGCGCAACGCCACCAGCTACCTCACCTTCGGCCCGGGGCCCGAGGACGCCGCCGCCCCCAGCCCCGCCTCCGCGCCCCCCGCGCCGGAGCAGACGCCGCTGCTGCTCGACCGCCGGATGAGCCCGTTCTACGCCGTGACGGTGGACACCGTCTACGTGGCCGGCGAGGCGCTCGACATCCCCGCGGACGTCTGGGACGTCGAAAGGAAAGGCGGCGCGATCCTCGACTCGGGGACGAGCCTCACGATCCTCGCCACCCCGGCGTACAAGGCCGTGGTCGCGGCGCTGAGCAAGCAGTTCGCGGGGCTGCCGAGGGTGAGCATGGACCCGTTCGAGTACTGCTACAACTGGACGGCCGGCGCGCCGGAGATCCCGGAGCTGGAGGTGCACTTCGCCGGGTCGGCGCGGCTGCTGCCGCCGGCGAAGAGCTACGTGATCGACGCGGCGCCCGGGGTGAAGTGCATCGGCGTGCAGGAGGGGGCGTGGCCCGGGGTGTCGGTCATCGGCAACATCCTGCAGCAGGAGCACCTCTGGGAGTTCGACCTCAGGGACCGGTGGCTCCGGTTCAAGCACACGCGCTGCGCCCAATGATTCTGACGGCGCGCACACGATTAATCCATCCATCGTCTTGATAAATTTATAACGGCCTTCGAGTGAGTGTTTCTCTAAATGGAAAGATAAGTTTTAGCGCGATGGGAAAATGTTCGGCTGAAATCGCGCTTCTGCACTTGTGATTTGCAGCTCGAATTTGCTCGCCCGACTGCAAACGTAACCCAAGAATCTCTGTTCAGACCTCAGACCGCAGGGTCACGGAACTCAACACACGTAATGGAACTGATTTCTAGGTTTTAAATAGCCGGCTATAGCTGCCGTTATAGTCGGCTATAGCTGCTAGGAAGGGCACCCGCTATTACATTTAGCCCGCTAAAACCGGTTATAGTCTGTTAAATGCCGTAACGGTAGCCCTCCCGCTAAACGTTTTAGCCGGTGATTTAAAATCATGCTAAAAACATCCGAATTGAACGATGTGAACTGAAACTTTGCAAAATTTCACTACAGTACTGATAGAAATACTACGGTGCGCGCGCGCGCGCAACCAAGTTCTAGAAAACAATCGGGACAATGCTAAGTTCATGACAATGGGTAGCAGACAACACGGTTTCAGGAAAATCGGTATGGTCTCGTGATCTCCCAAACTGAACATATGATGAGCATCCACGAATTTCACAAAGTCACTGAACATCGAAGATAACAGTTTAGTACACTATCAGAACTCGCATCACAAGTTATGGATACTTGCATATTTATGAGATTTGCATGGGAAATCAGGTACGCACAGTTTACGCATGGACCACAAATATACATAGAAACATCGAACATTATTCCATGAAGAAATGGATCAGCTAGATGGCTTTCGATTAGCTTGAGCAACTTCATATGGGAAGCTCAAAAGGAGCATAACTTGAAGGCAAAGACTTTAGGTTGGCCGGCGGTAAATTAACAACTTGGAACGGCCCAATTATTTGTCAGTTTACTGCACATCAGGTAGCCTATCCTCTCAACCCTATCCTCTCGGTACTGCATGTCTCGTCTTTCACGTGGAGTCACAGGCACCACTACATAGTTTTTCCATTACAAACATGTGTTTGGATCTTTATCACTCACATCAACGCATGCAACCAACTTCAAAATTTTAAAAAAATTACAGTTCCTGAACCGGGCATCACAATCAAATTCTGATTGCACATTTGTATTTCTTTCAACAACACCTTCAAAATAAGATCCTACTTGTATATGTTTTGATAATATTTTTTAAAAAGATATAATTTGATTATGTAGAATATAAAAGTGCAAAACCAAACAAGTTAAAATGCTCATTAGTTTGCCAAAATAACCTATCAATAAATATGCATGGGGCATCCACCTACACAACATAATTATTTACCCCTTTTCTAATTGCACCATCCAATCTATCTTCACAATATCGGCGTAAATATCCATTTAATTCAACAAAGATGACCCAAGCAATCTTTTGTAAAGTCATAAGCAACTTTTTCAAAAGTAGTAAGCAAATTATAATACATCGAAAAGTATTTTCTCACATTAGAAAAATATCACTAAAATATATACTAAAATATATTGATGTGAGATCTTATAAAACAAACGCAAAGGTGGAACTAGATTTTGAATTGGATGCTCGGTTTGAAAACTTACTTTTTAACCTTCTTTTCTCCCATGCATGCATGTAAGTTTTTTATTCTCCTCTTCTCAAGCATGTACAACACTGCAATAGTATCTAGTTTCATTTCATGAGAAAAAACAATTAGGATCACACCCCATAGAAAATAGAGTTAGCAATTGTTGCGGACATAACAAGATAACTTATTTAAAAATAATAAGACCGTACGGAAAGTTAATATTACGGACTGCCGTAAATTAGCAGTGTCCTAACTTGAATAATACTATAGATATTTCTTTTGAAGGTTAAGTTTGTACACATGCGTTGTATTGTATCTCAGGACTTGCTACATCGACGCAAATAACGTCCCTTGGTTAGTGTTTGCTTGCCATAAATAGGGTCCATTCTGTTTAGAGTAGTAGTGCTCAAATGTAAATAAAAGACACAAAATAGGAGAGGAATGAATCCTTGTTATTGATCTTAAAAGTCTATATATATATATATATATATATATATATATATATATATATATATATATATATATATATATATATATATATATATATATATATATATATATATATATAGGGAAGGGGTGCCACAAATGGACACCAGTGAATAGGTGCTACGAAGAGACACCAGTGAATAGACACCCGATGGATGAGATCACACCAGTTTATTCTCAACACTCCCCCTTGATTGGATCCTTCCTTAAGATCAAAAATATTTCATATATTCCTCCAAAAACCCCGTGGGAAAAATATGAGGAACATATATGGATATGCCATTAAAACTACTTCAAAACCCAGTGGGAAAAATAAGGAGAAAATGATATGGCATATACGACCATCACTCAAACAAAATTCCTTCAGAATTTTAAGAGCAATGCACCTCTTTGATATGTCCTGGATATCTTTCTATAAAAAACCCCCGTGGGGAAAAAATAGAAGATATGACATATATTCTTGTATTAATATTGCCTCATTAAAAAATTTTATATGAGAAACCCCAAAGGAAAAACTCATAAAAAGAAAAGAGTGCAATATGATGTCAAACAGGTTATAATCACGCGGAGACTCCCCCTGAACCTTACAAACCTCAAAGTCATCATGTACCTTCAATAAACACTTTGCAAGTGTTAAATATGGTAGAGACTGTGAATAAATTAGCGAAGTAATCGCATATTCAATTTGCAAGATGTTTGTTCCTCGAATTTATTGTAATACATGAGGAAAAACCATTTTACGAGCAATAGTACAATATTGCTTTCACATAACCTGTTTGCTTCTAAGCAATACAAGTAACCTTATTTTCACAAATAAGGTCGGTGATGTGATCAAATCAAAATGATCACTTAATGAAATCTTACATACACATGTTAGATTCCGGCGTGCGAGAATAATCATTAGAGTGTATGCAACTCTCTATGAGAATTCTATCACAAAGATATCAGTCTTCGATACTCATTAACGGGGATTAGTTGAGCAGTATCTTCATATCCGTCTATGGTCCTGTTCAACTCATCTGATGATAAGTTGAGAGTCTTTAGTACCATATAGATATCCATTGATATTTTTTGACTCCCGCCAAAATAGCCTTACTGGAGTAGCGCTATTTGAGCTAGCAAGTATCAGCAAATGCAATATCAGGCCTGATGCAACTTGCATGATACTTTAGCACTTTGTTGGTACTAGGTCCAATCCCAGGGTCAATGATAATAATCTATCTTTAGAGATTAAACGACCATAAGAGCTGATGGATATGATCTTCCAATATCATCATATATTGGTAGACTGATGTGCATACTTAAGTTATAAACTGAATCGTGATTTGGTTTTACCCAAATCTTCATCTCATAATCCGTCGTAAGATGATTGCATGATCATCTGTGTGGTCGGGAATGATACAAAAACCAAAATCCATTTAGGATTTTAATACGAACACACCTATGCAACCATCATTGCTGGGAGTAAACTTTCCAAGGAAAGAAATCACCCAATCAGTGTACCACAAACACTGACGTTTTGAAATCATATATTGACTTGAGTTGTACACAATATATGTTGCGATGTTGATTCCTAACACGAAGTCCATTGACTTATGTATCTGAATCTATCAAATTCCAAAGATCTGCCATTGATCGAATGTAGGAACATAATTTTCATACATACCAAGAGTATGCCAGCTAGGTCTCTCTGCGACCCATATGCTACAAGCTGTTGCTATCTCACCACCACGCTTTTCCAAAGAAAGCATTATGAAAGAGTAACATATTACTCAATCATCATTTAGCGAGAGCGATTCTCCTCAATTGCCACCTTTTATTTGACCCAAAGTGAGTGTCAAAAACACTCTTGCCTAGGACTTTTGGTCTGGATCCAGTAGGTGTAAGGCAATCTCAGATGGTGAAATGTCGACATTGTAGACTTTGCATAATTGGTTCAACATAACCAATATTCCTTGTGAAAATTTTAACCCTTGAACTCAATGTCACTTCCCATAATGACATAGTTAGGGCGTTCCAATGACTCAGCGTGCGCCTGAATATGTGCACACATATGCTGATCTTTAGGATGGCGCACATCCATAGGCCTTGGATAGTAAATATCCACGAGGTGTCAACCAACTTGATATTGATTAGCATTCACTCCATTTATCATAAAAGCTTGTAACAAGTTATCTCTATTGTGACCATACTTCTCCCCCTCTTATTGGGAGTTGAGTTGTTTTCAAATGGTACCTCCACTCTTTCTAGCACAATACAATGATAAACAAATGACACCATGAGTAAATGCATTCGGCGGATTATTTGCAAAACATTGCAAATTTATAAAATTCCGAACCAGTAGTTCAGATTCTTCTTATACAAGGATAAAATGAGGGGAGAATATCAACATATAACATTCACTCCTAATTCTTGGCATTCTGTGCGGTATAAATCTCCCCCTAATGCCTGGAATCCTCCTCATAAATAATCAGCATACGGGCTATGAATAAAATCCCCTTTGGATAATCCGAGGTATGCAATGAATGACGGATACTTCAACCTCCAGGATTTCCATGCCCATAAGTGTATGCTGAGGTGGTGATATCAGTATGTGCAAGACATATCTGACCTTGTAAATGAGAAATATTTGATTATCAAATATCCATGTATCCATCAAATAATACGGAGGGAGCCGTATTATTGCAGTTTAATGAATTTGAAATGAATGTGATGTGTACATCCACATTCCACATGCACCAACAGATGTTGGAAAATTCTCAATTCTACCTTGATCACATAAAATAGTTGCACTCTCTTGACCAGAGATTCAACTAAATTATCATAAACCATCATGGATGTAAGTTACTTAATAATATAGTTCCCTGGAGACCAAACAATTCCATGAGCAATGATGTGATCCCGTGTCCAGGATCATTTGCTCTAAATGAATAATTTGAGCAACAAATTTGCCAAAAATTGTATCACTCCAAGGGATACAGAATGAAATTATATTATGCATTAACATGCTCTTCCAAGTACCTAGTTGATCCACATGACGGTCGAATAGAGCAACATAAAAATTCGTAAATGTTATCAAGAAATTTGTATGCTCATATTCAAAATTTAAGTTAAGAGGCCCCTTAAATCAATTCCCTCTTGTGCACATGATGCACATCAAATCCGAAGATTTGAGGAATTTATTTTGTAACAACAGAATTGATAATAATTCTCGTCATTCTGGGTAGAATGATCAGGCCTTCTTGCCAAGTCTTGATTCCATCAAAAGAGAATTATTCTATACGCAACATGTATTACAGGTTGAATATATGTGTAGTACAATCCAGATGGGAGAGAAAACACTCTTCAAGTGTTTCATTGCCAAATCCGTTGCCTTTGTTAAAATAGAAAACTATTTCCTATTTAACTCATGTGTATCAACATGAATGCCATTTAAACGGATATTCTTGTAATTTAGGAGACTGTATGCACTAATGCTTCCTTGATGGTTACTACATACCAATAGGGAGTATGATAGTGACTCATCCAAAACCAACTATCATAGTATCGCGGTCAGCAATGTTTTAAAATACTTCCTTCTCTCTTTGAAGAGCCTGGAAATATTTTATTTCCCTAAGTACAATATCCACTAGGCACATCTCCTCATCCATCGGATCATGTACGAATCTATGATATTGCAGAATTTAACATAAAATTCATGCAAATGCATAGAACACATACCATTGATACTAAACATAGTGTTCAAGTACAAACTTAGTAAGGACAACATCATGTCTTATATTATATCCTTGCAAATGACAATATAAGGAGTATAGTTAAGGTCTCCAAATACACCGTTGGACTCATAATCCATGGCTATATTGTCATTGCTCGAAGGATTCTCCCCCTATTGCAGAGTCTTGGTGTTACTTGGTCTCACTCCAAACAGGAACAGAGTCCGAAATACCAACCTCATGCATTTTGGAGATGAAGTATACTCCATACTTTCTTCCTTCAACATTCTCTCCATATCCCTTGGAGTGATACAATTATTGCGTGGTTGTCGTATTTGGGCTTAGAAATGTCTTTTCCCTTGTTGAAGTGTTTCCGAGGTTTGTGGTTTTTTCTTCCACTTACAACCAGATGAGTTTTAGGGTGGTTGCTAGAACCATCCCTCTCAGTCTTTTTAATGACATGCACTTTAGACAGAGGAGCAGTACCTGGTAGGCGCTGCTGAGAGCTCCACATAATAAACTCATGATCTCTGCCAGATGTAATGTCCAAATTAATGTATCATAGACTGTGAAACCCTTCTCATGGTACTGTTGAGTGATGAGTCTCTCTGATTGGAGCATTGTAAACAATGTCTTCTCAATTTTATCTGCATCAGAGGGCTTTTTCTTACAGAACTTGAGTTTCTGGCTGATTTTATGAACAACATGATTGTACGCATCAACGGATTTGAAATCCTAGACGCGCAACTAGTTCCACTCTTAGGAAATCCTAGAAAAGATGATTATCTTTTCCTGTTCATAATCTTACCTCAGAAAATTACACAACTTTTGTGGATCTTCCTCCAACATATACTCAGACTTGAAGTCTGGGCGGATATGGTTTCTTAAATTATATAAGGCTCCATAGTTAACTGCATCCGGTATATGCGGATCACCCGCAACGGGTGTAACCGAACACCGGAAAAATCAATGGGTCGATAGACTCACTTTTAAGTCCGTAGCCCTTTGTCAAAAATTGTGCCCATGAAGAGCGAGAACCTCGAACTCTTTGGCAACAATTTCACCCACAAAAATGGATGCCAAATATGAACAATTTGGCAATAGACAATGCTTCTTGCATGCAAATTCAATACACTTGAATTCCATCAATAAATTTTCAATGCGAATTCAATAAGCTTGAATTCCAGCAATAGTTCTCAATGTGAATTCAATAAACTTGAATTTCAACAATAAATTCTTAGCATAATTGGAATAATTATGAATGCAACCATCAGAATAGAGTAGACCTTATAATTCAAAATTCAAGATTGGATACGCACGTTGAGGATAGTCACTATGTATAATATAGTGTAGATCCCACAGTAGTATAGAAATACTACCTTGTGTATGACCAATTTGAAAATGAATCAAGGTAATCTCTAATATGATCTTGGCCCATTGAATTCAAAGTTCAAATTGGATACGCAAGTTGAGGATAAAATCCTACAGTGATATACGAATATCACCTTGTGTATGACCAATCTGAAAAATTGAACTCTCGGTAATCACCAAAGAGGGAGTGGACCTTTGTCCAAATTCTAAGTTGAATTTTACTTAGGAATAATCACTATGTGGAAACATAGCGTAGATTCCGCGGGAGTATGAGAATACTCCTCGTGTATGACCAACATCGAAGAATATGGAACAAATTATTCCAAATAAGAGAATAGCATTGCATTGAATGAAACATTTACTATGGGCTAGAACAGTGATTTGCAAGGTAATATAACAATTTAAACGACATGGCAATGACCAAACTTGAGTACAGACACCTATGTACAATATTAATAACATCAAGGGTTACAATATAGAAATATATGGACGCATACCCACTGATGAATTAGCAGTATGAAATAACAAAAGTAAATGGGCTAATTGTAAAAATACTGCTGCAATTGAAATTAATCAAAAAATATAAAGATAAATGGGCGGCAGACCAGAAATTTTCCAATTCCAGCCCGCCACCGCTCGCACAGCAAGCCCACGGAGGAGCCAACAGTGCCAGGCCGCAATAGGCCTTAGGCGCAGTGCCGGCCCGCGAGCGCACAAGGCTCGTGAGTGCACCAGGCCTGCCAGCTGCCGGTCCGCAGGCCTGCAGGCGCGCCGTCCTGCTGTGCCGCACCACCCCGTGGCCGCTTTGGCCCGCGAGAGCAGCCGCCTACGGTTGCGATGGCCCATGGCCGAGCCGGCCGTGGCCTATGGCTCGGCAACCGTCGGCTAGGCGGTTACGCCTAGTCCGCCGCAGACCGCAGGAAAACGCCACCGCCCGAGCCACTTGCTCGCCGTCGCCCTCCAAATCCATCACCGTAGCAGCCCCACCAGTCCTCCGGCCGGATCAGACAGTCCGGCGGCCGGACCTCCCCTCCCCCAACCAGATCCGCTCCCCCTTTCCCCCACTTCCAAAACCACTATGCCGCTACTTGCGACGCGCGGGGGTGAAAAATGGTGGAGCGAGGTCGGGCTCGGAGGATTCGAGCGAAAAAAAACACCCGGTGCTCGAAGCCAGGAGGTGTCAGGGACGCTGCTCGACCGTCCCAAGCGACGATGTATGTTGGTGAAAGATGGGCACAAAAGTAGGGCGACAAAGAAAATAGTGCAACACGCCGGAGCCGGGAAAGATGAAGAACAAAGCCCACAATAGGTCAATAGCATCAAATGATTGTGAGCACCATAGCATTCACCTCACGTGGAGTGGAAGCCGTTTTCCCGTCGACGTAGAGCAGTTCATCCTGTTCCTCTCCACTGATTCTTCTCAATCGGCAAGAAGAAGTGCTCCAATGGTCCTCGATTCCGTCATGTGTGTGTGTGAGATGGTTCCAAGAAAAGATGTATGACAGTTCCATCTTCGAGAGATGGAGAACACATCGAGAAAATGGTAAGAACATCATGAATGCTTACAACTTTGATGTTCTTCATAATTGAAAGACGAAGATGATGCCTCTCGCACATCTTGTTGCTCTGTCTTGCCATCGTCAGTTTCTGTTGCCAACGGAGAAACATTGGCATGATCTTATTCTCGCTTGAATTCTAGAGCAAAAGTGCTGATAATATGTTTAGAGTAATAGTGCTCAAATGTAAATGAGAGACACAAAATGGGAGAGGAATGAATCCTTGTTATTGATCTCAAGAGTCTATACATATATATACATGGGGAAGGGGTGCCATGAAGAGACACCAGTGAATAGACACCCGATGGATGAGATCACACCAGTTTAGTCTCAACATATTCAACTAGTTTCCCAGGGATTGCCACGTCAGCACAAATGCCATCCACTAGTTCTGCTTAGCTTTGCTTACCATAATTAGGGCACACCAATCAAACGTCGAAACGATTTTCTAGATATCTTTCTTGAAAAACATGGTAGTTTGTGCCATTGTGTGAGGGAGACGACGTGAAGGAAAGTCTAGGATCACAAAAATGGCGTTCCGAGGCAACCTGCTGGTGTTGCTCGTGCTTGCCGCGTCGGCCGTCGCGACCGGCAAGTCGGCGAGGCTGGAACTTGTCCCCGCCGCGCCGGGAGCGTCCATGGCCGAGCGGGCGATGGACGACCGGCACCGCCACGCGTACATCACCCAAAAGATCGCATTGGGCCGAGGCGGGAGCCGGCGGGTTGCGGCGGAGGTCGGTGCGTCCGCGGTCTCCTTGCCGGTGTCGTCGGGGGCGTACGCCGGCACGGGGCAGTACTTTGTCAAGTTCCTTGTGGGCACGCCAGCGCAGGAGTTCGCACTGGTGGCGGACACCGGCACCGACCTCACCTGGGTCAAGTGCAATGGTGCCGGCGGCGCCATCCCGCCGGGGCGCGTGTTCCGCCCCGCGGACTCCAAGTCGTGGGCGCCCATCCCGTGCTCGTCGGACACGTGCAAGTTGGACGTGCCCTTCTCCCTCGCCAATTGTTCCGCGCCCACCAGCACCTGCGCCTATGATTACCGGTCAGTACCGCCACCGCGCCATTGCCCATCCACCGATCTCCTCTTCTTCCTGTCAATTCCATCGTGTTCTTCGCACTGCGTGCATTCAGACAAGTCCAGTCCTCCATTGGATAATTGGATTGGGAGATGAATGAATGGTATTCTTAGTTCTTACCAAACCATTGTGCACGGCAGGTACAAGGAAGGCTCGGCGGGGGCGCGCGGCGTGGTGGGCACCGACTCCGCGACCATCGCGCTGCCCGGCGGCAAGATGGTGCAGATGCAGGACGTGGTCCTGGGTTGCTCCTCAACGCACGACGGGCAGAGCTTCCAGGCAGCGGACGGCGTGATCAGCCTGGGGAACAGCAAGATCTCCTTCGCGTCCCGCGCCGCCGCGCGCTACGGGGGCAGTTTCTCCTACTGCCTCGTCGACCACCTCGCCCCGCGCGACGCCACCGGGTACCTCGCCTTTGGCCCCGGGCCAGCTCCCAAGGACTCGACGCAGGCGGCCCAGACGCAGCTGCTGCTAGACCCCAAGATGCCCTTCTACGGCGTCAAGGTTGAAGCCATCCACGTGGCCGGCAAGGCGCTCGACATCCCCGCCGAGGTGTGGGACGCCACGAAGAACGGCAGCACGATCCTCGACTCCGGCACGACGCTGACGGTCCTGGCCACGCCGGCGTACAAGGCCGTGGTCGCGGCGCTGAGCACGCACCTGGCCGGGGTCCCCACGGTGGCCTTCCCCCCGTTCGAGCACTGCTACAACTGGACGGCGCGCCGTCCGGGAGCGCCGGAGATCCCGAAGCTGGCGGTGCAGTTCGCCGGGTCGGCGCCAGCAGTGAGGCTCTTTCGGACGCCGTCGAGGTCGGCGGCGGACAGGGCGGCGGCGGCGGCGGCGGCGGCGTCCTTCTTCTTCTTAGTGTACTCGCCGTAGAGGTAGGAGGCGAGGCCCCAGGCGCAGAGCGCGGTGGCGATGCCCTTCTCGGCGCCCAATGGGTCGCCGAACACGACGACGCCGCCCAGCACGTTGGCGGCGAGCACGGCTATCATGCACACGCCGCTGTGGAGCGACGACGTCAGGTAGATCACGCCCGCCGTGCCCATGAAGCAGGCCTGCCACGTGAGCACCAGCGTCAGCACCACGACCCAGTACAGGGCGGCGGAGCCCTTCCAGCGCGCCAGTTCGCCGTCCAGGCCTCCCTTCGTCGCCATACCGATCGCCGCCACCAGCGAGGCCATGGCCTGCATCACCGCCTGCACCTCCACCTCCATGTGATCCGGGAAGAAGCAAGAATTGCAACGGAAAAGGGTGTAGTGCCCCCGGAAACAACGTGGCACTAGGCGCAGTAGTTGGGTCATGTTACATCGATGGATTAGGCAAATGCTACAAGCTCGCTAGGGACAAGAAGGGTGTAGAAGTAACCCGACTTGTAACTGATGTCTGATGACCGCCACAGTTGGTGGCTGCTAGCTAGCTAGTGAGGTTTCACTGGTTGATCAGGATTTAGTGTAGCATGGATGGGTGGAATACAACATGTAATCTTGTAAACCTGCTGTACTTCATCCTGACTCGTTGCCATCAGTAGCTGTTATTGAAGATAATCAAGATATTATTATTTTTTCACACCATTTTTTTTTTTTGCTCCTGAATTGGGTCAACACTCAACAGCTGATCTCCTAGTTAGGTAGCCTTACACTCGACAGTTGGTCTTGTAGGTATTTGCCTCACCGTTTCCATTAGGGGCTTTGTCATGGATCATCCTGAGACATCTTACAGAATGATAGATTATCAAAATGGTTTTTGCGGTTGTTGCTATCTTTCAGTCGTCTGAAAATGGTGAGTTGTTCAGTCGAGCATTGTTAGTTGTTGGATCCAGATCGCATGTCACTTGTCATTCCTCTTGTTCATCATATTTGGTGATTCACTGATTTGGATAATCTGTTTCGTTCCTTTTAATTGTGCCATCCTCCAGGCTACAAATCTTTTTTTTTAATTGTGCCAACTAGGATTCGATCATCCGAAGTTTCGAACTCATGCCTTTTGGCCTTAATATCATATTGTGTTATGGATATGCACCGACCAGTTTATCCGAAAAGTTTGCTGTAGAGAAATGCGGAAAACTAATTTACTTGTTCCTCAACACAAGTGCATACTCACTAACCACACAATCAGAAGCGCATCAGTTGCTAATCATTGCTATTCTTCCCAATCTTCGGTTTTATATTTAAAGGGGATGCTCAGTGTCTACATTTTAAAAATATATTCACTTGTTTATATTGCAAACAATACGAGTAAAACTCCGGTTCATTGGATGGCTGCTCTTCCGAGGAAAAAATAGTCACCGGCTGAGAATCGTGTGCAGAAGATGCATGCACGTGCACATGCATATATGCAACCCACAGAGAAAGCTGGCCTTACTGTATTGCTATATACATGAAACATTCCAATGATATCCCAACCTCATCAGCTCAGGTACATGAACTTGCATTTTTTTGAAAGAAGACATGAGCTTGCATTGCAAGTGACTTTGTGTGCGATGGAATCAGTGGATAGCTGCATATACCACCTTTGCTACCAGGTGAATCACACATGTTTTTTTGGGCGTATGCACATCTATGGTGCTACTGCTTGATGTGGATTGATACTACAGAGTTCACTGTGAGAGCTACTTCCGAGTGGCCAGCTGTTTTTGCTTGTGCGGCAACTGATCACATGAGAACATGGGGCAGCTGGGAGAGAGCTGATGAGCTGCAAAGAGAATAGAATATGGCCGGCGGCTTGTCTGACAGGCTGAGGAAAGATGATCCAAACTGAGATAACTACAGGCTCCGCGCACACATCGAGGTGGATTGCAGATTTGCAGTGGCCGTGGGACTGTGTCGAGCTCTTCCATTGGATCAGGTGCGTACGCGCGTTGGATCTGGCACTCTGACAGACGGCGAATGAATACCATTGGCTAATGCCGGCAGGAAACAGGGTCTAGGAGCGCGAGGTACCGGAACTCCATGTGCGCGAGCTCGAACTGGTGGGCTAGGCGCTGATACCCGAGTGCCCCGCCCATGCGAATCCATCCATTGCCACTCCCTGTCCCACCTGCGGCAAGTGTCAGCCGTCGCCACCGCCGGCGGCGGCCCGCCGCCAATGTGCCACGCCTACACCTCCGCTCCACGCGGCCACGCCGTCGCGCGCGGGGCTGCGCAAGTAAAGCAAAGCTAACCAAACCATTGCCAGCCAGCAGGAGAGCCATTGAGGATTGTCGGACTGAGCCGAGTGTGCCAACATCCCCACAGGCCAAACACGTTCGAGTGGCACAGGCCGGCCCGCACAAAGGGGCTCGCCTCGCTCCAAACAACGCCGCTAGGAGCCCGGGACGTCCCAGGCGTTTCTTCTTTCCTGCTGCCCCAAGCCGGCCCATCACACGGTATAGATCTCGCTTTAATGGTTTAGAGATCTGGCCTTCATTTCGAAATACTGCATGGTCGGTCTCAAAAGCAAAAAAAATTTGCACAGATATAGCAAACGTCCTCAAATCCGAGCAATGTCCAGCGATCCAATACCAGCTGGTACGTGCGCTGAGAACTTGAGTCTGACATCGCCAATGTCAAGTGCCCGAGCACTCTCGCCTGAGTTCCTGACTGCGCCGGTGCGAACGCGTCCTGGCGCTCTGGCAGTCACTTCCACCCGAAGGCATTCCTTTCATCTTTCAAACTGAGCGAAACAGGGCCTGGGAGCCTGGGACTGGGAGGACCTGGATCCGGCTGCTCCCGTTTCTTCCTCCCCAAACGCTTTGCAGTAAATCCGACTCATCAGCACGCGATCAACGGCAACCGCGTACACGGCGGGCGAGAGAGCGCCATGGCTGGCTGGCCCAGCGTCGAAACGGATCGACGTATCAGCAGTCAGCAGGGCGAGGGGAAACCTGGGACCAGATCACGGACCTGGCCGGCTCTACGGCGGGGGCCGCCGCGGGCGATTCAAACACGCCGCGACGCGCGCCTGCGCCGGCGCCGGGCGGGAAGGCGCGTCCGCGTGCGAGCCAGCTGCCGACCGACCGGGAAGGTTTGAAGCAGCGCGGTTCGTTAGCGCCTAGCGGCCGCGGGCAAGGGCGCAAGGCTGCAGGTGACGTGACAGGCGACCAAGGACCGGCGTCCGCCTGCTGCTCCCCGTCATTCTCGCCGGCCGTCTACGTTTTGTCAGGACCCGAGCGACCCCGCGCGTCCCGCCCGCTCGCCAGCCGCCACCGCACTGTCCAGTGCCCACTGGCGAGTGGCGACGCGATGGCGGGTGCTTCCAAGCTCTCGCGATTACTATTTCTCTGTGCGGGCTAAGCTCTTCGCCCGGCCGGCCGGCACGGGGCCGGGGCCCTAACTCGAGCCATCATGACCAAATCCGCACGCTTTGATGCAGCCAGCATGATGAGTTGATGACCCGACCTGGTACCAGACTACTACTAGTTGCAAGTTGCAACAAGATGAAGGAAAGGAGGCTTCTTCCCTGCGTATGAATGAACCAGCACATCCTGCCTGAGCGTGTAAGCTCACGGGCGGGCAAGTGGATGGAGCCATGGAGATGGAGGAGACTGGTCAGGTGGGTCTACCTACGCACCTAAAGTATTTGCCTGGCGGCGGACTCGTGGCCGCCCGCCTGTATTTTACACACTGGGCGCGGTTCGCTGCCGGGCCACAGGCCAGTGAAAAGAACGGCCTGGGCTGGGTGGGGTGGGGTGCAGGGGAGGCAAGCCCAGCCAACGAACGCCTCTGATTCGGTCGCCTCGCCTGGTTGGTACGGTGCTCCCCCTGCCTTTTCTTACCTTTCCTCTTTGGCTTTGCCGTTCCAAGATCCAAGCTCCGCTGATTTCGGATCTGCGTCGCCGGGAGTAGATCCCTGCGCGACTTTCGTTCCCCCCGCCGGCCCCGGACGCTGGCAGGTCTCAGCGACGCCCGTCGGTCAGGAGGCGGCGGCGGCGGGGTGCCACTGCCCGACGTCTCGGCGCCGGCGTCCGGCTGTTCCGCGGCGAGATCGTCCTGAGCCGGAGTGGCTGCGTGCTACTCCGGCGAGGTCTCGGGACGCGTCGGCCGACGAGGAGCTCGCTCCTGGCGCGTACGAGACCCCGTATGTGCACCTCCCAATCCTGTAAGGTACGTGTGGCCTTGCCGTGTTCAAAAGTCACGTCTTGTGTTTCTGACGCGACGCCCGGTCCAACTGTTTTCCGTGCTCGAGTCCCCCAATCTCCCCTGGCCTGACGCTGCACTGCTCCTCTGACAGTATTCTTCAGCGACGAACCGAATCCGTAGTCCCTTCGTTGCAAAGCTTCTGACCGATCGATCCGCCGACACACCGGTGGGATTTCACCGGCCCGAAGACGCTGACTTGCCCCAGACACAGGTCAGAAGCGTTGGTCAATCGCGTGTTTCCTCGTCTTCAGATGACCACTTTTCTCTCGAGAAGTTGCAGACCACAGATTTCCTCATGGAACCACGGTCGCCGCAGGGAGGCTGGGAGAGCATCCAGGCTTGTTTGGTAACAATCGCTGAACCCGTCACATTACCCGAACCTAAACTATTACCAACTAGCCACTGCTCCAGTGGCAAACCGGAGGAAAGATGCCATGGTACTGCTGGAGCCTGGAGCCACGGACAGCGTCTGCCGAATACTAAACTCCGAAGTGGCCAGTGCTGGCAGGTGGCAGGTTTGGCCCTCCCTACGTGGACGTGTATTACTTGTAGCTGCTACAGAGGTATCACGATATCGGGTATCCATGGCATCTGCTGCCACCACCGCCATCATTGCTGCCGAATTTTGAAACGCTTCCCCTGCACAGAAACTCAAACCGACACCCATACGTGCCCTGTCCCCAACAACCAACACCATCAAGGCATCAAGGTCTCATGATCCTCGCAGCGTGGCAGCAGTGCTTCGTCGAGGAACAAGTGGAGCCTGAGTCCCAAGGATCCCTGGTAAATGCAGCAGGATGCGCCTGACGGGCCTGAGCTAGTGACCTCTGGAGCCAGAGGATCAGCTGCACTTGCTCCTGCCATAGGGAATTTCTGAACAATTCCTGTCAAAACGCACGCAACAGCAAGGCAATCGAGCAAGAGCAAACGATAACACACAAAACACTGCAATGCATGACCACCTAGAAGATACCACACACACACACACACACACACGGAGAGAGAGGGGGGGGGGGGGGGGGGGGGGGGTAGCCTAACAGTCTTGTTGTTTCCTCTTCTGAAACTATGAGAGTCTGGTTGTCCGACACTATGCACAACCCACCACCAAGAAGGCGGGCGAGACCAGGTAAACCACCGAATTGTCACCCAAAAGGGAATGGGAGAAAAAAAAGGGAATGAAAACAAAGACGCCGGCTACATCCTCACCACCGAGATATACAAAATGGAATCGAGCCAATAGCACGGCGCCTCTATGATTAACCTGAAAAGGAAAAAAAAAAGAAATGTTTTTTGTTTTTTTTCCGCCTCAGCCCAACAGGACGAAGAGAGCCTGCCAATTGAACATGCTCCTCTCTCTATCTTTGCCGCCCTCCCGTCCGCTTCTTTTTGCTGCTTCCCTTCCTCCTCTTGACCACCAGTTTCCTTGCTCCGAAACCGCCACTCCGCGAGTTCTCCGCCACCGCCGCCGCCCTTCAGCCCGGCAACGCAGGTCCTCGTCGTTGCCGGTCAGTCGGAGTCGCTGTCCATGCTCTCCATCCCTTTCAGGCCCCGGTGCTTCTGTTGCTGCGCGGACAGAGATTAAAAGTGAGATTTCCCCCGTCAGATCGTGCGCAACAAAGCACAAGCCTTATATAATGTTGAAATCTGATTGGCCCGCTGGGCACAAAGAAGAAAGAGATGCCTCGACTCAGACATGCCCGCGCATGGCAGCGGACAGGAGCCGACCGCAGGGTATCGTTAGCGAGGTCAACTAATGACGGGCCTCGCCTTAACGACGTGTGCTAACGCACCCTCGGCTTCCTTCCCGGCCCACAGAAGAATAACAAACAAGAGCTTCCCAGGTCGAGCAAAAAGGCAGGAGCCGTCCCTGTCATTCCCAGATGGCCATTCCATTTTTTTCCATACTCTATCCGCGGCGTCATATCACAGGGACCCACCACACATGCAGGCCAGCGTGGCCAGCGGGACCCCACACGTCAGGGACTCCCGTAGGCAGATCAGGCTCCCACCCCCCCGGGGCCCACGCCCGCCCATGCCCCACACGACGGGAAATAATAAATATGCTCCGCAGGACACAAAAGAAGAAACAGATTACACGACGCTGGCAAATGGGTCCCGCGGGAAAGGCCCGAGCAAGGCCCAGGTGCGGCACGAGGATCCCCGGCCTTGGAGACCGGGCGCACAGCACGCAGGCGCCCGCAGCCGTGCCGCGCAGGAGCCACGGCCCGCGCCGGCGCCGCTGCGCGTCGTCGGCAAATAATAAAGCGAGCGCGAGGCGTGGATTAAGCGCGGTCATCAATGAACGAACGAGCAGTAACAGGCGCGGCAGGCAGCGGCAACCCCTCGCGCTCACGGGAGGTGGCCCCCACGTGACATAAGAAGGGGACAGGCGAAAAGGCGACACGCCCATTTCCTCCCCATCTCTTTTTTTTTCTCTCTCCTGAGTGTCCCTCCCTGCCCCGGCCCTTTCTCCCCTTTCCCAGCAAGCACTAATTATTAATCTCCCAGCAGAGTTCAAAGCTAACAGCAGTGCTCTACTAGCAGTACTTAGCAGTAACAACGACTGAAGTGAATCGATCGAATTAACCGGCAGTGAAAAAAAAAACATTTTCGACGGCGAAGATTAAAGGAAAACAGGCAAGCCTGAGATTGATGGGTGGATACCTTCTTGGGGCACTTCTTCTCGCGCACCTCGTACCTGCTCCTCGTCACGTCCGTCAGCCATGCCCCCGGGCAGATGAACTGCGCAAACAGACAGATACAGAGACGCCAGAAATCATGTCAGCTTAATCCATGGATTAGCCAGCCCCTGAGCCGGGTCTGGCGAGCAAGCGGGCGGTGGGAGCAGAGCAGCGGCACGTACATTGACCGCCTTCTCGACGTTCTTGGGCCGCCTCTTGGGGCGCTGCGGCAGCTTGGTGCCCTTCATGGCCAGGAAGTCCTCCTCCTTCTCCTTGCGCGACAGCGTGGTGTAGATCCGCGGCAGCTCCAGCTTCGGCGCCGGCTTCGACGACGACGACGACGCCCCCGCGCCGCCGCCGGGGTGCTGCTGGCCGCCCTGGTGGTGGTGCTGCGGCTTCGGGTCCGGGACGCCCAGGCCCATCACCGGGCCCGGGCCCGCCTTGTGCGCCTGCTGCGGCGCCTTGTCCGACGCCAGCCGCTGCTTCCCCGCCGCCGCCGAGGCCGACGACGACTTGCCCACGGCTCGCTCCTCCGCCGCCGATCTGATCATCACCACAGCATCAGAAACCCAGCAACAAACAAGACTCTAATCCGGAGGGCGGCTGGCTCGATCGAGTGACACGGCGCGGTGGTTGGGGTTAAAGCGGGCGGTGGGTTCCGGTTCGGTAACAACACCAACAGCGACCAGGGAATGATGGGTGGACGGATGGATGGATGGACGCGGGGCGGGTGCGGTGAGCAAAGCGGGCGCCGCGCGCCGGCAACCAAAAGCCGCCGCTGCCGCTGCCGCTGCCGATGCCCACAAAAAAGAAAAAAGATGGGGACGGCAGTGCTGCTGGATGTGCCCTTGGATTTATACCCGGCTCGCATCAAGTCCTACTATATTTTGCCCTCGCCTCGCCTCGCCTGCCTCCGCTTGCTTGATGTCACACGGTTCACCATTCACACACAAGCGCAACCAGCGGACACCGGGGAGGGGAACGGGCCATTAACGGAAAGGAGATGCCAGGTTGCTTGTGAATTGGATGAAACTGGTGATGGTGGATTTGTTGCCTGAGCCTGCAGGTTATTCACGAACAGGGGAAAGGGGCCTCTTTCCTTGCTCGATCGGATGGGTATTCTTCGCACGGGTGGGTACACAGGGTATTCTACGCCATACGTTGGCTGAAAAGATCTGAAACTTCACAGGAAAAAAATGATTTTTGAACCAAAGATATGGTCTTTTTTGTGTGCGTCAAGGATATAGGTCTGAAAAGGGAGGAATTAATCGAGTGTTTGGTGATCCGATCAAATCGAAACTCCAAACTGGCATGGGAAAACACACCAAACCCACTTGAATTTTAAAGAAATGACGAAAAGAAGGAAACGGTGTGGAGAAAAAAGATGGGGGATGGTACTCGCCGTATCTTATCATCTGAACGCACCTTCCGTGCCTAAAGATGGAGGGGGCGTGACAGCTCACCCAGACAATCGAACCCAACACGAACCGGCGCGATCGAACCAGACGACCGCGCGAGCCAAGCCTACCCCCCGACCCCTAGCGCCACCAGCCCACCACGAAGGCGACCGGCACGGACCCGAGAATACGGCTCGGTGGCGGGGGTAAAAGCGGAAGAAGAAAAACGGGAGCGGAAGAAAAGAACTGGCAGACGCCTAGAGGGGGAAGGGAGACGGCGGCCATACCTGTGGTGGTGGGGGAGGGCGCCGCGGCTGTGGTGCGCGTCGGAGGTCCCGATGCCGGCGCCGGAGCGCGGCTGGAGAGGCGAGGCGGCGCGGAGGTTGGACCCGCGGGTGTAGGACGGCCCGCTCGGGGGCGCGGGCGCTGGCGAGCGGCGCTGGATCTTGGCGCCGGCCCGGCGCTGCGGCGAGGCGCCGCTCGCGGACGCGGCGTCGCGGCGGCCGCGCGAGCGCTTGTTCTGGCCCCACTGGAGCAGCACCTCGCCGCCGCCGCCGACCCCGGCGGCGCTCGGGGAGGCGGGGTCGGAGAAGTCGGAGTAGTGCTGGTGGTGGCCGTGGTCGCGCGCGGGGCTCCGGGTCGCGACGGCAGCGGGGGACGAGGAAGGCGCGGCCTGCGCCGGCGGCTGCGGAGCGCGAGCGCGCGGCTTGGGCTCGAGCGATGTCGAGGCCAGGAACGCCGCGAGGCGGGAGCTGTCGGTGGCGTCGTCCTTGCTCGATCTCGCGGCCGGCGGCTTCCTGCTGCCGCTAACACTGCTGCCGCCGGCGATGCCATTGGGGAGCGAGAGGCAATCTGAGCTGGGCCTCTGGAATCTGCAGCAAAATCAATCAAACGGAAGTCGAGTCAGCGTCTGGATCGGGCAAGAACATGGTCGAACACTTCGAACAGGGGATGAAAGGAAGGGCAAATTCTCGTATTTGTGCCAGAATTCAGAACCAGAAAAATTACCACGCTCGCAAACTGCAAAAAACTTCAGACTAAACAGGCCGTTCAGAGATCTGTGCGGAGGAATCAGCACAGAACGCGAGCGGAAATTCAGAACGAAAAGCTGCAATATATGAGAACGGTACCGAGGCCAGCGAAAAACCGGAACTGATTGGCGAAATACAGCCGCGAGACGCGAGAACAAGCGTACCGCAGATCAAACGGCGCCTCGAAGAACCTGCGAAAAGAAGACGGCACAGAACACAGGAGGACCGCGAACAGGCCAAACAAGGGAGAAACTTCTCAAATCAGCCGGCAGGAGCCCGAACGCCGCACCAACAAACACCAACGCCGGAGAAGAGAAGGCAAAATCGCACCTTTGATCTCAAGAAAGAACACCGCACGGGAGCACCAAGAACGCAGAGCAAATCGCTGCAGCGGCAGCGGCAGCGGCAGGCAACGGGATTGGGGGGATTCGCGTACCTCGTCATGTCCGATGCCGGCGCGGGCTTCGACGGGCTGGACGACGCCACGTCCCGAGCAACCGCAACGACCTCCGCGGAGCCACGCATCGAATCGGCGTCCTCCGCTCCTTCTTCCGCTCCTGGTTCCACAATCGTGCGCGCACTCCGTCCCCTGCAAGCAACCTCGGTGTCTCGCTCTACAGATCAACCATCTGGGCCGACGAGACCGAGAACAGATCGCATGGAGCGTAGGTTCTTGCGAAATCTGACAGCGAGAACAGAGAGGAGCGGGGAGACGGAGAGAGCACAGCAATGGTGGAGGGGAGCAGAGCCTGAAGGCCCGAGGCTTTATCGTTTCCACTCTGCCAACAATGGCCTCCACTCTTGGCATCTATTCTCACCTCTGCCACCTGAACGCCTGCGCAGGAGTACACCCGCGAGCCTATGGCACTCCTGAGGTTGACCTCAACGCCGATGGGCATTTCAGTAATCCGCCCCATGGCATGCTGAGCGATTAACGATGGCCGCCGAGGCTTGTTTGGTAAATTGGCCGATGGCATGGGGTGTGATTAACACGAAATCCTCTGGGGATTTGCATAAGAACTCACGTTCTTCTCCTGCCCTGCTAAATTCTTACAAGCAAGTGTTGAGATACATACGGCCACCAAAGCTACCAGGCACCACGTCACTTAGTCACTGACAGGCGGGCCATGCTTTGACACCATACCACATCATCGCCGCAGTCCAGAGAAGCCAAACTGCTGCCCTTATTTGGCCGACGACCGTGATCAGATCACTGGGGACGTGGACGGCGTTACTGCTCCCAAACTTGGCAACAACTGGGACATTGTCCGCTCTGAACACCTAACCAGGCATGCGGCTCGCTGACGTGTGGGGACTGGTGCATCTTGGCTTGGGGCAAGAGGGAAGGTCGTTGACCGCGGGATTCTTGACGGACGGGTGGGATTCGATAGCGTGGGGACGTGGATGCGTCCACGAGCCACCACGTCAGACCTCGGGGAATCATGTGAGCTATGGGCGAAGCGCGTGACGGCGCGGTTGCCCGCTGGATTTTCTAAAAATCCTGGCTGCTTTTTTGGACTTGCAACAATTTTAGCCGCACTTAAGAGATGGTTATCCTTCCAGCTCATAAAGGAAAAAATTTGATGAATATTCCTACTGGATTATGGATTTAGTGTAACTACTAGGGATATATTGCCAATATTTCCATCGTGGAATACGACTTTAGATGGTGAGTCATATATAGCCCATCCAAATTTCCTTTTGTCTATTGCTTCTTTACACGTTGATTTATGTTCTCAAAAAAAAAGCTCTACAAAAGGCAAGCAACCGTATAAAAAATGCAAACTATGATTATATTATGGATCTGTGTAACTAAAAGGGACAAGCCGCCAAGAGTTTTGTCATGGGTTACAACTTTTAGATGGTGAATCAAACATTCTGGTTTTTAGTATAGTCCAATCCAATTTTCTTTTGGGGATTGCTTCTTTATGCACGTTTTGCATTGTTGTATGCCCAAAAAAAGGTTGTAAGGCAAGGAACCATATAATTGAAAACATATTAGCAATGTTGGATTTGTATTGCTATTTTTCCAGACCTAGACGATTCTAATGCTCCTTCAGAAGTCACAAAGAAAAGGATAAACTATCAATCCTTTGATTCTCCATGTAATATAACTAAATGGCTCAAATGAGAGATATATATCTTATTCAGGGGAGGAAGGAATCAACCATTAGAGATACACCACAGCAAAAATAACTAAAGCATAACAAATTTAGATTCTTCATACCAATGGTATTAATGCTGGAATTATATGGAAACTTGACAAATTTTCATTCTGTGTGGTGAGATACACTACTGGTAGGGACAATAGGCCAACATCATTTCAGAGAAAGAAGGTTTTCTTTGCTAAGGTTTTCGTCTATTAGTTTGGTAATATGACATATTCTATTTTATGTTGCGTTCTAGATTTATAAAGGGGCAACTAACTTCGTTTCTTATAAGTACTTGTACAAAATTTGGCATCTTCTCAATATCAAGTTCCACAAATATGCCCACATAAAAATTAACATGTTCTACCACAAAGAGAAGAAGATTTCTAGCTATGGTGGAAAATGGAACCGCTAGGTACAATTATTAAACTTTCTTTTAGCATATTATAAGATATTTTCCCCATGATATCAGTTTCATCATGCAAAACATGATTATCTATAAATTCTAAAGTATATCAATGTCAAATCAAATCAAATACAAAAAAGAGAAACATAAAGTTATTAAAAGTTAGGAAAAAGATGCTAACCTTTTTTTGAGTGGTGACTTCCTCAGGTGATGTGAGTTATTTGGTCCTTCTCATGAATATATGCATATTGTACATAACAGAGAAGCCCTACTTTTCTTCTATTTTTTATTTGGATGCTTACCCCCTCCTTAAATGGACTTCTTTTTTAGAAAGTCCCATGAGAAGAAATTGGCAAACCTATGGTGGATCAAATAATGTGCTCTTGAAAAAGGGAAAAGTTGCGGATTATAATAAGTTCAAGGATCAAATAAGCAACCAATGGATCTGCAATATATCAAAGAAGGGGGTTAAAAGGGACACGATTGTCGATATAAAAAACAAAAACATACAATCTATGCAAAGTGAAAGCGTAAGTTGATATATCTTCAAATTCTATAAAGAAGTTCAAAAAGACTAAATGAAAAATAAACCCGATGTTGAATGGTGACACTAAAAGAAATGGATTGATGAGGGAAATATAGATCTTACTAGTGTCCTCCAGGCGATGAAGAATTTCTATCCATATAGATCTAATGAGTTTCCTCAAGGCGGCGAAGGAATTATGTATGCACCTGACCAATCTCAACCTAGATCTTGAAAGAACTATGCTTTTCCGATCAAGAAGAACTATCCATCGAAATAAATAACATGATCCAGATTAATCGGGCGGGGAATTTGGCCAAAAGATATATGTTCACAAAGAAAAATCTTCAAGAGAATAAGAAAAACAGAGTACCGATAGATTTCTACGATATGTTTGCGGCGAATCTTCAAGGAAAAGGCTGCAAGGATTGATTCATGTACCTCAGGTCTACTATTTGGCTTGGTGGAGCATGAAGAGGAATGAGGAATGAATCCGGGTTTGGGACTAGAGCAGAGCGATCCATATTTAAAGCGTCGAGCCACCTAACCTTGCGTGAACATGAAGAAATAAGGATATCGTGGTACTCCCACTGACAAGTTGGTCATTCTACCTACATGGGCCCATCTACCAGTGAGAAATGTTATAAGGAAAATAATCAAGGGATGTATGGCTTGAATTCCGCCTACCTTTCTATGACCGCTAAAACAACTATCCTGGCTAGAAGTGCGTGAAATTGATAAAAACTATGGGCGGCAGGTGGCATGTTGGTGGCAGCGCCAGTTGGGGGTGGGGCAAAGGAATATTCATCGGTATAAAAATTATACAACCTAATGTTACATGTGTTTCATTGCTAAATTTAGCTTTCCATATTCGCTTGGTATACTTTAGTATATGATCATATTTTCAGCTATAATTGAGTTATCTCAAGGGAAGTGCCTCTAGAGATTTTTTTCTAAAAAAAAATAGACTCTATTTTTAATGTATAAATCACATTATAAGAATTATATAAAATAAAGCAAACACATGGAAACAGACAAATACACTTCAAAGGTTAAACTAAACTTGTGGCAAGGGAGACCAACTCATATAATTTCCGCAAGCAGGATTTGAAGAAACAAAGTACAACATGGATATAACACTGACAAGCACGAAATACTTTAGTTAATCTCTATGCCATAAACAGTTAAGGTGCCATAGGATCTATGTGAAGTCAGTGCAGTCCCAATGGTGCAAGATACGAGCCACTAAAATTATGCCAAATGGATGGGAAGGAGAAGGATTTGAGTACTAAAAGGCTTGAGGGTAATCCTTTGTCTCAAAATCATTGTGGCTTGGTGACTGACATGTGGGCTCATAAGCGCCAGGTCCCACACGTCAGTGACCGAGCCACCATGTTCTATTATGTTAGAGGATCCTCATGCTTGGAGATGGAGGGTTTGCAATCTTGTGGCAATCATGCTTACTTCTTGTTGATGTTGCGCTTTTACAAATGTTGAGAAGTCCATAATATGAACTCTAGTTTCATCTAATTGGTTGTTCCAATGCCATTGTTCAAAGATCCCCGCGAGATGGCCTGGTCTTGTGTAAAGGGATTGTGATGTTAATCTTTTTTGGTGTGGCATGGAGTGATAAACAGCCCTCCATTTGTTGGCACGCAATTTCTTTTGGTGCTCATGATTTGTTTGAAGATCAAATGGTTCGAAACCTTATGAATTGGAGACATTTGCATCCTGCAAGGGTCCCAATATGCCCAACCCCTCAAAGTAACGGGCACCTTGCTCTTTCTGCGCTTCCAATGGACCGGAGCTGATGGAGAAACTTTTGTTAGGGACCTGATCGGATTTTTAAAAAGACACTAAGAAGTGTCTCAAATTTTTGACATATGTTAAGGTCTTAAGGAAAACAAAATATTTTGACATGGAATGACCAATGAACAAGGTAATAATTTGACACGAAACTAGCTGGCCCTGTGATCTTACAACTGCTACTTCGTTTTTCTACAGCAAATTTACACAATACATTTTGCTATAGGCCTCCTCAATCCAAGATTCCGGACTCTGGCCCTGCCATGTAATCTTCTTCTGATACTTCCGGTTTCTTGTGTCCCGGGTGCGTTGCAGAGACCGGCTAAGCCAAAAGAAGAAACCCCGGCCGAAATCCTGGACGGGCGGTTCTCTACTGCCCGCACTCGCCGCTGCTAAAGCTGTTGTTTCCGGGTAGCACTAGTAACTGAGCGTAACTGAAGCCCTAAATAATGGCTAAAGTATTTCAAAACTCTGGAGCATAACCTGGCAGCATTCAGTTACATCCAAAAAATCGTAAGAACTGGTATCAGGAGCGTTTCTGTCTGCTGCCTTTTTACCCTGCGACTGCATTAGGTGCAAATGATGAACTACTGCCTAGTTTTCACGCCGGGTGAGAAGCATAGAGTTATGTCCTGCTCTTCTGGTAGCAGTTGAGACCATTCAAGTTAGCATAGGAGCGTGACTGATGATGTCTTGACCATCTGAACGGAAGTTCGACGTCAATGTAGCGAGTGTTGTGTTTCTACGACGACGCAGCAGCGCTTCAAAGCAGCACATCTCTTATGGCTGCTTTCGCAGTTTTCTCCTTGTATGAATTGCAATGACAAAAGCCAGTCCATGTGAATGCATACTGACGTCTACTTCCCTATACTAGCAGACGATGGTATTGATATTTTCGAAGTGCTGGTAACCGAACGTAACTGAAGCCCTGAATAATGGCTAAAGAAATTCGCAAAAAGAAGAAAGAATGGCAAAGCTAGCTGTCCGGAAACCCAGGACTTTATTGTAGCAACAATTTTTTTTCTGAACTAAGTTTAGCAACAATTCAATCATATCCAAATTTACATGAACCTAAATCGCGCCTGTTCAAGTCTGGTTGGGTTCCTTGTGGATTATCATGAAGTAAGGATTTGCTAGCGAATTGAACTATTTTTTTCTTTGCCATTCTTCATGCCTGCGAAGCCGAACGAGGCTTGAAGCTGCCATTTCATCCCCAATGACCACGCAGGACGAGCGTGAGTCATGTCCATAGCCTCAAGCTTTTTTTTTTTGTTCTTTTCCTACACGAAATGCACCAGACGGCGTCCGTTACTACATATAGCCTTAAAGACGTCCGTTACTATACAGCCTTTAGGTGAGAAGCGACGTGTTTTCCCCCTTCCTTTCTCTGTGGGCAGTTGATGAGAAATTTTAAATTAGCAGAGGCGAAGCACTAGACCTCCAAGACCACATGACAAAGAGGCCAGGTCACATGTAGCCGGACGCCATAGTTGCGTTGGTCTACAGTGACGTGGTGGTGCTTCAGGGCATCATACCTCTGCCGCTGGCTGTGTTTTGCAGTCCTCTCTCACTGCTGACTTAGGAATTGCCAAAACCAAAACTAGCCCATCTCCAAAAGAAAATAGAAGGAAAAAAAACAAGAGAACACACAACCAGCAGTTCACATTATATTCCAGCAACCCAGTTTGAGGTCGAGCATAAAATTACCTTGCACCCTTCTGCACATCCTTGTGTGTCACTGGTTACCGTCGTCATCAGACGATTGCATCTAGACTAGCCCAAAATAAGGTAGTAGATCGATTCGCCGAGGACGATGCCGGCACCTACGTGGGTTACCGCCGGCCGGTTTCGCCATTCCCGCTCGAGGCAGGGCGAGCTGGGTCGAGTTCATGACGACGCAGAACAAATATGGCGATCCCCGTGGCTAAAAGTGGTCGCCCCCGGCGTTCGCTTTCCGTGCGGTTTAGCACAGACACCTGCTGGATACGGCGCCTATCGTGTGTGTCACCGCGCGCGCGGCACACTGGCCGTGGCCCGTGGCCGGTAGGCGGTGGCGCGAGTTAGGCCTGCGGCATGCCGGTTGCCGGCTCGATCGGGTTCGCTCGGTCCGCCGTCGTGCCGACGGGGGGAAAAAGCGAGGGCACGTAGTACCCGGTGGCGTCTCCGTCTCCGTCCGGTTCGTGTCCTGCCGTCTGGTTGCCTGCTGGCAGAAGGAAAATTCATGGGCTGCGCGTGCACCGGACGTCGAGCACCGCGTGCCGCCGAGTGCGGGCGAGGGCTGCCTCCGCTGGCCCCCCTGTGGGAGGGCTACGTGCGGCCCCGGCGCGCGGGTAAAGTGGTGAGGCGACTGCACGTTGGTAATGAGCCTAGAAATGAGATGGGCTGGCGCGATGGGCTGTGTGGGCTAGGACAGCCGGCTTTTTTACAGCAACATTGGGCTTCAGGTGAGTGGGCTAGTTTGTTTCGGATCGCATCTCTCACGTGCAGCTGGGACCGTTGTTGACTGGAACCGTTTCGGAGCGAGTTATAAGCAGAATTGGTGAGCAATAGGCAAGTCATTCTCGTTCAAATTATCATACAGCACTATAACATTTTTTTTTGGAAAAATCATATACCACTATACCAGGCGTGCACATTGCAGAACTACCGGCAGTGCAATTGCACTTGCTGAAACTCACACTTACAGTTGCAGTTCTGAAGAACACAAACAAAAACAGGGTCCAAGCAACACGACATCAGACCCTCGTAAAAAAAAACCTAAAAATAAAAAGTAAAAACAGGGGCACAGGGCTGTCATCACAGCGCCACCAGCCCACCCACCCACGTCGGTCAGCTGCCATTAGTACGTCGGGGTCGAGGTGCTGTTCTTGGACCACCTCGTCCACAACATGAACTCCAGCGCGATGACGGCGACGAGGATGACGGCCAGGTTGAAGCCGTAGCCGATCTTCCACGAGCTGTCCGCGCCGCCGACATGGATCCCCAGCACGATGTTGACGGCCGCGAAGAAGAGCGCCAGCCGCCCCGCCCAGTGGTGGTACCAGTTCCAGTACTTGCGGTACTTGGAGTCCGCGTTCGGCCGCAGGAAGAACGCCAGGATCTGCAACACTCAGATCATCATCAGCTACCACGTCGCGATTCCATCAGCTGTTCTCGTTCAGATTGCTGTGTGTTTCAGGAGCTGGACGAGTCGGTCGACGGACCTGCAAGATGCTGAGGAAGAAGACGAAGATGCCGAGGCCTCTGTGCGCGGGGATGTCGGCCTGGATCTTGCTGTACAGCGCCACCCCGGCCACGACGCCGGCGAGGCCGATGATGAACCCGACGAACTGGAGGCCGACGTGGAGGTAGAACCAGAGCGGGTCCACCCGCCGGAAGTAGCGCGCCAGGATGGCGCCGATGGGCATGAGGACGCCCCACGCGAACACGTTCAGCGCGCCGTGGGCACGACGCAGGCCGTAGGGGAAAGACCCGTCGACGGAAGCCCTGCCTGCAGACGAACCGCAAACCAACGAGGTATAAAGATTCATTGATCGCGAGGAAGATCTATCGTTTGTCGACTCGTTATCGTGAGGTCAGCAGATGTCGATTTGGCAACTGAAAAGTGGCAGCTGACCGCTGAAGCTTGAAGAAACAAAAACCTTTTCTTTCGCCAACCGACACCCATGGTGGCTTAACAGTTCAAGTGGACTTGTCGGCTGGTTTTTCAGGTGGAAGCGTTTCTTATTGTCCACTTGGTTTCTGTTAAGTGCAATATCTTCATCAATACAATTTTCTTTTCTATCTACGACGAAATTCACTGAAGTATATACTACTAGTAGTGTCGCTAAATACCTGAAGTCTGAAAACCAAGTACTATATGCTTCCTTCAAAAAAAAAAAAGGTACTGTATGCTGACTGAAAGCATCTACTGAATTCAAGGTAAAAGCTTGCATTTGGTCGCATGGAGATGGCAAAATCGCAAAAGCAGAACAGGAGGATCGGAGCATCATACCCGTGGTGAAATCGAAGGTGAAGGAGGTCTTGTCCTGATGCCTGGTGAGCTTGTTCTTCACGGGGATGCTGTTCCCGAAGGCCATGATGATGTGCTGGTGGGTGAGGCGGTAGGAGAACTTGAGCTGGAAGGCGAGGTAGATCTTGGCCTGCTGCACGACGACGGTGTGGTCGTGGTCGTTGGAGACGAGGAAGCCCCGGTCGACGACGACCTTGGAGCTGCTCTTGCCGCGCAGCGCGAACTGCCGGATGTGGGGGAGCCCCTTCTTGCCGATCCACCCCACCATGGCGCTGGAGCCGATCATGAGGCCGTCCCTCGAGAACCCCATGCCCACCCACCCCGTGCTGTACATGCTGGACAGGACGACGCGCAGGACGTTGTTCTTGTCCTGGTGATACTGCAAGGGATCCGAGGAGTTGCTTTGGCTGGTGCGTCAGAAATGCTGCAACTATATGCTAGTAGATCCCCAGTTCATCAGAGAATCCGAGAATCGTGCTACACACCACTAGCTAGAGCTGAGAAATTTATTACTGCATTACTTTCTTTTTTTCATGAAAGGTCAATAATAATGCATTACTGTTTTTGCTCAAACAAATGAATTATTGCATTACTGCTGGTCCCCTTTCTCTGAGCTGTACGCTTCTATTCTTGGCTCTGCAGCAACTGCTAGCACCAAAACCAACTCTGACCCTAAGAATTGTGCATGGAACATTTCGGATGGCTACAGTTGTATCGTTAGCTCGAAATCGCTTCTCAGTTATCATTGCTACTGTTTAGTTCACTAAGCAACAGGATGAGCAGAGTTTCTGAATTTCACTGTAATGATCTAGCCAGGCAACAAGATCCACCTCAGTTCTTGACGGATCTCAGCCCAAAACCAATCCCAAATGATCGTTGAAACTGAACAGCATCATCCACCATTTATATGGTCAAATGTTCCAAGTACACTACAGAAACCCAATCACCACCTGAATATGACTATGCTTGCGAAGAAACGCAAAGGAACAGCAAGGTGCACAGCGGCGACCGGCGCGGCGCGCGTACGTACCCGGAGCACGAAGTTGTTCCAGACGGGCTGGCATGCCAGGCCCGAGTAGTTGGCGGCGAGCACGGGCGGCAGCTCGCCGTTGCAGCTCTCCATCTGCGCCGTCGCCGCCGACTCCAGCGCCACGAAGACCAGCGCCGCCGCCGCCGCACGCACCACGCTCCCCATCGTCGCCGACAATGGCTGTGGTCACTAGCAGCAACGCAGGACCAACTGGTGCACGGCTCGGGCACAGGTTGCTTGCGAGTTTAGGGAGGGAGGGAGGAGGCAGCTACAAGGAGTTGGGAGGTTGCGGTCAGTAGGTGGTGCGATTTTTTTTTATCCTCGCCTTTTATTTATTTGTATCTTCCGATGCGTTTGAGGTAGGGTTGGGTGGAGTCGGATATGAGATGAGAGAGTGGGTGGCGTGTCACTGGCTCACTGAAGCTGGGAGCCCAGCCGGGTTATGATTGGTGTCAGGGCGGCAGTGGCTGGTGCCGCGCTGGTTTGGGTGTCCCTCTCGGGTCTCGGCGTGTGTGTGAGTGAGAGAGGAGGTGATGCCGGCTCCAGATCTGGAAGTGAAAGCCGCACAGGGTGGAGTGCAAAAGCGGCAAAAAGAATGGTGTACCCACCCGTGTACTGCCGGTGTCTCGTGCTTGTGCCTTTGCGGGAGTGAACTGAGGAGAGTGAGAGCTGACGAGTGACGACTGTGCAGTGAAATTCAAATGATTTGGTTGCTTCAGCTGGGAATGCAGCAGAGCCTCTTTGCCTGCAGGATAAGCTGATGGAGAGTCATGTCAAAGGGGAAAAAATTGTCTGATGTAGAAGTACATAAGGATGTACTGGGCAAACTTTCTTTCTTTTTTTTTTTGAAGGTAACTGGGCAAACTTTCTTGAAGAGGGGACAGCAAACTGATGATGTAACTGACCGACTACCTGAAATCCTTGCCGAAGCAGGATCCTGGAGCTCACCTTGTTGTTAATCGACTGCATTCAGGCAGTGTGCCAAGTCGTTGAGGTCCTTAGTTGATGATTTGGTTCTTCGGAGTCCCCTAACATATGCTGTGAAAACTGAATCTGTTTGCACAGCTCGGGATTCAGACACTGGCACTGGCACAATCAAAGGCGCTTTGCTTCACACCATCCGGCCGCGCTCAGCCGTCTCCATCACCAGCTCTATGAAGTGTTTCTCCTTCTTTTCTTTTTTGGAAATAATGTTTCTCCTTTTTTTTAGATGAGCTCTGGTCTGTACGGTTTGGGCTTTGGCGCTCTCTGTGCCCCCTCCTCCCGCTGGCGTCTGACACCGGTTCTATGAAGGAGAATCTGTTGATTCTTTCAGTTTCCAGTATCCCTTGGCACGTGCTGCAGAACTGAATTCGTTTGCACGGTTCGGTATCAGTGTTCAGACTCTGATCTCCGACGGTGTTCGTGTTACAAGGAAGAAGACTGCTCAACTGCACACTGGCAAGCCAGGTCTCAGGTGCAAGAATTATTCAAGAAGGTGCCGTGATTCCGCCACAAGCTGCTGAACAATACAACTGTATGCGTCTCTGGCGTGACTTTGTCTCCTGAAAGAACTGGGGAGTCAGCATTCAGGCTACAAGGTTACCAAGCACCCAGCATTTCTTTGTGTACTCTACTCAATAACGTACTGCTGCATACGGTTGAAAAAGCATCTCGATCTGTTTCTCGCCGTCATATTTGTTGAAGCTGCCGAACGGGATAAGTCGCCCGAATGTTGGTGAGAATCTGGTAACTGACGGAGTTCACGTTACTAATGTACAGCCAGGGCCTATACTACATGTTTAGAGTAGCAGTGCTCAAATATAAATGAGAGACATAAAATAGGAGACATAAAATAGGAGAGAAATGAATTCTTGTTATTGATCTCAAGAGTCTATACATATATATACATGGGAAGGGGTGCCATGAAAGGACACCAGTGAATAGGTGCCACGAAGGGACACTAGTGAATAGGTGTCACGAAGAGACACCAGTGAATAGACACCCGATGGATAAGATCACACCAGTTTATTCTCAACACTCCCCCTTGATCGAATCCTTCCTTAAAATCAAAAATATTTCATATATTCCTCCAAAAACCCCGTGGGAAAAATATGAGGAACATATATGGATATGCCATTAAAACTCCTTCAAAATCCAGTGGGAAAAATAAGGAGAATTGAATACACTTGAATTCCAGCCATAAATTTTCAATGCGAATTCAATAAACTCGAATGCCAGCATTAATTTTAAATGTGAATTCAATAAACTTGAATTCCAGCATTAGTTCTCAATGCGAATACAATAAACTTGAATTCCAACAATATTCTCAATGCGAATTCAATAAACTTGAATTTCAGTAATAAATTCTCAATAATTGGAATAATTATGCATGCAGCCATCAGAATAGAGTAGAACTTATAATTTAAAATTCAAGATTGGATACACACATTGAGGATAGTCACTATGTATAACATAATGTAGATCCCGCAGTAGTATAGAAATACTACCTTGTGTATGACCAATTTGAACAATTGAACTCTCGGTAATCACCATAGATGGTGTAGACCTTTGTCCAAATTCTAAGTTGGAATCTCACTTAGGAATAATCACTATGTGGAAACATAGCGTAGATTTCGCGGGAGTACGAGAATACTCCTCGTGTATGACCAACATCGAAGAATATGGAACAAATTATTCCAAATAAGAGAATAGCATTGCATTGAATGAAACATTTACTATGGTTTAGCACAGTGATTTGCAAGGTAATATAACAATTAAGTGATATGAAAATGACCAAACTTGAGTATACATTAATAAAATAACATCAGGGTCACAATGTAGAAATACATTGACACATAAACCACCGATGAATTAGCAGCATGAAATAATCAAAAGCACAAAGGCTAAATTATAAATATACTGCTAGCATTGTTCGTTCTCGGCCCACCACTGCTTGCCACAGTCAACCCGCAGAAGAGCCAGGCGATACCAAAGCCATTGGCCCCGGTCCGCTAGCGCCCATGTGCCAGCCACCTAGCCTCAGCTACGCGCCGGGCTGTGGGCGCACCGGCCCACGAGCACCAGCCTGCCGACCGCACCAGCCAGTGGCCGCGCCGGCCAGCTAGCGTTGCGCTGGCCCGCGGTTGCACTGGCTTGCGGCCGCACCACGCTGGCCCACGTGCGTTGTGCCGGCCCGTAAGCGCCTGCTGGCGCACGGTCGTGCAGGCCTGCCTGCGGCCAAGCCGTGCTGCGTGCTGCCCACCAGACCATGGGGTCGAGCGATTACGCTTCTTCCTCCCCTCCCCCTCATCCGCTTCTCTGTCACCGCCGCCACTCGCTCGTCCCCTTCCCGAGCAGATTCACCGCTCTACCAGCTGGATCCGGTGTTCCCGTGGCCGGAGCTCTTCCTCCCCCATCTTTCCCTGAGTGCAATCCGCTCCGACAGCGCCAGGCCAGCCTGGCCCGCCGGAGGTCTCCTCAACAGAGGAGGGCTCGTAACAACCGGACCGCCCAGGGTCGCAGCAAATGTGCAGGAGAAAGAAGGTGGCGGCGGAAGTGTCAAGCGCACAGATGACACAGGGGTCGAAGAACGAACTCCACAATCGCATCAATGGTGAGCGATTCGAAATTGTACCTCAGATGGAGTCGTTGCCGATTTTCCGTTGATGTAGAGCATATCTGATGGTCTTCTCTGCCGTGGTGTGCTCCAAGCGTCAGGAAGAAATCAGATAATCTGGCCTTATCGTCATCGAGTGCAGAAACAATTTCTTTTTTTTTCTTGTTGCCCATCAACCAGAACATGGTCATCGCTGTTGCGGTGATGCGTTCGACAGCATCGCCGGAGACACCAATAGCGGTGCACCAATTAGAGGCCACGATTGTAACGACCACGAAGACGGTGAAGTAGCGGTTGGTTCCGACCAGTATGGTGACGCAGTGGTCGCCGGTACTGGTACCAAGTGCTCCGCTTGTCACCGTGGCCGGCGTTGGAAACTTCTGGTCTCCTCTTCGATGGTAGGACGGCGCCAACATCGTGGAAGAAGACTGAATATCGTCAGCGTCGATCATCGTGGAAGAAGACTAAATATCGTCGGCGTCGATCTTCTTCTCGGTGGAGAGACAAAGTGCTGATAACGTGTTTAGAGTAGTAGTGCTCAAATGTAAATAAGAGACATAAATAGGAGAGGAATGAATCCTTGTTATTGATCTCAAAAGTCTATACATATATATACATGGGGAAGGGGTGTCATGAAGGGACACCAGTGAATAGGTGCCACGAAGGGACACTAATGAATAGGTGCCACGAAGGGACACCAGTGAATAGACACCCGATGGATGAGATCACACCAACACCAGTTTATTCTCAACACTACACAACGCACGCGCACGCCCTCGGGCACACGATCCTGTACCAACTCAGCACACCAATCTGCCTTCAATTCTCTATTCACTTCCAGCCTTTCTGTTACTGAAGTGGTAATTCTGGTTGCCAGTTGCGAATGCTAGCAGAGCCGAGTACGTAGACTGAGGTAACACGTCTCCTTTACAAGAAAAAAAAATGAGCAATGCCGACGTAAGAAGTTCAACTGCAGAATAACCTTTTTCGAGGAGATGGCGAATTGGTTGCGGTGACCAACCGGACACCTGAAATCCTTGCTGAGGTAAGATTCTGAATATAACACGCATAAACACGCATACAGTAATCTCGCTCACAATTTATCTAATACAAACAGCACCCAGTTCTGTCTTCAGTGTTATACTGAATTTTGCTTCTTTTCATTCTTTGAGTCCGGACACCTGAAATCCTTGCTGAGGTAAGATTCTGAATATAACACGCATACAGTAATCTCGCTCACATTTTATCTAATACAAACAGCACCCAGTTCTGTCTTCAGTGTTATACTGAATTTTGCTTCTTTTCATTCTTTGAGTAGCATATATAGGTGCCACAAAACTGAATAAGTTTGCCCAGATCTATCTTCAGAGTTACACTGAATCAGAATTATGCTTCATTAACCCATGACAAGGTAATTGATAGCTCCCGCAACTTTCACATACAATAGGCAGGAAAAATGTCCAATTCTCTGTTTGTATTTACACAGCATATGTCATGTATAAAATTTATAGCATTTTACATGACTATACTACAATACATGTAAGTATGTAACAGCAACAAATACATCCAGTTACCCTAACATGCAACACCCAGGAGCAACTGGGTTCTGCAGCATTTGAAACGCCAAAGTAAAACATTTGAAACCAAACAGATTGGGAGTATCTAAGTAGAAACATAGAATACATCAACTTATCACCTCTCCTTTCCTAGGTGGAAAGAAATCAGCAGAGCGCTTCCTTGTCGATCTCTGAGTCCATAACCATGGCTGACATCATTTTGGTGATCTGGTCGAAATAGAAAAAACAAAGTAGCAACAGTGAGCAACCTTTCCAACACACTTGCAAAAACCACCTAAACCTAAGGTGTACATCAGATTAACATATATGCACCATCTCTACTGACGGCGTCGCAAAATAAGTTCATAATAGGATAAGAAGATCATATTTATTATAACAATGAAATGCAAAAGCATAAATGGAAAAGCTACCTCTTTTTTATTCATCTTAATGATGGTTCTGAGATCATCAATCTGAAATGGGAAAAATTAGCTTCAGTGATTCTCAATAAATCATTTCCCATTATTTAATTTTAACTTTTAATTAATATGGAATGCTTGATTGCTTACATTTTTTAATGGCTCTGGTGACTCCTTTCGGAGCTCAAGTATATAATTTGCCCTTTTCTCTCCAATACCCTGCACAACAGCAGCAGGTTAGCAAGACATAAGTGATATGGAAACAGATGGCTGCTGCTACGCTGTGGCTGCAGCTGCTGCAGCCAAAGGACCAAATGCAGCAGCTTTTAGCCTTGCAGTCAGCGAAAAAAAATCACAAGCGTGTGTGGGTGTGTGTGTGTGTTGGGGGGGGGGGGGGGGGGGGGATAATCTTTAAGATTCTCAGCTAACCTAAGGCTTTTTAACTGCTCCCTGTAATTGATATGGAGATGTGCATTGGAACAACAGAAATAAAGCCATAAAGCCAAATTAGTGATAAATGATAAGGACAATACTTACTTATTAGCGCTGTTTAGAACTGCCAAGCACTCTTGAGCCAATGATTTCTGCTTTTGCGAATAAAAGGAAGAATTTATCAGGAAAGCTAATGATAATACAATAGCAAGTGCACACAATGAGTTAAAAAACAGGTAACCTTAATCCCTGTGCTGCGACCCTTGAGTGATTCTTGAAGATCTTCAGCATGCCCAAATTTCAAGTGAACCGCAGGAGTTTTCGGTTCAGCTACATCTGTGTAAAAGGGTTGGGCACAAACCATATCTGGTTTTTGTTTTGTTATGTTCAGTGGCCTAGTGCTAAGAAGCTTCAATGAGTTTGATATCTCTTTTAGTCGGTCGCTCAACTTTGGAGAGGATTGGGTAGCGCAGACTGGAGTCTGCTCAGCAAATTCATCTGGAAATGATGGCAATTGAGAATGGACTCGTATTTCCATTTGATAATTAACATTCAGAAAAAGGAGTTAAGAGATGTGTTATACCAGCTATATCAGATGAGCATGTCAAGCCAAAATCAGTATATGAATTCTCTGCATGCGAATCTGAAGAGGAATGGTCCTGAACAAGGGGACAAAGAGGCTACATCTTCATGATATTCAGATATTGGAATTACAGACACAAAAATCAGCTATTTGCATATTTCTTAAAGGATACCTTTTCTTGCATGTCAACTGATACTAGTTCATTCAGGCTGCAAGGCACTACTTGTTGCATTTCAGATGATGCATCTAAAACCTTTTCTGTTTCATCACATGCCTGCATGTTGCACCAATATATGATGATCATTCATTCAGGCTGCAAGGCACTACTTGTTGCATTTCAGATGATGCATCTAAAACTTTTTCTGTTTCATCACATGCCTGCATGTTGCACCAATATATGATGATCATTGGTTCTAAGATTATCATATGCTTGTAATGCCACTGGAAGGAAGCTAAAGTACCTCAAATGGTGATAAGGCTTGAATTGCCATGCCAAGTGATGACTGAACCTCCTGTCGAATGATGCAGAAAGCTCCAGTATAAATTTGCTCACTGATGATCAATGAAAAAAAATGTACATATAGGTTGCTAATGTATACAAACCTCAGTTTTCACCACCATAGTTGGCACAACATGTCTGTTATCTCCCTATATGGTTCATAAATTGCAACTTGAAGTAGTTAGTAACACAAGAATGATAGTTTCAACACCCAATGACTCATATACTACATGCATGCCAGGGCACAAAGAATGAACCGGTTAAGACATATGTACCTTCGATGAATTGGTAGTTGGACTGAACAACAACCTCCTGCATAACAAAAAGGGTCAATTTTAGTGGTGGGTTCACAGGAGGAGGTTGAGATATTCAGGAGTTAATGAACAGTATACCTGCCACTCAGAATGGACTTAGCTCCTGAGTGCTTCATATTAATTGAAGTAGAGGCAGAGCTTACAGGTTTTTTGGCTGAATGCATGGCCACTTCAGACCTGCATAAAACCAAACCACATTGGCTTCATATTTTAACAAATTATCAATCAAAATGTAGTACTTCCCAAATTAGAATGTGACCTCTTATTGGCAGTGGGGGTTTGAGTTGCTTTTACTGCACCATTAATGAATTGGGTTTGGCCATGCTTCTGTAGTACAGAACTTCGTTGCTGGATAGAGGGTAGCAAAGATCTTGACAAATTCTTGGCACTCGCTGAAAGGTTTACATTTGATTTTGAACAACTTCTGGTACCCAATGATAAGTTGTAGAATTGTTCATTGACCGTTTGGCTTGAGCGAGAAGCCAAAGTAAGAGTAGAGACTGCATCTTGGCAAGAAACTTCATCCTACACCAAGAAGGCAAAGCATGCACTTAGATTGCAGGTAACAAATGTGTATCAATTCTGACAAGTTGGATAAGGTAACGTAGATAAGGGTATAAGAAATAGGCATAGCTAACTTCAGGCTGCAATGGGAATGCATGTTCTGTCAAGCAACGGCACAAAATGAAACAGAGAACCATGATAACAAAACTGTTACATGGATACATTCTCTTCTGAGTTAGACTAGAGGTACTAGGACATATACTCGACTATTTTAGGAACACGCTGTTGAACAATAACACAATGTTATACTCCTTTATGATCAAGCCATCTTCCATTTTAAAAACATATTCTCAGAACCAACGAAATAATAAAAAGTAGAAGTTTCAAACCACTGAATTTGCAGTACATGAAGCCAATTGTTCACTATTTATGTTAAGCGCCTCCTATGAGAACAAAGTCGTCCAAAATGCATATGTCAAGTATTCTTACCACACAACATATCAACACAGCACCACTTGTCTTGCATAAAGAATCTTGCAAAATACGAGTTACTTAATATGGTCTGTAGGGTATGAAGCTTTGGTTGCTGTTCAGAGCTTGTACGACGTTCATTATAGCATACAAGGACTTGTTATAATTTGATGGAGCAAACCCTCCACCACAATTCTTCTGCTTGGTATCAACACAGCCTAATGAAATCAGGGAGCAGAAACTAAATAAGTTATGCAAGATGATATATAAAATTGCCGTGCATGCATGAGAAGAACAAACCTGCCAAGTCAAGAAAATTTATCTTTGATACAGCACATTCTCTGCCTGGCCGATCAAATCTAGAAATGTAAATAACAAAGCCTTGGTGTCCTTTGGTTTGAATCTGGTTTGAAGGTTTTGTGGAATGTTTGAGCTTGTAACTACCGCCACAACAAAGATCTGAAAACTCCTCAATCGACTTGATATCAACCTGAATTAAGTGATTAATTTTAGTTAACTTTGCATGAAACACTAAAGAAGCTGGGTGATTGAGGTAGTAACAAGTCAGAGACATGAATGTAATAAGATGGAAACTGTATGCTGTATGCAACTAAGGTACCTTGGAGAGGCCCTTGAGGTGAGTCCTCCCATCGGCATCGTCCAGCACGTGGACCTCGCTGTCCTTTGGCTCCAAGAGATCAAAGACATGGCTATCCTGAAGCACCTGGTAAGAGGAAACGCTGACCTCTGCCCCGGTGGGTTTGGCTCTGTGTAAGATTTGCTCCATGGCCAAGGTGAGCAAGCCAGGATGATCCTGGAACCCCTGCATTGACATTTCAATCTTGAGTAAACTATTGGAGAAAAGCAACGCTATGAAAATACGCAATTATGTAATGGTGAAGGTGGACATCTGATCTAAAATTTAATAGAAACATACCATGATGAGGTCTGTTTTGGCGGCGGCACCGCAAGTGATTACGCATGCGTTGCTGTGCCCTTCGCCACAAAAGATGTCATCCAGGAGGTGTTTAACCTCGTTGTTGAAGATGCGAGTGGAGGAATCATCCTTCAGATAGCAGTAATCGAGCTTGTACTCGTGATCCTTTCGCGTGGTCAGAGCCCTGAAAACCCAACCCAGGTCCAATTGATGGGATCGGCGGAACAGATTTAATTGGCAAGGGGCAAGGTATGGTAAAAATGCAAGCAAGCGTCGTACCCAGCGGCAGCAGGAGTGGCCATGGGGATGAAGGAGACGGATGCGGAGGAGGAATCGGCCGCATCGGAGACGCGGGCGGCGACCTGGAAGGAGCCTCTGGAGCCTCCGCCGGGGCAAATCCTGGCCACGACTCTGACGGGGCCGGCCCCACTCCTGGTAGACCGAGTGGACGCACTGGGGGTAGCGGCGATGGCGGCGGCGGCGGCTGCATCTTCCATCGTCCCTTGCCTCGCCGGGAGCAGCGGCAGCAGCTCTTCGGGGATGATGGCGACGAGGCGGAGGTGAGGAGCCGCCGGGATGAGGAAGAGGAGCGGAGACCTTTGCGTTGGGTTGGCTAGCCGTTACTGGCGACGCGGAGGTGGAGCGCTTGCCCTGCCCCTGCCTCGCTGCCTGCCTTTTGAATTGCGCCGCTGATCGATGGAACGGGAGGTTTGGGAGCGGGGCGATCGCGTCGCGTTCGCACAGGCACAGGGGTGCGGGGCCAACTTGAACCGTGCAGAGGAAGGAGGAGCGGCGGCTGCTGGGCTTTGCTCACACTAACGGCAGGCCCATCTCGGCCCAATACCACCTCCACACGGTCCTCCACTGCTGACGAGAGAGGAGAGGGGCGCAGCGCCGCCGCCGTCGAGTGTTGAAGGATGGGCAGCGGGATGGGCGCGTACGGCGGCGCGGTGCGACCGGTGGAGAGCGGGGCGGGGGAGACGATGCTCCTGTGGGGCCTCGGCCAGCCCACGGCGCACCGCAACAACGCCTTGGTCCGCCAGGCCGCGCACTCCTTCGAGCTCGACGCCTCAATGGAGGCAGCAATGGAGGACTTCCTCATTGCCTGCATCGAGCGGGACCAATGGCACCCTGAATTCCGCAGCAACCGTGTAGCCTTGTTTATCTTGGTCAAAAAAACAGAGAGAGCTAACACAGACTAGTCATCTACTCCTCTCCTTGCTGTAGAAGGAGGATAGGAGGCATCTGCGTCTATCATTTGCTATGATGTTGTAATAGCCAAGGTTCTAGCACTGGCCTAAGCCACAGCATTAGTTTGATTGTTCACTAGCCTTCAGCCTAGAAAGTGAAGTTTGTACACGAGTGAAGAGAGGCTCGATAACAGAAGCTGCAGATGCACACTGTAACAATCTGGTGGTGGCAAAACCTAAAGGCCAATGTTTTAGGCTGTTAGTCCATCAAAATAGCATTGAGAATTTTTCTTAGACAAGATTGTGTACAATGTCCTACTCAAAATGAGTTTTGGATCAAATTTGAATATAGAATCATAAACTTATGACAGTATTGTTTGATGATAAAAAATAATACAATGAGGTATGGTACAAGGAAAAAGTGTGATGACATATATCATTTCATAAATCATGGTTGAACCCATGACACGTGGGCCCCACTCCTCCTTGTTTAAAGAGAACCCAGATCAAGCTCCTGCGTAGCTTCCCTGAGAGAGCACCAAGGTTTGAACTAATTAATCTTGAATTATTAAAGATTTTGCTTCTAGAAGGAGAAGAAAAGAGATAGAAAGATAAAGCTTGGTGCCGTTGGTAGCTCACGTTTGGTGAGATTTGATCATGTACCCGTGCATCCCACGAATTGATTTAGGTTGGGTGCTCTACAAGCTGGCCCACCTATCATTGCATCCAGGCCGGTTGATTAGTTAGAGATAAAACCGGTAATTAGAGATAAAGCAGTTCACGTAACAAAGAGATAGAGTCTGGTTCTGCTTAAACTATTTCTTGGCCGAGGGTAAAGAGGCCTCCTCCTCTGGCCTATATAAAGCAGCCAAGACCAGGAGGAGAGGAGGGAGGCAAGCCAGACACGCACGCCCGCCAGACACACGCTGCACCTGGAAGCCACGCCGTCGACGAGGAGTCCTGCACGTCCAGACGCCGCTGCAAGCTGCAACTCGCCGTCGTCAACGAAGGAAGCAAGTGCTGTGCCAACGAGCTGCGGTCACCGACGCCAACAAGCAAGCAGCAATCTGCAACACACGCCAGCCGACGGCTCCATCGCCAACACTCGTCTCGCCGCCGAGCCGTTCAGCCTCAACACGTTGTTGACCTTCCCTGCGGCTACGACTCTTGGTGAGCGACGCTAGGAAAAATATGTAAACTTCTTTCCATCTACGGCAGCCTTAGATGCTCGACGGCTATATTCAGATTGCATAGCGACGGTGTCCTCGGAAGGAAACGACTACGGCTCGTACGACCGATTTCCCCGAGGTGACACGACTATATTCAGATTGTATAGTAACGGTGTCCTTAAAAGAAAATGGCTACGACTCGTACGACCAATTTCCTCAAGGTGATATGGCTATAATTATTGCATGGAGGGATACGATTACGGTTGGCTTTATATCCCTTGCCCCGTTGTGGGAGGGAGCGAGAGACAAAATAATCATGTTCCAGAAGGATTATGCAGATAGCAATGATCCTTATTCTATCAGAAGCAAATAGAAATAGAAGTTCCGGCGAGCTGCACATACATGCAGTCATTCATTCTTCCAAAAGAGCAATTGCCCTGTTTGTGTTTTCGGCTAAGGCCTGAAACTACCAGAGAAAAGGTCAGCTGAAATAAATAAAAGAAAAGAGAATTTGAGACGTAGGAGGCTATTCAAATCAATTCATCTTGCATGCATCGTCCAAACATGATACTAACACCGTGATTGCGGTAGAGTTCTATACATATCTAGTACCGATGAGGCTAGATGAATCTTTTGGCTAAGTGTCGACGAGGCGAGGCCATGATTCCATCGACACATCCCAAATAACGGGATTGGATACTATTTTGCCAGGTACCGACAAGGCGAAGGCAACACATATGTCCATGTTGAATGAAGTTGGGCTATATGACTGGGCACCGATAATGCAAAAGTCACCCCTTCATCAAAATTTTCTGTTTACTACCGATATGACGACAATACTGTCATGACCAGATTTCGGTGAAAACAAAGCCACCCGTATCTCACGCGTGCTTCACGCACGTTATTTCCGCGCCGCGCTATATACTGCATATGGACGACGAGCAGATGATTTAATAACGACCATAAAAGCGCAGCTTAATCGGAGGTGTTCCGTAGACTCGCTCTACGAATGTAATTAACCGGGCATGTCTAATAGGCCCCGGAAATCAGCGAACTACGCAATCTCTACAAGTCAGACCTCTCCTTAAGCATCGACGCAGAAGACAGAAGAAGACGAGTTATCACAAGTCATGTATTCATGAATTTTGTAAAAGATCGAAATTAATGAAATATATGTTCTCGCAAATGTGCGCATGTGTTGCGTATGTGCAATCTATTATTTCCTCGTCCTCATTTTTGTTTTCGCGAACAAGTATGAAAGACTCAATAACCAATCATATTAATTTTTGTTTCTGCTTAAGTATATAGCTAGTCATTATGGGCTCTATTCTTTGTAACTATTAGCTGCATATTATCTTAACCTTATCCTTCACATCCTACTGTTAATATTCCAGGGATATTATCTCATCATAAGTTACAACCAAGTTCAGATGTTTTGCAACCTAAGCTACAGACGCAGCTGCCTTGCACCAGTGACAAATTATAGTCACAACAGCCATCTGTTCCTTATCTTGTACAGAAATAGTTATCTTGTTTGCACCATCCTCAAGCCCACTTCCTTTCCAGCATCTTCCTATGCACACAAATGCAAAGGAGAGCTTCCTATCATAAGGTATACAAGGACAGTTGAGGAATTTCTTTAGATAGCAGTAGGCATGCTGCTTCTCTGCACAATTCCACCCAACCACAGCCGGTTCAGAGCTGAACCCAGCAGCAGCAGCACTTATTAGGCAAACAAGTTAGCCGGGCCTCTCTTACCATTTAATGGTGAATTTCCATTGCAGTTGCACACGATCCGGCAGAGCAACTAGTAAATATAATAGACTAAGTACTCCCTCCATTCAAAATTATAAATCGTTTTGACATTTTTAGGTGCATAATTTTTGCTATGTATCTAAACATAGTATATATCTAGATGCATAATTTTGTTATGCACCTGGAAATACCAAAACACCTGGAACGGCGGGAGTACAAACAAGCCTTAGATCTATCCAGATTTATTATACCGGAGTAGTTTCATTTAATTCTTATAAACTAATTAGAGCATCTAGAGCTGTAAGAAACGAAGCAATAAGTTAAGATTATTAGATGGTACCAAGTTACCAAGCACGTGTTGCAGTAAGCAAAGCACATACACAGCTAAGTTCCTTCAGAAAAGATATGGAGCCAGGGTATAGCAGATCGCATTTCAGGCACGGCTATCTCCAGGTAGCATCACAAATAGCAGTAACATGATTGATCACCGCACTACGTAATCATGTTGTTCACTAATCACACGTCACCAGTAATTTGAGGGGCTGCTTCGTGGCTTCAGTTTAGTGGAAAGTCGAGCTCTTCAATGCATTCAGTGGAAATTGTTATGCTCTTTTCTAAGAACCTATTTGCTATCTAGTGTTTTATGCCACGTGCATAAGCTCCATTTTTCAAGGTTAAATATTCTTGTATCTTATATGTGGAACTAGTAGATTGGGTAGCTGATATGGTCATATTGAGCAACTGCCTTTGTTGATGCCGGGTTCCTTCACATAACTATTTATATGGTGATTCCGCGGCAACTGATGAAAAATACATCGATACATAGTTACATATAGTGTTTACACTTTACAATTTGTGTGCGGCATCTCTGCCCCCACTCCCCAATCAGGTAACCAGGCTATCAAGTTCCTCAGCAGTAGCTGCCATTCTGTCAAACATTTGTTTGCGTGCACTCGGTCACTGATCACTCAGCAATAATCTACATTCTGTTGAGAAAAAAAACATTGGTCATGTTTCTTTCTGTCATCTTGTTGAAGCTGCTTGGCGGATAAGCCTGAGGGACTCAGCAAAATCGTCCAAAAGCTGACGAGAGTCTGGAAACCGAGCATCATCCACTGCGAGGACAAGCTTGATGGAGTTCATATAGCTTTGGTAATGTACAGTCAGAGCCTATATAGACATTCAGATGACCATTATAAGCTCATGAGGATCTGGAAGTTGTGTGAGTGTTCAACATTGTTGACAGACTAGCGAGTGCTTACATGTGGATGCCCATAGACAGAGGGGGCAATGTAGACGATTGGATGGCCATAGAACTCCACCTTTTCCGCAGGTCCAACCATGCTAGAGAATGATATGGTAGTATTTGTGAACATGCCATAGCAGAGAGCTGCTGCTGCCTATACAAGTTTAACAGTTAGAGTCGAGGACTGCACAGTATAGTTGGCTAAATGGGCGGTCAAAACATGGCCCGGAAAAGCACGGTCCAGGCACGGCCTGGCACGATTGCAATAGTGCCTGGGCCAGCCCGGCACGATCGTGCGGGCCGTGCCTGGGCCGCCACCCCGGCCCGTAGTGCTGGCCCAGGCACGGTCCATTTAACCAGACTGCCTAATTGGTCCGTTTAAGTAGGAAACTTCCTAACCCTAATTTCTCCTACCTACCCCTACCAGGCCGCCACCCCAACTAATTCCTCTTCCCCGCTCGCCGCCGCTTCCCTCATGTCTTGCCGTCCGTCGGGCTGCCACTCCGGCCTTCAGCGCCGCGTCGCCGCCGCCGTTTCGGCCTCCCGCGGTCCCCTCTCCACTCGCCAGCTGCCGCTCCGGCATTCCGCGGCCTCCTCTCCGCTCGCCGGCCTGGGGCCGGCCTCCCGCGACCCCCTCTCCGCTCGTCGGCCCCAGCTTCGGCCTCCCGCGGCCCCCTCTCCGCTCCCGGGCTGCCGCTCGGTCTCATGCGGTTGCCGTCTCTCCGCTCGCCGGCCCTAGCTCTGGCCTCCCGCGCGGCCTCGCCGCTGCGCCCCCGCTCCGCCAGCCGCCACTTCAAGCTTCCCTCCGCTCTGACTCCGCCCGCCGCTAGCAGGCGGACACGAGCCATCGGTCTCATCAGCCCGACCCGGCACGATGATCTTGCTCCCGTGCCATGCCTGGACTGCTGGCGCGGCACGTCGGGCGGCCCGGCACGGCCCGTTAACGTGCCCGTGCCGGATCGGGCTATGCCATGAACGGGCCGTGCCAAAACGGGCCCATGCCGTGCTGGGCCGGGCGGCCCATCTGGCCATCTATACTGCAGAGTAGACAAAAAGATAGCTCAATCTGGCCCAAGAAGTCTAATTTGCCAAATATCTAAAGCGACACCTCTGGTTACAACAAAATGTCAAAACATGTTGTGAGGATGAATAATTACAGCGATCTGAGTGTTGTCATGTAACCCTGCCAATTTACTGTAGTTCATGACAAGGCTGTGAGTTGTGATTATCTTTTTAAAGGGTATGAGATTGTGAAGTTTGTTTCTCAAAAGTTGAGACTAAAGAATCAGAACGACAGGTTTTTGCTCGAAAGGAATTGCATCAAACCGCCAAAAGTCTCACAAGCTTACAAGCAAAACAAACCAATAGTCAAAGCAAACATGTTGATATCTGAGTAGAAACCATACCTTCATGCCAAAAAGTTTGACTATTAGGTTCCCGCTCCAGTATGTGAAGACTGCTTCTAAGGACGTTTTCTTCCTTTCAGCTGTCCTTTTCCCTTGGCGGATGTATTCAAGAGGATCATCGTGCATGGCTATATGGAAAGGTAGTATAATGTAACCAATCAGATTTCCCCATTTCGCACCATTGCTCTTGCTAGAATCCATCATTTCTGCCAATGCCTGCTCAAACCAAAACAAAATTGTAAATTCAGAATGAATTATCCAAAGATAATATACCACATAAAAGGCCCAAAGTATTGATCTATTCTTTCAGAACAAATAAAATAATTACATGTAAGCCAGGTGTTTTCCTAATGTTAACAAGGAGTGCCGATCGCAAGCAAATGCTCTTCTGTGATTCTTTCCTGTCGTTGTTGGTATCACCTGTGATGAAGTTGAAGAAATGCGAGGATAAATGCAGCTTTTTTTCATTTTATTTGTGGAGAAAATGCAGAATGCTAATCTGGAACATGATTGAGGTGGTGAAACTACAAGTCTACACTTACTAGTCTTTCGGAAATGATACCGCGACAATCCTGCACTAGTCACTCCAACCAGTACATCGTTGACAGTCTGCAAAATGCCACCAGAAGCTGCATTTTTTTCAATCCTTCAAAGAAGGAAATCTACATCTACTTGAATAATAGGAGCAGCAAAACTAGAGAGAAGCTCTTACACACTTCATGGCATTCTTGACGAACTTGACGTCGTCGAGGCTGAGCGTGCGGTGCACGAAGCGCTTGCGGCGGAACTCGACGCCCTCGGACGCGGCCATGAGCGGCGTGCGCGGGTCGCGCAGGAACCACGCCGTGGCGACGAAGCACACGACGTCCACCACCGTGTGCCACGCGAGCACGACGTACGACCACAGCCACAGCGCGAGCGCCACGAGGCCCGCCGAGAGCGAGGGGCGCGGCCGCGCGTGCCCGGGCCCCGCCCGGCGCGGCGCGGGCGGCAGCTCCGGCAGCCGCGCCGGGTCCGCGGCGCTGCGGGTGCACGCGATGAGGAGCGAGAGCAGCGAGATGCCGTCGCCGAGGGAGTAGTGCATGCGGACGACGACGGCGGAGACCGCCTCGGAGGTCGGGAAGTCGAGGACGTGGAGCTCCCAGAGTGGGCGGGAGTGGTCCATGGGCGCCGTGGACAGCGAGGACAGGTAGTCCTCCACGGCCTGGTCGGGGTTGGCCGACGTGGCGGCGGGGTCCAGGCAGGGGAAGATGATGTGGTCGTCCAGGTTCACCGTGGTCCGCACCAACCGCGGCCTCCCGTGCCTTTTCGCATCATCCTTCACCTGCAGCGATGTCTGACGTGTTAAGATCAGAAATGCAGCAGAGCCAGAGATGAATCCATTATCCAAGCAATATGCGAACGAGCAAGCAACACGCAACAGTGCTACGCGCTCCTTTTTCTTTTGGGAGGTTTTCATAACGGGCCTACCCTTTTTTTTAGGGAAACAGGAGGGGCCTACCCTATTAATTTGCACCTAATCTTTGGTCACCAACCAACCCACCCTATAAAGTGGTAAACGAACCATTTTGGTTAGATCTGTTAGAAAAAGGGAGTACTACTGAAACTTGATTGGAACGGACGTTCGGACAGGCAGACAGCCAGACGCCTTCTTCTGGTCCTGCACCTGCACAAACTTATGATCCTTGTCTCCGCGACCGCAATCTGTTTCTGCTGTAGACGATGTGGGTAGATGGCGGTGTCAAGAGGTTTCCAGGGTCCATGTCCATGCTCTTCATGTTTGCACTGGCGTGCGTTCCTTTGCTTCCTCATTTGTCCAGTCAAACGGCTGCTATAGTGGAGAAGACTCAGGAGAGGAAACAGGGCGCGGGCACCCTGCGGCGACGCTACAGGCCGCAGCTTCGGTGCAGGGACACGTAACACATCAATATCCTTCGTGACGGAAGACCGCATTCATCACGACGGTGAGGCGGAATGGGGGGCGATCCGCGTCAGGAGGGGGGTTTGAAAAGGAGAGGTTAGTCTGCTGTGGTAAACTGGAGATTGCCCCATGCCTTCTTGCCTGGATTCTCTTCAGGCTTCAGCCATCTTCACCAAACTGTGTTCACCATACTGCAAGTTGCTTCGACCCGATTGCCATTTTGCCTTTTGTTGGATGCAAAGGCGGATAGAGATACTCAAGCGTTGGGTCAATCCCAAAATTTGAAGTCCCAAACACGAGAAGATAGCTAGATTTGTCTAAGTGCAACTAGATTTCCTCAAACGGATCGCTTGGTTTGGGAACTGGTTTCCTATGGCAAATTTGGAACCATGCACCGGAAACACACACCCCACCTTTGATGAAGCCATGACCAACGCAAAAGGCTAGGTAATCGAGGCAAAGACAATGGAAGCTAAAAAAAGGCCAGGACCCGTGCAGCGAGCATCAACTGCAAAGTTGGCACCAGTCACCTCAAGCATCAGATGCCAACGAGCCTACGAGAGAAGGAAGAAGAAACCTGTGTGGAATCTGGCCACAAAATACTCTGCGACCTGTACCACTGCGCACAGTACTCTGCTGTCCTAAACTAGCCCCAACACACATGGAGCTCCCCCTTCGCGGGGGATCTGTCGTGCCGGGTGCGCGCGCGGCCGTGAGCCCTCCTGCTTCGTCGCACATCCACCCGTGACCCGTGCCTTGCAGCACATCACGCCGCCGTACCAGCCGGGGGCCGGCAGACCTCAACGTGCTGCCACAATCTGCCGGCGCCCGAAAATCGCGCCGGCCCAAGGGTGAAAAAAATGTCTTACGAGCGCAAGGACGTGCGCCATGCCCTGACGCGCGCGTCGGCGTCGTGGCTGAGGTCAATGGTGCTCGGTGCCGTGCGCTCTCTCGCTTTCCCTCTCGGCTAGTCGGCTGGTCGTTAGGAGAGCGGAACCAAACGAACACTGAACGGATTCGGCATCGGCCGAGGCGGCGGCTTTTTTTCTGACGCGAGCCGCCGGGGGGGGGGGGGGGGGGGGGGGGGGCGTACCTGGACGCTGGAGAAGCGCGGGTGGCGGGCGAGAGTGGCCTCCAGCCCGGCGCGGGTGGCGGGCGAGAGTGGCCTCCAGCCCGGCGCGCGCCGCCGCGACGTCCACCGCCGCGCCCAGCCCGATCGTCGCCACGATGTAGCAATTGAAGTGCGTCTCCCGGAACAGCCGCCCCGCGGGGCTCATCGGCTCGCTCGCCTCCAGGTCCCCGCGGCCCCTTGCCGGCGCCGCCTGCTCCCCTGCCGGCGCCATCGAGCTCTCCTCCTCCCGCTCGCCCTCCCGCCGCGCCTCGCTCGCCCCACGCTCCGGCCTGCGCGCGGGCTCCCGCGAGGCGCCGTCGCCGCCTCGTCGCGACGTGTCTACAGAGATCGGCCGCTTCCGCAGCGTTGACGGGGCGGGATCGGCCGTCGCGCCAGGATCCATCGGCGTACGGCCCGCGCCGGCTTTTTGTGGACGCGGGGCGAGCCCGCGCGCGGTGGCGACAGCGACGGCGGCGTTTTGGGCGCTTCCGGGCTCCGGGAAGCCGGCTCGGCTCGCCTGGGTTCTGCGAATGCGAGTTGACCCACTTGCGCCAGCGCAGCGCGCGAGGGCGGGTTTTATGCAAGGGAAACGCAAGGGTTTGCGAGAGCTCTCGGCCGTCCGGTTTGAACAGTTCGTGCCTGGGTGACCCGGACCCGGCCGGGTCGGCCGGCGGGCGTCGGCGTCCGTTTTGGCACGCCTGATTGGCGTGGGAAACAACTGTTTTTCGCGTGGGTTGTTCATGACCGTGATCACTGGTTGGTTCATTCAAAGGTGTCAAAAGGGGGCATCATTTGGCAATGAAGAAAAAGAAGTGAATGATTGTTGATTTGACTGGACATGCGGATTCGCCGCCGGGTGGTTTCTATTCTATTTTGCTCTGACTCCTCTGTCCTCTCTCCGTTTTTTATGGCCATACATTTTTTTAGCCCACGTAAGAGACAGTGGAGTAGCTCCTCTCACACCAAGAAAAAATAGAGTAGCTTGGAATTGCAGCTAGATCTCCGGTTTCAGTCTGATACCTATGATAACTCGTAGTATAACACGCTGCCCGTATTAGATTATTAGCGATAACTAGTCCTGTACGGTTGTCCCATTCCACTACAGAGTGCTCAAGATCCCCACGGCGTAGAAAAGCTAGACCCAACGAAGAATTAACTGGTGTTTTATTCAAAATAAGAAAATATATAGACACTTCAATTCAATTCGAGGACTCGAAGAAACACGAGGAGGAATGGAAAGGCAACTCATCTGTGCTGTGTACGTACTACTCGTCATTTATATTCGGAGACTGACACCGGCGTGTTCGTTAGGTGTCACCGTTAGCGAGGGCCATCGAGCCAGCCAGCCATTGTTGACTGATGGACGGTGGCCAGGTGGCAATAGCTGGGAACGCAAAGTGAGAATGTTCTTGTCATCCTCAAAGCTGAAAGCTCCTTTGGATGGAGAGAGAGAGAGAGAGACCACATGATTTACTCTTACCACAATACCATGTCTCACATTTTTTACGATCGCCACGTTTTCAGTGGACTGTATTAACTTCTGGAGCATGGCTCAAAATTGATTGATTTGACAATCCTCCCCTCCGTCTTGGAGGCGTTAGGGCAAACAGTGTCGACAAGCTCTCTACAAGATTTCCACGTAGGAAAAAGAAATGAGGAGAGAATGAGATGTCGCTGGAGCTGACGAGAGCTGCTAGCGCGCGTTCCGATGTTGAGCGGGCCCACGGCGATGCAGACGAGGCGAGGCGGACTGAGGGGCACCGGACGGAGAGAGCAGCGTGGTGCCCAAGCGGCGGGAGGCGAACTCCTTCCGGCCGCGAGCGGTGCTCGAGGCCGGCGGCCAACACCCGGTGAGGCCGTGGGTGCCTGCCGGAGCGGGCGGCGGGTGCGCAAGGCCGTCGGCGTGCCGCCGTGGCTGCAAGCACGGGGCTGCGCTTCAGACTGGCGCGGCTGCAGGGGCGGATCTAGGGGGTATGCCATGTATGCCATGGCATACCCTAGCTTCTATCAAATATCAGCACATGATGGCTAATATAGGTGTAAAAAAATAATATGTTTACTAAAATCATAGAAACTAGCATGGTGACATGGTGTGACTAGTTTATCAATCAAGATTATTTCACATACATGGAGATCATGAGTTCAACTCTCAACAATAGCAATTTTTAACATTTTTTTCGGCATACTCTACTATAAAATTCTAGATCCGCTATTGTCGTGGCTACCGTGGCCGCGGGTCCACCAAGCCTCCGGCGGGCGGCGCATGAGGCCGGCGCGGGGGACGCGCGGGTGTGCGCAGCCGCCGGCCGGGTGGCGCGTGAGGCCTGTGCAGGGGGCGCGCGAGGCTGCAGGTGTGGCAGCCGGGCGGGCGGCGCACGAGGCCACCGTCGCGAGCGGGCGGCGAGGTGGATGCGTCCCGTGCCTTGGCAGGGGACGGGATACAGAGGGAGAAGACGTATGCAGGGTCCACTCTGATTTAGAAATTTGTGTTATATCTAAACCGTCTTAGTATATCTGCATATCCTACATGGATGCTGGTACAGAGAGCAAGGTCTGTATTGCGGGTGGCCCTTAGCACTTTGGTGCCGACAGTTGCGTCGCAGTTCAAAGGATGTTGGATATGCTGGGCCTAGCATTCATAAGCCAGCTCGCTTGCTTTTGGGCCGACCGCACAACTGGCCCAACATGTCCAACAGTGAAGTGAGACCGACATTCCTGGCCGGGCCAGATGCAACTCTTTTGGGTGTCTTTCTCGAAGAAAAAAAGCAACCCAACAAAGTTCACGGCTGCGACACAGCACACGGACACGAAAGTCAGGCCCCGTGCTACGGGCGGCCTGAAACAGCCAGACTTGGCACGTGCTGGAACGAGCCAGAGAAGTAACTACGCTCCAAGGGTACAAAAAGTAAACTGGTACCGGGGCATCATGGATCGATCCCATAAAACGGTTAGAAAGAAGCAAGCCGGTTTCAAAATTCAAACGCGGGGCAGCGTTGGTGGGTTTGGGAGCGACCCCACGTCGTCGGCGGGCGCGGGATCCTCGTCGACGGTGACCACCTAGCAAACGGGCCGAGCTGACGGGTCAGATCGATCAGTTGGGTGAGGGTACGGGGACGTGTGCTCCTCCGTGACTCCTTCACGTCCTGCTATTTCGGTTCCGGTGTTTCTTTTCCACCGCCGCCGAGACAGGCCACCGCACTGTGTGTCCGCACGGGCTGCCGATGGTCATCTCTGCGAATAGGCGAACAGTGACTACGTGTTTGACTCGTAGCAGTTTATGGTAGAACAGGGTACTCGTGGCATTTTTGAATCCTGAAGGTCTCGAGCAAGACGAGTTAGGCCAAGCGCTAACATTTTTGTTGTCCACGATGTTCAATTTTGACACGTTACAACTTAGATGGCAAATACATAATTTCTCATGTAGTATACGTTCTAGGCCAAATTTTTAGGGTGTTTGGTTCTCCGGGGCTTAATCCGTCACATTGGATGTTTGATAAAAATTAGAAGTATTAAACATAGACTAATGATAAAACAAATTCCAAAATCCTAATTTTATTCGCGAGCAGAATTTATTAAGCCTAATTAGTCAGTGATTAGCCCATATGATAATACAGTAAATATGTGCTAATTATGAATTAATTAGACTTAATAATTAGATTTAATAGATTCATCTTGTAAATAAGCCTAGACTTATGCTGTTAGTTTTATAATTAGTTTATGTTTAGTCTTTTTAATTGGCATCGAAATATTTGATGATAAACTCTAGGAGACCAAACACCTCCCTTACCTACAATTAATTTGTTGCCCTCCACCGTTCCACGCCAAAATAAAAAATAGTTGCATACAAATACGGACCATATGGAATATGTGCATATACACCAGACAGTACTTGTTTACATACAAATCTAGACCATATTTATGAACAGACCAACGACGAAGATACGATCTCACATTCTCACCGAGCTTCCTGACAGTAAAATTGAATTAAAGGCGATGATACCAGTAATTTCAGATGAACCCGGCCTGGCGCCCTAACATAGATCAGCTGCAATTTCAAAAAAGAAAAAAAAACCCATAGATCAGCTGGCGAACCCATTTCGCCGGCACGCCAGGCTCGTTTCTTCTCCACGAAGCCTTTTCAAAATCCAAATCAACTCCCCGCAGACGCCCCCAAACACCACCAAAGACCGCCGCCGCTGCCTGCGCACCACCCAGGCCTCAGCTCGAGCCCAACGACCGGCGCCTAGACGCGGCTGGGCGGTCGGCCTCACCTCACCTCCACCGCGCCTCCCTCTCCGCGTCTCGATCTCGCCTCCCGCGCCTCCTCTCGCGACCCGGCCAGATCTCGCCCTCCCGGCGCGGCGGCCATGGAGAACCTGATCTCCCTCGTCAACAAGCTGCAGCAGGCCTGCACGGCCCTCGGCGACCACGGCGAGGAGAGCGCCCTCCCAACGCTCTGGGACTCGCTGCCGTCCATCGCCGTCGTTGGAGGCCAGGTGCTCGTCTCCCCTTCCCTTGCACGCGTTTTGGGTTGGTTCCTATTGGATCTGGTGCTGCCGCCACAGCTGCGCGGGGCAGATCTCGCAAGGTGCTGGTGGAACCGTGAGGGTTAGCTGTGAATGCGGCTTGGTGCTGGGTGGATCTGCGATTGCTCCGAACGCAGCAAGCAGATTTGGGTCGCTTGCAAGTTTGAATCTGGAGTAGTTTTGATGCGCCCAGCCGCCCACCTGATTGCTTAGTTTTTGAGTTTTCTGACTTCCCATTTGTTAGGAAGCTAGTTAGTAGTGAGATCAAGTAGGGTATGCGACTATGCTATGCTCACATGCTGTGTCCATGATGAAAATTATAGCTCGATGATATCCTATGAACTGGATTCGTGCCTTCACGAACATTTTAAGCTCAGTTCCATTTCACCATGCATAATTCAATTAGTGTCATAATTTGATGTTTGAATGTTGCTGGTATGATCGACAGAGTTCTGGCAAATCTTCGGTGTTGGAGAGCGTGGTTGGGAAGGATTTCCTACCGAGGGGTTCAGGTATGGTTGTTACACTAAGACATATTGCTGTTGAGTTCAGTGCTACCTTCTAGTTTTTGATGTTTGGAAAGGTTAATGTTTTGGTTTGAATGGTATTGGCAGGCATTGTCACCCGGCGTCCGCTGGTGCTGCAGCTCCACAGAATTGATGGAGACAGGGAATATGCTGAGTTTATGCACCAACCCAGGAAGAGATATACAGATTTTGGTAATTCACCTGTTCTTTTCATTTTGGAGCTGCACGGTTTTGTGCATGACTTCTAAGATCTATTATATCGAACACACGAACTATACTGTCAGTTATGGTGTGGACTACTTGAAGTTCACGACGCCCATTAGACATCTGAATGACACTGTATTTTTCATTCTCTTACCCTAACTTTTAACATGTTGAGCTTCTCCTAAACATGAACTAGAGCCCATTCTTTTGCTGGGAAAATGATATTTTGTGCTAAATTTGACTTATCTGTACTCTTATCTAGAAGCGTAGTTTACCTGAATTGGTACTCAGTACATGATTACAACTGTACTTTTGCAGCTGCTGTGAGGAAGGAGATAGCTGATGAAACTGACAGAGAAACTGGTCGTTCAAAGCAAATATCACCTGTTCCTATCCATTTAAGCATCTATTCTCCATATGGTAAGATACTGACTCTGGTGGAGTAGCAGTATAGTTGGGAACATTTAGTTCCGTTGCATCATAACGTTGGCATTGTTCTATTTCTAGAGTTCTTTTTTTGAGGGAATAATTTCTAGAGATTGTTGTTTTGTTGGGATGGTGTTGTTGATTTCCTGAAGCTTTTATGAACTCTATCATAAGTTCGGCAGCCATACTGTATTTCAATCCTACTAAGTGATTATCTGATTCCATTTCCATGCACCTTAAGTTTCTGTTTTGCCTAACAATTTTATATCATTGCAGTTGTGAATCTGACTCTTATTGATCTTCCTGGGCTTACTAAAGTAGCTGTTGGTAAGTGATTGTCGGTTATGAGCTATTGTTCTTTGGTTCTTCTTTAAGAGATTTTATTTTTCCTAATTTTCTACTGGCTTTTACACTTTGCAGAGGGTCAACCAGACAGTATTGTTCAGGACATTGAGAACATGGTTCGATCATACATTGAAAAGGTATTGTTAGTTAACTACAACCTGGCTGCATTTTGCATGTCAACATTTCCTGACTATGCTTGCTTTAACTGGATAAGATGGTCATTTGTGCTCATGCTCAAAGATGCAATCACTTCTCCAGTCCCTATTTTTTTTTTTTGAACCGAGGACATCCCCATTTCCATTGCAAGAACGGAAATACCATAGTTTTACAGAAGGAAGGAGATGGGGGAAGAAGGTAGGAGATCAGCCAGAGAGGGTGGAGGCTCCAGGTCTGACATTCAGATCCTGGGGGGCACACCTCTATGCTGATCGCCTATAGACCCCAGGGTTCCCAGGGCCAACCTTACAAGATTCGAACAAAAGTAGAACGAATATAGGTTCAGAAGATTAAGACTCCAGTCCCTATTTAGTTTTACATGCTTTTGTTTCTGGCCATGTTGTTGGTTTCTGTTCTATGTAATGCTGCAAAATCTGATAGCAATAGCCTTTTCTGGTGCTTTTCAGCCGAATTGTATCATTCTGGCCGTTTCCCCAGCTAATCAGGATCTTGCAACTTCTGATGCAATCAAGATTTCACGAGAAGTTGATCCCAAAGGTATGCCTTTATTGCATCCAATTCAAATAAGTACATGATTACAATGGGGTTAATGGTATATACTTTCTTATACTAGCCTTTATCGACTTCCTTATTAAGCTATGAAGATCAGTTATAAAATTAGGGTGCAGGCATATAAATATATAATGGAGTAATGCTGCTAGTATTGTCTGAAGGTTATAGGATGGAAATCAAATTTGCATTTCAGCCATTTGATTTCTTTCATGGATGGTTTTAATCCTCCTGAGCTGCCAAATTGTATATATATACATGTATTTTAAAACTTATTTTTTTGATGTGCATTTTTGGCATGTTAGGAAGCTACATCATGGATAGTTCTGTGATTTTCATACACTAATTTCTTTCTGTCCATCTTTATTGAAAATTAATTATACTACTCAGATATTTTTTTTATTCTTTTTCGAATTAACTTTGTTGATAAAAGGAATTCAATAAGCTAACTTGAGTATTTTTTGGGTATATTTTTGAATTATTTGCAAGTTTCATGAAAGTTAATTGCTATTACCTTGTCAGGTGAAAGAACCTTCGGTGTGCTCACGAAAATTGATCTGATGGACAAGGGTACTGATGCTGTTGATGTAAGTTTGTATTTTTTGTAAAGCATTTGCTAAATACTTCATAGTCCCGCATAAGGCTATCTTAATGATTGCTTGAAATTGATTTCTTATTCAATTCTCTTCTGCAGATACTGGAAGGAAGATCTTACCGGCTCCAACATCCATGGGTTGGTGTTGTTAATCGATCCCAGCAAGATATCAACAAAAATGTGGACATGATTGCTGCTAGGCGTAGAGAGCGTGAGTATTTTTCCAGTACACCAGAATATAAGCACCTTGCCCCTAGGATGGGTTCTGAATATTTGGCAAAGATGCTCTCAAAGGTATACCTTTTCTCTTTAGTGTAGATGCATGTAATGATAGTTGAATTTTTGACTTCATAGATTTTTGGTTTCTATGAAGAATTTGGAACAAGTGATTAAATCAAGGATTCCGGGGCTCCAATCTCTTATAACAAAGACAATTGCAGAGCTGGAGACTGAACTCAATCGACTTGGAAAGCCCATTGCTAATGATGCTGGGGTAAGATAACCCTGTTCTCCCTCCTCGTAGGCCAAAGACAAGTGCATATTCTTTTTTATATTTTGGATTATCCTCATTGGTGTTCGTTTGTAGTGTTATTTATTATCTACTATTAAATATGTTTACCTTCAATTCTTGTGCATTCTTATTGACCAATCTATTCATACATGATGTGTGATGTTGCCCCTCCAATAGTGGTTGGCATTCTTTTTTTTTGTTGGTACTGTATATCTTGTTTGCCTACTATCAATTCATACTAACATGCTTTGATGCTGGTGCATTCTGTCCTAGAATGAGGGTTCTCATGCATCACTTTGCTCTCTCAATAAATCTTTTCACAGTGTAATCATACTATTTACTCACAAGTTAATTGATTGTATTTTATTGGTAACTTGCAGGGCAAGTTGTACACAATTATGGAAATATGCCGTATGTTTGACAGTATTTACAAAGAGCATCTGGATGGAGTGTATGTTTCATTTTTTTTTTCTGTTGCTCCCTTCTCTTTAAAATGGAACATTTTGCTTGCTATGTCTGTCGTGCCTTTGTGGATCATCAATGATAGGTTACCTTTTAACTTCCTAATCTATAAAGGCCTATAAACATGCAGTAGCATTTAAGCTTTCCTCTAGCCAGGTTTGTCTTCAACTTGTGCCGAATAAGGCTGATTAGGTTAGAGTGTAGATGTGCACTCTCATGTAGCTTCCTTTAACAAAACAAACCATCTATTAATTAAAGCTTGTGGCATATGGAATGGACACTATGCTTGGCCTGGTATATTTAAGTTTGCCGCCATTGTAATCGTCCTGTTCGCCCACATGATTCTGTGTACTAATATTAATCTTGTGCACAAGAAGCTTAGGTAACGAACAAATAGTCTCTATGCTAGTATATGGAATTTCACTTCGTTTTAGACTTGTATATATGCACAGTGAAAAGTTAACATGCATAATCCCCTAGTGTTTGTATTGTGAAACTCTCATCATGCAGTTTTATTTATGTTTCCGAATCCAATATTCTATTATCCAGGCGCCCTGGGGGTGAGAAAGTTTACCATGTCTTCGACAATCAATTTCCTGTAGCAATTAAACGGTTGCAGTTCGATAAACAACTCTCAATGGAAAATGTGAGAAAGCTTATTACGGAAGCTGATGGATACCAGCCTCACTTGATAGCTCCAGAGCAAGGATATCGACGCCTAATAGAATCTTGCCTTGTTAGTATCAGAGGTCCTGCTGAGGCAGCTGTTGACGCGGTATGCAAATTTACTTATGCCTGCTCCAATTTCTAATTCAGTATGATAGCCTCAGGACCTCAAATAATTTACTTGGAACTTTCTCATTGCTGCGCTGCTGAATCCATTGTAGCCTTGATAGTTTTGGCTGTTCAGGTTTTCCCATCATTGCAAGGATTTCATTTAATTTTGCTTGTTCTAATTTGAACTGTGTATTTGTTGTTGGATGTTGAAATGCAGGCAATAGCATTTTTTTTACTTGGACCAGGGTGTCAACACATTTGTTAAAAAAGAAATGATGATTTTGCTTTATATCTTTCACTTTGGTTGTGTTGGTTGATTAGCCAGAAATATTCCATTACCCTGGCATGGCTGCCATACATCAAAACTATTCAACTAGGCATAAGTTAGTTAGGTGCTATTTTGTTAATGACTAAAATTGACTGGTCACATGTGGCGTGTTACACCAAGTAGCCATTTTGTGGAGGCCAGTCTTTGCACCATTATTTTTCAGTAATTTTGTGTTTGAATCTCAAACTTAAGCTACTCCATCACAAGTTTTCTTCATGGATGAAAATATCAAATATTGTACTGAAGTGCTGTAGCATGTGCCACCCTTGGCCAGTTGTAGTCATGGACTGAAGTGTATCTTCCCTCGTTAGCCTTAGTTATCTTATTTGGCAATACTACCTTTGTATTTTCAGAATACAGGCTAATTTTATCACATTGGCAGGTCCATGCTATCCTGAAGGACCTTGTCCGCAAGGCTATCAACGAAACACATGTAAGTCTTTCTCGCTATTACTATCATAATAAAACTATCTAGACCAATACCTTATATCAGGCATGTCTGCACTCTGCTGGTTCGGAAAGGATCCAACTTTTTTCAAAACTTTGCAGAATTTGTGACCATGTTTGGGGTTTTTTGTTACTAAATATGTGAGCAGGCTACTAAACTGGTCAAGTACCTCTCCCCGCAGGAGCTGAAGCAGTTCCCCACTCTTCGTGTGGAAGTAGGCAATGCAGCTTTTGAGTCATTGGATAGAATGAGAGATGAAAGCAAGAAGAATACATTAAAGCTGGTTGATATGGAATGCAGCTACTTGACTGTGGATTTCTTCAGGAAGCTTCCTCAGGATGTTGAGAAGGGTGGAAATCCAAGCCACTCTATTTTTGACAGATATAATGACTCTTATCTTAGACGAATTGGTAAGGCCTATTTGCATTTTTGCTTCATTGATTGTTGGTGTTGCTATTTACTGTCCAACATCTCACTTTACTAAACAATTATCAGGACAAACTGTTCTATCGTATGTCAATATGGTGTGCGCGACATTGAGAAACTCCATACCGAAATCTATTGTTTATTGTCAAGTCCGTGAGGCAAAGCGCTCACTTCTCGACCACTTTTTCACTGAACTAGGAGCAAGAGAGGTGAGATACTTTCTTCATTTGGAAAGTGTATTTGGTCATGTTACTGTAGTCCTAGCTGATGCTTCCACTGCTGTATAACATTTACAATTGTGTATTTGCTTCATCTCCTGTAGCGGGTTGTCTCTGTAGTTCTTACCACGCCTGAATGCGTCATGAGGTCTAATGGAATTGCCCTATCTAATTGTTCTAACATTTGTTATATGCAGATGAAGCAACTTTCCAAGCTTCTTGATGAAGACCCTGCAGTCATGGAACGAAGAACTAACCTCGCTAAAAGGCTGGAACTGTACCGGAGCGCCCAAGCAGAAATCGATGCTGTTGCATGGTCCAAATAGTCTTGCTGGCCAACTTACCCTGTTCTTGCATGCTCTTTACTCCTTGTTTGGTGATTCTCCCCTATTCTGGGGGCATATATAGCTGATTTTTCCTGTTGTAGGTCAGGTCATTTATAGATTACCGCAGCTATACGGTGTCATTTGGTTTGTGCTTTTGTTCCTTGTGCTTGAGGATCTAGGGGACACCAGGCTGCTGTACTTTTGTATCACGACAAGTTCATATATTGTGCTTCTATTACCGTGTATTCTTTTATTCCATCCATGTGCGGCTACATAGCATGTTCTTGCCAGTGTACAAATACTTGCAAATATTATAACAAAATATAGGCACCAACAGCTGGGATACCGGTCTTCGGAAACCTTCAAATGCCACCGCCTATGACCAACGCCACAACAGCCGCTGCCCGCCTGATCGTTTCATATGTATTTATTACTTAAAATGCAAAGGAAATTTCCTTATCCGTGCAGAAGCGGTTTAAGCACAGATAAATTTCCTTATGAGTACAGAAACTGGTGAGAACTGGCAACTCTGCAAACGACATCTGTGCGCGATCGAGTTTGACAAGCATCCAATCATTCATATTTTTGTTCAAGATACATGCAATTTTACCATTAATTACATCAGATCTCACGAGCGAGTTTGACTGGTGGTTATTGTGAGCTGTGAGTGGAGTCTGCTTCTCAGTTAGTTCTGGTATTCGCTCATTGGCTATGCCTGTACAGAGAGTTTGGACCAAAGCTAATAAGAATACACAATAACCCACTTAATGGTATGGATGTATATACTGGAGCTTTTTCTTGAGGTAATGCTTCACGGTGTTGCCTGGTAATACTTGTTCACTAGCCTTTCGGAGTACTCCCCGAATGTGAGTGTTCCATTTGGTGGAATCAACTGATAGAAGTTAAAGCGTAAACTTTAGCATTTGCAGATGGGGATTGTGAACTCTAGTAAAATTCTGGTTAGAGTCTAGACAAACCTCCTGGTGATAGGGTATTTTGCTTGGAAACTCGAGCTTCTCATCCCTGCAAATATTTGGAAACGATAGATTAACTTGGAAGCACAAATGAAGCAGGATTTGCAGAACAGCAATGACAAGCCAGACAGGCGAATCCCACCGAAAATAACCGTCAGAACACTAAGGGCAGTGAAATTCTTGGTCATAGAAGAACAGCAAAATAAATGAGCTAACATGTTGACGACTATGATACGATGGTTGCACATACCAATCCGGTTGCATGAACAGTGCAAAAGTAGACCGATCAACATTAGAAGAATCTTCACTGCTGGGTGCCTGGAGACAACAGGAGCAAACATAATAACTTACAAACATAATAACTTCCTTTTGTACTGTAAACAAAGTACACTCTAATAATATGTGTAAAATAGATGCTCAGTTATCCATCTAGACAACAGGAGCAAACATAATAACTTACAAACATAATAACTTCCTTTTGTACTGTAAACAAAGTACACTCTAATAATATGTGTAAAATAGATGCTCAGTTATCAAGATGGATATCGCTCGAGATAATACCTGCACACAGTGTGGAGTTGCACATAGATAGCCTCTTGATAATATTTCAGTAGTTTCCCCAATTTGGTAAGCTAGCTGATTCTCGTCGAACTCAACCTACAGTATCCAACCATAAGCAAGAAGCAGAAAGCAGATAGTTCCCTCTGAATAGAATGTAAATATGATCTACATCATTACACGCAATTATTTAACTGACAGCGAGCAATGATGGTTTCAAGGGTGTCCATGATTCCCGTGTAGCAAGATTAATGTGCCAAAGCAGCGATGATCTCTCACAACTACTAGAACTCAATTGTTTATCACCAATAGTTGATTATAACTCTACAGTTTGCAGGAAAACTACCTTAACGACTCGATTATCACGAGTCCGGATGTATAGTCCAGCTGCATTATCAGGACAGGGTATCTCCATAGAATTTTTCGTAAACAAGCCACTTGTGAGCCCTGCATTTACAATCAGGCTGGTGAGTATTAATTATAATAAATGCACCTATCGGATGATAATTCACATTTAAATTTACAAGTTATCCAGAAAACTATCTAAGTATTTCAACTATAATAAAATGTGTCACCTGTTAATGATCCATGGTCAGTATGCCATCCACACCATGATGAAACAGATCCACCTTCTCCTGTCTGTTTGCTGCCATAAGAGACAAGGATATCAATTCTCGAAGCTAAAACTGAAAATCTTGCATCTGAAATTTATCTTCGTTATATTTTTCAAAAGAACAAATCCTGACGCTGCAACAAGGGAAAGAAAATGGCTCCATATTTGCCCACACAGACGGTGCATCTAAAAATTCTTTTGCATATGCATGGTGGTAGAATTTGCTAATGCTAGATTCCATAATATGTCTCTGCTGTTTAATCGATTACAGTGATATTTTTGTACACTCTTAACACCAACACACCTGAAGGCTGTTTTAGCACCTTCAGAAATTTAATTCTTCATGTATGCTTGTTTATTGTGGGCTTCATATATGCTTATGAATACCTAAGTTGTCGTGGAAAATAGTACAACAGACGACCCTTGTGACACCTTGAGTGGGCGATTGTTTTCTCAAGACTGACACCATCAGATGCTCCCAATCCTCGCCGTATCACTGAAAATCAGACAGATTGATCCATTTGACAAATTACAGACAGAATATCACAATGGAATTAGAGATAGAATATTCTGCAGTACGTGGGTCATGATTTCCTTGAAGAGACTTATGAACACCATATGTGCGATCCATAGTTCATGCTCTCTCCAGTCAGCAATAAATGTCATTGCCATATTTTGAAAACATAACTTTGACAACAAATTTCTAATGTAATATGTATTTGCAAAACCTAATAATATTGTGACTGTTTTCAACTCAAATCTGTGCATATTATATCCACAAGAGATTGTGGATCAAATGTAAAATAGACTGTTTGTATTCTATGAGACAGTTAGCATCAATGTGATTTTTGCACATACAGTACAATGTAGTGGTCATCATCTCATTAGATACCTACTAGATCAAAAGTCAACTCATGGATAATTATATGCTGAGCCTGGTTAGTTAATTTTCATTTCTACCAAAGTTGGTGTTTTCAAGAGATATCATTGTGGGATACTGCAGTGTATACCATAGCGATCACAATGATGAGCCAACATCAAACCAACTTCCAGCATCAGCTTCCCAAGAGCTTTGAATGCTGCAAAAAGAGGGAGAAATGCTGTAAATAGGGCTAGACTAGACGCTTAAGTATGAAGACATGAAGGAAAAAAATTCAAACTATTTCCACATATTTCAAATTTAGATACCTGATAATTAGCATCAGAGTTTACAAATTTAATAAACTGATAGAAGTCGCATTGAGGGCTTATCTAATACATTAAATCATACCTATTTCAAGTTCAGGAAGATGATCAGTTGGCCATATATTTGGTCGGCAATATGATGGATACCTGCAGGTTAGAAATCATTAGAGGTCTAAGATCTTCGATCACAGTACTGGATCCTGGCAGTAAATTAAGATGATCATTTCATGGTAGAAACATTTTACCTACTTACAAGCACATCATCAGTAGTAGGGGCATTGAAAACAGGGTTAGCATAAAAGGAACCTTTGAATGTGTCTGCATGAAGTAATCAAGTCATATTAGGAAAAAGGTTCAGGTCAGACTCATGGGTATAAAACTGAGGGATCCAAGCAGAGCTCAACAGATAGTCCAAAAAGTTATGTTTCCTTTTTCTCCATTTCTTTTCTTTTTTATAACAACCATTCAAGGATGCATAATACTTGACATACGACAGGACACAAAATTTGGCGAAAGTCACAGAATGAACTAGTCCTTACCAAGTTTCCCGGACTCAAGTTTCTCCTTCCCATGACTCCATCCAAAATTATACCTGCAAATGGCATATGAACATGATTCATATAAGCTAGTGGTTGTTACGCACAAGTATCAATTCTAATTAGGAGCTTTTAGGTGGGGCAATCATAATGAAATTCTTAGCACCACCTGCTATCTGGGTCTTCAAGCTGTTTCTTCACATCTTCAGGAAGGCTTGCAATTCTGGCAAACAAGGAAGGACCAAGTATTTCAGCACACAAATAACTAAAAATCCTGTCGCGGTGAGGAATGCATTCCCCACATAACTGAAACGAGAGGCAAAATATGACACGATAATGACATGCCTTGGTGCCAAGCGCAGCAGACTCTTCCTTAGCTCGGGAAAACCAGGCACCTGCGTGCACAAAGCAAGAGAGCCCCCGGTAATTGCAGTTCAGGAATGTACTCCATCAACCACTTCGAATTTTCTCCGTAAGAAACGCATTGAGTTGCAGCTAGTCCTACTCACATCGGCAATGGAGATGATGCCGAGCCCGTGGGGCCCCAGGCCTTCCTCGATCTCGTCGCCCAGATCCTTGTCCCTCTCCTGCGCCCGCCGCCGCCCCCAACAAAGTCGCGAAACAACACGGCGTCAGATGACGCCAGGGGAACTCACGCCCCCGAGACGACTACGCCGCACGCGTGTCAACTCCGCGGAAGGCAAGGCTTACCTTGAGGTCGGCGAAGGGGATGGTGACCGTGCGGACGGTCGGCGGCCGCTCCATCGCGCGGCACCGGACCGCGCGTGCCGCGGGGGCGGAGGCGACGGCGACGGAGGCTCGGCCCCGGGGTCTCCTGCCTGGCGCGGCTGGAGCCCAAGTGGGTTGTGTCCGCACGGCGCTGCCCATCTCCACGACGCTTGAGTACTTGACCTTGACGTCGCCCCCTCTTGTTACGTTGAATTCGTTTGGGGCGACTTGTTTTTGGCGGCACGGTGCCGGAATCCGGAGATGGTTGGATTGGAATGGACGGGGTGCCGGGGAGAGGTTGAGCCGTCACGTGCACGCTGCCCCGGTGGCGCGGCGCGTCTCTCGCTTGCGCTTCTGGGCTCGTAGCCCAGCGCCGCCCCGCCCGCTGCGGACGGATCAGATGCTCAAACCTCTTTTCCCATCGCTCTCTTGCCTGTTCGTTTAAAAATCGCAAGTCACCGGCGGTGTAGAGCATATCACTGGCTACACGCCTACACCGGCGCACTGATGCAAGGACTCGTTGACCTTCCACTTCCAGTGGAGTACTCCATTCGTTCCAAATTGTACATCATTTTGGTAAATCTACATACATAAATTTTGTATTGTGTGGCAAATTTACGTACATAGATTTTGCTATGCATCTAGATATACATGGTGTTTACGTACATAGCAAAATTTATATATCTTGATTTGCTAAAACGAACTACAATTTAAAACGGAGGGAATAGATATGTCACGGGTTTGTGTTTTGTTGGTACATTGTTGTGAGCGGTGATTCACCTCACTTCAGTTTGCTTCAGCACAGTTTCGGCATTCGCTCATTGGCTATACTATTACAGTGTGTATTGCGAGATCACATTGCTTTGCTTCACGTTCTTGCCTCCTCGTAATGCTTGTTCAGTATCCTCTCTGAGTACTCCCCGTACGAAAGTGTTTCGTTCGGTGGAATCGACAGCTAAGTCAAAAGTCAAAACAGAAACCAGTCACCAGGAGAAAGCTTAAGCTGCGAGTGCTGGACATCACTATATTAATCAAACTCTGTTTTGACAATACCTCTTGGTGATAAGGGAATCCACTTGGAAACTTGATCTTCTCATCCCTGCCAAGTGTTTCAAGAAACGATTAATTAACTTTGGGAACCTAAATGCAACAAAGATTTGAAAACCCACAACTCACAATACCCAGCTAGTTCATCCGGTTATTACCAGCCTATACAAACTGGGCCTAGCTGTTCCATCTACCGCACGTCCGTCCCTGACCTTGGAATATCAATCAGGTGCGCTGGACTAAAACTGTTTGATTGATAATAAAGACCTAGAAGAGAATCGGGAGTAGAACTGAAAACCGACCATATATATGGCGATAGTTGTTTGACACAAAAAGCAAATAAAATAATTCTTTATCCATGTTTATTGGACTTTCCATTACTTAGTCGCACCTTTTCTAATCAATAGGAGATGGTACCTTGCAAATACAGTAAAAAGCCTCATATTCTATAGTCTAGTGCGTTGCACATCAGATGCATGGCTCGCAGTTGAGGTGAGGAAGCCCTAGTAACATAAACCGCTGTATATGATGAAAATAGAGAGGCAGCAAAAATCTTTGGTACACAAAAGAGCAACATCTATCACAAGTGAGCAAACAGATGGCATTTTGGAAATACAAACTTGCACTTACCAATTTGGCTGCACGAATAGCGCAAAAGTCGAGCGGTCAACAAGCGAAGCATCTTCGCTGCTGGGCGCCTACAAATAGTAGCAGACATGAGCACTTGCATCCGTAAGAGCATTATTCAGTTAAATTAGTTTTCAAGGTATGACTTTGACTATTATTTTATTATATATTTATGAAAATTAATACACATAAGAGATTATGATACTACTTTTTATGAAAAATTTACGTATCAGAATTTTATGCTTCCAAACTAAATATCTACCGATCAAAATTTAAAGTTTGCTCGAATTGTATCCACAAGTTTTATAACCAGAGAAAGTACACTACAGAAGTAGGCTATATTATGAATTGCCCACCTACCTTGGTCTAATACATAAGTCGGCGAGTTTCGGCTCAATGGAGGCAAACTAAACGATGCAAGCACCTATGTACACGGACTGACCTAAGGGCCACCTTAGTGTTTGATACATGATGCTATGCTAAGATGGGACCCAGTCGAGAGAAGCTAGCTTGTTACAATATGTTCCACTGCTTTAAATAGAAAGATAACTTCATGTGCTAACAATGGGCTCTCAGGCCTTTTCCCTAGCCTGGTGCTTGTTTTGCCTCTAGGTGCTCAGAAATTCTGGGCTAGCACATTTGCTCTAATATAATGTATAGCACCTTCCCCATTTTTTTCTCTCTCTCCTTGCATCTCCTTAGCACGCACACCGCAGCTGCTCTAAAATGTGATTGGTTGGCTGCATCTAAGAGGATAGGCACACTGGACAATGGATCTCTGCGAGAGACATATGAGGGCATACACATGCACTTGCGCAAGGCAACCATGCATCCACATGCATCTAAAATTTTTGTTTCCCAAGCCAAACTCAATAGATGTTTTTGCACCCCTCAGGCCAGACCCAAGTGCTCACGAAGGTAACCAAACGCCCCTTATATGCCATTACGAAGATGGATATTATCTAGATTTTACCTTCACACAGTGTGGGGTTGCACGTAGGTGACCTCTTGATAGTATTTCAGCAGTTTCCCCAGTCATGTAGGCCAATTCATCATCCTCAAATGTAACCTAAATTATCCAGTCAAAAACAAATAAGCATAGAACACATAGCTCCTGTTGAAAAATAATTGTATACATTGTCCATGCAATCCTTTAATCAACAGTGATCAATGGTCACTGGTCAGCATGCCATTTTGATGGATTCTGATTAATATAGTGACAGCCTCGTGTAATTTACATGTTAGCATATTCTCCCTCCAGTCACAGATATAAGCAATAGGACATATATTGACAGGTTACAAACAGAGGCAACTTTTTTCACCAATCTATAAAAGACATTGATTTTAAATGACAAATACATTATGAAACTATTTTTCTTGACGAATCTAGTAGCATCCAGCTTATGTTGCTAAACTATTTGTACTTTTAGCTATTGATGGTCAAAGGCTCAAAGCTAAACAAGTTTGATTTTAGGACAAACCTAAAACTACTTATAGTTATGTTCGGAGGGAGTGCTGGAGTGCCAAACCTAAAACCTATTTGAAGAGAATTCTAAAATTCAAATGAAATAACCTTAACAACTTGATTATCACGAGATCGGATGTGTAGCCCAGCTCCACTATCAGGACAAGGAATCTCCACAGATTTTCTCACGAACAAGCCACATGTAAGCCCTGCATGTACAGTCAAACTATCAAAGTATTGATCGTATGATAAGTGTGAAAGACAGACACTAGAAAAAAGTTACATGCCAAATATTCTTAGAATACAATAAGGTTATGAGCTAACGATTCAGCAATATATATGTCGCTCGTTTGATCACAAGTTCAATGTCCACCTCTGTTGTTTACAGTTCACTGGCGCATTGTGAAATTCTGTATTTTGTGGCGAAAATGGGAGTTCTGCCTTATCATTTAAGTAGGTAGAAAAACTTTACAGCAGCCAGAGGTGTCTCGTGGATCACCTGTCAAAGATGCATAGTCAGTATGCCATCCACACCAGGACGAAATAGATTGACCATCTTTCTGTTTGCTGCCATAGCAGACACGTAAACATCAATAATTTTTTTCAAAAAGATTGGAAATTGATCGGAGGAACAAATTGGATGTCACAGTGATAAGTTTGGATTCAGAGGCAGAGATGTAAAATGTTCATGCACAACAGTGCAGCGTATTAATGTTGTATGTCGTCCTATAAAACATATTGATGAACATGTTTAACTAAGACTACCAAGAGCAAAATTCTCCATGCGTGTAATTTTTGAAATGCTGTATAATTTGTTTGCAGGATATACCTAAACTTTTTGGGAAAATAGTACAGCAGACGACCCTTATGACACCTTGAGCGAGCAAGAGTCTGTCCAAGGCTTTCACCAATATATTGTTCCACTCCTTGATTCATTACTGAAAAGCACACCGATGCTGATTCATTTGACTAATTGTTAAACCTAAATGGTCAAATTAGAGATTAAAGTTCAGAGAAGAGACTCTGAACTAAGTATATGTGTCATATTTTGTGTCAAAAATCATTTGAATATTATTTCTACACATCATATTTCTTATGCTGTTATTTTAGTTTTTTGCATATTCTATTACATTTTGTTGTCAGGCAGAATCCCGTGCATGCTTACCACCTACCTGCTTCCATATGTTTTTTTTAAATGTTTATTAATTGCAATTTAGCTGATAAGATACAAATAGAGTATAGAGATCTGGCAAAGGGGTGTGTTTTTCCTATGCGCAGTTTCAAAATAAACATGAAGTAAAATTGGAGCTATGAATATACACAGTTATTATTGCATCGAATTTGACCTAGCTATGGCCAATTTTAACAGTGTGCGTTAGTGTGTATGTTTTCCTGACGCATAATACATGGTAAAAAACCCATCAGTGGGTCATTCCCTTCTAGCTACTGTACACTATATGTTATATCATTTTCTTGTATAGAGTAAAGCAATGGCTCATACAAATTAAGTTTTGTATCTACCAAATTTGTTATGCTTTTGAGAGAAAATGTACTGAGGTACAGTTATATTTCTGTAGTACATACCATAGTGATCACAATGATGAGCCAACATCAAGCCAACTTCTAGCATCAGCTTTCCAAGGTCTTTGAATGCTACAGATGAAATAAATTTCATACACGCGGGTTTGATTCAAGCAAAAAAACAAGATCTTTATAGGTTAAAAACCATCTAGAAAAGACATCGGTAGCTAGCATAGAGATATCATAATTTAAGAACCAGATAGATGTCGCATTGACAGATAAATGGTTGACATTTAGGTCACAATGTGCGAATCGCTCACATTACGTGATTATTATCATCCTTTGATAAACCAAAAGAAATGGACATTACAGGGTGTCACTGTAACTAAGTTTAATGCTTTGCGTGTATCTCCTTCAGATGCGTGCATGAGAGATCAACAAGGTAATGTACAACATCTCGTTTATGTTATGATAAACTCGACTAAGCTGAAAGGGAAAAATTAAAGAGCAGAGTACTAAGTTACACTAGTTTAATTTGAAATAGCAGCAATTTTCTCACTATTTACTTTGATACACTATTTATGTTATGATAAACAGTAGTTTCCTGCTAAAGTTAATACCTTGCTTGTACAAAAAATCACAGAAAACATACCAAAAATCAATATACTTTAATGTTTAAGATTCTTTGAATAAATAGACACGAGAATATCTTATACAGCCTGCTCCAGTTATACCTGTTTCAAGCTCAGGAAGATCACCAGTTGGCCATATGTTTGGTCGGCAGTATGATGGGAATCTAAATGTAAACATCGTCATCCATTTAAACAAAATGCAACTCAATAGGTGTTAAACTTATTAAATACATATAACATCTTAAACTGAACATCTTGAGCTGCAGCAAGATGGTGAAACTATAATGAAATGAAAGATGACTTCACTGCATACCTTAGATCGAAACAATAATGAAATCAACATGTTTTCAGTACTTCTGTAAACTAACAGCAAGTTTCACAGAAAAATAAACTATGATGCTTCAAGCATTATACCTAGTTAAAAGCACATCGTCAGTGGTAGGGACATCAAATAATGGGTTGGCAAAATAAGAGCCTTTGAATGTGTCTGCATAAAATGGTCGAATAATGTTAACATAGACATCAATTAGTTCTAAAAACACAGCTAGCAAAACCAAACGATTAATTTGCATTGGATCGAACTGTTGCAATAATGGACTGTTTTATTTTAGCAGTTCCTTTTACCTGCTAAATTATTTCTTTCACCAACATAGAGGTAATCCTTAAATTGACAGGCTTAGAGGATGAAAGCATGCATAGAGATTGATCTTGGGTATGAAATTAGATATATGTCCCCCAAAGTTTAGCGGCCTTTTGCAATATTCATTCAGGAATATCTAGTGCTCCACATGCTAGGGTCCATGACTACACAGAACGAAAAAAATGCTTTATACCAAATTTGCCAGACTCAAATTTCTGTTTCCCATGACTCCAACCGAAGTTATATCTGCAAAGCAAAGCAAATGCATATGAAACATAAAAGCAAGTGGCAAGTATAGGTAATAGTCAAGAAAGTAGACGACAAAACCTACGAGAAGCAATGGTATTTTTTTTCAGGTTGGATATCTTGTTTTGTTTTAACTCACTAAACGCACTTGCTTTGAAGCTTACTTGCTTGAGCTGTAAAGAAAAGAGCAAAGCAATTCCAACGTAGACTGACACTTTAGAGGATCCTCTAAGCCTGTATATAGAACACCTAAGTAGGGAAGGTGTACTAAAAAGAAACTCAATAATACAGGCTGAAGAGGATGAGCTCGAAAAATACAATTAAAGATCACACTCAAGAAGACACCCAACTTTATTAAGAAAGACAAAGTTCATACAAGAAAAAAGGAAATAAGGAAAGCAGGGGACACCTGCCCTATCGGTCCAACATCAGAAACTAGATGAATATAATTGAAACACAATTGGGATGGATGATTTTCCTTTATCTAAGAGAAAGTTAAATATGACCTGCTATTTGGGTCTTCCAGTCCTCTCTTCACTTCTTCAGGAAGGTTTGCAACCCTAACAAACAGCAAGAGAAAAAAGTCTTTCACTGTAGAAAAACAGCATGAAGTTGCCTTGTAATGTATGATGATGCCCTGAAGGCCTGAAGGGCCTGGACAGACACAAGACTATAAGCATGCCTTGGCGCCAGGCGCAGCAGCCTTTTCCTGAGCTCGGGATAACCAGGAACCTGCGCGCACAAAGCAAGCATACACCGTCCTGTGACTCGAAGTTTGGTCGGGATCATCACACGCCAGTCGCAAACGCTGTGGTACTAGTACTCACGTCGGCGATGGAGACGATGCCGAGCCTTGGCGCCCGAAGCCACCCCCGATCTTGCCGCTCAGGTCCTTGCCCTTATCCTGCGCCCGCGCGCGCCGTCAGAGCAACAGAAGTTCAGAAGAGACCGACCAAATGCTGCCGAGATCGCTACACCGAGTTTCCAGCGTGCCGCGTGGGTGTTTTGTGCGGGGTGAAGATTGGTTACCTCGAGTTCGGCGAAGGGGATGGTGACGGCGCGGACGGACGGCGGCCGCTGCTGCTGCATCGCGAGGTCGGGCGGCGGCAGGTCCCGGGTCGATCTGCCTCCGGCGGGCGGCTAGCGGCCTAGCGCGACGTCTCCCTCTCTGTCTCTCTCGCGGTTCCCCCGGTGGAGTTGGCGTGGCCTGGCTCTAGTTGATGGGTGAACAGTGATGCAGACTCATGCTGCGCGGCGATTAAGGATCACTGGTAGTTGAGCCGGTGGCATTGGCGTGGCTCTGATTGACGGGTGAACAGTGATGCAGACTCATCCTGCGCGTCGAAAACTGATTTGTGAATCGTGATTGAGCGCCAAGTGGCCATCTGCCGTTTGCTTGCAATGGGCCAATGGCATACGGCCACACGGGCTCGGCGTTCGCGCGGCCATCCTGTGCTCGGCTGCTCGCCCTTCCTACGCTGAAGTCCGTGCTGTACTCTACCAAAGAAGGTCCTACAAGTCAAATGAATCTCCAAGCGAGAGCATTTAGGCTTAATGCCAGGGGGGGCAGACGAAACGACACTCCATCGAACACCATTAACACAGCATAATACTTTCATTTCAAGGCCAATGAGTTACAATTGACATAAGTTGTCTAGGTTGCGACTACCCAGCCTGTTCAGTAAAAAAAAAAAGCAAGCTAAACTACTCAAAATCGCCATGGAAACTTTCCAGCTGAACCTCCTCAAAAATTAGGGAAGATACCTGCAAGTTGGAATTAGAGAAATTCGTGAGCACTAACTGTGATGCAAAACAAAATGAGGAGAAATACAGTCTAGTGCCATTTTGGAGACAAACCATTAACTATAGAACGAATGATCAACCAAACAGAAGCGCATTGTTGCTCTCATCAAGGAAGAGAGAACAAGTGCCACCAAAACCCATGCGCTAAGATGCAGTTTCCAGATCATGGAGTTCTTGTAAACTAAGTTCCAAATATTCCCCAGTAAAGCACCTAGCTTTTCATCAAACCACAACTAAAGGAAACACAGACAGGGGAGCTAAGATTGATCAACAAGTTGTTGAAAGATACAACATATAAGCACCTAAGCAGATAGGGAATGCCTGACTACACGATAAATAACAGAATTATCTAAAGCTCCCTACATACATGCTACACTTTGCAAGACAACACAAATGCCAAGACACAAGTAATGAATATTGTGGTCATTGGAGGCAAGGCTGTGAGGATCCGGTTGATGAGAGACTCATTAACCAAGTACAGCCTCGTACTATGAGACCACTGCTTTTGTTCTAGGGCCCCAACTTCCGAGCACCCCGCAGAGAACCTGCAGGTATTTCGAAGCTACAAGCAGAGCTTCCCCCAATTGGCATGGGACCCTTAAACACAAACAACACACGAATAAAAAGCAACCTAAGATCACACTCGTCGCATTTCAATTATTAGTCTTATACATGCGACAATCAAGAGCTTGCATCATCTAACACTGAGAGCTAGCAAGGCTGCACCAAACATTTAATCATATAAACGATTGAGGCAAGGTATTCTACCTTGATTAGATACTGCTGGGGTACATGAAGACGCGGACCTTCTTACCCTGCATCACCACCAAAAACACCGGCAAAGGCATCAGAAATGCACACGGTAAAACACTTACCTGGAAACACGAAATCCGGCAAACAGGAGCTCACCGTGGAGCTGGGCGGGAGGTTGGACCGGAACTTGGCTCGCACGATGCCGGAGTTGCCGTGCGGGCGAGTCACCTTGCCCCAGATGCACCGGATGCTGGTGCCGTCGCTCTTGGTCTTGGCCTTGTATACGTAGGCGATCCGCTTGCCGCCGTACCACGCCACGTCCTCCTTGCTGCTGACGCCCTCGATCTGCAGCAGCGACGTGTTCTCGTACTGGTTCGACTTGGACCGCTTGTAGCCCAGGATCGTGCCCCGCACGTACATCCTGCGCAGAACCAAAACGGAATCGAATCAGATGCTTCCCCGGCGGGAGGCAGGGAGAACGGGGGATTTGGCGTGAATGCGGCGTACCTGACGCGCTGGCCTTGGCGTCCCTTCACCATTGTCGCCGCCGCCGTCGGAGGCCTCGCCGACGAGGGTTGGAGAGGTTGGGGAGAGGGGAAGTGACGGCGCAGCGAATGAACCCTAGGTCTGTGGTGGGGGGATTTAAAAGTTTGCGGTGCTTGATTGGACGGCTGCGATTGCATCGAATGGCGCCAGTCGTGGCAGTAAGATGGGCCTAGCCCACCTTAAGAAATGATGGTCCAAGCCTAGCAAGTCTGTCCGGCCCACGAGTTTTCCCGTGTGGCCGCGTCCAAACCAGCCCGTTAATCTAAATCTCAGGCCTAAATGCAATGCTGTCTCTATCTCTTCTCTTTCTCTTTTTTTCGCAAGTCTTCTTTATTAGTGTCATGCATGTGCGTGCTGATGTGTTCTTGCAATGATTTTCTGTGTGGTGTGTGCTTCCACGCCGAGGTGTTTTGCCAAGTGTCAACCAAGACCGGCAAGTGGCAAGCCACGCAGATCGAGATGTTCGGTTTTCCTATACCCCGTGACGCCATCGTCGTGACAAAGCTATGCCCGGCTGGCTGTGATCACAAACCACCGACGTGGACCCGAGCTTGCTCTCAAGCTGACTTGGGCAAAGACGACTCCTGCAGCAAGCAAGCAAACCACTGGCAAAAATCCTTTTTTTTTGTTCCCCTCCACTTCGGAAATCTGAATAAATTTCTCGATCCCTTTGAAGGATTGGGCTCTGATAACTTTTACTACGATGCACTTCCTCCATTTTAAATTATTAATCCTTTTAATTTTTCTAAATTTATAGGCTTTACTATGCACCTAAACATAATAATTTAGGACGGAATAAACATAATAATTTAGGACGGAATGAGTAGCTATCAAAAAAATCTATAGATTTTACTATGCATCTAAACATAATAATTCATAGATACATATTAAAAACTATAAATTAAAAAAATAACTAATAATTTGGGACGAAAAGAGTAGCTATCTACTGGATAATCTAAATGGAAATGGGCAAGTTGGTTGGTGTGTGTGTGAATGGAATATGCTTCTGAATTTCTGAAACGCGCAGGGCGCAAAACAGACGCTGGCTGCGAAGTCGTTACAGCGCCTGTCGGTGCTGCCGTCTGACTCGTTGCCTATTTTTCTCATTTTCTATAGCAATCCTCCGACCCGTTTTTTATGGAGCGCTTGATTGGAACTTGGAACAATAAGGCACCTTAGCTGATGATTCATACTAGTACACTGTAGCACGCCTGAACACGTCATGGATGGCGAATGTTTTGGCTGGCTTATCGCAGCCTGCAGTTCATCGTTTGAAGAGGTCTGCAGTTGACGACTGTGATGGCTCCCATTGCTGCGTCGGGATGGAAAATCGACGACGACCAGGAAACGGAATTCAAGTCGCCTGACTGAGCTTGCCGTGGCTTTGGCCGTTTAATTTGGCGTCTGTAACCGTTGTTCCGTTCACTAGCTCATGGAGCAGTGCGTGGGCACGAAGGGAAATCTTGAGGTGACGCCGCGCTCGTATGCGTGTTCTCATATGTGTACTGTAGATCGTAATTGCAGAAGAAACATTTTTTTAGTAGCGACTAATTGACAGTTTGTGATTGACCAAGCTTTCAGTGCTAGTACGCGTGTATAATGGATTACGCCTTATACGAGCGAAAGGACGATATGTCCTGCCGACTAAATGTATTTTTTTTCTCAAGCACATACATCAGGAGGAGATGTGTATATATCTTGTACTCCCTCCGTTTTTATTTACATATCGTATTAGGTTTATCCTAAGTCAAAGTTAGCTAACTTTAACCAAATCTATAGAAAAATATAGCAACAACTATATTATTTAACATATGCACTATCAACGTATACTTCATGGTGGACTCAATGAAATAAATTTGATATTGTAAATGTTATTATTTTTTCTATGAATTTGGTCAAAGTTGGTCAAATTTGATTTAGGACAAACCTAATACGATATGTAAATAAAAATAGAGTGTGTATTCAAGAGAAACTGCTGACTGAATGTCACAGTGAAGCTTTTCAACTTTCAATACATTACACATGCATGTTCCAAACAGCAAAGTTACATTTTTTTTATGTACATCATATTCAGTAATGATCCATAATAACACAGCCCGGCCATCCAGAGCATAGATCTAAGTATCTAGCTAGTTGCCACCTCTTTGCATGCTCTGTACCATGGAATTGAAGGCTCCCAAGATCAAAAACAGTGAGAAGAAAAGTTAAAAGAAACCAAATTACCTTGTTCCTAGATAGGAGAGTAGCGCTGTAGCGCACTGCTCCGAAATGTACAGCTACTCGGTGAAGTGAACTACTGGAAAACCAAACCATGCAGATCGAGGTGACATGCAGTGCAGGAGAGCCTGCAGCAGGGCGCACTCTAGTAGTTCTCCAGTATGACGGCGAGCCGCGGCCTCCACGCGTCCCGGCACGGGCTCATCGTGACGCTGCCGCCGCGGCCGGCATCGTTGCCGTCGCCAACGAGGCCGGTGCTGAGCTCCGCCGCCATCGCGGCGGCGTCCCTCTCCGCCGCGTCGCGCTGCTCCAGCCTCGCCACCAGCTCCGCGATGTCCTTCCTCCTCATCACGATCCTCACCCGCCGCACCCCGCCGTCCTCGCCGCCGCAGCCGGACGGCTCCACGCGGCACCCCGGCCGCCACGCCTCCTTGACCGCCTCCCTCTCCTCCTTCTTCCCACCGTCGCCGTCCTCCGGCGGCGTGTCCGCGACCGGCACCACGTGCCCCGGCCGCACCACCGCCCTGACGTTCCTGCGGCAGGCCGGGCGACTCTTCTGCTTCCTCCTCCTCTTCTTGGCGCCGGCGGCGGCGGCGCCTTCGGCCTCGTGGTGGCGCACGCATGGCAGTGGCAGGCTGTTCCCCATGCCGTGCGCCGCCAAGACGTGCGCGTGTGTGGCCAAGCGAGAGCGAGGACGTGTGTGTGTTAAAGACTACTGGCATTTGGTGTACCAGTGATCATATAGCGAGGAGTGGCGAGAGTAAGCGACAGGGGATGGGAGGGAAGGAGACTTGGTCAGAAGTAAGAGGGCGTGCATGATGGGGTGTCGATTGACTAGAGGTGGTGCCGTTTGATCCTGAGTCTATGTGGTCAGGGCCGGCTCTATAATTTTAAGGGCCAAGAACCTAATGATCTGTTGAACTAATTTTTAGTTATAAAATTACAGTATATAGTACGGATAATAAAAATTACTTTGCAATATATGTATAACTTATAAAATATATAATAATAGTGTAACAAAAAACTATAAACAATAACCATTATAAGATTTGTGATGGGCTTTCAAAGACTTATTATGGCATCATGAGGTTTGTGATAGGTTTTCAAAAACTTATTATATCAAATAGAACATTATATGTATTCGCACTGCCCCCCCCCCCCCCCCCCCCCCCAAGCCGGCCCTGTATGTGGTTAGGTTATGGGGTGCGACACGCTATTAGGCATATGCGGGTGATTTGCGCTATATGTGGTCATTGTTCGACCGTCAAGCACGCATAGGAAGTTTGCTGGGTTTCAGCAAGTTGATTGCGCTCACTGTTGTTTGTTTGCATGTTTAAGGTGGCTGTGACCCCTCTACCCATTCTTGCAATAAAGATATATTACTCCCAAGTTACTGTATTTTGTACCAGCATATAATTAGAAAAATGAGCCAAGTGTTCCTGGAAAAAAAGAAGAACTAGTTAAAAAGGAGATCCTCCCTAGAAGAGGAGCAGCAGCACAGAGACGGAGCAAGAGTGTTCATATATTAACGTTACTAGAAGCTAATTGAAGGTTTTAAGTAATTGTAGTTTGTCAAACAGAACAAAACTAAACTAAGCCCTATTTGGTTTGAGGTCTCACATGTTGCAGTTGTCTATAAGATCTCGTAGTGTGAAAAGCTGAAGGGGCTCAATATTCTTCACCGTTCAAGGGTCAATCTGGCTACGTGTTGTTTATAAATTCCTCTCATCATTCGGCGAAAATTTCAGTCTACGACGAACAACAGCTAGCTGCCTAGCCATGCATATAGCCTCGCAAGAAACAGGACTGGTCAAGCAGGGAGTGTAAACTCAATCAAGATTCAAGAATGGATGGTGCTATTGTTATTACGGTATAGCCAGTTTAGAATAAAAACGGTATTCCTGTCGAAGTATCTGTCGTCAAAACAAGACTTGGACGCCAGAGCAGGCATAGCTATCTACTGATACCAGATGACAGCGACATCATTTCTAGACTAATGGTGCATGACTTTGATCCAATCATACAAAGCACAAAAACAGTTAAGCAACACCCAAACATGTCATGCAGAGATTCATGGTGTAATTTAGGAACACATCATAGGACTGGGTTACACTTGCAGAGCCAATAGACCAATATTCATTGAACTGATCCACACACACCTCTCTTATCAATGATTAGAAACTTCAAATACACCACACTTTTTTCGTGTAGTGGTATCAGTTCTATACATGCACCCGTGAACAGATACAAAGAGAACTACAGTTTCATAAACAATTGTTACAGTTTTTGCATCAATAAGATATACATTGACTCTACACCAACAAACCCGGTATTTCTTCACAAGACGAAGCAGGAAAGAACAACATATATGCACCAAAAAGAATTTCCTAGTGCTGTCAACCTAATACCTAATATATGACACACGGTCCTCATTTATCTATGCTACTTAACGAGCCCTTTCTTTATTGTTTTTGCATCTATAAAACGCAACTTGTTTTCTCAGCACAGAAATGGAAAACATATCTACAAAAAAAAGTTACAGAAACGCTTTTTTTGCTTATGCGCCAACGGGTTGAACCAGACCTTCACTTGGACTTGGGGCAGCAACTTCCTCAGCAGCATTCGTTTTCTCTCTTGACAGGTACTTGTCAACAGCTGCTGCAGCTTCCCTCCCCTCTGCAATTGCCCAAACAACTAGTGATTGCCCACGCCTGCAGTCTCCAGCAGCAAACACGCCCTCCACATTTGTTGCAAAGTTTCCAAACCGAGCCTTGAAGTTTGATTGCTCGTCTTGCTCTAAACCCAGTTTCTTGGCAATATCCTGCAGAAAGATAGGCGCTATTTTGTTAGTTGATCCAAAAACAAATATCTGCTAGTATCGCACTAAACTTTTAGGGAAATAGGTTGGGAAACTAACCGCTTCAGGACCCAAGAATCCCATAGCTAAGAGGACAAGATCTGCCTCAATTATTTCTTGTGAACCTTCAATTTCCTTGAATTGAAATCTTCCATTCACTTTGCCCCATTCAACACGTACTACCTCAAGGGCTGTCACTTTTCCATTTTTGTCTCCGATAAAACGTTTGGTGAGGATTTGGTAATTTCTTGGATCTTTTCCAAACTTGCTAGCTGCTTCTTGGTGCCCATAATCAATTCGGAAGATCCTCGGGTACTAAATGCAATCATAGAAGCACCACAATGAGAATGAATCGCAGCATAATGATGCTAATGGAATTGAAGAAATGGCACAGGTGATAACGGGTTGCTTGCAAGTCATACATTTGTGTGGGCAAGGTAATGAAGATGTTATCACTTTTCACGATTTGAGTACTAACCTGTGGCCACGGATTGTCAGGAGCCCTCTCTCTTGGTGGTTCTGGTAGAAGTTCAAGATTTACAAGGTTGCTGCAACCATGCCTAATGGATGTCCCAATACAATCTGTGCCTGTGTCTCCACCTCCAATTACAGCCACCTTTCTCCCTCTAGCTGATATGTACTTACCATCCTCTAAGTTGCTGTCAAGCAAACTTTTGGTATTGGCATGAAGAAAATCCATAGCAAAATGGATACCTGACAGTTCACGTCCAGGAATAGGGAGATCTCTGCTCAAGGATAAAGCTCTGGATATTAGCAAATTCTCAAATAAGGAGTACATATAAATTTAAAAACTATAATTAAAAGATATGACCAACATAACCACATAGTTTAGACTTTTTATTGGTGCTAGGGAGGACTTCAGTCAAATAAGTTTGAACTCCAGCATTTTGAAGTGTTTATTGAATCACCTTGGCCTTGTAGCTCCACAAGCCAAAATTACCGCATCACTTTCAGATCGGAGCCGCTCAATAGAGTACCGAGGATCAGTTCCAACATGGGCATTAACAATGAATGTAATCCCCTCCTCAACCATTAAATTAACACGGCGCTGAACGATGCCAGCTTTGTCAGCTTTCATGTTTGGAACCCCATACATCATCAAGCCTCCAATGCGGTCCGCACGTTCAAACACAGTTACAAGATGGCCAATCTTGTTCAGTTGATCTGCAGCAGCTAAACCAGCTGGGCCGCTTCCAACAATAGCAACTCTCTTTCTGCAGATTAAATTAAATAGTTTATATGTAACTTTAAAACATGCTTTGAATCATGCAGTACCTAGATAGGCCAAAAAAGCATACCCTGTTCTCTGAAGTGGAGGGCGCGGTACCATCCACCCCTCTTTGAAGCCTTTGTCTATGATGGCACACTCTATGCTTTTTATAGATACTGGATTCTCTATAATTCCAAGCACGCATGAGCCCTCACAAGGAGCAGGGCAAACTCGTCCAGTGAACTCAGGGAAGTTGTTGGTCTCAAGTAGGCGGTACAAGGCTTCATGCCATCTGTTTTGATAAACTAATTCATTGAATTCAGGAATCTTATTTCCAAGAGGACAGCCGGCGCCAAAATTTTCCTGCGCAATTTTTAACCAATAAATAAATAAATAACATACCACAAAAGCTTAACATTGTTAAGAGGTGTGAGTTTCACTAGGGATGGTAACTAGCAACTCCATTGCTATTTGACGTATAGTGAATGTAGCAATTACTGGCAGGACGCCGAATGAATCTCGACTGTTTGATGTCAATGATTGGTTGGCAAGATTTATTATATGTACACAAACTTGTGTAGATAAACTAAAATAATATTACTGGCTCTTTTATATCAGTGTAGATAATAAGAACATTAAGATCTTCATAATTTGACAACAAAGGGCGTGTATATAAAAATACTGTTAAGAAAACCAACCTTCACAGCAACAATGAATAACTACCTGGCCTAATTACTGAAAAAGATGCCTGTTACAAATGATAACTTAGACATCACTCTTGTGATGTTGGTGTCATAATATTTTCATTTTTGCAAAAGATGTTGAAAAACAGATTCTGACAAAACTTTGTTTAGTTGTGGTTCCTGCTATTCTGATATGATGTCAACAAAATCATGATAATAGATTTACGTTCATATTTTTCAAAGCGGCAAATTTAACGAACTTAAACAGAGAGCAGAATTTTCGGTGGCACCTGATGACAGAAAGGAGTGCTACAGCTCATGCATCGAGCAGATTGTGTGTTTAGTAGTGGCCCAGGAACCAATTCATTTGTAACTTCATTCCAATCCTCAACACGCTCATTTACATCTCTATAAGAAATCCCTTCTCTCTTATATGTTACAAAACCTCGAGGCTTTTCAGCATTGGAAACTTGTGTTGGTCGGCTAGATGACGTTTTGTCCTTCACTTTCTGCATACCAAAATGATCAGAAACCATTCACAAGGAAGACAAATAATATTTTTGAGAGGGATAAAATTAAATCCCAATAATTTAGATATTACAATAATTTCCATTTAAACCATATCTACCTTCATAATTACTGAAATGCCATTTGGAGCCTTAATCACTTCACCTGCCTTCTTACCGAACCCTGCTTTTCTCGCCTTTTGCTCTGCTTCTTTGGCAACCTTTTCAACCTTCATATTCTCCAAAACCCGCTTGTAATCTCTTGGAAATACCTTTACAAATTTTGGAAGAAGATCCTCGAAATTAGAGAGTATATCTTTGGCCAGAACACTTCCTGTGTTGAGTCGATGCTGTTCTATCATCATCCTCAGTGTTACAATGTCATCCTCTTCGACTACACTATACAGGTCAACTAACTCATGATTGCAACGTGTACTGAACATCCCGTCCACATCATAAACATAAGCAATACCCCCACTCATGCCAGCAGCAAAGTTTCTACCAGTTTTTCCCAGAATAACGACAGTGCCTCCTGTCATGTACTCACATCCATGATCGCCGATTCCTTCAACTACTGCTTGAGCACCTGAATTGCGCACACAGAACCTTTCTGCTGCCATACCATTAAAATATGCTTCTCCCTTGGTAGAACCATATAGAGCCACATTGCCAATCACAATATTTTCCTGCGGGATAAATTGACTGTTTCTGGGTGGGTACACAACAATCTTCCCGCCAGATAATCCTTTACCAACATAATCATTGCTATCTCCTTCAAGCTCGAGAGTGATTCCAGGACAGAGAAAAGCACCAAAACTTTGGCCAGCACTCCCATTGAGTTTAACATGGATGGTATCTGGAGGCAGTCCAGCCATACGATACAGCTTTGTCACTTCATGGCTGAGCATGGTGCCAACAGCTCGATTAGTGTTCCTGACTGGTGTCTCAGTGAAAACACGAAATCCTTTTTCAAGGGCAGCTCTTGAGGAGGCTATGAGTTTGTTATCTAATGCCATATCAAGGCCATGATCTTGTTTCTCAACGCAATACTGAACAGCCTCAGGGCTAATCTCAGCAGCTGGTTTCAGAATCAGTGAGAGATCAATGTTCTGAAGTTTCTCATTGCCTTTCAGTACATCTAAATCAACCTCAAGCATATCTGATCGCCCAACCATTTCATTGATGGTGCGGAAACCAAGCTGAGACATGATTTCTCGTACCTCCTCGGCAAGCATGAAGAAGAAGTTTATGATATGCTCTGGCTTTCCTGCAAACTTTTCTCTGAGCACTGGATCTTGTGTAGCAATACCAACAGGACAAGTGTTAGTATGACACTTCCTCATCATAATGCAACCAAGTACAATTAGTGGGGCTGTGCTAAATCCAAATTCCTCGGCCCCAAGTAAACAAGCAATGACAACATCTCTACCAACTTTCAATTGTCCATCTGTCTGAAGAACAGCTCGCCCACGAAGCCCATGTGCCACTAGAGTCTGATGTGTCTCAGCTAATCCAAGCTCCCAAGGAAGTCCAGCATTTTTAATTCCTGTCCATCTAGAAGCTCCTGTGCCTCCATCATGCCCAGAGATAAGAACATGGTCTGCATGTCCTTTCACAACACCACTAGCGACAACTCCTACACCAGCCTCAGAGACTAGTTTGACACTGATTCTGGCCCCTGGGTTTGAATTCTACAGAAGAATGGAGAACCATAACATAAGGAAGGAACATTTTTGAGGAAGAACATATATACTAAGTGGTATTAACAATATTCTCTTTAAGTGTTAGTCATAAGCATGTATAGCAGGACTACTGGAAAATCATCATGAGAGCATACCTTAAGGTCATAGATCAGTTGTGCAAGATCTTCAATAGAATATATATCATGATGAGGAGGTGGGCTAATGAGTCCCACCCCAGCTGTAGAATGTCTTGTAACTGCAATGTCACCGATAACCTTGTGACCTGGGAGCTCGCCACCTTCACCAGGTTTAGCACCCTGTACAATCAACTATGATGAATAGCTATAGTATTATGACGCAATGGATCGTGCATATATTGTAGGATCAAGTACTTTTGAGTCAACATTGTACACATAATGTTTCAAAAGTAAGTTGTAATAGTTGTACATTAATATAGTTATATACCTGAGCCATTTTTATCTGAAGCTCAATAGAATTTGTCAGATAATAGATAGAAACTCCAAATCTTCCACTTGCAACCTGCTTGATTGCACTCATCATCGGATTCATCGAACCATCAGCAAGAGGCTCCATGCGAGATGGTTGTTCCCCTCCCTCGCCTTCATATATATACATCCCAGTTAGCATATGAAATGGAACTAGTTAGTAACTACACTAACAATTTTATAATTGAAGAAAATAACATGGACAAGCAAATCATGAATAAAACACAATATGCACAGTTGCAAGAATGAATTTAAATGTCATAAAATACAAGAATGCGATGAAAAAAGTCAAGAAAAACTTTGACATACATGCTGTGCTTCAAAGGGCATGTGACATAGAAAGACATACTCCCTCCTTTTCTTTTTGTAAGGTGTGGTTGACCTAGTGTGGTCTCCAATGCCACACTTTGACCATCAATATCTTATATATTATAATATTCATGACTATGAAGTGGATATCGTATGCAAGTGTTTTCAAATGTGAATTTAAAATGATGCAAAATTTGTATGGTATAACATATAGATTCTTAGACTAAGAGTTGGTAAAACATTAAAGGATTTGAATCTTGGGTTCAGTGTGCACCTTACAAAAAGAAAAGGAAGGAGTATTACTCTAAATGTAACATATTTGGAAGGAATATAATAAATCAGAACTAGATGGGAACTAAAATGCAGCCCATTATATCAAATCTAGATGAGTCACACCACACAAGCATCAAAGCCAACTATATATTTTCTCTAGAGACCCCTGATTATTCTATTTTACTATTATGCCCTTCTATCTAGTGGTACTAAAGGGAATCCTCCTTAACCTAGACCACCCAAAGTTGATTCAGCTACCAAAATTATTTGGTTCTCCCAATCTAAATGTGTTCCTTCCTCTGCCTGGTACGCACAGAATGGAACATGAGCATTGAGCAGTATAGCTACTGTAAAATTTAGGGCACTTGACTTCTTAGTTTCTTACTTCTTAATTGGGACCCCATCAAAAAGTAATATTATTACCAGTTCTCAGGTGAAAACCGTTTGGAAATTTATGTAAGCAAAGCTACATTGATCTCAGGTAAAGTGGGTTACAAGAATCAAACAGAGCGAGTTGTTTTTAGTAGTTGACATCAAAGGAATGAGAATAATAGAACATAGGTCCAGAACTGAAGTAAGCAAATATGCAATACATAGTTCACTTGGCATTTAAGAAGATCAATTTTCCCTAAAAATATATGGCATTCATAAAAATGCTAAGAGTCTTCTCATGTATGGTGTGAAATACCTGTATTAGATTTTCCTCTCATAATGTTCAGAGCCTTGGCAAGGGTTGTGTGAGCTTCCCAGGAAATGGATCCATAACTCATTGCTCCAGTACAAAATCGCTTCACTATCTCACTTGCAGGTTCAACCTCGTCCAAGGGAATCCTGACTGGAATTTCTCTAAACTTCAGCATACCACGCAGAGTACAGGACTTATTCAGCTCCTGAGTACGTCTAGAATATTCTTTGTATGCTTCCCTGCTGTCAAGTCTAGCTGCTTCTTGTAATTTTGCAATGGAAAACGGATCGTTAAGGTGTACTTCTCCATTTTTCTTCCAGTGGTAATCCCCAGGGTTGGGAAGAGCGTTTGCGTCTGCACTTCCAGGTGGTAAAGTTCTTGATGGGAACGCCAACTCATGGAGATCAAGTGCATCTTGCGCAAGCATTTCAAATGTCGCACCCTCCACTCTATTAGGGGTGCCTTCAAAACACTTGCTGGCAACTTCTGAAGCAAGACCAAGAGCCTCAAAAATCTGAGCACCTTTGTATGATGCCAGGGTGGATATCCCCATCTTTGCAAGAACCTTCATTATTCCATAGTTAGAAGCGTAGAAATACTTGTTAATAAGTTCTTCTTGCGGATACGGCTGCCCATCATCTTTAGCAGCTATCTTCCCCTCAATCTGTAACCAGCATATGGCTTCTATAGCCAAATAAGGGCATATGGCATCTGCACCAAACCCAATAAGGGTACAGAAATGGTGCACTTCACGAGGTTCAGCCGAATCGACAAGCAAACCTATGCGTGTCCTCTCAAGATTTGAGACAAGATGCTGATGAACAGCTCCAACTGCCAGTAGGGGACTGACAGGTACACGATCCGGAGAGAAACCTGTGTGGATTTTTTTTATTTGAAATCTGACATGTTAAACCTCCAAATGCTACAGAGTATGGAACAAGTAATTTTAAAAAATCAAGAATTAAAATGCATAGCACGCATCATGTGAATTAAGTGTGTTGCAGGTATAGCTGGGAAAGATGAAAGCAGACCATATAGAGAAAAACTAGTTTTCTACTGGAATGGGGTAGTTCTGGTCCTTGATCCCAAAATGACATAGTAGAATTAAAATCAATTTAGTGTAAGGAACGAATTTAAAATGTTATCGGTTTTACATGCTGTGATGAAAAATAACAGGAGAAAGTTAAATTTACTGATAAGCTTTTTTTTCAAAATAAAAAATAATTAGCAATATGCTACGCTACAGTTATGCAAAATAAATAGATCTCTGAGCAGTTGCTATTAAGTATTAACATGCATGAACTATATGCCGTTTGTGGAAATATTGATGCAGACAAAGATGACTCTAGATCTCATGGGCCATTTAATTTATGCCTGCTAAGTGGAGAGTGCTTCTGTATAATGAACTGCACTGACCTCTATCAGAGAGAACTAAAATAGTGTATCCCTCATGAATAGCTTCACGCGCTTGAGCACAAAGTTTATCCAAAGTCTGTTCTAAACCCTTCCTGCCATACTTTTTGGGATAAGTTGTGTCAAGCACCTTGCTGCGCCAACCACGAAAGTTCATCTTTTTAATAGCCTCCACTTCATCGATATGCAGTAAAGGACCTTCAAGTTTTAGGCGATGGCACTGATGTTCTGTTGTTTCAGATAAGTCACCTTCTGGACCAATCATACACTCCATGGATGTGACAATTTTTTCTCTAATTGGGTCAATTGGTGGATTCGTAACCTGAGCAAACATCTGCTTGAAGTAGTCATAAGTCAGCTTCTCTCTATTTGACATCACGGCTAGGGGGGTGTCATTTCCCATAGATCCTAGAGCTTCTACTCCACTTTTGGCCATTGGGAGCAACAGCATTTCCAGGGTTTCTAATGTATACCTGAAGCCAATCAACTGGTTATATGTTAAAAAAAATATAAAATACTAAGGTTGAAATTTTGCTTACCCAAAGGCTTTTAGTGGAGCCAAAATTCCATGGATACCAACAGCTTCCTTGTTCTCATTCTTTTGCTGCACCAAAGCGTAGAAGAAGCCATAAATTAGTCCATCTTGGTGTTTTCAGCAACAACTCCTAGCCTACAAAATACGTGAAAGCTAGATAAATTATGGACTTACTGGAAGCGCACCAATCCTAGGACCAATTCTCTCAGTTTCAGGTACAGAGTCTATTATATCCACAAGTTCTATCTTTTGTCTGTCCAGCCACTCCCCATACGGGTGTGCTCTGGAGTACTGTTTCTTCAGTGCATCATCATCCACGATGCAATGGTTCTCAAAATCAACTAAAAGCATCATACCAGGGTTTAGCCTGCCCTTTCTCATCACATCCTCATTTGGGATATCAACCACACCAACTTCGCTAGCCATGATCACGCGGCCACTGTATGTCACATAAAAACGGCCAGGCCTCAAGCCATTACGATCCAGGGTAGCACCAAGATAACGGCCATCAGTGACTGTGAGAAAACCAGGTCAACACAAATGAAGTCATCCATCAGAGCTCATAAGAAAAAATATTAAGGAGGGAGTTTAACGTTTTCATATTTTTTTTACATGATACTAGAGCTGGTCCATCCCAAGGCTCCATAAGGGCTGAAAAATATTCATACAAAGCTTTTCTCTCAGGGTCCATGTTTATGTCATTGTGCCATGCCTCGGGGATCATCATCATCACAGCCTCTGGCAAGCTTCTTCCAGATCGTATGAGGAGCTCGAGAACATTATCAAATGCACCTGGATTCATAAGGACCATTCTTCACTCAATCAATGCCTTTAACAAGATAAATATGATTTAGTTTGCCAAGTAAAATGTGAATGCCATATACAGTACCACATACACACAGTTTGTCTCAGAAACACACAACTAGTATCCTTGTACTTTCTACTTCTTTTTTCAGTGGCATTATAGCTGAAAAAAGGAACCTGAATCTGAAGAGGTAGCATCCACTATAGGCAGAAGTTTTGACATTTCATCCCTTGATAGACCGAGTCCCTTGCACTTCAAAAGGCCTTCACGCGCTTTCATCCTATGAAACGTGAAATATACCACATCGCAATCAAGAATAGTGAAATCCATTCCTCAATCACGTGGAAATCATTGCTTACAAGATGAGTAAATTAGGAAAAAAATATGCTTTCGTAAGTTTACCAGTTCTTGTTCCCTCTAAGGGTATTGATCTCGCCGTTATGTCCCAAAACACGCATTGGCTGTGCCCGATCCCAGCTGGGGAAGGTGTTCGTTGAGAATCTTGAGTGTACCTGTTTGCATACATGACCTTTAAATCATACCCTGCTCATCTTTTTTCATCTATACAATATGAAGTATGATCTCAAATGGATTGTCAGCATTACCTAGAAGGAAATGTTAGTTCCTAAACAGTTCAAAGAGCCCTAAGCTACTTCATATATAACACAATTTTCTTACACTACCTAATTCAAGGATATGTCCTGAAGAATCACAATGATTATTGGGTATCCAGTAATGCAGATTCTAGTAGTTCCGCGCGAAAGGCAACATGAACCATTACTGAAACAGCATGTGCATGGAACAATGAAAAAAAAAGTCAATTCAATGTGTGCATGCTTGGAAGCGTTTTTTGTCCTACCACTTCGTTACTGACAGTTCCAATCTCCTGACTGTGTTTATGATTTTTTTATTTTTATTTGAATAAGATCAATGAGGTTATGTATTTACCAGAGCCATGTAACTTGTGAAGCTATGGTCACCTAAGTCAGCAAAGAAGTACCCCTTCAGTTGAGTTGGCTTCAGCTGACCCTTGTAAACTACAGTCCTGAGAAGAATAACAATAATCGATTTCAGAAAATAGTTGTTCATAGAAGACGTGAAATAAACAGACATGGGGAGGAGCTCAGGTCAGAAAGAAATCATTATTCATATGCCATGTCCTATTCCTTATTTTCAAGGTCAAAAATTCTGAAACATGTTTGTTCCGATTCTTATCATTGCTAAATGTCAAATACTACCCAACAACACAAGAAAATAGGATGTAACTGAAACCTTAATCATTTCAGCTTTTAAACATGAAAATCCAAAACATGAATAGGTGGTAAGAAGAACCTTGAAGAAAGTGAGCACATATAGAAATCCTTTGGTCCTCCACGATGGAGACCTAAAGCTTCGCGGATGGACTTGATCGAGAGTCTACGTAGGATGTACATCTGCAGTTGCGATTGCAAAAGGAAGTTAAGGAACAATGTCTATTGTATTTGAAATCTATAGTTTAAAATTCGATAGCCCATCAAATGACCTGCTGCTCAAAATCAGCCTTGGAGTATGTGCTCTTAGATACAAACACTTGTTCGATCACTGGTTCAGTGTCGAGTGCTGATTTACCCAAGTCCGAGTTGTCAGTGGGAACCTGGCGCCACCCAAAAACATCATGGCCCAGTGACTTTGCTATCTGTAATTCAAACATACAAGACAAAAATGAGCATGGCCTCTATTGCAATCAGATTATGTTTTTTTTCGTTCTGCTCTTTCATTAGACAAACCTCAAGGAACACAAGTTTGCTCTTCTCACGGCGCTTCTTATCTGTGGGCATGAAGAACATCCCTACGGCGTACTCACCTAGCTGTGGAAGCTCAAAACCGGCGTCCTTGCTTACCTGCAATAACATCACACCCAAAGTGAATCCCTCAACCACAGAAAGCTCTTCTCTCACGTTAACAGCTTCAACTAAGCTTGCCTCGCTGAAAAAGGCATGCGGCAGTGCAACAAGGATGCCGGCACCATCGCCGGTGTTCTTCTCGCAGCCGCAGGCGCCACGGTGGGACATTCTCTCGAGCATCTCGATGGCTTCGTCGATCTACAGTTCAAGCAGGAGCCATGGCAAACAACAAAGACATGGACAAGACGCTGAACATCAGAAAACTTCGGTACGGAAGAATCAACTCCAAGCAGCGCGCTCGCTTAGTCGCGAAAATACTCACGGTTTTGCGGCTGGGCTCGCCGGAGACCTCGGCGATGAAACCGACGCCGCAGGAGTCGCGCTCGAAGGACGGGTCGTAGAGCCCAATGCTCCTCTCCGGTATCTTCGACATCGACCTGACGCCCGCCGCCGACGCCACCACCCTTTCATGGCGCCGCGCCGCTCGCTCAGCCCACGGCAAGGCCCGCGCGCGCTGCTGGGCCGCGGGGAGCGGCGCGACGCGGAGAAACCGCCCGACGTCTAGGGACATGCAACCGCCGCAGCGGCGGTGCTGCAGCGCCCCGCCATACGCCGCCGCCCTCACCGTCGTCCGGTCACGATGAGCCTTGCGACCCGTCGCCGCTGGTGGGGCCGCGCGGAGCTTGAGAGCGAGGCCCTGCGCCGCCGGCATTGCCTGGCTTTGTGGGAAGGGAGAAAGAGTGCCACCCGGGCCGACTCCTCGCAGCCGCGCAGGTGTGGGTAGCTACTTATCTGCGTGCAGCAACAGACGACGTTGCAGATTCCAAGGGCCCTCTAAACTATCTAAAAAAATCTTTAAAAATTGCTGGTGCCATGAGCTTGCGGAAAGCTCGGAGTTGTCTGCTTCCTCACTTGCCATGGATAAAACCAATGAAAAATTCTTTTAAATAGAAGATAGAGAAATCAGAATTGAGTTTGCTGGATACTGTATAAACTAGTGGCAGAACACATCTGAGCAACGAAAACAATGAAAGGAGCAACAACTGAGATCAAACATGCCTACTGAAAAGTTAGATCGGTGCTTTGATCAGAGCAAACGATACCTCACTCTTCGCTGGAGCTCGTGCTCTTCGCCAGAAACGTGTAGAAACTCTTCGCCAGTAACGTTGTAGAAACGTGTCGGGGCGCGGGGGGATGGAACGGTGGTGGCGGCGGCGGATGGATAGGGACGCCCGCCGCTCTCTCGTCTCCCGGCGGCGCTCCGCTCTCGTTCGCTCCACTTCAGACTTCACCTCGCAGGATCACACCGCTAGGTGAGCCGCGCAAGGATTTATAGAAAATCTACGTGGGGGCCCATCGCAGTACCCCTGTCCTCTTTTTTTTCGCATTTCCGTTTTCTTTTCGATTTTCCACCTCCGATTCTTCGCTTGTTGCTTGATTTCCTTAGCTGGCAGCTACGTTTTCTTCCATACCTTTTGGTGTTTATTATCATGCTGGCAGTCATGCGTGAGATACCAATTGGATGTCATTGTTAAGCTGTCAGTGAATTTGGTATGGTATAGAAAACAAGAACGATTACATCCATATAATAATTGCTACATTAATCGATGTGCATCTTAAAGATACAGTTTAAGTGAATATTTGTCCGTGGAAACTATGAGGAGACAAATGAAACCGTGAGCAGGAACTAATCAGAATTCAAAATCAGCGTCTTTCAAATAGAAAATCCAAAATCAGCGGGCAACGGTACACAATTACACAATTTCCACATCTTGACAGGGCCCACGGCGCAAAACTTTCGAAACAGCCACGTAGGCAGCAAATCTTCCACCGTATCAGCTGGTTCCGGGCCCACAGTCAGCGACGAGGACGAGCCAGGACATCGGGAACGCCTACCACCGCGGGCGGGGCCCGCCGCCGTCGTCGCATCCGGCGGCCGTGACGACGCGGGCGCCGCTGCCAATGCGGGGAGCCAAAGCCGCGCGCTCAAAATTAGGCGACACCCGCTTGTAATCTTCTCCCCCGTTATCGACAAGGCAAACCTCCCATTCGCCGCTCGGTCCGGGCACCTTCGGCGGCGGCGGCGGCCATCGCAATCCGCTAGAAGCGCAGCCGCGCAGGCATGCGATACAACCGCGTGCTCGGCTCACCGCTGTCTGGTCTTCAGCAAGAGATCGAGATCACATGGCCAATCTGTGCTGGATAATTGTGAAGAATTGTAACCCATATCCGTATTGTCACCAGTGCCAACCGGAAGATTGATCGGTCGGTGCAACCTGTATGTGTTTGTGATGACCTTTTTTATGGTGCCAGTGGAGTTAGTTGGTTTGCAGTCAATTACTCCGGTTGGCAAGCATTGGCAAGCTGGGAGCTTTCGGTTAATTGGCCTGGTTCAAAGCTAGTAGTTAAAACTTCTAGAAGCTGACCCAAGAAGGCTTATCACATCTTACCACCAAGAGTTGACAAAAAGGTGAAAGGGATTAGCATTCGCCGGCCGTTGAGGCGTTGACATGCATGTTTGACATGAAAAAACTTAATCAAATGAGAGCTGAGAACTCTGAAGTTTCGGGGCTGTTTGGATCGCCCGGACTAATATTTAGTCCCGTCACATCATATGTTTGGACATCAATTAGAATTATTAAATTACATAAATGGAGACTAATTCGCGAGACGAATCCATTAAACCTAATTAGTCCATGATTTGGCAAAATTATGCTACAGTAAATATGTGCTAATAATAGATTAATTAGGCTTAATAGATTCATCTCGTGAATTAGTGTCCATTTATGTATTACCTCATGTTTAGTCCTTCTAATTGGCATCCAAACATCCTATGTTCACATAGGATGTTTAAATTACCCGGACTAAAAATTAGCCCCTGATCCAAACAGTCCCTTCATAGTATAGTAATAAATCATTGCAGTTCAAGTTGATCTTGACGTCTACACGCTGCTTGTATATTCAGGTCAGCAGCTAAGCAGAATAAGAATCGAATCAGATGGTTAGCTACAAGGAATGTCAATCACTACGACGCAGCAGGGAGAATCTCTCAAATTAAACATCAGTAAACGAAGTAGTTTAATTTCATACGACGGTTTTAGTGAAATCATGCCGTGCATGCTATACACTAGCTACCAAACAAAGACACAGCCTGAGAAAACCAAGTGCCAAGGGTTCCTTGTTGTTCAGAAGCCATCAACTACAAGAAGGGACGAATCAATACTATTTATCTCAACTGCATACGTAACATACAGATCATACATAACATACTCTTCTATTTCAATTAGTAAGTAGTGTTACCTATTATTTTTGCTAAGCCAGTTGTGTACGAAGATTCCAATCAATTAGGTTTGTTACGGCGGAACCAACTCATCCAAATTCGAGTTCTCAACTTGGCACGGGTGAGCGTATTTTTCTAAATTTGTTATAGTAATTAACAGCGTCATTTTTAAGTGGTAGGCGATGTACTCATTGATAGTGAGTTATTTGTGGTGACTTTGTCAATTTCAAGATCTACCGATCAAATCTGGTGACTTCATCAATTTCAAGATCTACCGATCAGCCTCTCGGATACGCTCATAGAAGCATATAGGAGCATGTTGTGATGCGTGTAATCATTGGATTAGTGTGGGTGCGTGCATTTAAGGGTCCGTGTCAATCTAAGTAGGAAAAGGTTGACCATCTAAATATTCCACAAGGAAGACTATGAAATTAACACTGAAATGGTTTTAGCGTAACCTAACCAGATATACATAGTCAAATTAGCATATGAGCATTTTTAGTCAGAAACTTTCTTGATCGTCATGGCTTTTTTATAGTATACAAAATCAAAAAAAATATAATGAAGTAGCTAGTTTCGAAAGAAAAAAATGAAGTGATGTTTATGCTTTTGGATTGTTGTACAGTGAGTCAAAACAACTTTCGCTACCTACATCTGGCAATCTCATAATCAACGACACTTTGTTTTCTAGGTGGTATCACTGGCATTTTGAAATGAAGTGTTTTACTGTCCTTAGAAATGTACAAAAAAAAACACAAGATGAAGTGGTGAACCAAGATTACAACTTGGGAGGTATCAACATTTAATACAGTAGTCATCGATAGAACATGTACCATCGTACAGGTTCGTTCCGTGGAAAATATAATCGGGCGCACGCACAACACACAATAATGTTTTTGCTTTTTTTTTAAAAAAAAGAAGTTCATTTCTCACATGGTTCCAGGAAAATTCTTAATAAATATGGCCTAACAGTAGTTATAGGAAGCACAAGAACAAATTTTACACCTAAAGTTGTCCGTACAAGACGTAAAGATCGACGAGCGCGTAGCCGATCAAACAATGAAACAACTCGCCATTGTTACCATCCATCCGTACCGAAAGAGACAAGAAACCAATTAACCAGCAGCAAGGAAAATAACAAAATAATTCAATTACATAGACAAGACACTCCCTATATGGTGCGCACTAATCCTATATGTTTTCGATCTGATCGTACACAATAGTTCATGCTAAATTACGCAAAGATTATCTGCCCGGCAAAAAGAGGATGGGGTTATCTTTATTTCTTGAGGATGATGATGTTTTATCAGGTTATTAATATAAAATAAGTAAATCTTGTTCGTTGTGATCTCCGATCTCTGTCTCTTCATCATCGTGCTTGCAAACCTAAACCCAGCTGCAAGCTAATTGGAGAGTCCGCCTACCGCAGGTACAATCTAATAAGCCAATAAATGTCCACGGTGCCCTGTCCTCTTGGTTGTCGACGGGCGATGGATCGCTTGCTTGGTGCCGCGTCTCTCGCCTTATATCCATTACCATATCGAACGATCTTATATATCGGACGTCATCTCTTGTGTCAGGTGGTGATAAGAAGCTGCCAAAAGCTGATGTCTGCGTATGTGACCTTTAGTTTAGCCCGATTTTAACATCGATCAAATGTTCATGCTGTTCCTGCCTCTTGCTGTATGGTGGAACCACATAAATTTTGTTTTTTCCGAAATTGACTTTTCTACCAGAGGGTAATTCGCGTGACAATCTCTCTCTCTGGATGTACATGAACAGGATCGGGAACGTTCATGCACGGCGATTATCTGAGCACCTGTGAAAGCTGGCTAGCATCCAACAAGAACGTATAGTAACTTCATGTCTTCATCATCTGCGGCGCGCTGCGGCTGCATTTCCAGTAGCCAGTAACCATGACTCCATGTTATCTCGTTATCCGCATTGGATGTTTGGATGATCCATATGCAGCAGCAACCTAGCAACAAGAAAGCCCCAATTAGACATTAGACTCTAGAAGAGCAAGCAAGTTGACCGGCCTGATGGTATGCCATAGAAAAATGGATATCTTTTTTCTGGAAAACCAAAAAAAAGGATATCTTTGGTCCAGACCTCAGAGCTCCTCAAAAGTTGTATGTCAGTATATGAATGAATAACCCACTAAAGTTGGCCGTGTTCGCACGTGTGGAAATGTTTCTCTACTCTTTTCTCTCTCTCTTCATATACATGGGCACTACTAGATGATAATCGGGTCTAGATATTAGAGTGGAATATCTAGCATTCCGCTCCAATATCTAGCACTTGCTGAAAAATATCTTCAGCATACTGTTTGTTTCATATGCATGTGCTGCCATCTTCGAAGGTGCATGTCAGTGTCCAGAGAAAGAGTACGTGCAGAAAAGGGCGCCCGCCTCACCATCTCAAACGTTTGTGGGTCAGACGGCTGAGGTTGAGGTTACACAACTTGAGACAAGCATACGCGCATCAGTGGTTTCGAACAACTTTTGATTATCTCATGATGCTGAAACGGCAGCTGCTCTCGATCGGCCTAATGTTTTTGTGGTGATGAACAGGCGATGTGTTGTTTCGGACTTGCAGTAGACGACGGGGGGTCCGTATGCAGCTATAGCTTGCCTCCAATGGACACAATTCATGGACGCTACGGTTCACTTTTCAGCCGTGCAGGTGAGAGCACCAGAGCTCTGAAGATCTTTTCCCGGGCGTAGATGAGAGGAACACACGCAGCGATGAGAACAAGTTGCTTGTGGAGAATTGTTCGATGAATGGTTGTTTTGCCTTGCGTGGACAGTTTTTACGTACCTGTTTTGTTTGCCAAATCAAATCGCGCATAGAGAGCTTTCTTGACATTGTTGTGCTTGGAATCGTCGACAGTTGATATGCAGAAATGCAGATCGATACTGAGCGATGGTTGAAGGGGCACGGCAGGATCAACGAGCACGGGGGGTGAAACAAGGCGGGCGAGACAACAATGGCTGCTGCAGTGAGCGGAGAGGCTAAACAGCTCACCGCCATCGCCAAGGGACACGGTGGTCCCCTTGTTGCGTCCCAAGCTGCCAATTGGTTTCCGCTGGTCCTGAGCTCCCATCGCTCTCCGTCTCCTTTTTCAGCGAGAAGATACTTGGCGTTTCAGTTCAGGCTTCAGGGTTCGCCAAGGATCTGGCGTTCAGCAATGGGCACCAGGCCGCCAGCTGATAACGTGTGGGTTTACGTATGGGCCCAAAGCACAGCACCCCGGAAATGGCCCAGCTCAACCAACAGGCTGCGCGTTACGGCTCGGCCCAGCCCAGTGACGGAAACGAACACAAGGAACGGCAAATTCGGGAGCAAGCCAGACGCTTCCACCGAGACCGGGCAGCCGCCAGCCACCCACCCGTGCGGGGTGTCCCCATGCGGACGCGCGAGGCCTCACCGGGGCTCCGAGCCGCCGACGGCCGGACCCCGCGCGCGCCGCGGCCACGCGCCACCACACCTTCGCGCGGACGATAAAAAACCAGCCGCGTTTCAAACGAACCAACCTACCAACGCCGACGCGGCCACGTCCCCACCCAAAGAAAAAAGAGCAGCGGCCAGAGCCATGGCGGCCACGAGCTCCGCCTCCGTGGCAGCAGCGCTCGCCTCCCTCCCCTTCCCCGCCTCCGCCTCCGCCTCCTCTTCCCGCGCCTCCGCCAGCGGCCACCGCGCCCCGAGGCCCTTCAGGGCCGCCACCATCAGATGCTCCAGCGCGTCGCCGAACCTGTCCCAGGATGCTCCGTCGCCGGCGCCGCCCAAGCCCCAGATCGAGCTCGAGTTCGTCGGGGTAAGCCTCTCCTTAATTAGCACTCATCACATAATCTGGAAATGCAATTCTCTTGTTTGTGCTGGGTGGGTTGTTGAGTCTGGTGCGGCCGTTGATGTTCGTGTTCGGTTGGGCGTGCGATTAGCCGAAGCCGGGTGCGGACGGCTCCTACCCGGTGGACCGGGCGGAGGCGGCGAGCGGCGAGAAGCTCCTCCGCGACGTCATGAACGAGAACAAGATCGAGCTCTACGCCGCATACGTGGGTCTCCCTTGCTTTCCTCAGCTTTCTCGTCAGATTTTTGTCACCGCAGCATAGTCTAACAGAGAGTGGCCTTGCTGTTTTGCAGGGTAAGGTGATGAACTGCGGCGGCGGCGGAAGCTGCGGCACTTGCATCGTCGAGGTACTTGCTCTCCTCCCTAAGCGACAGCATGTGTTGTTCTTGTTTCACTGTCTTGCCACGAGTGGTGTGATTATGACCTGAAGTGAATCTGAAATGATTGTAACTGAGAATGGACATTGTGATCTGCAACTGGATTAACCCAAAGGTTGGGTATTGTGAATTTACAGATCCTCGATGGAAAGGAGCTCCTGAATGAAAGGACGAACACCGAGAACCGGTACCTGAAGAAGGTAGGCAGTCTTCACTCTTCAGTTCGCTCAATTGCGCACCAGTGCTTCTATTGTTCTTCTGGTTCTGGAGTCTGCAATTAGCTGCTTTGGAATTTACATGCAAATGAGTTGTCAGTTTTTTTAGGAAACGGAAAGTGTTTCTGGCCTCTGGGACAAAGGAGTTGTGAGTTAACCGTGCTCTTTTCGTTTCTCTGTCTGACAGAAACCGGAGTCATGGAGGCTAGCTTGTCAGACTATTGTAGGCAACAAAGAGAACTCCGGCAAGGCATGTTTCATCAACCCCACCCCTTTTGCACTTAACTCTGAACGTGTTGTAGACACTGGACCTATTCTTTTCCATCACAAACTTAACTACTATGCCAAATTAAACTGGGCCCACCTATGTGCAGCTACTCACCATTTTTTTTCAAAGGTGCTATGCATAATGCACAATTTGTCTATGAAGTACTTGACCATTTGCACTGCTATGTCTTTAGGTTGTGGTCCAACGGCTGCCCCAGTGGAAGAAATGATTGTGCGGCACCACACTACTCGATGTACTGAGAGTCTGATAGCATGTGGTCATCAAGCTGTATCTGACTAAATGTCATGCACTGTGCACTAGTGAAGAGAAAGTATTGCCTCATCACAGCGCTTGTAATCAGTTCTCTGATACGTACTTTGCAAGTTTGGGCTTCGGCCCACAAGTATATCGCTGTAGAATTCATGTGCAGTACATGTTAGTGCTAGTCTTTTCGAAACAAAAATGCGAAGGCAGGGCATTACAGTCTTTTTAAACGTGTCTTTTCTGCGTGTTCCTCGACGTGAAGATATGACTTCTTAACCTGAACGTGTATAGTCCCTACTAAGCGTAGTAGGTGGCATTCTGTTACTCCATTTACGCTGGGAACCTTAAAACTGAAGGGGGTTTGAATTCCAGTTCAACTCATGCTAAAGCCAACTCCATTTACTGTTGGAGATGCTCTAAACCATGAGCACCAGTATTACAGTTGCTCAGGCTGCTTCAGCAATACCAACTCTTTTCTATCCCCTTTGTCATGACTCATGAGAAACAATGTGGCATTCTAGAGAGACAGAATGCGGCGATTCTGAAAATTGTCCCATGGTCAAACAGCGTAGGGTGATGGGTTTAGTGGGTGTGGTGCGTTTCTGTCAATCTGCAAAAGTGATCGTTTATCCACGAATAGCTTCGTGTGCTTTGTGAGATTGGTTTTCAAACAAGTATTATAAAACACGTTGTAAAGTCACACAACAATCCGTTGTAGTCTAGCTGGTTAGGATACTCGGCTCTCACCCGAGAGACCCGGGTTCGAGTCCCGGCAACGGAAATTTTTGAACACCGCAGGTGTTTATTGCCATTCCTACGTTTTTACTTATTTTTTGGAACACCAGGTATGTCATCACCATCCTAACCTTTTCATTTGGAAGAATCCATGACCATTTTGGAACTAAATTGCACTTAATGGTTCCACATATCAGTCAGCCTTATGGCCTTATTGCCAAAATCAACCATATAGGAGAGCTGAAAGTGAAATTTAATTGTAGGGCACTTGCTCATCCATAGGCAGGCAAGGATACATGTAAAGAGTGAGAGCACTCAGCAGTCTTGAATTACAGGTATGCTTGCCTTGAGAGCATAAACATATGAAAATAGTTACAACTTACAACACTGATTACTCATACTGACAAATGGAAAAATAAACAAGAGCAAAATAACAAACGCTACACTAGCTGCACTTCGCCAAAAGGGTGAAGAGCACCGTTGATTCTCCAGCGTGCATAAGGCATAAGCTAGATCAGGGTGGCGATCATATTTGCTGACAGCTGGTGTCCCACTAGGATGGCTGTATGGCCGGTCACTGGCTGGAAAGCTGCAGCTGACTCGAGCTTCTCCCAGGTCAGCTTCCGCTTCACTTCTAACGAAGCTCGCTTTTCTTCGTCCTCCTTGTACTTATCCAGGCATGACGAGAAGAGATCCTCGTCCATCTCAGAAAACATCTTCTTTACATTCATTGTCAGATTAAGGACTGCTTGGTTCCAGTGATTCTGAATATTCTGTTCTAATGCTGGAACAATGAGAGGCACTATCGATTGGCGGTTTTGCGCGATCAAGCTGATAATGTGATCATTGTTCCATACAAAGAGTGCTCTTTCAGCAACCTGAAACAATACAACTTGTTACGGCAATGTCAAGTTGACAACAACAGCAACAAACAAAGTCACCAACAAGGATTTGTTAAGGCAACAACCAGGATAAAAAAAGAAAACAGCAAAAGAAACCTTAAAGACCAGGATAGCCTAACGTGCTTTATATTGAGATCATTTCTGTGCTTAATGCTGGTCCAAATGACTGATGTTTGCCATATTAAACATCATATGGGGGCCCCTATCCGTAGCATGATTAAGTGGTGACATGATTGCCCAACGTTAATGTCCACAATTATTTCAGATCATCAGACAAATGTTATTCATTTGGCATGTTGACAAGTTATATCCTACAAACGTTAGGCATGAAGGGAGTAAAATAACCTGGCTGTCAGAATCAGGGATGACCAGCAAATGTATTTGTGATCATGAATCACCAAAAATAAGATTAGGTTTGTCGTACAAGTGGTAGGAACTACTATAGTAAACACATAAATATCAAAATACAACAGTTAATCTAGAATGATCCTAATTCCATATGGCAATTGGGTTACTAAAATGCATATTGCAACAAACAACTGAACATTTGCTAGATTAGATTTATCGGGGTAAGTTACCTGGAAGTGAGAGCTGGTGATGCAATGAGCAATCCGCCGAAACAATGGAACCATACATTTCTGAAATTCTGCCTGGCTGGTAGACTCCAAGATCTCTTCAATCTCACTCAGAAACATCACTTCCTTCTGACAATTTGTTATTGGCCAATATCTTAACAAACCAATTATTACTGAGCTTGCAAGCTTCGGGTCCTTTTCGAGAAACTGTGTCACACAGTAGGTCAACTGCTGGAGATACAAACCAACTGATTTTGGTTTGTGTAAAGGAATCAAAACTCTCCAAAGAAAGATCTTGTGTTCTTCCTTCAAAGGCAATGCAAAGCCACTAATGACACTGCCAAAGACTTCCAGCAGCTCAGCAATCCCATTATGCCGATCAGTCTCAAAGACAAACTGGTAGAATATATTGCTCACTGCTTTGCGGATGAAAGGACGGTGTACCATGAACTTCCCATATATCCTGTGCAGAATAGTCTTCAAACAATCCCTTTCTCTTGGATCCTCAGAATCAAGAAGATTAAGGAGCTTCACAATGAATGAGTGATCAAAGTGCCTCTTCCCTACCTTCGCATCCAAGGATGAGGATCCAATAAATTTCAGTAGTAGCTCATATACAAGCTGCAGATGGCACCATGCGGGATCAAACATCGGCTCATCCTCATCACCCTCACCACCACCAGATGAACCAGACCTGTAATTAGGAGGGAACGCCCGGAACAGGTTGATGGCACACATCCTAGCACAGGCAGCAATCGCCGCCTCTGAGAAGCGAGCACTGCTAGATTCAACAAACTCTATAAGATCCAGCAATGCCTGCCTTTTGATATCCTTCTCCACCGAACTCTTGTTCGGGTCTGAGAAATCAAAGACAACACAGCACAGGCTCAACTTGCTCACAAACAGGTTCTGCTTCTCCGAGTTTGGGACATCCTTGAAGGAAACCAACGGCTCAATGCCAGCCACAACACTTGAGGGGAAGACGGCAGATGACATGCGCCTAATGGCGGAAGCCGGGCGGCCAGGCGGAATGCTTCCACAGCTGGTCGTGCGCTGTATCCCGGTGCCATTGCTGCACTGACCTGAGTCCCCGGAGGCCGAGGACTTCCGGGGCAGCTTGCTGAGAAATTGTTTCCACATCTTCGACAAAAACCCCTTTTTTCACACCAACACCATGGCAACAGTAGAGCTTGCCGCCAATACACCAAGATTAGCACAGGATGGAGCAAGAACCAGCGCTACTAACCAAAAAGATCCAACTCTACTCTAATGCGATAGCCAGACACTTCCGAGGAAACAAGCTTAGCTTTTGTCACAGAAGAGCACAATCCGGGAAATGCAGCTAAATGTGGACCATGCAGATGCAAAACTGAATCGAAGAAAACCACGAACAACCTCAAATGCCACCAAAGATGGGACAGACCAGCCTTGAAATCTCGAACAAGAAGGGGAGGGGGAAATGGCAGCTGCCAACCCCGAGCTAGAGCCGAGAGGTCACCACGGAGAGCTCGGCTTCGCTCGGATCTGGAGCTTCAGGCCACGCGCTCGCCGGATCCAGGCGCCGTGCCGTGGCCGCCGCGGCAGATGGAGGAGCGGAGACGGGAGCTACAGGACGACGGGCCTGGGAGGCATTGGGAACCGGATCGAAATCTGCAGCGCCGCGCTTTGTCCGCTTCTCGGGAGGGGGAGAGTGAGGAGCAGAGGGGCCGAGGGAGAGGGGGAGCGGGATGCGAAGGGGAGTGGAAGGGAAGGGCCTGCTTGCTGTTTCGTGCGGGAAATGGTTTGTTTATCACGGGGCATGTACGGACAAGGCCATTTATGCCGCCATCGCGATGTACGGCTCACGAGGCCCGTGCTGATTAGCAAATCACCCCAAATCCGGGGCTTTCTTAAAGCCAGAATCCTGGCTTTACTTCGAAATCAACAGTTCAACACTACACCGATGATTAGCCCGACGTGATTGTGGGAAACCGCAGGGGCCCATGTGCAAACGGGTAGGCTTTAATCGGCGTCCTTGTCCTTGGGCACGGGACCGGCCGGCGATCGGGCGCTTTAATTCGAAAGGCCGTGGCTGGTCACGGGCGGGGACGGGGAGATCCCGGCCGTCCGCCGGATCGGGGGAGGCGCGCGACCCCGCACGGACGGGGGCAGGAAGGATGGACGGCCGCGCCCACGTCGCCCGTGACCTCAGCACACGGCGGTGGGGCACCGGCGGTAAGATAGGCGGTGACGGCACGGGTACTCGCCGGACCGGCCCGTGCGGCTCCGTCGCTGTCTCGCCGCAGGGTGTGCTGCCGGGCTGCAGCGGCCAGACCGTCCGCGGGGCTCGGCGTCGGGAGGGAGAATGAGATGGGTGTAGATCACCAGACACACGGCATGTGCGGCGGCCTGAAGCATGGTCCGCTACGGCAGGAGACGCATCTATCCGTGATACGTCATAAACACAGTGCGAGTACCTCTCTCTCGGTTCGGATTTTTCGGGTATGCGGTGAAAACAACAGTGACAAGAATTGAGTTACTGATGCAAAACCACCCCAAGAGGCCGAGACCAAGAGTGAAAGCAAGTCAACAGCTACGCCGCGGATTGTGTTATACATGCGGCCCCTCAAAAAATATAAATAAAAAGCTGCCGATGGAGTTTGATGAGTGGCGGCCAAAGTTCAAACTCGTTCAACTCCAGAATTTTCAAAATCCAAACTCCTCCAGCATTTTTCAGTTCCGACCATCCTGGCTTTGGTCCGGTCCTCCACCCACGCGGCTGTACCTCCATCGTACATTCGTGCTCGCAAAAAAGAGGGCATGATCCGTGTTAATTGCCTCATCAGCGGCAGCATGGTCCTCGTACCAGCTGTGATCCTGGTGGGTTAAGCTACGGCCACAGTGCGCTATACAAAAGGCAGGATACACAGTTGTCCAAAAATGACCTAGCGCCCGGTGCACTGTTCTATCATACACATTAAATGAATCCCCTCTGCTCTATAATATAGCTACTTCTAGAGATTAAGGATGGCGAGTAAATGTCTATATTACCTTTTTTTTAAGTTACCATACACTAATTAGGAGTAATTATAACTTTTCTATTTAGCTTCCATGCAAATCTGCATACCATAATTAATTTGCATACAAGGAGGAGCATTTTAGACCTCGTATAAAAAACTCACTTAGGAACTTATAAGATAAAATTTGAATACTTAAAATAGCTATATTTTGGTACGGAGAGAGTAGAATTTTTGCAAGGCATGTCACAAATCAGTGAAGATGTAGCTTGAGCACTGGGACTAGGCCCGCCGTAAGGCTGTTCCCACGATTTCAAGAAAGTACGGCATCACTAAACATGTTGGGTTGATGAATAAAACACAACCTCTAATACATAATTACATTCCTGCATAGTATTTGCGAAACCATTTACTAGGGGAGGGGAATTCATTTCCGTGTCTAGAATATGATGAAATGATTTAGTTACGGTGAGGATTCGTTTCATTTCCTATCAGTTTATCATATATGACATACTATTTAATGAGATCGAAACTCTTGTAAATGTCTAATTAACTACTTATTGGGATGCCTATCAATCAGCAGCGACCATTTTTTATTATTTTACCAAACATGGACAAATCCAAGCGACAGCGAACAGAAATGTCTAAGAAATAGCATATCACTAGGAAAGTACGTCATGGGGGCGTTCAAGTTAAATCATTTTAACCAAGTGCCTTTGCAACACCAGCAGAACATGGAAAAGGGGAACACGACGAGAAGAAAGTGTGGACGGTTGTAGTACTGGGTCGTCGTCAGTTACAGCTAGCATGCTGTGCTTATCGAAAGTCAGCCCAGCCCATTCCGGTACGCTGTCCTCGCCTAGGCCCAACTAGTAGCACAAAAGCCTTTTCCAAATTCTACCTAATAAAGGGTCAAAAAAATTAGAGTAAAATACATGAATGACCGTTGTAATTGTCTTTGTGTTTCAATTTAACCATCATATTCAGAAAAGTGTAAATCATAGCCATTAAACCGGTGCAGCTGTACAGATACGGTCATTAGATCCTTAATCACACACATTTTGATGATATGGATTAAGTTTAGCTATGCCTAATCATCCAAAGTGGCCCTTGAGCGGGTGAGCGTGTGTGAAGATGATATTTGGTTGATTTAATCATCGTATTGCCTGTCACCCTATGTTTGCATATGATGAGTGACTGCTCTCTATCTAGAATAATTAGAAGGGGCAATAGAGGGTGGTTATAGGTGGAAGAACTAAGGATGGGAGGGGCATAAATGGAAAACAAAAGGTAAAAGGAAACATGTTTGTTGTGATTTGGCCACCATTAGACTTACATACACTACACCGTACAAAAGACATACATACACTACATCATACAAATACGTAAAATTATGGGCCTCAATGACCATATTCTTACACTCAGACAAGCTTGGTGGCCATGATTTATACTTTTCTAAGTATGATGACCAAATTGATACACATTGACGAATACAATGACCATTCATACATTCTACTCAAAAAAATTAAAAAGTGTCGCCATTGCCTGGGATCGAACCCAGGTCGCCCGCGTGACAGGCGGGAATACCACAACTATACTACAACGATCAGGTTGGTTAAGGCAACCATGTAAACATAAATATCCGAATTCTCCAATTACGGAGTTGATAGATCACGTAACGCGCTGCTACACCCTGGCTGCCAGATTGCCTCATTGCTTGAAGCACAATTGAGCGGCAATGCGGCGTGCAACGGGCAGGTTTCACAGCGAGTCGTGTCTACTGCCGTCCATTGGCCTCGTCGCGTTGACCTTCCGCAGGCGCCGCCAGCCGTAACGTGCCGGCAACGCCCGGGCCCTGCTACCCGCCGCGGCCTCTCGCCGTACGAGACCGCACGCGGCACGCCCCGACCGGCGGCCGCCCCCGGCCCCTCAACTCTGCGACGCCGCAGCGCAGGGCAGCCAGAACCGAGCAAAGCGCCACTCCGCCCGCGCACGCCGCGCGCGCGCGTCTGGTGTGGTGTGCCGTCCCGCGCGGCGGCGGCGGCAGGGGCACGGCACGGTCCTCGCCCCCGCCCCCGCCCCGTCCCGTCCCGTCGCGCGGCGCACCTTAACGCCGCTGCGAGCCTGCGACCGTGAGGGGCGGCAGCAGCATCTCGCGGATCACACGTCTTGTCCGCGCTGCCATGCCAGCCACTGACGCCCGCGTCACATCCATGCCGGCTGCTGCCGCCGCTGCCGCCGGTCCGGTGCCCTCCCCCCTTGTCCAACGCTTTTTTTTTACTCGCGCACCGCAGTGTACGTCGCCCGCTTTTGGCAGCAAAGCATCACGGCAAGCGCCTAGGTTTACCTCGTCCGTTCCAAGCACTGTACATTTGGATGTACTGCGTCGAGCTGAGCTGGAGTACCGAGTACCCGGTAATTTTTGAAAGCAAAGCGTGAGGCAGCTCTGCTCGATCGACGGAGTCCACGTTTCACGGCCGTTGCCCCTGCTGGGGGTGCAGGATTGCTGGGGCGGCGGAGACGGCAACCAGACGCCCAGCCAGCCATCCGGCACCGGCAGCCGCAGCCCGAGCCCTGCTGCGCATTTGCTGCGGCACCGGCACCGTTGACTCTGCCCAGAGCTGCGCGCCATGCCGCCATGCATGGCATGCACGCATGATCTTTCCGGGGTACACTGCACAGTGCGCGCTCGGGGCAGAACCGCGGAACAGGGCTAGCTTGCCACTAGTAAACACTTTGTCCCGGCGACGGCGAGGCCCGTACCTGGAGCGCGCGCAGTATTGGACTTGGACAGGACCATGCGGCGCCAGACCGCGGCAGAGACGACAGACGATGTACCCTGCCAGTGTGCCAGCCACCTACACGCACCGTGCATGGAATACTCTGCTTGATTAGGAGTGGCAAATACTCCACTCCACCGCATAATCTGCGTCAAGCTTCATACAAATCTTTTTTTTAGAGTTTAAGGGGTGACAACCCGTCTTAACTATAAGCCAAGACCAAAACAGTTTACAGCGCTGAGAAGGGGGTGCCATTCCACAGTTTTAGAGCTCAGGGAACAAAAAAAAGCAAAAGCCGAGCCTCTCAAGACGAGAAAAGCAAGAGCTGAGAACTAAAGACAGCACTGAAGCAACTGAAGAAACTAAATCTAAAAAACGCTCCCCACTCCTGGCAGGAAACAAGGACACTTCAGGCAGATAGCATCACCAGGTCGCCACCATCTTTCAGCATGTCTTCTTCGTAGAGCTTCCGCAGATCTTCAGGCAGTTTCTCCATATCCCAGGAGAACTCGTACAGTCTCCAAGTTGACAGTGAGGAGGGCGCAATGCCTCTAGTCAGCCAGTAATCCTCCCAGGTCTGCATGCTATCTCTTTTAGCTTTCCTATACTTCCACATAAGTTGCTCTTCTTTTCGGCAGGGCATAGAATTGTCCAATTGTGTGGCATCACCACAATAGCCATGAGCAGTGTTTCCACACTTCTCCAGCATGCATTCTGAAAGCATAAATCATTTCTTAGTTTCCACAAACTCCATAAAGTAGCAGAAGACAGCATATTATGGACTAGAAATTTCTTGTTCCTAAGCCAGCGACTCCCTACAGATTCAAAACTATTCCCTAAGTTAGTGTTTAAGGCTTCAGAAACACTCTTCCAGAGCTGTCTAGCTACCACACAATCAAAGAAAAGGTGCTGAGAGGTTTCTAGCTCAGCTTCATACAAATCTAATACTACATTGCTGGAGAAAAGGAAATTCAGGTTGAAAATGAAAGTGCAGAGGGAGAACTGGAAGAAGTGAGGAGCATGGTGAAGTACTGGTATTCTTCAGGATCCGTCAGTCCCGTCAGCGGGCACCGTACCGTCGTCGGCACGCCAGGATACTTCCAAGCAACACGCCTGCCCCGTCGCTCTCCGTGGTGGGTTGTCGGGTAGCGCCGTGCGGGCATACGTGACGCGTGGATCAGAGCACGAAGAAGAGCCTGCCGCTGCCGGGGCGGGGACCCTACTGCGTGGCCGTCGCTCCGTGAGTTAGTGGTGTCAAGCTCAAGCGTCAGTCCGCCTCCATCGCCGCGCATGTCGCCCCGGCCCAGCACCCTGCTGCCGGCCGGCCGCGGCGAGCTCCAATCATCCGAGAAGATGAGAACAATCCCCAATCCATCCAACGTTCCTCCTGGTCGCTCGTCTCGAGCTCCAGAGGGAGGGTATCAACTGCCAAGAGGTAGGAGTTAGGTTTTTCTCTGTGAGCACGGGCACCGGCACAGGGCGCGGGGCGGACATGGGCGAAAGGCCAGACAAGATAACAACAGGACGAGCGGGCACGGCGGCTGGCGGCTGCTTCCATCCGTCGTCTCCGATCCATCCGTCCCCGCCCGAGGTGAGGGCGCGAGGCCACCGGCAGGTCCAGCGGCGGCGACAGCGAGGCGGGGCGTAGTGCTGTCACAGCGATTAAAAGCAAAAGCGTAAAGCGGGCACCGGCAGCGGCAGTAGGATGAGGCCATGAGGGCTCGAGGGGCGGGGGATCGGAGCACGGGCGTCGCATGCATGCATGGACGAGCAGGCAGGCAGGCCCCTGCACAGCCGCTGAATATTCCCTGCACCAGCCATTAACCGCCAGAGTTCGGAGGAGGCGACGACAAAGCCCGGGCGACGCAGCCACAGTAACCCAGCGCTACTGCTCTGCCCTAGAGCATGGCGCCGTTGCCTCGCCTCGCCACTCGCCTCCCCGGGCGCGCCGGGCCGGCCCCTGCCCTGCCTGCCATCGCCTTGCCTAGCGTGGAGGTCTGCTCTGCGCGGCTGCTGTGCCACCAAGGTCTCGGTCTAGGCCTCCATGGCATCAAGCAAGGGGCGTGAGCAAAGGGAACCCGGGAAGAGAAGCAGTGGGAGGAGGATGGACGCGCCGCGTCGCCTTGAATTGATGCGTGGGCATCCGCGACCAGAGGGATTGCGGCCGGTAGAGTAGCACCGTAGCAGTAGCCAGTAGGCGCCTCGATCGTTAGGATTCAGAATTCTGAAACTGCTCTGACGGCTTTGCTGAATTGCTGTGGCTGTGGGCACAGTAGTAAGGGTGGGTTTGGCGGAGGTCGCGGAGCTGATTCTATCATAAATTCAGCAGAAAACTTTGTCAAACAGTTTTCCAGAGAGAAGTGATTCTCTGCTGATTCTGTGGAGTGATTATCTAAAATGGATTAAAAATCTGGAAGCTGGAAAAAGTAACTTCAGACTCCTAATTTTATAAAATAAAGTGATTCTCCATCCTGATTTTAAGAGTTTATGCTAGAAAATCAAAGAGTCATTTTCAGCTATAGAATCACTTCTCTTAGAGAATCACCTCCCATAAAGAATCAGAATCAATTGGAGCTCTACCCTAAAATTGAACGAACCCTCTCTTTTCTTTCTTTTTTGGATGAGCTTGCAGAGACACGTTACCGAGCAAATTTTACCAGCATTGTGCAACATACTGTAGCCTTCTTTTTGGTCTATGTATTAATAGAGAAGGTGAAATGCACAAAAACAACAACAATTGAGGACATATAAAGCTTCTTGGAGCATGCGTAAACCATTTCTTGGATACATAGAGAAAATCAGAGAAACTAAGCACATTTCCGTCCAGAAGAGTGATAAAAGTGCTTCACTGCTTCTGCTTCTGAGTTTCCTTTTTTCAAGTTACAGGGACAAAATAAACCGGTCCATTATGCCCATTATGCATTGCAACAACACCAACATTACACTGTCAGAGTTCAGGTTTCCAAAGCAAACTCAGTACAACATTGCTTCTGAGCTTTACCAAGTGAAAAGAAAACTAGCAGACTCGAGAATCTAGCGCTTTTACCCCAACTTCCAGCTGTTCGGCACTTGGTTCTACTCCTGCAACTAATTCTCAACAAAATATTTGCATCGCAGGACCCAAATAAAAAGCGCTTCTGAATATGAATTCGAGACTCGAGAGAGGTACCGACCAAGCGCACTGCGTATCAGCGCTGATGGACTCATATCAAGAGAGGAGACCAAGATATGTACGAGTACCTGCTGTCTTTTCCTGAAAGTTTTCTACCAGCATGGAACACAATGCAAGATCACAGAGACTACAAGGCATCACAAAATGCAACCGCTGCATTCCCAACTTGGTACTGCCTCTACCAATATTATTATTACATCGCTTAGAGGACCATTGAGATCTCCTGGCATTGCGAGCACGCACCTAGCCAAGCACACCGCATCCGATCCTCTCAGAATAGCAGAAGCAGAGAAGAAGAGGGCGGAGAAAAAGAGGAGGGAAAAATGATGTAGCTAGGAAAGCTAGATTAGTAGTAGCTGCTAGTTAAGATACCTAAGAGAGAGAGATATATATATCTCGGACCATCAAGCCTCAATTCCCCACGAAGCTCACACCATCTGCGTCGTCTTCCTCCCCGTGCTCAGCTCGCGGGCCGAGCGAGCGCGAGGTCCAGCCGGCAGTGGGAGCCGAAGGCGGCGCACCCTTCTCCCCTATCTGTGCGGCCTTCCGTCCGGCTCCTCTCCTCTGTCGCCGCACATTGGCCAGGTACTCCTTCTAGAGCTCGCCCTGAACTCCATTCCGACAAGGGGACGGCGAGGGGAAGCAAGAACGGCTAGCTGCTGCTGGCTGTGTCTTCCAGAGAGTGAGCTTACTGGGAGGGAGGGCTGGAGGCTTGGCGGCTTGCAAGAGAGAGAGAACGAGAGAGCAGGGGAAGGGAAGGAAGCCAAGAGACTGAAGAACAGAGTGGTGCTTATATACAGAGGCTCCTCACATGGCTGGTGGCTGCGAGGGCTGGAGGGGGAAGAAAGCGATTGGTTTAACAATGGGCCGTGGCATCGTGGGGGCATGGAGAATGGGAAAGCATGTTTGTGGGGGAACGCCAAAACGCACTTGCACGCCTTTCGAGGCGTGTTGGGGGCGGTAAACAAGAGAGAGAAAACACACACACTAGTACTAAACTGAATCTGAACGGACAACGGAGCGTGTTGCGCTGGTGATTTTTTTTTCCCTTTCTTCTCCAATGTGCAGCAGCAAGCAGCACACTGATTACTGCCACTGAAGTGCTGGGCCATGAGGCATGTGTGCGCCTGTTGTTGGTGCAGGGAGAAATGGACCTTACATGGAGGGAGGTGAGGGAGGAGAGGGACAGGGGAAAGGGGTGGAATGGGCTTTCTGTTTGACTGCCTTGTCGAGCTGCCTCCTCCTCCCTCTTTGCTTGCTTTTATAGTGCTAAAGGGAAATATACTTTTCTGTCCTTGTGGCGCTGCCATGATCAAAATGATTGAAGAATGAGGAAACGGTATAATTGCGGCCAGAAAAGTCCTCATGATTATCGGGCAAACCGGTCAAAGAATTGAACCGGCAGAACGCATGGACTGAATTCTATACATTGGAAGAGATGGATACATGTATGTTTATGCTTCCAGGTCACTGTCAGTGCACTTCTGAGATCTAGCTGAAGAACACCAATACTGAACAAAAAAAATCAAAATAGCTGAATTATGAACGCTCTCTTGAAGGTTCGTAGTTTTTGCCAGTGCTTTGGAATAATAGTTTGGATGAGTTTTTAGCTCATGTCCTTTTTCTTTTCGACACAACAAAAGTTGAGAGCTACTTCTCTGCAAAGAAAACTGCATGCAGATAAATGTGAGCGTTGCTTGTGGTCTACTACTTCTGTAGATGCTTGATATGTTACTTTATTTATCGATGTGAATGGGTCACTCGACCTAACAAGATGGCGAACTTACCTGCCGAGCTATACGACTAGCTGCATGCATGAGGATGAAGCAAACAATAAGTAATCCATGATGATTCACTTTCGTGCGGACAGGGATCACTTCATTAAAGGATAACCCATTGGCCTGTCAATGGTGCAGCTTCCATCTGTCGGATTAGTAGGGTTTAGGGTTTGTTAAAGGGGGATTAGGCCTCAGCTTAACCGCACTTCCCATGTGCGATGCACTTAGCTTAGCGTCTCCTCGCTTAATCGGCCGTGGAAGCTTCACTCCCTTTCTCTCTCCTAGTCTCCTCTGACTCTCTCTCACTCCATCTCTCTCTTTCTCTCTACCCATTCCCAGCATGCAAAGTAGAGGTAACATGCGTGTTAACGTTGTCAGAGGAACGGTCCCAGTCTTATGCAACTTTATAACCTTCCTTTGCTTTGTTAATGATTTTCCCCAAAAGCGGCCGGCTGGTGTAGAATAGGATTCTCCCCGTGATAGAAGAGGGCGAGGCTTGTTTACAGGCAGTTTTGATGACTTTCATGCAACGGCGCCATTGAGGACAGGAGAGACGCCTCAAATGGATGGGAGTGTTGGTGCGTGTGGTAGTGCTTCTTTGCAGGTCTCGAGGGACGAGAAAAACAATGGGCTCGCCGTGGACGACGAAGTCATGATCCACAGCTGCTTGCTTCAGAAACAAGACGAAGAAAAAAAGGTCTGAGGCCCAGAGCTGCCGTGAGCTACATCAAGGTGCTCATCATGTCCAATACAATACTGCCGCTGTTCGTCAGAAAGAAAATGAAAAGGACAACACATAATCGCATGTTTTTGTCAAAAAGGTAAACAATAATCCCAACCTGCTGCCGTTGTGAGTTTCAGAGTCTGTGCGTGCGTCTCAGCTAGGCAGATCGACATGCAGCAATGCATGAACTGGTGGCAGCAATAAACGCATCCTTTTAAGATACATCTACTCCTGGTAAGCCGCATTCATAAACATGGACCATCACAAATGGAGTTCCTATCAGAGGCCGGAAAGCTTCAGCTGGTGCTCAAATTTGATGGATTCTTCTATTTCAAAAAAAAAATGATAGATTCTCTCTCACACTCTTTCGAAAGACTCCGAAGGCTGGCCGCTTGCATTGGCTGGTGCTAGTGCTGCCGGGCTGCTGGCCACTGCCGGCGGGCATGCACTGACCCTGCGAGGCTGCCAACGTGTACGTCTGTTCTCTTGTCTTCGGGTTGGTGATCAACTTTAGGATGCATGCATGCATGCATGAGCATGGCTGCGTGACACAGCAGCAGCAGCAGCAGCAGGAGGAGGAGGAGGAGGAGGAGGGAAAGGAAGCTTGATTTTTCAGCTGGCGACGAGCAGAAAACGAAAGGGGAGGCTTCCTTTGCCCAACACCCTTTTTTCTCTTCGTTTGGTGGCCAGGAATGTGCACGCGAAGTGGTGCTGTGCGGCCGTGTAGCCCAGTAAAGCAAAGCAGAGCATCTCCCTCCTTTTGTTCGCTTGTGTCTGGTGTCCTCCTCTTGTTGTTTTGTTTTCTTTCCGGGAGAAGCGTGGCTCAAAAGGAAATGCTGTACCACCGAGAGCAAAATGTGATTCATTCTGCCGGGTCTTTTTGTAACTAGGCGATACACACTGATATGCAAGCAGCACAGTTCAACATGTCCGCAAAGTGTCAACGAAGACTGAAGAGTGAAAGTGGAAGAACACCAACTACTGTCACATGGAAGTCTTGGGATTGAATGTGAAAGACAACGGAGCAGATAAGGTAGAAAAATAGGCAGCGAGATGGCAGCAGTGTAGATTACTGAGAGCCCTTTTTCTGCTCAATTCATGATCGGCAAAATCTGTTCACCGAAAGGAGCCCATCATACCTGTCTGCCACGCCCGCCCAATGCCTCTCGGGCATCACCGGCCGCTTTGCTCTGTCAGCCGCAGGCAGAGAGGTCGTCTGCATGCTAAAGCGGCCAGCGCAGACGTGAAGCAAACGTTCAAAAAATCAACCCCCCGTCGCCTTTTTCGCGCCGGCGAACGTCGTCGACCGCTGCGGCGGCGAATGAGCGGCCAGCGCGCGCGACGGGCGTGCATGCTCCTGTCGTCCACGCTCGACATACGTCAGGAGCACGTAACCGCCTTTTGCTCCGTCGTTCTCTCTTGGAAGCCAAGGAAGATGGAAGGGAAACCTGGAGGACGGCCGGGCCGGGCAGGGGGCCACGCGTGGCGGCGGCGTGCTGGAATAGGATGACCGGGGCGCGGCGGAGCCGGCGGAGGGGGAGGGGGAGGAGGAAAAGGCGGTGCTCGCGAGTCGCGAGCTCGGCGCGAGGGGAGCGGAGTAAAATAAGCCCAATCATTGGGCGCTCAACCGCGGTCCACGTCCGCGGCCCGGCGCTGCCGGCCCGGCGCGCGACACGGCGAGCGGCGCGTGCGGCGGCGCGCGGGCGGGTCCCCCGGTTCCGCCGCCCCGAGCGAGAGGGCGCACGCGCGCGCGTGGAGGGCACTGGGGCTTCGGTGTTGGTGGTGGTGGCCTACTGGCGTTGGGCGGCCGGGGGCCGGCCGGCTCTGGTGGGCGGTGGGTGCCCCGTGCCGCCCGGCCGTGATCCCGCCCGGTCCGGCCACTGTTGGTGATGCGAGTGCGAGTGGTCCGTCCCCTCCCGCTTTCCCGCACGTCCCTTTGCCCGTGCCTGCCGAGCGCGCAGGCGCGCACAAGCCGGCAAGCCGCGGCCGCACCGGCATGCGAAGAAGTTCGTCCATGCTGTAACCTTTGGTGGGCCGAAGGACTCTGGCGGACGCATCGCTGGATGGCCGGCCCAAAGGCAAGACGGGGAGAATAAACTCGGAGCCCACCGCAATGGACGGGGAGAAGAGAGGAAGGCTAGCAGAGTAGCAGCTGATGATGTGGGTTTAGTACCACATCGGGGAGCAGTGGAGACGGGATGACGGGGTGCGCTACAAGAGGAAGGGCAGCGGCACCGATCCGAAGCACGCAGCTGCGTGGTGGGCACAGAGCGAACTATTCTTTCGCCTTTTACTAAAGAATACCGTGCGCTCGCCACACTTAGCAGCATACGCCAATTTTTTGAGGGCGATCTCCTATTTAAGGAGGGCGCCAGCAAAACAAATTCAATTTTTTTTCAGTTTCAAAAGTTTGTCAATAGTTAAATTGTAACGCTTTTGTAGATCTTGGTTTATTGTAATGTAAGTTTTATGAGTGTTGTCCTGTCCTATGATAGCAACAAATTAAATTCAAAATTATGTGATTCTGAATCTGTGTAGAGTACATTAACAGAACCGCGGGACGAAATAATTAAGTATGGTTAAAATAGCGAACGAGGGAATGTGAACAATATTTCGCAGATTCGATGATCCTTGACAGTGGCTGCAGCAAACCAGACCGAGCTTCTTACTTACACTGGAAGATACAAGAGTACACAGAGACGCAAGCCTTAAACAACAAAAGCTTCTTCCATTGCCCAAATCAGAAGACATACTGGTATAACATTGCTATGACAAATCTGAACATTATCGTGACGTGCTACTGGCTAATAGTAAGATTTTCCATCTCGTCCACCACATCATCAGCTAACTCGGCCTCCAGAGATCCAAGGCACTTCTCGAATCCTTCAAGGGCTGCAAAGGCGTTCGCAGGTGAGCTACCAAGGTGTCCTATTTCCTTGCGCATTCCATTGATGCTATCATACAGTCTTTTTACAGCAAGCTTCATCTCAGATGTATCTTGTGGAGGATATACAGAAGCCCCAAGATCATTGACCTGGTCGGCAATCTCCTTGCAATGGTTCAGCAATTTTTCCATTGGCTCAACTTTGTCCTCGTTAGACCCATTCTTGTTACCTGTGCTCTTGAGCAAACCAGTAATGAAACGAATCGCCTCTTTCACTACAACCAGTGAATCAGATACCACAGAGACAACCAACTTAGCAACAGCAACCTCCTCTTCAGTGAAATCATCATCATCCATATCAAGATCAGATATCTCAACTCTATCAGAACAACTCGTGGTGTCAACAGCACCATTGGAAGATTTTTCAGCAGTATTATCACCAGAATCACCAATAGGGAGTTCCTTCATCTCCCGGAGAACATCTTTCAGACACACACCTATCTGGGTCATGGCTCGTCCTATGGCAGTACAGTTTGACGTTGGCACCTTCTTGAGAGCAGCACAGGCTTCCCATACAGTTCCTGTTACCTGGGGTATAGTTGTGTTTCGATCAGGGCTGCGAGATTCTGCATCAGAGTAAAAAAAGGATTGTTAGCCCAACTAAAAATCTTCTGAGGGATTAAAATAAATAAAGCACAAGACTCGAGGTCTGTGAATGTGACATTTGCTTCATTGCTATTTCAGATGTCCTTTACCATGACTAGAATCACAATACAGACACAACTGACACCGATAAAAAGTCACATGCTTCTCCTCCTTCATATATGTGCAATTAAACCAGAAATTTTAAGTCATGTGATTCTTTCATCATCAACATTGCTTTATACCTGATTCTGACTAATAGTTTTCCATATAAAAATCAGTACGGACTTGGGGCATTGTTTTAGACAAATAACAGCACCATATAAGCTTTGGCAGTTTTATACATACCATAAGCAGAAACAGCATGCTTGAACAATGAGAAGCTAGAGTCAACCACGTTCTTTGAAGAACCACAGATGGACTTGTGAAGAGTAGGTCCAGCACCGACCATGCTTCCATGGCAAACCAAAAGGAAACCTTGTAGAATGTTGAAATATGCAACAATGTTCTCCTTCAAGGTCTCTACATTAGGCAAGTCACCACTCCAGAGCATTCCAGCTGCAGAAAAAGACAGGCATCAGCCGTCAAACAGAATCACATAGTGTCAATAAAACATGATTGCTCTACCATAACTGGATAGACTGTTTATATTACCCTAAGAACTAGCTAGAAGCAAATTAACAAATACCAATGCAGGTACCATAGCTAATTTACTACATTCAGCAGAGGAACTATGTACGATCTGGTAACTGCTAAGTTAACTCACCCGAACCTGACTTCCTAAGGAGCACTGATTCAGACAAAAATAAGATTTTCTTCTTCTTTTAACGAATAAAACAAGATTTTCCTAACCTATCAAACTTTAATTCTTGCCCCTGAAATAAACCAGATCAAACACTCCTTATGCACACCAAGAGAAATTCTCAATCAATTCAGCTACATATGCATGCTCTGGCATCAAAGCGCGAGAAACTAAGTACATGAAAATGCTCAATTTTGCACTTACCGACGGTGGCCTGCCTGGAAACCTGGTCGCCGAGCTTAACGACCTCAGACCACTCCGTCCGCTCCAAGCTCCCCGGAACCGCCTCCGCCATCATCTGAAACACGAAGAACGAACAAGCGTCAAGCGTGTGGGCAGCGCGGCTAGGTTCTCGCGTGGGATCGGAGCTGGGACAAGACCATGGTAGGTTGGGGCGTACCTGGAAGGTGTCGTTGATGGTCTGGAGATGCGAATCCAGGAAGCGGGACAGCTCGCCGCCTCCCGCCGCTTTCTTCGCTCGTCCTCCTTTTTTCGACATCGCGGCGGCCGTGGCGGTGGCGCGTCGGGGCCGGGAAGAAGAGGGCGGCGCGAGCGGCGAGGAGGAGCCGACGGGGACAAGAGGCGGCGCCGCGGCGGTGGAAGGGTTTATGCGGTTAGGGCTCGGGCCTCTCGATGTCGGAGTTGCGCGAGCCGCAAGAATCGCATCAAGATTCGTGCGAGAAAGCGTTCTCTCTCTCCAGCGAAACGCGAAAGCGAAGAGTGCTGTTTTGGTTTTGTTTGGACCGTAAAGTCACAAAAGTCCTCCTTCGTGTTCTACTTAAAAAATTTAGTTGATATAATTTATTGTACCACTACAAAAATGACATAGATTTTGCCATATTTTTGCACTGAAACCTAAGCTTTCATAGCAAGCCTAACGTTTCAAGAAATATCGAAATTGCTTTGACTTTACTTAAAAAAACAAAAATGCTCAGACAAACTGAATACCAGCTTTGACTTTACTTAAAAACTAAACTGAACTTTAGAACCCAAACATGGATGATCTTGCTTTATTTGATTAATTAAACCAGATTTTGATGCTGCAGTATTCTCAATTATTCGTCAAATCTCATGAGCTACTGTGACAACTGACAAACCAAGTTCCTGCCAGGAGCTGCAGAAAAATGGGCTCCCCTAATACGTAAGTTACATCACATATCACATATGTACAGCGCCTGTATCCAAAAAAGCAAGCGAGTTTTAAATTGTCCGAGATAAATTCTTGCAATCTATCACAGCTGCTTTCTCCGGAATTTTTGGTGATTCCTCCATGACCATGCAAGCAAGAAAATCACAAGCGCAATCCCCACTGAGCTCCAAAAGATAACCAACCAGGTAGGCATTGGGTCATGAAACAGCCCTGCTCAAATTTGCTGAATGTCAGGCAAACAGTTTGCAAAACATAGTTTTTTTTTCAACTAAATTCATTATCACACACTGGATTGTCAATGCTATATCTGACAAGAAAGTTGAAAAGAGGAAGCTCACCATGCCCAAACTTCATGCAGATAAGTAGCTCCACTATGCAAATAGCCAGAGAGAGCCAACAAAAGGCTCCAACCTTCTTCACTGGTTTGCTGTGATGATCAAAACCAAGGTCAATCATCAATTATCCAACAAGAAAGCGTAATACTGTGCATGCGTGCTGTTGCTAACAACTGAATGGCTATTAGGCTAACCTGTCTTGTAAGTAGGAGTTATACTCGCGGATGGTTGGGATGGCAATCAGCCACCAGAGGATCAACCTGTACACGACCAAGGGGTTCCTTGGAGGAATCCATAGACAAAATTTGAGAAAGAATGTGTTAAGCTCCACAGTCATGAAGACGGCGCAGAGGAAAAGCACTTGGATGAATCGCAGTGGCCCCATGAATGGATGCCACTGATCCTTATCCCATTGTGCAGGGGTGAACTGGCTCAGTGATCTTTTCACCTGCAAGACAAGCAAAGAAGAGTAAATTAGTCTGCCAGTCTGCACAGATAATGCTGAAGTTCTAGATTAATTCAAACTAAGAGTTCTCAACTTGATATTGTATTTGTCAGGGGAAAAACTTGCTAATGTCAATGTAATTCGTACTTCTCAGGACTTCAGGAGTAACATAACTGAAATAATTTAGGTCGTGTTTATAACTCTGTTCTATATCATCGCTTAATTAGAAATATTCATTCTGAAACAATTTTTAGACTATTTGATATTCTGTTTCATGTGCTATGATAGAAAAGGTATTATGAGTCAAACTCAATAATAGCTACAATTGTTTGGCCCTAGGACAACATATGGGCAAGCCTGATTACAAGTTTGGTTGTCTGAAACAGATGTTACTATTTACATGTCGATCCAGTTTATAAGATAACAGTGAATGCACAACTGTATGGGAAAAAAATTGTGAAGAAACTCAAGGATCAATAATGACAAAGAGCAGATTTGGACAGCGCAACAGAAATGTAAAACAGACCCACTGGGAAAACCTCACATGTTGTCTGGCATCTCACATGCAAGAAGTCAAAGCAATTTACTTTTTCTCAGTAAACTGCATTGCTTTGGAGTCACTTGTCTTGGACTATCCTTTGGCAAGGTGCTGTCCTAACTCGGAGCAGTATCCTTGGTGTGTAATTCTTTATGAAAAAAAGCAATATCCAAGGGAAACTTAAGAAGTACAGAAGATCAGGACTCAGGGCCATGGTGATAAAAGTGTAGTGGAAAAACCCCCCGGGATACTGCTGTTCTTATGTTTCAGACACCAGCACTTTTTTTTTTATAAGAACACCAGCACTTCAGCAGTTTCTAAAACATGTGTTAGTTCATTCTCGAAACTGTTTGGAAAAATACATAAACAACATACTTTTTCGTACTAGATGTCATAGTTTTGGTTAAAAGAAGTTATGAAAGTTTGATTCGATGCATTCTAAAAGAAGACCTATTTAGGAACAAAGGCCTTATCTATACAACGATACAATTACAACAAAACTACCCTGCTATAAGATGGAGAAACCATACGCCTGCAAATGTATTTTCAGTGAACATACCTTACCCATGATGCTTGGCTGGCGGCTCAGTCCAACCCATTCATATGTTTTGCCATCAAAGTAACGGACTGTGTGCATTCCTGCCCAAATACCTGGATAAAAATAGCAGCATTTCAGTCAAAACATATAATTCTCATCATCAAATAATATCAAAAATTACATCAGTTCTTCTTAGGTTCCCTGGGCCATGAGTATTGAACATGCTAAGATCTTGATTTGCTCAATAGAAAGTTTACTTTCTAGGCATCAGGTGATATAATAACATTAAATATTCTAGTCAAATAACAAGATGCCAGAGGCATGCCAGACATGTACTATTTTTTATTTTCCTATTTGACTTATGATACATCACAAATCTTAAATATTACCAAGTTACAATTGATAGAATCCAATGCAAAGAAACTTTATAAAATCATGCAAAAGGAGAAGACATCGATTACTTTAATATGCTTATTACTTAACTTACTGATCAACAACAGATCACATTAATATCAGTATGGTAACCGAAAGTATGAAACATGAACATTAACTATCTTCAAATGTCTCACCAAACCAATTGCAGATCAAGATATCCAAAATAATGCTATCCCACCAGCACTCATTAAAGTTTGGCAACATGTGTCTGAACGTTAGCTGCAAAATGTCATAGTAAGCATGCTTCCTTGTCAAAGAGACGACAAGAATGAAAAGTTAACTTTGAAGTCCTTTCCAGTAGGGCACCCAGATCTAACCTCCATAAGCTCAAAGCCAATGGACAAGACCCAAAGGAGAAGTTGATTTCGTATCATTACAGCTTTGCCCCACCACCCAAGGATATGGGCAACAACAAATTCATCAAACAATGTCTCCTATACATAGATCAGACAGTCTAGTTTAATAGAGTAATAGCAATAATGATGACCAAAGCATGTGCGTCTTCACAGAATAGGAAGGTTCATATGGAAAATCATACATAAATATTTATGAACTTGTTTTTAGGGTTTTCTGGAACATACAGACGGCAATCAGCTCCATAAGATCTCTCCGGCAATTCTGCATTTGGAAAAGTAAATGTTTATTACCAGATTTTTTTTAAAAAAATAAATCTTATATCTCCTGTGAATTTAACCAGAGATTTTACCAACTCCAAGATCAGGGTGAAGGTGTTTCATGAACTGGCGAGCATCGTCACGATTCTGGAAAATTAGCAGCAAATAAGAGCCACAGATTAGTTAGCCAAAATGCCCTTCACACTGGACGTGCCCAAATTAATCAAGTCATTTGGACAAAAGGCGATGATGCCAACAGAATAGTATACAACTGAACCACATATGTAGATAACCTGGAAAAGAAGAAAGGTAATAGCAACGAGGTAAACGACAGCCAGTCCATGCACCAGGCGCCAGACAGCAGGATGGGGCCTAATAAGTATCCTGTGACAAAATTGCCAGGGCACTGAATCAGTATCGTCCAAAAATGTCAGCACATCGACCTATATTGATGCACGATAGATTTATGGGAGCTGAAAATGGCTATGGACTCGGAGGCAATATTTCAAGGTTAAGGAGATAAGAACAGAAATCTTGCAGCAAGTACAGACAGTAAAGATGCCTTGGCACCGTGTCTCTATGGTAGTTTGTCTACTGCCACTTAAAACAACCTGATCCGCAATATGCACAACGCAACTGTGGCTCGAGAGCAACATGACAAACGAAACGCTGCACTGATAAAGCCCCAATGTTTGATTTCCATTAAAAAAGGAGGGAAATTTACTCACGTTGAAGGTGCCTGAAGCGTGCAGTAGGCAAGGAAGACTGCAATCATAGCCCAGACACCCCTGGAAAGTTTCAGTAAGAGAAGATGAGTCAGCATCACTCACTCTCTCCAATCATTGTGCACTGCTGTGAGGTAAAACAGCTCGAGTCCAAAAGGCGGCATCAGAATAAATAGTGGCCTGATTATCTTTTCCGTTTGGAATAGATGAAAAGTAGCCTGCTTCTTCTTTTATTTCTACTTTTGAAAGTTCAGTGCTTCTTAAACAAGGTAATAATTAGATATTGAGATGATTCAACCATACCTCTTGATTGATGTCACGCTACTGTGAGCAGCAGCGCCTTCAGGATCAAGTGCTCCACTTGCCCAGCTGAAAGGAAAGAACAATTGAATCTGATGTCAGATGAGATGGCGCCACGAGAAAGTGAAAAGGAGGATGCCCCATGGTACGGTTGGTATCGTATCCACCGCTCGACAGCCTACAAATCACTCATGAATTGCATGTCCCGTGTGGCACATCTCGGGGATAACTTGGGACTGGGGTTAGACAGCTAATGGTTGTACCTTAGATTCAGGTCCAAGCTTAATTGGTACGTATTCTTCCTCACACGAAATGGTATCATTTTTTTTTTCAGGAGGCAGTAAGAAAACTCTCGACGCGTACTGTTATTTATCGTACTACTTACTACTAAATGAACCCAAATAAACCTCTTAATTTGCACACGCTTGTAAGTGCCCAAGGAAAATAAGGGAATATGTAAGACAGCTTCTAGAGCAAATTCAAAACAATTTCATTTCCAGGAGAGTTTCAGAACAGTTTTGGCATGAGATACTCGAGCAGGACTCTGGTTGTCCACAGCCACTCGTATTTGACGTGCCTACCCATTGATCATCCTCCAATTATTCAGAAGCTCGATCCGTTCCCACATATTCACTAAATTCCAACCAAAAACTCCTTTTAAGAAAAGGGAAAATAAAACCAAGCCACAAGAGTACATGGCTGCCTTTCATCTCTGACACTGTTGCAGCACCTGGTATCCCTGGCAGCTCTTGTACTTCCCCAGCACAGGCCTTTTCGCACCCGTAAAAATTCCGTCATCAAGCGGGGGGCAGTACGAACACGGTGGCAAAGGCGAAACGAGACAAGGCTCTCCTTCTCTCTGCTTGAGGAACAGAGGAGGAGGAGGAGGAGAATTCGAGGGCGCTTACATGAGAAGGCAGGCGCCGACGAGGAGCACCGAGATGGTGTGCGGCTTGTACAGCCACGCCGTCCACGGGTCGTACTCCTCGGCGGCGGCGGCGGCGGCGCCATCCGTGGCCGCCGGCGGCCGCCTCTCCTCGCCGTGCCGCGCCCGCTGCTTCGCCTCCATGGCACGTCCTCAGCGCCCCGCCCGAATCAAGAGGGAACAGCCGCGGGAGCCGCCTCTGAGTCTGAGCCCGCGACAGCAGAAACCGCCCGAACCAACACCTGTCAGAGTTGGAAGGCCTGCAAACCGCCAAATTACCATGCCGGCGCCGGCGCCGCAGCACCGAGTCAGCACGAATTGCCGTCGCACCCGCAGGGGCCATAAAAAGGAGACGGGAAAAAAACGCGAGAGAATTCTACATGCAAGACGGCCCAACATACCGCGGAGCCGGGGGTTGGAGAGCGTATCTTAGCCGTGCGGTGCCGGTTGCCCTACCCTACACGATCCGACGGGACGCCACAACGGAAAACGCAATCGGCGGCGACGCCCGAGCGAATTCGGGAGGTGGGGAGCGACACCGTCTCGGCCGGACGCGCGCCGCCGCTAGCTCTGTGGAATTGGAGAAGAAGGCGCGCGCGAGGCGAGGGACGAGAGGGGAGGCGGGCGGGCGGGCGACGAAGTGGAGAAGACGAGGGAGGGTGGCGGTCGCCGCGTCTTTAAAAGAGAGGGCCTGAGGGGGGCGCGACGCGATGGGGCCTGACTCGGTTCCGTCCGTGGGTTTTGCGCGTCTCCCCACGTAAACGCAACGCGTCCGGGCCGGATTCCCGGCAGCCCCCGCCGGCCGGCTCGGGCTCGGGAACCGGCGGCGCCGCACCGCCGTAGCGGGCCGCCAGCAAGGGGAGCCGCCGCGCGGCGGCCGTCCCGGGTGCCCGCTCGGGGAGCCCCATGTGTACCTCGGACGCTCTGGCAGGGTCCCGGGTTCCGGGGCTGGCTGGCATGGCACCCCCGCGGGTATTCGTCGAGGCCTCCAACTACTTTTGTTCCGTTGTATCTGTGCGCTTTCTCGCCGAGGCCTAGCCTGGCCAACCGATCTCCGTGCACCAAGTGGCTTGCGGTTCACGTATTTGGGCTGCGGCGGCAGGTGGCTGATCAAAGGCAAAGGGTGCGTAAACTATGCCACCCGTGTTCCGTGGACCCGTAGAGCATCGAGCTGTTTTACTCCTCGGTGTGGTCTGTTTGCGTCCGCATGCTTTGCCTCTTTTGTTTCCGGCCGATCGTGGCTAAAACCTGATCTTGCGTGTTCGATTTGGCGTAGTTTTAGCTTAGCATAATGACACCTATTGTATTAGCAACCATCAGCGTTGGATAAAACGCCTTTTGGAAGGACCTTCGGAAGTCAACATGGCACCAACACGTTGGTCTTGGCCTAAACAAGAGAGCCAGAGAAGATGAATGAAGTGGCGAACCCATGAGATAAGCCTAGCCCCACCCAGCTCGCTAAGCGGCGAACCCACGCTTTTAAAATCATTTTTTTTTAAAAAAAGGCACAGGGCAGCATGTACTGGCGGTGAATGTTGGGGTGCACCTGAAAAAGCAAGTTGTCGAAGCAGAAAGGCACCGCGCCAATAATTCACCTGCGGGCGGGTAAGAAGTAAGAGCAGAAGAGTCAACAGGGAGAGCTCCACGACGACGGGGGGGCGACACGGCGAGGCCCGAGATCGGGATCATCGGGATGGGAGCTTCCGTTCGTACGCGCGCGGGGGCAAGGCGACAAGCGCGCCGCTGGCGTACGATCCGCACCCCGCGCCATCGTGGCCGTGCAGTCAACCCCGCACGCTCGCCCCCGCACCAAGGCCCCTACTCATTTCGGCGCCACCGGAGCGCGGGGCCAGGCAGGCGGTGGCGCGGCCGTAGCTGCGGCCCCGCCGCCCCCGGGGCAAGCGGAAGCGGACAAGGCCGCACGGGCTTGGGGGGGGTGCTGGGTGGGGTGGGTCTGCGGGCGCGGCCGGGTCCGGCCGAGGGCCGAGCCGGCAGACAGTTGATGGTCGGGTCACCTCACCTAACAGGAAGGATGCCGTGCCGCCGAGTGCTCTCTCTGTCCAGTCTTTCTTGCTGCGGGCTGCGGCCGCCTGTTTGCTGTTGGCAATAGGAACGGGGTTTCGGTTTCACTGTTCCTGAATCCAGACGATAAGGGAAGTCGGCTCCGGACGTGGGATGATCGCAGACACAAGTAGAAATTTTGCATGGAACGATGGAGTTCCCACGGCTGACGGCTGGAGCAGTGGTCGAGTGTTCAAACTCGATGTTTCGGTAAGAGTTCGGAGAAGATTTCAAACTCGAGCCAAAGTTTAGTTAAAAAGTTTTCATGATCGAGTTGAATTAATCTTTTGTCTACAATCCGTGAAGAGTTAGAATTCGTAAACGTACATGGCGTGATAGGTCGGTAGATGCATACTGATGAAGTAGTAGTAGTACATCGGTAGTAAAGCTCTGGCCCCAATCACTTAGCCACACAACAAGTTTTGGTTCCTTCGCGATAATAGCATGTAGAATATTCTTTGTTGCTTTGGCATCAGATTCTTTGATGTCGCCTAAAGATTCCTCCTTTCTGTAGAACCAGAGAAGCTGATGCCATTTGCCGTCCTTTAAATAAGCCAAAAGTCAAACCGGAAAACTTATCTTTAGGCTCTGAGGCATTTGCATATATTTAACCAGAAAAAGATCTTTTATGCTCGTCACTAAAAGCAGCCAAGCCAACACTTGATTGGCGCGATCAGTGACCAAACTGGCTCATGATTGGTCCAATTAGTAGCTCCTCACTAAAGTTACTAAACTATACTATTCATGGTTTCCGAATTTTTTTTACTATTCATGATTTCCGTAAAAGGAATTACGCCCAAGTAGATTTGTGATAAGTTTTACGGAAAAAAAGTAGAATTATGATAAGAAGGAGACGCTACACTCATGTAGCAATGAAGATATTTGGCTACATCTTCCGCTTCATAAGTTGTTCCCAAATTTCATCTGGAGACAACAAATCTTTTTTTCTGGATCATGGTCCTGGACCCATCATTCGTTTGCAGACTACACAGCGCATACACAGTACATGGCACAGCTCACAACCTCGTGCATTTGATTACATCAAGGATTCTACACGGCATTAGCACATGACGGTTAAGAACCCGTCGGATTTGGACCACGGAACCCGTGATCACAGGGCACCAACGCAACCGGCACGCAATGAATCAGGTCCTTGGGGAGGGATGGATGCCCACAGGAGGACGCTCACGCCCATGAGGCCATGACGCAAAACCAGCACGGAATCGGGGCCAAAACGTGGCAAAGGAGCTACGGGCCGAGGACGGCGTCTAAATCGTGCGTGCTCGATCGCTGGCGATGGATTGCCGAAGCAGGAGAAGATTCGGCGTCGTCCAAAAAAAAAAACAGTAGTGTCAAAAAAAAAAACGAGCCTACGATGAGGAACTTCTGAGTCTCAGGGTAGACTGGCACTGGCACTAACCTGATCGCGAGAAACATAATAGTTCGAGGGTGTGTATGCAAAATATCATCAACACATCCCCGTGGAGAGTCTCGCCGCCCCAGCCTCCGCCTCCGAATCTCGCGAGTAGCGAAAAAGCGGTCACGGCTATGGCGGCGGCCGGCGGCGTTTCCTCCGACGATGTTCCGATCCTCCAGACGGAGAACCTCACCAGCAACGTCAAGTCCATCTACTACAGGTACCTGTCTCTCTCTTCCTCCCGCTCCCTCCCCATGCGCTCGATCCGATCTGGTGCCCCCAGTTTATTGTTAGGTTTGATCTGGATTCAGCGAGATCCCTTGAATTAGGTACTCCACCCACGAGGTAATTTATGTTCCCCGCGAATTAGGGAGTATGCTAGTAAAATTGTACAGTATAGTATTTAAATGTCGATCAGACAGGAAGAGGGGGGTAATGTGTGGCCATAACTGGAAATATTTCTCTTACAATTGTGATGTGTAGTACCAGCCATCCTATTTTCGGGGAAGCTCACATGAGAAACAGGATAGGTAACAATTTTATGACCGGTGAATTGGTGCTTTCATTGTCTGCCTAGTTGAATCTGCTGCATTGAGTTAACCGGATCTGCTTTGGTTCTGCCTGCTATGCTAAGCCACATTGCGAGGAGTAAGGATTTGATTTTCCACAATGCTTGACGAATAATAAAAATGAAGTAATCTTACATATTTATCCATGACCAATGATTTGCCAAAACTTCCTTTTTAGGTTGACAACTACCCTTAGATTTGCTAGGATATCTGTTATGCAAAAGGGTTTTGTGGTATCATTCTTATGCTTGAACATAAGCTTCAGCTTCATGTTCTTTAACATGGATATGCAGAAAATATTTCCATAGTTCAGTGAGGAATAGGATCAGCTGAATTGGTTGAACATGTCTGTAATGTTCGCTAAACAGGCTTTGGGCACAATGTAAAAGTCATGAAGATTTTTTTTTCTGTGTGGCATATTCGTTCACTTTACCCCTGTTAATTCTTTTAGGGTTTTTCCAGTTGAAGATACTTGGTTGATTTGCTACTTTATTTTTTTTAAAAAAAAATGATGATGTACCCTAAACAAGAGGTATTTTCATGTTACAGTCGAACATTCTTGTCGATCATTGGTGGAGTTGTTGCTGGAATCTGGGGATTCACAGGCCTGATGGGATTTGTCTTCTACTTTCTGATAATGATGGTCTCATCTATTGGGCTTTTAGCAAAGTCAAAGTTTTCAGTGCAGACATACTTCGATAGTTGGAGCAGGATTTTAATCGAAGGAGTTTTTGGCGGCCTTATGGTAAGCCTTTTTCTTGCCATGTCGATATTCTGTGGCTTATCATGCAGTTTAATGATGTTCTAATGTTATGTATTTCCTTTTGCAGTCCTTTGTGCTGTTTTGGTCGTATCCTTTGATGATTTAAGCACTCTTGTTCGTACTATATTTTTTATTTACATGCTTATTAGATTGATAAATAACCTGAAATATGGCAAATATCTGGGATCTAATGGCTGAATATTGGGCAAAAAATTAATATTTTAGATTTGTGTTTGTCAAGCTGGAAAAGGAATGAAAATCTATATTTTTAGACAATTGCCAAAAGGAATTCATGCGTCTGCAACCTATTTTCCTACTCATGAACATGTTTGCTAGTCTTTCTCTGTCTATTTTTCAACTGTTTTAGTATTAGTCTTTTTTTTTTGTTTGCTTGAGTTCATCCTTGACAAGATACAGATTTGCTTATGACATTGTTCACATCTTCTGATGGGCATAGAAAGAGCTACTCTCGAAAGAAAGAAAGCAGACTTGGGATTTCTCCTGAAATCGCACATGGCCATGAGCTCATCTTATACTCAATTTTTGTATTGGTAATTTATATGAACTTTAGTGAGACATCAGATCTATCGGTGTAGACATGTACTTTAGCAAACCTCATGAACTGTAGCAATTTCTTTTTTGGATGATTTGTATCAATTGTGAATTTGTGATTTGTCATGTCCAGCAGCCACTATGGTACTGAAATTGAGGTTGATAGATATAAATTTTGTGTTTGGACTTATTGACGCACAAATCGGACTGAAAATCTGGTGTCAATAGGACTCTTGAGATTCTCGCCGTTCTGGCAATTAGTATCATACGAAATGTAGTCGTCCCTTGCTCCATTGATGCATTATCCTCAGATATTCAGATTTGTGTATTGAAGTTTGCTATGCATTGTTCAACTGACTGGGTCTATGTCCAGATCGAAATGAATTCATCAACTTATCCCGCTTGCTTAGCCAAGCTCAGCCCAACCTGATACAGCTTTTTTTCTTTATCTTTATTACAGAAGAAATTCTGCCTTGTTATAAGGGTAATGGGCCGAATTTACTGCACGGGCCTTGCCCGGATCCAAACTTCCAAACGCATCTTCTTCCAAAACCCAACTCTATGGAGCGCCGCATCCCGCAGCCAGAACCCTAGCCTCGCCGCCATGGCCGCCTCCATGCTCCGCTCCGGCCACCGACTCTTCCTCCGCCGCCAACGCCTCTCTGCGGCATTCTCCACCGCCTCGGCCGAGGAGCTCGTCGACGTCCGCAAGCTTCCCACCGACTACGACCCCTCCACCTTTGACCCGTCCTCCCCATCCCGGCCGCCTCCGTCCGACCGCGTGTGGCGCCTCGTCGAGGACGTCTCCTCCCTCACCCTCGCGGAGTCCGCCGCTCTCTCCTCTCTCCTTCTCCGCCGCCTTGACATACCCTCGGCACCCCCCATCGCCATCCTCAACTCCGCTGCGGGGCTCGGCGGCGGCGGCGCCACGGCCGGTTCGGGGGGAGAGAAGGCTGCGGCGGCAGCCGAGAAGACGGTCTTCGAGCTGCGGCTGGAGGCGTTCGACGCGGCGAGCAAGATCAAGGTGATCAAGGAGATCCGGTCGTTCACTGACCTGGGGCTGAAGGAGGCCAAGGAGCTGGTGGAGAAGGCGCCTGCGGTGATCAAGGGCGGCGTATCCAAGGAGGAGGCTGAGGCGATCGTCGAGCGGATGAAGGCTGTTGGAGCCAAGGTTGTCATGGACTGATCGGAGCATGCCATTCACTGGTGAGATCCTGCAAATTTATGCTCCATTTCAGGTCAACTTTTAAGTGCAAGGATGTGAGTGGCATAGTGAAATTGTGGACGATGATGTGGCGTACAATAATAGATTTGGAGTGTGTTAAGTCTAATGTGTTGCGATCTTCGAATGTGTCATTGTGTAGTGGGATTGGGACATTAGTTGTGAGCTAGTGGGATCTAAAACAAATTAGAGCATTGCTATTTGCTATATTGATTTTGTGAACTTGCAGCCATCGAGTTGAAATACTCCTAGTAACTTAGCTCATTCATAATAGAATCTATTGATTTTATACAAAGATGCCCATATGGGTAACATTTGCTCTGCTTAGCTGCTGTGATATGTGATATGCATGCAACTTAGCTGCTGTTGCTATGTGCAGGTGATGTTGACAATCTTTAACCGCATGCTTTTCATGTTGGCCCGGCTCCATATGGCTGCTCATTTCACCTGGTTGAAGGCTGCATCCCGATTGGCTCGGCACTGTAACCGGAATTTTGAGGCTCAACGGCCTTCAACTATTCATCAAATCATGTGTTTCCTCTTATTCTGTTGAGGAATAACTTATCATTAGCAGGAGATGTGGAATAAATTCTTTGAAAATTGAGATAAACAACACACACCAGCTGGTGTATTACAGTATGTGTAATGTTACTTTTGGTTGGCAATTATCTCTGCGTGCCTATATTTTGGTGTCATGCCTGTAGCAGAGCAGCCTGAGCTATGTCTTTGTCTTCTGTATTTATTCAATGATTGATCGTATGAGTTGGTATGTAACCTTTTCAAAAAAAAAAAGGTATGTAACTGATGATGGTTATGGTTCGTGATTACATTCAGTACTTCTTGAGTTGTGCTGTGTCCTGAATTTTGGAACAGAAGCCCGTACATTCACTGAGATCATAATCCTGCGTCGTGTGGTTTTATCATACGCCGGGTCTTCGCGCCATGTTTATTTTTGATATAAATTGGGGAGCATGTTTGTTTCTCGCCAAACTTGTTCCTGGTTGAGAGAACTCGGAGCAGCAAAGGTGATCAGTGCTCACGAAGTCATGAGGGCCAAATCGACCTAGCTCATCTACATATCTGTCTGTATGCTGCGTCATTCTGCTGTTCCTTCAGTTGATATTTGGCACTTGCGACAACAGCATCATGCGTAGCGATGGCATATTAGCTCCCGTCTCCCGTTTTCTGCAGGGGCGGCGGCTCGCTGCCCACCCCCCGCTCCTGCAAAGCTTGCAGCCACCGACCCAATTCGAACGGGGCCGAGCTCACGGCCGCTGAACCAACAGTAGAATCCCCTGTACATGAGCGATGGGGAAGACGACGCCATGGCGATAGCTGATAGCGGCTGGAACGATTAGCCGGTGATGTCGCTCAAGTTTAGAGAACAAATCAGAGCATCGCAGTTTCCACGAAGCTGAGAATATGCTGAGGTCATCTGAGCTGAATAATTGAGCCGGTTCAGAGGACGACCTGGTCCTAATCTCGGCGGCTCGGCGCAGTTGCGTGAATGGGCACGGAGCTTTCATGTGAACGAGCACTATTGAAATGCTAATCTCTCTTGGGTGACTTGATTTTCCCTTTCTGCGCGGCCTGAGCTTCTTCATCTTCGTGCCGATTGTTCCTGAGCTGTGCCTCGCTTGTGTCGCGCTAGCTAGTGCCTCGTCGGAAGGAACCGTTGTTCTAGGCCCGAGCCTCGCCGCTCCTCCGCGGGCGGCGTCCGCGTCTCTCCGACGAGGCCATCACGCGTGACGGCGGCCGGAGCTCACGGTTTGCTGAGCCTCCGCGCGCGTGCTGGTCTGCTCTGCTCTGCTCTAACGCCGCCGTGCGCGTGTCCTCGCCGAGCGGAGCGTGACCGCCAGGCCTGCTCTTACCGCTGCTCTGCCGTCAATGCCTCCGGTCTACGCAGCTGCCGGAGCAAAATCTGGCCGCGACAGCCGCATCCCCGACCTGTATATAGATGGCTGTTGCCTGTTGCCGTCTCAGGGCTGCAGGCCGCGCAGCTCCCTCCGCCGCCGCCGCGCCGGCAGCATTTCCGGTGTAGCTCGGACCGTGAGCGGCGGCGCACGGGGATCCGGAGGGGGACGGCTAGGCGTAGGCGAGCGGGAATAGCAGAAGTCGCCGGCGGCGGCGCGAGCTCTGCTGCTCCGGCGCTAGCCGGGAACATTTTTGAAATGACCCCCAGTTTGGATCGCGATTAATAGTCGCGATCCGATTCAGGGGTCCTATTGTAAAATGATGGATGGAGTATTTACACAATACCCCCTTATTTGGATCGCGACTATAGATCTCGATCGGATCTATTTGTAAATATGGGATTAAATATTTGCACAATACCCCCTGATTTGGATCGCGATTATTAGTCGCGATCCGATTTAGGGATTTGTTTGAAAAATTCCGGATCCAGTATTTTCAAAACCCCCCTTGGTCGGCAGCGTCTGGATGCTGAGGCGTCGTCCGGCGCCGGCGCCGGCGACTGGGCGGCCTCCGTGGCGGCGGCATGGGGGACTCTGGCAGCCTTGCGCGGTGACGAGGCATATAATCATCATATGTCTTGTGTTCTGATACAACTTTGAATCAGTTTCAAACAACAGCAGCTACCAACACAAAAAGTGGTCAGCGTTCAGCAAATCCCCTGTACATAGAGTTCAGAGTCCCTCCAAAGCACTTTCTCCTGTATAAGATCTCGTGCGCTTCTTCACGTTCAGGTCAATGGATCAGAGGGCTAGTGCAGAAATTAAGGCATGTCGGATCCATCCGATTCCAAAGGTACCTTGTCTGACGGTTCGTCGCTGAAAACTCTCTCCCTCGCTTTATCGGACTGCAACGGCGGCAACAGGTCATTAGGCTACAAATTATTTCTACGTGTGAACAGCGTTGGTTCAGAAAAGGCTTGGAGGTTCAGAGAAAGGACAAACCATCTTCCGCCAGTTGCTGAAGAATGCTATGATGGCAAGGAGTAAGAACTGCACTATGGAGCCGCAGGAAATGCCTATCCAAAGCCCTTTTCCTTCCATCTTCAGAACAAAGCCGAGCAAGACTGCCGTTGGGATCCCAACGAGATAGAACGAGCCCAGGTTGACATAGGCGCCCAGGTGCTGCCACCCGCATCCTCTAGCAATACCTGATGATAAAAAAACAACATGTGTTAGCATTTAGCATCAACGTGTCTCGCCACGAGCTATACTGAAGTTAGCGTTGTCAATCATCCAACACTTGAAATGATAGCCACACTCACAGATGTTTAAATTCAGATGGATGTTTGCGTACCCAAACACATAAGAGGAAATGAACCAAATATATAGCAGACAGGAATACCACTAGCTAGAAGAAAGGTGTAATTTGCATACATAGTGATGTGGAGCCTGCTTACGGTAACATCTCTGCTAGATGCGTGTTGATGAAAACACCGGCATCCATGTTCACGTAAGAGCCCATTTTCGAAGGAATAAACAAGTAACTCCCCGAGTAACAAAAATTCGCTTCCACAACACAGAATAGCATTAGTACCGTGGAAGAAACTAAGAACAGAAGCCGCGTGTTACCTGGTATGACATTGGCATGACTGACAAAACTGTAATGGTCACTTGCCACCTGATAGGGCTTCATACCAAAATTGAGAAGAGCACACAGATTGAATTACAGAGATCAAACTAAGGGGTACAGGGCATTGTAGTTTGGTGTAAAGACCGATAACAAGTTTGTTTCATAACTTTACTGGTATATTTGGAAGATGTGTTTTCGAGGTTTTAAGGACAGGAAGATTTTTTTTTTCTTTACTCTTTTGAAGGAAAGGCAGATCAACCAGCTTAAGAAAGTTTAGAGATGTGACCTGATAGAACTCCTTGCAGGCTATCGGCAGCAACAGAGATGCACACAAATGGAACCATTGCATTGACATACGCAACAACCTCCTTATCGCTGCTATATGCATAGCCCAAGATGTGCTGTGATGCCAACAATATAACTGTGATGATAGCCGCCTCCATCACGGCAATATACATGACAACCCGGACAGCTGATCGAGCTCCTTCGGGGTTACCACCACCTAATTCATTTGCTACCCTAGTGCTGCTTATTGGACAATACGAACAAATTTAATTATGACTTTGTCTTGATAATGAAAATTAGAGCTAGGAGTAATTAAGCTTCTTCGTACCTTGCAGCCGCTCCAAGCCCATAAGGTATAGTATACATTAACGTGATAGTCGTCAGGCTGATGAAGAGCATGCGAATAAACAGTGCAAATAATTTTAGAAAAATGCAATGTATTGCAATTGCGTGTTAATATACATATGTAAAAAATACTTACCAGATTGAAAGAACTGAAGTTTGCAGCTCTGGATTTGGTAAAATTCCTGAGAGAAGAATGAGGATCTCAAAGGACCACCATTCAAAACTGTAAAGATTGTGAAAGAGAATTCATTATTAGCCCAATATCAGAATTATCACATAAAAAGAGAAAGATGTTTGAGGAAATTTACCACAGCATCAGTGCAGATGGCAGAGCTAGGCGCAGAAACACACCAACTCCTTTGAAGGCCTCAATTGTAGGAGGCGAGTGGGTCTCCTTACAAGAATTCGAGTATTTGATGTAAGCAGCAAGCATAATTACGTTTAACCAATATGATAAGCTTATCGCCAAAGAAGCTCCAATATACCCCAAACTGGTCTTGAACACCAATAACCAGCAGATAGGAATGTGCAGGAGCAGTGTTGCAATGGAGGACCAAAGCATAGGAATTATCAGACTCTGAGACTGCAGAAATTTTGTGAGAGGCTGGCTGATTGCATATGCAAAGAGTCCTGGAATCAACCAGACTATATATCTTCCGGCTTCCTTTGAGATCAAGGGGTCTTGACCTATGAGGATGAGGAGTTTGGCTATGAAAACCCACAGAAGTGATATTGGAATGCTCACAACTATGAGTGTGACTATAGCTCTATAGGTGTGCATTCCCAATTTGTCGTACTGTTTTGCGCCATAGGCTTGGCCGCATAGAGTTTCCAATCCACTCGCCATTCCAATCTGTTTCAGAAGTACACAAGTTGATCAGTTAATGGAAGAAAAATATGTGAATCATTTCATCAAACCAGAAGATCGCCGTACAAGGGGAAAATGATGCTAAGTAGATGTTCTGATATAGTACATGCTTAAGCCAAGAGTGCTGGATAAGGGCACACTTATGCTTGAAAAGTTGAATGGAGCATAAGTAGTTTTATGTACCACAATTCTGCAAAAATCTATCCTAGTTGACGAAATCATGAAGAATGACTAATCGCCATCCACGAAAGAGCTTCAACAGCAGTGTGTGCTATTTAACAGATTCAGTGAGGTAAACTTGTAACTACTTCACCATACAGATGCATTTTTTTTTCATTAAAGAAGCTAAGCATGCTTCTGAAATTTTGAGTGCCAGTTTCTAAACACGATGCCAGATGTTGCAGAATCACTGTATAATTTCAAGGTTCCATACCATAGCTAGCTGAAGAGACAATCTACGATCTCCAATTCTCAATCCAATATTTTTCTAATTCCTTCCCCCTTTTTTTGTTCTTATAGATTCTGTACCTATAGTATTTATGAACTCACGTCACGTGACAAGAAAAAAAACAGTGAAACGCTTGTCAAGCGAACAGGATTGCGCAACGAATTTAAAAACGGAGGAGATGAGAAGGCACGGGTGAAACGTACGAGGAGGCTGAAACCGGAGACGCTGGCGAGGGAGGTGGCGATGGCGGAGGCGGAGAGCGGGAGGACGCCGGGGAGGTGGCCGACCATCATGTTGGACGCCACCTGCACCGCGTACTGCGACACGCTCACGGCCGCCATCGGCAGGGCCACGTACCCGACCTTGCCGGCCTCCCGCGCCAGGTCCCTCCACCACCTCAAGCCGCCGCCGCCGCCGCACTTCTCCTCCCGTCCGTCGCCGTCCCGCGACGTGTACCGCGGCAGCAAAAGCGGCGCTCTGTCCTCCATGGCCGTGTTCTTCTGGATGCTGGCCATGGCGGGGGGTTCTTAATGGAGACGGACTGCGCGCTGTCAGCGCCGGTTGAACAGAACGGGATTCTATACAGGAAAACAAATATTTTTTGTATTTTATCCGGCATGAAATAAAGTTTATTGCGGACCTACCTTGTTTTAGAATTAGATTATTTATAAAGGAGATAATTAACTCCTAGGGAATTTTATTTCTAAGCATGTACTTTCTTTTTCACAAAGCGTAATCAAGCTAAGCTTTGATCTTTTTCAAGAAAGTTTTGTTTTTTTATTTCTAAAAAATCGGACTTCATATTCTTTTAAAGAAATAATAGCTGACAAATACCAAAAAGGTATCATTATTAGTTTTTATAATAAATCTAGAAAATATGACCGTGCGTGCCAAGTCGGGCATTTGAAACCCATGTGCAAATTTTACAAAAAAAAAAGGTTAAATATGCTCTCTTATAACCAAAGAGACGGTTTTGCGCGCGCGCTCTCTCTCCTTATTTATTCTTTGTCATGTGATCGGCTAAAGTGCTTGCATAGTATCATGCAGGTGACACATTTCAATCGTCATTGTACATGCCCTTAGATCATAAGTCCTAATATTTATAGACAGATTTTGAAACTTAAAAAATCTTATATTTGTGTAAGGAGATATAATATTTGTGGGAATTTTGTGGATGGAGATATTCTTATATTTCTGAGCGGACAGAGTACTTAGTAGTTACTTTGTAGTTGTACTACGTATGTTTCAGGATATGCGCTTATATTTATACTCCGTGAATACTTTTGAGGAATGAATTGATAACATGCCAACCTATCTTATTGATCAAACAAAACAAAGCAATTCAACTAGTCTGAGCTACAAGTCCACTATACTTGTAATATTACTTTAGTTTATTCTTGAAACACGAGAATTCCTGAAGAAAAGCCTGGGACAGAAAACCATGTTTGCACATGCATGCATAATTTTGCGCCTTTAGGATCCGGGAAAAAAAAGCGGGGCAAAATTGATGAGGCGCAGCAGGGACGGGCAGGAACGCTGCCATGGCGTTTTGTTTGGCTTCTGCGCCTTGCTGGTTGGAATTATTCCTTCGTTTATTCCCGGACAAAGTTGCCCGTTCGTTCGCACGTCACTCGCCTGTCGATCCGTGTGCAGACGACGGGTTTGCTCTGCGGGGAAGGAAACAGGCGGCGCCGGCGCCGGCAGCAGCAGCAACTTGTGTTGGCATGGTTAGCCACTCATTAGTGCTGCACGCAGTGACAAAACACATATGCTCTCTCCATGTTTTAGCACCAATGATGTCAGACAGGATAGCTATATTATGATCCTATAGTATTATAGTTTATGAATGGAGAATTGTCGCAAGAAACAGCCCAATTTCTACGAAGCAGCAGCAAAGGAAACCGTGCATGTGCTCGTCCCTTCCCTTGTGCACCACGGATAGAGAAGGTCACTGCAAGTCTGCAACCACCGGCGGCGGCGGTGCGGTGGCGTCAGGATTCCGGCGAACAGACTGTCTGCAGCCGCTATCCATCCACGGTTTGCTATAAAGATAAGCCAGCTAAGCATGTCGATCCACACAGAACACAGAAGCCGGTCGAATTTCTTAAGCTTCGATTCAGAGAAAGGAGCGCTGGTCCGATAAGTGGCGACCGGTCGACGCGTATGCCCAACCAGTGAAGCTTCTTGTGCTTATCCCCCTCCGTGAATCGGCGAGCAGGACTGTGGTTTTTTATGAAGTGAAGACTGGAGTGGAGGCCATGCATGTTTGTCTCTGGTGCACCACAGGAAGAGTAGGAACCGCCGGCGGTGCCACCAGTGTTCCCCAAAACGGGCTGTGGCCATGCTAGGTCGCTCTCCTCAGTTGCCAAAGAAGCCAGCCACCGGTTAAGCATGTTGATACAAGAAAATGCTGATCGGTTTGTTCTTCTGAAGAGAGACAACTGCTAGCCTGCTAATACTAATCGGATAAACACAAAAGCGAATCGATCGTTTATCCAGGCATCAGCCGCCTTGATTAATTAATCAATTAATTGCACACAAGGTAAGAACTCCAAAACAAAATTAAACTGAACAGTCTTTTTTTAAAGGAGATCAACTCAGCTTTTCTTGAAAGCAATTAAGGTTCGATACAACTCTGGGGGAGACCCAGTTCAAAGCAAGCACAGAAAAACGGCAAGGCGCCAAGACAAAGTACTACAACTCCACAATATCAGAAACAATCACGCTGCTCGGCACGAAGTTGTCTAGCCACACGTCTTCATCTTGGCACCCAGTTCAGTGATCTCCGTCTGGTCCGCCTCATTCAGCAATAAGCGTCATCTCTGCACAAAAGCAACACCAGACCTGATTACATCCAGAGGGTTCTTACTTAGGGATGGATTTCTCAATAGCCATCTTGTGTCGGACCCTCCAGATGGCCCAAGTAATTCCTGCAAAAATGAACATGTTTAAACGATTCGGAACCTTGGCCCTGTTAGTGAACCCGCCCCCTAGCAGGTCACTAACTGACTTGGAACACCGGTCCCAGCCGAAAGCATCCCTGAGATAGCACCATGCAAATCTTAAACTGAACACAGTTCATGGACGTTCAGTTCGTTTTATACAGGAGGCTCAAGAAAACAATTTTATGAATGCGTGCACTGCACCCGCTGCATGTTTCGTTCGGTTCATGGCCGCATCCGCCGCCGCCGTTACCTCGAGGACTCGACTGTGTCAGTGTGTCTGCATCCAATCGCGCGCCGATCCGCTTTTGGTTTGGCACCTCGTCAGGCGTCAGCAACCTGTCGCCGGAGCCCATTCCTCACACCAAAGGCGATGTCTTTTTGTCTGGCCACCCTCACGCTCCACGGCGTCAAATCACTTGCTGATCCTCGCGCAGCAGGTGGCGGATCGCTTGGTCGAGGAGGAGGGAACAGCCGGCGGCGCGGCGGAATGGGGCTCCCGGAGTCCGGACCGAGATGCCTGCCATTGCGCTCATACGGGTTGGACAGGTTGGTGGTGGTGGGCATGCAGATCCTAGGTTGGCTGTGTGCGTGCGTGGCACAGAACCTACAGGTGCGCCCCATGTTATTGCACTTTGGAAACGATCTCGAAGCATCGCCGAGAGCACGATGAGATAGATGTTCAGAGCATGTTTGGCACAAGGAGATCTCACGCGAAATGGGCTTCGTTATGGTAAGATATACTAGTTGGATGAAAATTTCTGCTTTCTGAATGCACGGAACGAACCAGGCAGTGCACGAGTGCGTTTGATCCGAAAATGGGAAGCGGAGAAGTGGTGGCATCACGATGGGAAAGCGGGCTGCCTATGATCGCTACCCTGAATTATCGAAGAAGCCAGTTAAGCATGTCGCTCCAAACAAGCGTCGTCGGTTTCCTGAAGCTTCAGAGAAGCGCTGGTAGTCAGAAACACAAGACAAAGCTACATGCATAATTTCTTTCTTTTTCTTTTCCCTTTTCCTTTTGTATTGCAAGGGACCAATCATAATCTCTGAAGAAACCAGATCCCGTTTCTCTGTTCCTGTGTGCTCTCTGTCTCGAGGAAACATGGAAAGCCAGGCAGCAGCTGAACATTTCAAACTAGTACGTACGTCCTCTTCTCCGACGAACCTGCGTGTAATTTTGCGAAAATTGGTGAAGGCTGGGTGTTCAATGTTCATCCACGTCTAATCCTGCAATGTTTCAACCTCGCACCGATACGCAAGGGGGAGAATCAATAGGTAAATGTTCTTGGGGATCGTCGTCGTTAGAAACCGGGCACCAGCTGGGGATTACTTGCCTACACTGAAAACCACCACGTAGAAAATGTTCATCATCAAGCTACGGCCTGGGGCCACCAAAAAGTCTAAAGTATTCATGTAGATCATCCTGCAAAGTTTGAACCTCAAATAATTTAGGAAGACGGAGCGTGGTACAGCATGAGGGTACAGTTCCTGTTCTTTTTTTTTTTTGGCTGTGTTTGCTTACATTTGCAGTTCCAGGAGCACCTGTTTTTCGTTGCATTCGATCAGGTTTCGCCTTGATGTGAAGCAGCAGCGTACAGCACTCCAAGCAGCGGTAGCAGCACAAGACGAGTTTGGCAGGTTGCGCTGGGTCAATTCCTGTCCTCTTGATATCATGTTTATCCGGCGTGCATCTCTGCACTTGTTCGTCAGATTGGCTACAAATTCAGTTTGATCTGAGCATTCGGCATAAAGACAGGCACCGTGCGGCAAGGACGTGTTACTCCAACGGCGGAGGAATGCGGCCGGCATCAGACTTTGGTCTAATCCAGCGAACGGCCAGTCGGCCACTTCTCACTTCTCATGGAAATCGTAACCGATCCATGAAAACCGGTACCAAATATGCGTGTGCTTACAATTATAAGTCATGACACCACACATGCGAAATGAGCAAAAGGATTCCCCAGTTAGAATCTATACCACAAAGCTGATGAATAGCCAGCCAGTAGTTTAGGCTGAAATACTACTCTAGTACTCTAAAGCAATACAGGAATTGCAAGAGAACATGCTGAAAGTACACTTCTGGTCTAATGAAACATCCAGGCACCCGGCATTCAACTCAAGTTACAGAACAAACAGTTCTAAAGAACCACCAAGTGCTAGAACCAGGATCCCAGAGCAATGTGGAACCAGAGATCCCATTTGCAATATTACAGCACATCCTGGAAGACGCACACCAAAACATTAGCACACCAAACTGTGCTCATTGGTCAGCTTCAGGCTTGCTTCCGTCACCATTGCCTGTGTGGTTTTCTGGCGAGGCTGTCTGGGGTTCCTGCTGCTGCTGTCCCGCGCTTGTATTGGGTTCAGGATGGAAGTTGATAGGGAACTTGGTGACACGGGGCTTGTCCGCCAAGATATTTCTCTGCACCCTGTCAATTAGCACCTTTGCTGGAGGCTCTTCTCTCAATTGCTCATCGTCGTAATCATTGTTCACGTAGTAACCTACTCTCATGAACTCCTGGCCCATGTAAGAGCATGTCAATAGCAATACGGTCACACCAATTATGTCTTCCTCACGGATCTTTGAGGGATCCGGTGGGTCAGCCTGCATTGGCAATGGCATATGATTTTCCAGATGGCAGATGTAAATTAGGATATACTACAAGGTTAACAAAATAGAGGAAATCACAAGCAGTGCTCATGCTTTAGTCTACCAGTATTTCAGGATCTATTGTGTTTGGTGAATGTTTTGAAGTAGAAAGAGCAACATAACCAACATTACCTGGAGTATGAAACGGTAGGTCCCAACATTGACAGGACCAACAAGCACGCTCTCAAGTTGTTGATCATAGTTTTCATCTTCTGCTGAACCAACATATATAAGCTTCCATTCCAGATCTGAAATGAAAACAAGCATGTTCTTTACATGTATTTAAAATATGTAATACCCAAAATAAAAGACAATGAGAAACAAAAACATATTAATAGAACAATTGAGGAGATCCGATTGAATTATTTTGCATACTTTCCTGTACTGATGATCATGTATGTATACAACTATGGTACTGAAGGAAATATAAAAATTGTGTGACAATTGAAACTAGGTTCAGAGTTCAGACTAGACATTTTTAATGGCATAAAGCCATAAATTGTATCATTAGCACCTTAGTCTTGATCGGAGCATATCTGTAAAAATCTCTAACCAATACCAATCACGATGTACTGGTTTATGGCCACTATCAACAAACTGGAGCCAAAAGAAGGGGAGAAAGCAAAGCACCACATTCACACGAAAAGCGAACAGCTTGATACTGACACACACCAGTCAAATGACTTTTCAATATAGCAGGATCTCAAGGAACCATGTAGCTTCTCAAAGAGGTCAGCAAATTAACCACCGCATAGTCCAGAGGATAATCACCGAAATCAAAATAGAAAGAAAGAGAACTAACTACTCAAAAGAAAACTTCACCTGTGTCGAATCCAATAGCACAAAGTTCGATTTCTACAATCAGCTATCTTGTTGTTAACAATTGCTAATTATTATAGGTATACACACAAGTAATATGATAGTTATGCACTGTGGATTTAATAATGATCAGCTACAAGCAGAGGTTACAAAAGAACAATAACATCATCTCAATAGTTTCCTTTTTTTTTGAAAAGTTTACCTTTAGATGCCAGGAGCACTGGCCCATCATTTAAGAGAGAGGAGGTGAGGCACCCGCATCCGTCTCAATAGTTTCTAACTTATGATCCACAAATGCTAGATTGTTGGCAAATTTCCAAGAATGAGCGGCATAAATTTATTTACAGAATTGCATCACGCATAAACTCAATAAACTGCTAGGCAAATAGGATCAGTCACAAGGCATACTGATATACTGATACCAGGGATCAAGGATAAAAATACAGTATGACCCCTACATAATTCAGAGTAGGCTAGAAGAAATTATTTTCATCGTTTAACTGATGTTAAATATTATTAAGAGATGTTAACTAACAAATATAAACAGGCTAGGTGAGTTCTACAACGGGAGTAAATGTTAGGTTTTCCTCAACCGAATTCTCTAACTCTTCCTACTGTTCATGAATCAATAATGAGCTACAAGTTAAGCAATTCCTACCGATCGTGATCCCTGGATCAGCTTCTGCATCCCAAACATACTAATGAGGGGAAACGTGTCCTCCATTACGGAACTACAATGTTCACTGAACAAAAAGTAGCGACAACAATTTAGAACACTACCATTTGCAGGGGAAAAAAAAAGTCTATGCGGATGCGGATTAGTGGAAGGTAATCGATGCAGCAGCGCTCGACTCCCACGCCCCTCCTGATATCCCAGCCTCTCTAGGCAGCAAAACCCAACGCCGTCAGCTGGTCACGCAAAACCGAAGCCGCCGATGTCGAGACGCGCAAAACCCTAGCCCGCCGCCACGCGTCGCGGGAACCGAGAAAGGAGGAAGAGAGGGGGTGAGGCGATCCGTACCGTCGTCGAGAGGCACGAGGCACTCGTAGGAGATCTCGAACTGGAAGGGGTTGAGGAAGGCGGTGGGGTTGTCCAGCACCGCCACGTTGGTGATGTTCACGGCGCTCATCGCCGCCGGTAGCAGCCGCGCGGGCTCGAGCGGAGGGGGGGGGGAAGACGAGAGCGAGCCGCGGCGGCTGGGAATCGGATTTCTGGCCAGGGGGTCCGCGAACTGCCGAAGGGCGCGGCCTCTGGGGCGGGGTTTAATGCGGGGCGGTGCGGGGATTCGCGGCGGGAAGCGAAATTGGGTTGGCGGGAGACGCCCCGGAGCCCCGAGGTTTGGAGAGGGCCAGAGCTGGGGGGGAGCCGAGAGGCCGAGGCCGAGAGGGCACGACACGGTGGGGAGAGAGAGACGACCTGGCGAGGCTCAACCGCTTCTGGAACTGAAGAGCTACGAGAGCGAGCTACACTTCCCTTATTCGGAAGGGGGGGACCTAATTTAGACGCTGGGAATTTCGAAATTTGGTGGAAACCGACTGATTTCGGCTCATATTTGACTCCTTTTGTATCGCAGGAATCAATTCAGCTCCCATGCAGGAATTGACCAAGCAAAAGGCTTCTTCGGTTCTTCCTTTGGAACGCATGAATCAGGCCAACATCCACGCAGGAACATCTCAACAGGGCCAGTACCTGCGTGGCTGACATTGAGACTGCAAACAAGTGAATTGCCCAGATGAGCTAGACCTGGAATACGATCGAGTTGGAACAGCAAATTATGCGAAACATGTATTCTGGTAGCACTGCTCTTGGTACCAACTACCCAGACAGATTCAACTTAAAGATGGAGATGTCGATGGAAGACCTGACGGAATATACATGAGCACGTTTACATGGTCCACACAGAATGATGCCGTGTACTCCTCACTAAGAAATTTACTCCCAAATGTACAGAAGATATATCTCCTGACTCCAGTTTACGCACACGCAGTGCTCACTTCAACAGACCCTAGTTAAGGTTCAAGCGGGACACCACAAATAATACAGAGATATGACAACACAAATCGCTCGTGCACACGTCGTAACTCGTCACTCCAAGAACTTATAAGTAGAGCCATAATAACAAAGGGGCCATGACTGGATTCCGCCTCACTTTTTTAGCACGCTGCATAAAAAGAACAGAAAGCAAGATAATGAGCTGTATATATTGAAGAACAGCATGTCACAAGGAACTCTTGCACTACAACAAACACAAACTAAAAGAAATCTAAGCATAGTCATCGTAACAATGTTGGGGCATGTTATATCTAGATTCATTCGGTATGCGCACCAACCATATTTTTGGAAATGGAACTGAATTTTGTAGCCAATGAAAATTACTTACTTGTAGAGGTAGGCCGCAATACCAAGAATGACACAGAGAAGGATGATATCGATGCAAAAGTTGCGACTCGATCTCAGCTGGTAACAAGTCAATGTGCAAAACAACCGGTATGAGCTATGAGGTCACCCAGCTAACCAAGCATTAGTTAGGAAATGCACAAAGGTAAATGCTAGGTTTTACCTGAAGAACAGTCTCCTTCAGTCTAACGTTGGTATTCTTCAAATCTGCATTCGCTCTATCCACCTACAGCCATCATTAGCAAAATAAGTGTTGCTGGACAATTTCTAGATGGAGCCTACAGAAACTAATGGCTGCCAGATAACAGACCTTGTCATCCATTTCATCCATCAAAGGAACTTGTCTGTCCAATTCCTGATAATCACAGCTATTTAGTTAACTGTCCATAACTTATTCTAATTATCATATGACAAAAAATAAAGCCCAGCAAGTAACCTCATTCATGTCAGATGCCATGTTTTTCAGAGTTTCCAGCCCTTCACCAATAACGTCCAAACCTTCATCCTGCAGAATTTCAATGCCAAAGACAGGTTACACCAGATGAGAAACTGAGTCCCACATCCTGTAGCAAAAGAAGATGAAACGGAAAGAAGAAAAGTGATTTCGGTAAATTTACCTGTTTCATTCTGCGCATCTCATATTCCCGGCGGAACTGGTTCGATTCTTCTGTCCCCTTAAAGTACTCATCGTCAAAGTTCCCATCTGTATGTTTAAGTGGTGTTACGGGCAAAGGGGTCAGTCAGTGATCCAAAAGATACAAAATTCAAAAGCAAGAGAATCTAAAAGTCTCAAGATTACACACGAGGTTAAGCTTGATTAGGTGGCTTTCAAATAACTATGGAGCAATGAAGTTATGCGCACTAGCCTAATTTATGAATATAGTTAATCATTTTCGAATTGGAGTATTGGACATAAAAAGTGATTATTTGGATCTCAAGTTTCATCAAAAGGAACTATGCCAATCTTTCCTATTAAAAAGCTAATGCATAACAGAAATCGTTACAGGAAAGACAAAGGTGAAGCAACAGAAGATGTTCATATGCTCACTAACCAGCAGTAGTGTCAAACTTTATGGCTCCTCCAGTGCGAGATCCTGAGGCTCCCCAAGTTCCATTTTTCTTTGTGGCAGTAGAACTTCCATCTGGGATTGACTGTATTCTGTCAGGTAAGGCGGCAACCAGATCACTACGGGTCGCAATTTCTTCTTTTGTGAGCCCTTTCACCTGTTAAAAGGAGTCTTCAGAACTAGATTGCCTGAATGTATCAATGCTGTCAAATCTGGCTATATAAAAGGGTATGCTAAGTTAAACCGTAAAGAGAGTATTTGGGAACAAGTAAAACCAAGCAAGCAGTTGCTTGGTCAGTGCATATGTATGGATTCCATTTAGATAGGAAAAACACAAGATATTAGATTTTACCCATGCATGTCAAATCAACACATAATCATCATTTACCAATCCTATGAAATGCTCCTACATGGCTCACTTGGTCACTTCCAGAGTACCAATCCAGAAACATCTCAACTACTAACCCAAACACAGCTTTTCCCCCAAAATTGTGCCATTGTGGGTAGTACACCAATCCTAAAATTCTAAAATTCGCGAAATGGACCATTTTCCAATAGAGTCCCTAACCCTTGCAGCCGGACATCCTAATTTTAGGCAGCTACAGTCCAAGCAAGTTTAGCTACAGGCAAGCACGGAATCAAGCCCAAAAGTCACAAAGTTCGCAGATCTAGCAGAAACACTCTAGTGGAGGCAATGCGGGTACTAGGGCGGCAACCTTCTTCACAGCGAGGCGCTGCAGCTTTGGCAAGTCCTCCTCGAGGAGCTTGGCCTTGGTTCGCCGGATCTCAGCGTTGAGCGCCACAACCGCGGCCCGGTTCTTCTCTTGCTTCGCCGCCTCCGCTTTCTGCTCCAAAACAAACCATCAGATTCTGATCGAGTGCGCCGCTTCGCAGACGCGGGGGAGAGAGGAGGTAGAGGACGAGATCTCACCTCGATGCATTGGTTGACGTCGGCGTCTACGGAGGCGTAGAGGCGGGCGAAGGGGTCGTCGCCGGCGACGTTGGCGCCGTTGAGCTTGTCAACATCGTACTTGTCATACTTCTGGCAGATCGCGTCCACCCGGGTGAGGATGTCGATCACGGTCATCCTCGCGCCCCGATTTCTCCCACCGCGAGCGAATTCGCGACGACGTTTGCAGCGGAAGGAAGCGAGGCGAGGCGAGGAATAACCCGAACGGCGAGCCAACCGAAGCTGAACTGAACGGGGAAAGGGAAGAGAGAGACGACAGAACGAGACGGCGGAGCCTGCCCGACAGCCCGAGTCGCTGGGCACAGCCTGGACGGCCGTGGCGACGACGCTGTCGACCGGGCTCCACCAACCGGCCCGGCCTCGGTTGAGATCTGTTGGTGGACTGGGCTGAGTTTGCGATAAGTTTAGTTTGGGCTTGTAATGTGGGCCGTAGCTTTTATGGACCTAGGCCCATAAAATTGCTGCCTATCAGCTAAATTTGTATCACCTCGAGTTTTCGTGAGATGACCTATAGTTGTCCTTCGTGTTCATGATTGTAAGAGTGGGGACAAAAAAATGATTGTAAGAGTGTGTCTGGCCCCGTGGCCCTTAAGGAAAATGTCATCCTTACAAAATGGAGGTAGATGTATGGATGATGGATGAAGTCAAATGTATGAGGATGCTGGATGCCAACCAATATTCCCTTTGCTACCCTGCTAAACGACAAGATTAAAAATGAACGAAACTGTCATAAGCGACAAGGAGATACATAGCTGCCATGTCCTACACTAACCTAATAACCTTACAATGTCCTCTGATCCATTCCGACCCTTGCTCTGCTGCATAGGCACATGGTACGATCACGCTACATAACGCACTGCTCACTCGATATCCGCAACGGCAGTATACCTGCAAGATCCAGTTAAGCCGCTGGCTCTATCTATGCATACACCAAACGGGGCTAATAATATGCTGATGCGTCAATTATTCAGCCCCAACTTCTCAAAACGAGACTTTGACAGCTCCGGGTATGAGTGCTAATCATGCTCTGTCAACACTCTGTTTGGAGGCCATTATTGAGACAAGACGGCCATCAACTTGTCCATCTTGTCAAACAAAGGAAATCAAAATTGCATCAATCAGGAAAAAATACTGCCACTTGGAGACCGATGCGGGTGGTCCTTGAGTCCTCTCTGCGGCTCCATCAGCAGGATACCAAGACTGGTCCATCCTTCCTGGTCGCTAGCATAATAGGATCCTAGAACATTTTTTTTGAAGTAATTAGAAGCTTAGAACTAGAAGAGGGCTAGGCTATCATTCAGGCATCAGCTCACGTCTCCATAGTTTCAAACCTAGACCGCCACAATTTCTAAAGATGCCGCTCGTTTCCGCTCACCTCTCACCTTTTACACGCCCGCGGACAACGGCCGCGCGCAGTGTGAACCGGCACCTTCGCTGAGAATTCCGCCGGCGCCAATGATTGCCTCCGGTCTCCGGTCTCGTATGCCGCGTGTTATCGCGACCAATGGAGTCATTGACAAATGAGCTAGGAATCTCAAGGGCGACGGGACAAACTGGCAAACGAGTAGTATAGTTCAGCCGTTTCTGCAAAGACATGGACTGAATGCTTACTCTATTGGCCATGGAAACTTGTGGAAACGAAACGTCGTCGATCGGCCGAGACCCCGGCCGCAAAACTTCAGAGGTCGAGACAATGCGGATTGGATGAGGCAGCAACTGCGCCGGTTGAATTTTTGTGTTTTGGGGTGACGCTGAAAGCACTCGCGTTGCCTATCCTATCATCGCCGACTTTACTTAATCTGTTCGTCTTGGTATGTCCTATGGAGGGTCAGGAAAGTCAAAATATTCAGCAAGACCAAGACATGCTAGTAGAACGACAGGTACTCGCCTACTTGCACTCTGATGAGAGCGTGACGGGAGACGGTGAATTCTAGTTCTAGAGCCAGTTGGTTGGTGGCTGGTGCGGATGCTGCGTGCATCTATTATATTGTCCGGGAAACAGATAACATTTGATGGAATGAAAGAATCCTTCAGAGCTCCCATGCTGCGTTCAGAGACAATCCAGCGTCTGCTGAACTGAATCCCGGCCTCCCCGGCGGTTCGGAATGGCTGGGATCTTCCTCTCCGGGTGTCACTTGGGTACAGGTAAATGTGTCAGGGATAGGGTGATAAATCTCACGCCACGAGTCCCTCGTCAGTGGCGTGCCGGAGACTGGCGAGACGACGACGGCGACGCCGCCGCCACCGCAGGTGCCATTTCGCCGGTCACCCTTTCCGCTCCAGCGGAAAACAAGAGCACGCGCAGCCACAAGCGGCATGGCCACGGCACCGGCGCACCGCTATCGACGCCCGCCCAGGGCAGCATGGCTCGTCAACCTGCAGACCCACACGCGCACTAGCCGCTGCCGCTGCCGCGACACGCATCGTTTTCCCCCGGGTCGTCTCGCAGGGGGCGGCCCCGCGCCCCCACCCCCTTACGCTCGATCACGACGAAGGCAAAACCACCGGCCTCCGCGCCAGTCGCTTTCGGCTTTCCCCGCTGCCGCTCCCATGCGAAAAATCCGGGTGCCTTATGGAGCGCGCTCACGACACGGCGAACCGGCGACGGGGAGGAACCGCGCCTGCCGCCTGGTGTGAAACGGCGCCGGCTGTCGTAGATACCTCGAGCAACCGGCCCGGCCACCTCGGCGAAAAGGTGGTCGGTCAGAACGCGAGGTCCCCTTGGTGCCTGCGCTTCTAAGCAAGGGAACCGTACCAAACAGTCCCCGGAGCAGTAAACAAACTGCTGGCCCTTATCCGTGGCCACTGAACTTTTGACCTGCCGCGCCTCGCGGGTTTGCCTGCCGGAAGAACATTCCTCGTACCTGTTTGAAAACCTGAAAGCGATTTCTTCGCACCCACAGGCTCACACTCGCAGCAGACCACTGCAGCTGGAATGCAGGATGGCTCTGAACGGAAAAACCCTCCACCTGAAGGCAGAAACGGGCCTACGAGAATTTGCCTGGCGAGAGAAGCTTACAAACGGAAGGGCATGCAACTAGCTAGCACATTAGCAGCTGAGCTCGATCCGGCTTGACGCCGACGATGCCTGAAGAATCATGTTGGACTAGACAAAGGCGGTTCTCCTCCCCATCCTATGCTAAAACCCCCTTTACATCTCGCAGGGTGCACTGATTAAAAAGGCATTTTTTTGTGGAATATTCATGCCCCGGTACCGACAAGCGCAAGGGATCGGTCACTCGGAGTGAGGGATTATATGTTTCAGGCAAGTGCGTGCAGTTGTAAAAGGGGGATCGATCGGCAGGTGATTGGGAGAGATCACCGGTCGTTGCCGCTTGTTAAGTATAGCTCCTCCATAGGGGGGCCTTCTTTTTGAAAGAATATAGGGGCCCCTTCTCGTGATGCTATGCTATGCTATGCATGGGTGTCAATCAGCCTAACTTTTGTTTGTTTTGCAGTGCTTGTCACAGAGTCAAAGGCTCCAACTTTCTGCATAATTCGGCCTGTTGATTTCGCTGCCTGTTCTAGCCTGTAGGTCGTGTTCCGAAAGGCAATGGTTTATCCTTATTGAAGCAGCAAGGCTTTGTAGTCTTCAAGCATCAAACTTTATCTGAGGCATATTTTTCTAGCGGCACAGTCCATACAGGTAGAAGTTAGAGATATCAGACATGCGTTTAATGGGCGATCCAACATTCAAACTGATGATACGAAAAAATTCAAAAAGGAAAGTCCTCGAAATCATGGCGTCGCTGAATCCTTTTTCTCCCTGAAGAAAAAAGCGCGCATCCTTTACCGGCAGGTTAAGAGCTAGCGTCGGGTGATGCTGCGAGACGCGGCCTTTTTTGATCAAGTGATCCTCAGGCCGCGTACCGATCGAGAAAGAGACAGCAGCGAGGCCTTGCTGGTCGCTCTCCAGCTTTGCTCCTCTCGCGGGACCTGCGAGCCACTCACCACTACGTCCGTCGCTTTGCTGATGCTACAGGTGCCCGGCGTAGGCGCGCTCCGTCCCCGTCGTAGCGCCGGTCCGCCGCGGCGTCGTGGAAGGGTAGGCCTTGGCCGTGACCGCGGGGAGGCGCAGGTGCTGTGGCGGTGGGGTCGAGAAGCAGGTGATGAGGAGGCCCTCACCTAACGGGTCCCAGGGAGCAGTGAGACATAGAACGTGGGTTGACTGGTCAACGATTTTGGCAGGGTCCTACCGTTGGTAAACAAGACATCGTTCACCCTGGTCGTTAAATCAAAGTCGGATCTATCCACTGTTTTGCAGATTTCAACATTTTAAAGCCAACCGAACGCAATCAAGAACGTATTTGCATAGGAGTACTGCATCATTTGAAAGCTTTAAGAAGTCTACTTTCTAATGCATTAAAGATCAAGTTTGCTTGAGGATTGGTTGAAGAGTTATTGGTGATTTTGAAAAATAACTAGCCATAAATGTGAGCCAGTTTGTCATAGTGGAACCTAATTATGCTATGCTCAGTTCGCTATGAACTTCTACTTCTAGCTTAACATATGCATGGTTTAAATATGCTTCTAGCTTAACAGCTGACACTTGACACTGCAGCTCCGCCTCCACGCATGGCCCCACGAGTATCTCAGTTACTATGCCCTTCTATACTCCAAAGTTTGCGCTTCATCCCACGTGCCAAAGCTTTTGCCATACCTGATTTCGCCTTTGCAGCCTGCATGCGTCTATTCCAACAGATAAAAATACACGCAGTTCAGCGCATCCGGTGGGTGGTAGTTAGATCGTCGTTGGAGCAGCAATGAAAGCAAAGCAACCTGCATGTCGTTTCTCCTCGTCGTTTTCTCCTGCCAGCACGGAGAGAATCAGAGAATCCATCCTGAACAAACCCGTAAGAACGAAGTCCACTCCCCGGAGGGATCGATATTATCCATGCGTACCTGTCTTGACTTGTCGCGTGTCGCCACCTACTTCCGATGTCGAAACGCGCGGATCCTCCATCCTCGAGAGTCGATGTCAAGGCACCAGCAGCCGAGCGAACCATAGAGACGTCAGTGAGCGTGTACCGAGAAAAAACGTCAACGAGCTTCAAATTGAGCAAAATGCAGAGTACAAAACCTTTTCCAGAAAACAAAAGCAGAGTATAAACGTCATGGGGTCACCACAGCGTGTTACTGCGAGACAGCAAAGTTTCACTTGCATGCTGCGTGATTTTATCTAGTAGCTTTCTTTGATCCGTGGTGAGTTGGTGACTCGTAGTAAGGTCACAAAGGCTCGCTTGATTCGTGCTGTGTTTCTGCGTAAAAACAGCACGCAACAACTATTCTTTCCCACCTGAAAAGGTCGTTATATGTCTTGCTGATTTTTTTTTTTACAGCCACTCGTACCACTCTGAAAATTTATCTGAACATTTGAGCCAAGTCGGCAGCGGACAGTAAGCTGACGGCAAAAAACAACAAACACAGATACACGGACACGGGACACCCAGAGAGAGTAAGGTAGTAAGGTGACGACCAGCGGATGAAGCAAGGCTTAATTTTTGCCCAAGGAAAGTACTAGAAGGCAAGTAGGCAACGCGCCAACGCCTTGCTTCAAGTATCTCAGAAAGTTACCACACCAAACAAGCTGTAATTCCCAGTGATTTGACTGGTCTCCATAGGGTTGTAAACGTTCAAACTTGGTTACTGTCAGTACGATTTCGTCGTCACAGCAGACTTAAGAAAATGAGCAGCGCGGTGATTTTTTTCCATGTAAATTCGCAATACGTCAACGAAAAATCTTTGTAGGGCACACTGCTGAAAGGCCCTCGGATCGGCGAGAAGGAAGCTTCGCCGAAACCGATGCCACATGCTAGTTCCCTCTTGTCTTGCCACGGTCAACTAGCTAAGGGCCCTCTCCTGTCGTGCCCGTGAAGTCTCCGAGCTGGTCGCTTTACGAGACAGACAACGATTGTACGTGCCTAAGTGCGATCAATATAAAATGACACAGCTCAATGACCATGCGATCCGAGATTGATAGAATGACTAGGATCAGCTCGTGCCGGCCGGAAAAGAGGGCGATCGGAAGATTAAAAAAAAATATTTGCAGGCCCTCCAAAAGAAAATACTACTTGTAACGTGATACACAGGGGCAGGGTCGTGTCAGAGGATCTTGCAAAGGTGCCTCGCGTCCACACGCTTCCCTCCTCCATTGGCCTTTGTGATTCGCGAACGGGTCAAGTCCGAGCACTGTGTGCGCATGCGTTGCCAACAGCGAGCGATCCCCCCTCACGAACTGGTCCATGTCCGGCACGCATCGAGCGCATCGCCTCCGATCCTAGGCTTCCTATTCCGATCGCCCACGGTAAGAGAGGGCATTTTCTTGAGCTCTTCGAGAGAAACACGGAAATGGTATGAGGGCGCAAGTCATGCATGCTGTCAGTGACGCTGCGACAGGCTGACAGTGGCCACTCATCCTACGTGGCATCCTCCCCTGCTCGCTGGCACTGAGCTACCACTGCACTGACCGCCGCGGTCACTGGTCGCTGGTCAGTGGAGTGGCATGCGGCCATCATTGTACGCGCGCCCATCGTCACTGCGCGAGAGAGACTGGGACAGACAGACGCGCGAGAGCTGTGGCTATCAGCGCGGCGGCGGCAGGACGGAGCCACCACGTCGTTCTCACGGCGCGTCTACTTGTGCATGCTGACAAGCGTATCAATCAGCTGATGAGGTTTTCAGAGTAGACTCGTCGAGCAAAGCGTAATTCACATCTCGGTCGTACCAATTTACTTACATGTAATGTAGTGATACACAGCAAAATACCGGCCACAATCTATATCCACACGGGAAGGAGAAAGAAAGGGAGAGAGAGATAGGGACATGACAGGAGAAGCAGCGAAGAGCAGGGAGCTACGGATCCTATCTACCTTGGCGCGACGGATCAAACTCTCCCATCGTCCACGAATCAATGGAGCAATCGAAGTTTTTTTTCGCGCGACAACCCCACGAGCAGAGCCCAAGTCCTATGTCAAGGTGTTGCAGAGGCCCTGCGGCTTGGCGTCGGAGGCGGCGGCGCCCCACATCTCGGCCATGTTGGGGAAGTAGCACGCCGAGAGCTCCAGGGCCCGGTCCTGCAGGCCAGCGTAGAAGTCGCCGTACGGGAACAGCTGCTCGCCGCCGCTGGTGACGAGATCGGGAAAGAACACGTCGTCGTCCAGCGCCGCCACGGCGCCACTCGCCGCCGCGGACGGCGCCCAGACGGCGGCGCCCAGCTGCGCGACGGGCGGCACGGGCGCGAGCTCGGTGGTCCGCGGCGCGTCGAAGCGGATCAGCCCCTGGTGCTGCGGCGCCTGTGGAGGGGGCGGGTACGCGGCGAAGCGCGCGTCGCCGCTCGAGCTGGTCACGGACGAGGAGGCGGGCGAGAGCGCCGCCGCCGGCGGCGGCGTGGCGGGCGCGGCGAAGGCTCCGCCGGTGGCGCCCGCCACGGCCTTCTTCTTGAGCTTGGTGTTCCAGTAGTTCTTGACGTCGTTGTCGGTCCGGCCGGGGAGCTTGGACGCGATGATCGACCACCTGGCATCGCACCGGCAGCTCGATCATCAGTCAGGTGCACGGAGGCGGGAAACGCAGATGTTACATTAGAACACTGCCAGCGCGACCCACCTGCTCCCGATCGAGCTGTAGAGCGACAGGATGACCTGGTCCTCCTGCTCCGTGTAGCCGCCGTGCTTGATGTCCGGCCGCAGGTAGTTGAGCCACCGCAGGCGGCAGCTCTTGCCGCACCGGTTCAGCCCTGAGGATCACAAGTTGTGGGGAAAATGCTAAATTACTTCAGAAAATCTGCTCGAAATCGCCACTCGGCCCAGGATCGCTGAAAGAACTGAACATGATGATCGGGCTCGCGGCGCCGCTCGTTCAGTGCGGCGGAGGCTGGGCCAGGAAGTGTACCTGCTTTCTGCGGCAGGGCGATCCAGTTGCCGCCGATGCCGTGGCGCTGGACGTAGCTCCGCAGCTGCTCGTCCTCCTCCGGCGACCAGGGCCCCCGCTTCACGCTCGCCTTGTCGCAGCACGGCGCGCGCCCCATGTCCGCGGCAGCCGGCAGCCGAATGACGAGCACGGGCGGCGGCGGCGGGCGAGCAAGAGGGTTCGACGCGGCACACACAGGCTGCGGCTTATACGCACGCAAGAACCTTCTCTTCGAGACTCCGACCTGAGCCGAGTAGCCGTACGGGTGCGCGCAAGTACAAGACGGCAGCGGGTGATGCGCTGCTGGGCTACGGAATTTATAGCCAGGGGCGCGGGCCCCGCGGGTACGGCCGATCGAGCCGCCGTGAGAGCCCGTCGCGTCGCCCCCGTTCCGTTCCGCTTCCGCGGTCGTACGGCATGATGGATGGCCTTGCTGCCCTCCGTTTTGTCGTCGCGGCTCTTTTGACCGCACGAGCTTTTGTTTTCTTTTCGGTGCTCCATCTCGTCCCGTTGGAAGGCATTGCTTTTACCAAGTTTTAACCTTGGGCATGGGTGGTCAAATAACTTTTGTTTTTACCTGTATTTTTTTTCAAAAGACGTTTTTACCGGTAATTATGGCCACCTTTTTGGGTGCTAAAGTATGTGGAGTGGAGAACACAGCTCCTGTGCTCCAACTTCTGATTCCGTGGAGCACGTGCTTCCAAACGCTAGCGGCGCGAGAAGCCGAGAACTCGAGCCTGAACCGGCAGGTGTTCTCTTTCTCTGTCGAAAATTCAGGCAAAGCCATTTCACGATGAAACCTGCAGTATGGCTGTACACTGCCGGACCTTCCAACTAGCTCTTGCTCCCGCGTGTTTGTCAAACTCCTGACCCTTCTTATAGCTGTGCAGGCATGCGTTCCAACTCGAATCCGTTGGAAGTTTCCGTGTGGCGGTGCCATCTCGGCAGTAGCTGGGTCGGCGCTTCCGGTTTCGTCTTACGAGCGGGGGTGGTCGTCCGGCTCCAGGTCCGCGATCGAGCAGCAGTGCGCGCATGATTCATGGCGCGAGCGAGCGAGCGAGGGCGAGCGTTGTGCTGCTATCCCGAGCCGGTCTTTGTTTTGCGGCGACCGCGGGTGCCCTTTTTCATCTGCTCCACAGTAGCAGTGTCGACTGGATTAGTGCAAGGACCTCGGGAAACATCCGGATTAGCATGCCGGGACGACGGCGGGTGACCCAGCGGCGGGGAGCTGCAGAGGCGGTGGACGGTGGAGGCAGGGAAAGGTTGAAAGAGATAACAAACAGATAGCAAGAGTCAGAGAGGTTGAAGAAAACACACGGACCGTCGGATTCGTCTCGTAGGTATGGAATTGGTCGACAGATGTGGACTGTTTTTCTTCTGTATCTCCTGACAAAATACGACACCTGTTTACTTATGTATTGCCTGATGGCGTTATCACCTGGGCCGGCGCATCGCAGGCCGGCTGGGCTAGCACGGCGCTAGAAGAAGAAGAAGCAGGCAGGCCTCTCGCGAGATGCTGTACCACCACGGCCCACAGATGACAGATTGTTGGGCCTTCCGCACGCCTAATAATTTTATGCATTTTCTCGTGGAACAGAGCAAATTTGCTCTTCATCACCTCTGAAGAAAAAAGAACGTCCGCTTCAGGACTTCCACATACTGACAATAAAATCGTAATCAAACATTGCTATCGAGGATTACGTGAGACACCATACATTGACCTAACGATATTCTACTATAATATTACGACCAAAGTTGCAAAAATAAAATGCGATTTTAATTAAAACGTACACTATATAGTGGTCTGTACCAAATGGCAGCACAGCGGAAATGAAAATAAAAGAGAATATATTCCAGCTGCTGCAAAACCAAGCAACAAATTCATCCTCGAAAAGCCCAAAACGCGCGCCCACTGGTTCACTGGACCGGCTCCATGCGCCAGCGAACCCAGCGCACGACCAACGGGCTGCTCCGCCACGCTTCGCGGTCCCCGTAGACAAGGTCCACTCGCCGATCCCTCTTCGATATCTCCACCCACTTATTCCCCCCGCACCCCGGCCTCAACCCCCCCTCTCCCCCTCTCTCGCGGAGCCGCCGCACAACCAGCGCCAAAGTCTAACCCTAGATCCGGACCGCGTCTCCGGCGATCTCCGGCCATGGCGTCCCGCCGGGTCGTCTCCTCCCTCCTCCGCTCCGCCTCCCGCATCCGGGCGGCCTCGCCCGCCGCGCCGCGCCCGCGCGCGCCCCCGCACCGCCCGTCCCCGGCCGGGTACCTCTTCAACCGCGCCGCTCAATACGCCTCGTCCGCCGCGGCCCAGGCGGCGCCCGCCACCCCGCCGCCGGCCACCGGGAAGACCGGGGGAGGCAAGATCACCGACGAGTTCACCGGCGCCGGCGCCATCGGGCAGGTGTGCCAGGTCATCGGCGCCGTCGTCGACGTGCGCTTCGATGAGGGGCTCCCGCCCATCCTCACCGCGCTAGAGGTGCTCGACAACAACATCCGCCTCGTGCTCGAGGTGGCGCAGCACCTTGGCGAGAACATGGTGCGCACCATCGCTATGGACGGGACTGAGGGGCTCGTCCGCGGCCAGCGCGTCCTCAACACCGGCTCCCCCATCACCGTAAGGACACCCTCCATTTCTTCCTCGTCGTTGACCGTGGATTCCATTTTGTGATGGTACAGCTCGATCTGATAAAATGTGGATCCTATTGTGTTAGATTTGATATGGGCACGCAGATCTGAGTAGCAGTATGTTTTGCATGCATACTAGTATTAATGGTTTCAGTGTCTTGCATTTGTATTGCTGTCAGGATAATCTACTTACTCTTATTTCTGACTTCAAACCTATTCCTCTCTGTAGGTGCCTGTTGGCAGGGCTACACTTGGACGCATTATGAATGTTATTGGTGAGCCGATTGATGAGAAGGGTGACATAAGTAAGCGTCCGGACTTTATTATGCATTTTTGCTTTGAGATGTCTGTGGGAGAGCTTTTGTAATCTTGTTGCATGTTTCTTTATTTCAGCGACAAACCACTTCCTCCCTATCCATCGCGAAGCCCCTGCTTTTGTTGAGCAAGCCACTGAGCAGCAAATTCTTGTTACTGGAATTAAGGTAGAGTTGTCCGATTGTCTTGTAACCTTTGAAATTTAGGATTCCACACAGTAGCTCGTTTGCAGTGATTTCCTCCTTATGGTTGTAGTATGATGGTTCCTTTATATGCAGGTTGTGGATCTTCTTGCACCCTACCAAAGGGGAGGAAAGATTGGTCTTTTTGGTGGTGCAGGTGTGGGTAAAACTGTCCTTATTATGGAGTTGATCAACAATGTTGCTAAGGCCCATGGTTGGTATTGCATTTAGTTTCATGGTAAATTTGACTAAGTTGCCTATTCATTCTCTGATTGTGATAGCTGGTTCGTTCGAATGTAGGTGGTTTCTCTGTGTTTGCTGGTGTTGGAGAACGTACCCGTGAAGGTAATGACCTGTACAGGGAAATGATTGAAAGTGGTGTCATTAAGCTAGGTGACAAGCAGGTAAATTCTTGCTATTTCTCAATTTCTTTGTGGACTTGGCATATCAAAGCTATCCGTTTCTTATATATTGGTTTTTGTGGCAGAGCGAAAGCAAGTGTGCTCTTGTCTATGGGCAAATGAATGAGCCCCCGGGTGCTCGTGCTCGTGTTGGGCTGACTGGTTTGACTGTTGCTGAGCATTTCCGTGATGCTGAAGGACAAGATGTGCTTCTGTTTATTGACAACATTTTCCGCTTTACTCAGGTAATTTCTGCTGGATATTTCTTTGCCTGCAAACGATATGCTTCTGATTGTCTTTTCGTTACTCATTTCAATACTGTGATGATGTTAAATCTGGTTGCTGTCTCTTGCTATCAGGCAAACTCTGAGGTGTCTGCTCTCCTTGGACGTATTCCCTCCGCTGTGGGGTACCAGCCAACCCTTGCAACTGATCTTGGAGGACTGCAAGAGCGAATTACGACAACAAAGAAGGGTTCTATTACTTCTGTCCAGGCTATCTATGTGCCTGCTGATGATTTGACAGATCCTGCTCCTGCTACTACCTTTGCCCATCTTGATGCCACAACTGTGTTGTCACGACAGGTTTGTCCATTTGGTCTCTTAGGCTGGTGCATTGTGTATATGTTGTGCTCATTATGACATGGGGGTGCTTCCTGTGCAGATCTCTGAGCTTGGTATCTATCCTGCTGTCGACCCACTGGATTCCACATCCAGAATGCTTTCTCCCCATGTGCTGGGTGAGGATCACTACAACACTGCTCGTGGTGTTCAGAAGGTTCTTCAGAACTACAAAAATCTTCAGGATATTATTGCCATTTTGGGTATGGATGAGCTCAGTGAAGATGACAAGCTGACAGTCGCACGCGCGAGGAAGATTCAACGTTTCCTGAGCCAGCCTTTCCATGTTGCTGAAGTTTTCACGGGTGCTCCTGGGAAGTATGTGGAGCTCAAGGAGAGTGTTAAGAGTTTCCAGGTAAAATTGTTAACCATAATTATTGTTCAGAGACTGCAGTTTGGAAACAATGTGTTGGTTATCTTACTTGAGCTTTACCATACTTGTTCTTTGAGACCTAACTTTCAGTTTCATAAGAAAACTCCATTACATTACTTGTTGCATGATGATGCTTTTGTTTCTCCAATATTGCTAAGTAAATCTTAAGGTTGTTTAAGTTGTCCTTTTTTGGCTAAAGGATCTTGTATTGTGCAGGGTGTTTTGGATGGTAAGTACGATGACCTCCCTGAGCAGTCATTCTACATGGTTGGAGGCATCGAGGAAGTCATTGCTAAGGCCGAGAAAATTGCCAAGGAGTCTGCTTCATAAGGAGGCTTCTTGATTGTTGAACCTCTTGTACAAGTTCCATTTTTGGATTTTTAAGCTTTTATGTTCTTCGCAGCTAGGCAGGATGAGCTGGAGAGCCATCTCCTGCTGAGGGGTTTGTTTTTGTTTTTTTGTTCCTCCACTTTACAACCAAAATAAGCTACAGCAGTGACATTGATTTTGGCTGCACTGAAATTACATGACTCCAGAAACTTGTGCCCGTTGTAATGCAGATCCATCACACCATGAAGTTATGGCGTCTGTTTGGTAAATTATGTTATCTCCAGGTTCTGTACCGCCATGCATCGTAGGTTGCATGCTTTGTTGTATGGTTGAGATGTTTGCACTGTGAAGGTAGCTTGTTCTGGAAACTGGCCGTGCGGTGGTTTGCACGTTTCGCTCCTGTAATATTGCAAAAGTTGTACGGTTGTGCAACCGCTGGGCAGAATCACTTGACTGTTGTTTGATATTACTCGATGCATATTTGTCCTCTCAAAAAAAGAAGTCATCAGTTGGATTGATGTGGATCACCATTGCAATTGAATGTCTAGTGCTACATCGGATGAGAATAATGCGGATAGGTAAAGAGGAAAAATGGACCTTGTTGGACCTCAGATAGTTATGGACTTAATAAAGCAACTTCGGATCGTAGAGTTTCAGAAATCGGCAGTAATGCTGTCAAGAAGCTGTCTTTAAACCCAAGTGATCGGGGATGCCTCGCGGCTACATACTAACATACCCTCCACTTGAACATAAGAGGAAAACAGCATTTGATTGACGCGCTTGCGGTCTCTGTGCAAGAACTGGATGTCTGGATACCCACAACAGTTGCAGCGCCGACTCAGTCCTAGGCGATGGCAGTTTCAACGTACTCATGCTCCGACTGTCACAAGCCCACAAAAACTTCACCTTTGGCTCGTCTATGACAAAACAGAGGTTACCTCGGTTGAGGTTCAGCATATCGAGTACTCATTCGAAGAGACGCCTTGCTGTTGCTGTCTATCGTGCCACACAAGTCGCTTGATTGTCACGACTGCCGGGAAATCCCCGTTGTATAGCTGAATGTCTGAATCCTTTGAGCAGAGTTATCTTTTCGGAGACGCCTGTCTGGGTCGACAGCAGCCAGCATCTCTCTAGTTCAAACCGTAACCATGTTCTTTACGATACCAACCCACACATTGTTACTCTGCTGTCCCTTGCTAATGTTCTGATGTTTTTGCGTTTTCAAGGCGCACAAAGGGCTGGGTGCATGTTGCGAGTTGTGACGCTGATGCCGGCGTGGCGCAACACAAAGGCTGTACCAGCAAGGGGAGGGGGAGACAGCTGGAGGCCGTGTTAGGTTCTGGTGTAAATAACTAGTTTTTCTCTTTCTGGTAAGGCCTGCGTTTTTTATTCCTGCAGTATTCAATTGTTTCATGCGAAATTCTTGTGAAAATCCGCTGGAATTCTGCATTGTAGACAGGTCTCAATGTTTCCCCCCTTTTTTGGAGTAGCAGACATAGGGGCGGAGCTAGAAAGGCCTTCCACCAGGGGCTGACCAGTGGACCAAGTGCTACTGTTTTTGGACCTAAAAACTACAGATTTACATGGGAAGAGCTGGACAGCGGTGAAGATACTTCAGACTACAATAGGTTGACTAAACGTATACTGAGGGTAGGTCAACCCTTTACAAGCCACAGGCATATTCAAAAGTGCCAAGCTGCCGCAGTAGGTCAGCGATGCCACCTGGCTACTGTTAACACCACGCAAGAACTAGCTCCAAGGTCAAAACAAACGGTTCATGTTCATTTCATGTTCCAGAACGACTCAATCAGACGCCCGCGCTCACCCCACCTCTCAAACGTGTGCATTGATTCCGCAGCTCAGCCAGTCCACGAGCTGGTACAGCACGGCCGGCCGGGCGCGTTCGTAGCCTGGTACCAGCACTATCATTCTGTCTGTCCACGCGATCACGGTCACCCCGGCTGCAGGTTCCCGGCAGCTTCGTCGGCGACATTCTGATGATAAGCTGATGAAGGATCATGCCATCTGCTGATCACCATCAGCCTGAGGTGATGCGGTTCCCGCGGTCAGCTCGCACTAATCCTTTCCGTCCATCTCCGAGCCAGTCACTAACTTTCCAGACAGGAGCATCTCTGTCACGGCGGTTTGTTAGACTTCCAGAGTCCCAGGCGATTGGATGTGAACTTGGGATGGAAGACTATTTGCTTTATGGAACTGGTCTTTTGTGATCTAATCTAACATGAGGTTTATCGAGCTGATTTGTCGGCCGGTTATTATTATTTTTTCAATTAGACCGTCGGTTGGTTGATTACCTGTCCCGGTTAGAAAGTTTCCGAGCGAATTGGGTGATGGCCTGATGGGGTTGGGTGTTGTGGTTGGAGAGTTTTGGACTAGTTCACTACTGGATGTTTCCACCAAAAGTTGGAGAGACTTGCACTGAGTTTCAGTTCATTTCTAAAGGCTTCCTACCCCAGGGATGCATGAATTACAGTATTCTAGTACTATAGGACAGTACAAGGGTGATACGATCTTTGCGATAGGAGGACAACTGGCCGAACTGGGCATCCCTATAGGCTAGAACCTGTCGGCTGATTGCGCGTGGTCATTATCTCTTGTCATCAGATTAGAAAGAGGGCATCGCATCTCTGTCCACCGCTTTGTGCCTAAAACGGCCAAGAGGGAACAACGGGCACACAGCGAGCATGTAGGCGCACAAGGACAGTGTGTTGCACACTGCTGACTTAGTATAATCCATCACCTGCCCTCTCTCTCTCCCCCGGCTAAAAAGAAGGTTAAGGTAAACTAGCACTCACGGTAGGTAGCCACGTTTAAATTGTGGAAGTGTAGATCAGGGCACTAAACTTGGGTTATAGTAGGTAGCACACTGGCACAGGGAAAACGACCTCCAATAAGACAGACGCTGACTGTTTCTCCGTCCAGGACAAGAAAAAGATAAAGACCAAAGGACTCGTCTCCTACCGACGAGTCTGGAACACTTTAAGCTAGCCACGGACAGCAAACAATCCTGTGCTTCTCATGGCATCCTGCTGAGAGTTGAAAGTCACTGCGGTGCCGATGTGAGCCTCAGATCAGCTAGCAATCAGTTGAGAAAAATATGAAAGAAAGGTGAAAAACCAGTGGCAGATGACGAGAGCAGACTCCAAACTCCAAAATTCTTCAGTCCATGCGCCGCTCATTTAGTCGGGAGCAACACAAGTAAACTGAACAGCTTGGAACAAGGTGGATGAATGATCATTGTCGCCGAAATTAAGATACGACGGTATCGCAAATAGGTCAGCAGCCTTGCGTACAAGGTGGTTGGCTAATAGCGACTTCATTCTGTACTTGTCTCACGGGAGTTTCCTAGAAAACCTGCAGAACATATCAAAACTCCCCTCACGAGCTGAAAATTGTGTGCAAGAAAATTATAGCAGACTCCAAAATTCTACGATACCACCACGTGCTGCTCATTTCATCAGGAGCAACGCAAGTAGTTTGAATAGCCTGGTATTGTGATGTCAAGCTAGACTACATGTGGATAATCAGTGTCCCCAAATTTAAGATATGACAGCGCGCCGCAGATAGGTCAATAGTCGTAATAAAAGGTGGTTGGATTATAGCGACTTCACCCTATATGAATCTCGAGAGAAGAATTTCCTAGCAAACCTGAAGAACGTTTTAAACATCTGACATCTCCTGACGAGGTGTCGGCATTGACCCCGAAAACTTCCAGCGGCCACCCAACAACAACAACATTCTGTTACAGTGGAAGCAGGAGTGGGGCACTGTGCAGTGTACGAAATCCTAGGCTCCTGGCACCCGGCGCAGGTGCAGCGCACGGCGACCTGGCCGGCCGAGCACACGCGCGGCGCCCCCGCCCGGGGCCGCCTTGTAAACGGCAAGCGAGCGGAGCCACTTTCCGTGACGCGGCTGCGGCTCCGTCCCCAGGTGCCCGCCGCGACGGCGCGTCCCCAACGGAAAACCCCCGGCCGGGCGAACCGCCCAGACCCCACCACGCCCCCCACGCGCAAACGCCAACGCCAACGCAACCCCATCCATCCCCCGCGAGAGAGCTCGCACGAAACGGGACGCGAACCCGAGTCCGAGTGCAAGTGGAGCCCGGGACGCGGGCGCGCTGGCACCACCACCAAACACACACGCCTCCTTTTCCCCTCACTTGCCATCCATCACCGTCGCCTTCGCCCACACGCGTTCCCAAGCGCTTCCCCCGCGGCCCGCGCTATATAAAGCCGCGGGCGGCGTCCCCGGCCAGGGCCGCCAGGGCGCAGACCGAACCCACAACCTCATCTCGGATTCTCGGCTCATCGATCTCATCTCGAACTCGGAGTGCTTGCCTCCAGCCAGGCCAATTTAGTCCGGATTCCCTTTGTGCTTCGTCGGTGCTCGACCGGCCATGGGCAACTACATGTCGTGCACGCTGGCCAAGGCGCCGGGCGGGAGGTGCGCGAGGGTGATCCTCCCCGACGGCGGCGTCAGGCAGGTGGCGCTCCCGGCGACGGCGGCCGAGCTGATGATGGACGCGCCGGGGCACTTCCTCGTCGACGCGCGCGCCGCGGGCGTCGGGGAGCGCCTGGCCGCGCTGCCGGCCGACGAGGACCTCGAGCTCGGCGGCGCGTACGCCACGTTCCCGATGAAGCGCCTGGGCACGCCCCTGGCGGCGGCGGACGCGGCGCGCCTGGCCGCCGCGGCCACCAGGGAGGCGCGGCGGTCGTCCGCCAAGGTGTCGGACGACGCGCCGCCCGCCGAGGTGGCCGCGGCCGCGGAGGAGAAGGCGCCGAGGCTGCGGCTGGAGGACATGGAGGTGGACGACGCGGCGGCCGCGGAGGTCGGCGCGCTCAAGCACCGGCTCAGCAATGCGCGGGCCAGGAGGCCGACGCTGGAGACCATACAGGAGGAGAATTACCTGTCGTCGAGAGCCTAAGACACGCGTGGCGTGGCCAATATTTTTTGATATGCGATTCAAGCACACGCTTTTTCTTTTCTTTTTCCGTTTCAATTTTGGAGCATTCGGTTGAACTGAAGTTCCAAAAAAACGTGTAATTGATGTAACCAAATTGTACAGACCGTGTTTTTGTGAAAAGAAAAATACATATACACTAGGAATACTAGGTCAGGCTTTTCAGTTGTGTAGCTTTGGTCTCCTGTGCAGTCGTGTCTCATCTCGCATCCTCCAGTTTAGCGTGGAATGACCGGTTCCTTTCATATTATTAACGTCGTTAACCACTAATAACCAGTTGAATGAGTAAAAATTTCTTAAGGAGAAGAGGAGATTGGTTCCACACTTCGTACCGTTCAAATTGGGCGTCACAAGTTACTGCACCAACTACAACTCAATAGTAGCCCAAACTTGGTACTTTTCTTGCTTAGCAACACTGAACACCGCAAAACAATGCCACTTTGAAGCTACAAACTTTGCAGTGATATTATGTTTATCTATTTTTCCAATAAATAATAGAAACATGCGGTTGAAGACCACATGGATCATAATAGATTAGGATCTCTCCGACCTTTGGAAAGTAGCATTTTCATCCTACAAAGAAAATCACATAACAGATGTTAAGTTTACCTAGAAGCAGGTTACCTTCGGATTCAGACGACGCAACAGAAGAATCGGTCGCTGTCAGGTACTCCTGTTCCATTGGTATCAGCCTATCTGTGGTTCGATCCGGGACTTTGTTTGCGGACAAAGATACCATGATGTCCCTCAAAACAGGGTAAAGAGGGGAGTAGACTGACCAGTGAAAGCAAGGTAGGCTGGCCTAACTGGGAGTACTACTACTTGATGAAGAAAGGAAACCCAAAAATTGCCAGCAGAGAAATGCGTTGTTAATAAGGCGAAGAAAAGCATTCTTGCCAGCAAGAAATTAGCAAAGACATCCCGTAAAAAACCCGTCTGCCTTCCCTGAATTTTGCCGAAAAGGCAAAAGAAAAAAAAAGTCATCGAACAAGGCGGTTCCCGGTCTACGCCGTCATCACTACAGTTGCTGGTGGTAGTGTGGTGCACACGCACTTGACGCCTGGTACCTTGTGCTGTCCGGCTGGTTGGCGTCTCAGAGCCAGACCGTGGCACGGCACGAATCGCGTGCCGCGGCGAGAGTCTGCAAGCGGCAAGCGCACCGCGGGCGTGCGAGCGCAGTCGGGCGCGGACCGACATGGTGGAATCGTCTACGTGCGTGCCCGCACGAGCAGCTCGGGCTCGGCACACAAATATGCATGGTTGACTCGTGATGGTTAGTTGAGTAGCGTGCAGGGGTGCGTGCACGGTAGCTGTGCTCGGCCGCGTCGGAAGAGCCCGAGCGCGCGCCAGCGCGACACGGTTACGCGGGCCGTGAAGAGCAGCAAGCTCGCAGGGTCAACCCCACGGCGGTGCCGATTCTTTTTTCTCTCTCGCGCCGCGGCCGACACCACTCTCCCGCGGCGACCCGGCTGCGGCGGCGCGGCACGATGAACAACGTGGCACCCGCGAACCTGGCGAGGCCGAGCGACCCTGCGAGACGCGACTTGCGAGTGCCGACGCTTCGGTGGGCGGGGCCGCGCGCCGGCGCGCGAGAGCCCGCCGCCGGTTTGACGGGTTTCGTCTGGGCCGGGCGGTGGCCCGGTAGCGAGCGGCAGGATTGCAGTTGCAGGAAGGGAACTCGTCCGACTTTAGCAGGACGGCCCAACACCCAGTTTCCGCCGCAGCAAATAGAGGGGCCGTAGCCCACATATCTCGTTGCAATGGTGAACCTAGAGCAAATTGAAGAAGATGCACTTGCCTTATCGGTGTATAGAGTTGAGCTATAAAATAGATATACGATGAAAAATTAAACATAATCACTAGTTTTTCTTATTTCTGTGGATGCATCAGCACCCACTATCTATAATGTAGCTTCGCCCCTGTCTCGTTGGGCAAAAGTACGCTGATCGGAAAAATATCTGCATGACTTGTGGCTGATATTAGGGAGACTGTTTAGATCGATTAGTGTTGGGTGTTAAATATGGACTGTTTGGATGGATTAAAGTTGAGTGTTAAATATTAGTATATATTATTATTTATATCTTTGCTAAAGTTTACTTTTAATTTTAACTAAAATTTAGCCCACTCTATTAGCACTTCTATTTTGATACACTAGTGCTAAAGTTAGTATTTTTGAGCATTAGCAATTGGATCTAAGTGGATGTTTGGATCCAAATGTTAAAGTTTAAAAGTGCTAAATTTTAGCACTGGCTTCTCTAAATAAGAGCGTTAATAGGATGGACTAAATTTTAGTTAAATTTTAAAAAATTTAGTATGAAATATAAATGCTACTGAATGCTAAAATTTAGCACCGGTAGGCTGCCGATCAAGAGAAATGTCGGTCATCCGCCCGGCCTCTACGCGAAACAGGAAACCTGGAAACATGCGGAATCGGGCACAGCAGGTGCACACGAGACGACACGCCCGTCCGTCAGTCGTTCTCGGGGGAAGCCCCCCACTATGCCGGCCGGACGAATGGTGGTCTATGTCTCTATGACGTGTCGAGATGCCGTGCCGCCGCCCCTGCTCCGGGCGCACTTGGCTCGAGCCCCGCACGCAGGACATTGGTGTGTGCCTGGCCGCGCCACCGACCTGAGTAGGCGCCTAGCGGTGGGGCAACGCCGGTGTCACGTCACGTCCTGCTTGAGCATGCACCCCTGAAACTGGCAAGCTAAGCGGGGAGCAAAAGGACCCGGTCAGGCTTTGTGGCCACGCGCAGTTGAACTGATCGCACGCCGCCGGCACACTGCGCGGCCAGCACCAGCAAGGAGTGTGCGGGTGCCCGCGCGGCCTGCAAAAGGTTCGTGAGCTGTCCGCGCTTACTCATCGTCGGCCGGGTCCCCAGAGTCCAACCGTCGAAACCAGGTACTTACAGTCGTAACATCCCCGTCCCTACGGCAAAGAAAAATGCAGAATGGCAGCGCACGAGGATGGATTTTTTTTTTGTTCTTTTGAATGAAAACGTGAGGACGGACTTGAGGTGACCATGCTACTTTGGAAACCTCGCTGCTTGATTGTTCAGCTCGTGATGTGATACGTGCAGGCGTGATGAACTAGAGCTCCCCTCGTGCGAAATATAAAAACAGGTGAGGATGCCCCCCTGTTCTCGCATTGTCGATGAGTCCACGTAGCCTTCGCGACCGCTTCCCCTCCGGCTACGGACGGACAAGCCACATTTTTATTTGTTTAGACTATTGTTGCATGGGAAGGGTGATGCTATTTTCTCTTTTCGGTCGACCATTGTGGTATGTTCATCGCCATCCAACCCTCCAAAACTCGTGGCGTTATACTGTTCCTCGTCTTTCTCGTGACGTTGCAAGTCTTGGATGCTCATCTCCGATCCTGCCTCACATCATCCCATGTTCTAATGTGGTTGTTTCCCGAAGTGTGGTGGTCTCAACGTATTGTATGATCCTTTATTCTTCCTTCCGAAATCAAATCTGAATCCCTGCGTTCAGCATTCACCTTTACTTTCATTGTACTCCACACGAATCAAATCTGAATCAAACTCTTTTATTTTACTCCTCGAGCTGAAATACGTACGAAAAGAGTTGGCCGTACGTACACATCAGCGAATCCTTCCCGTTTGAGTGTGCTGACCCCCAAAATGTGCAATGCGCCAAGAACTCGAGCTGCCATTTTAAACACGCATCAGCAGTAGCGCTGGGGGCAGCGTGCTGTCATGTCTCCTGGCGCCGGTAAATGCACAGGGCATCAACGCCTCCCTCCTTATATATACTGTAGCCTTCAAGGGCTCACACACATGCCGTGTTCCTTCATCCGAAACTCTTTGCTGCCAAGGGAGCAGATCAGCAGACACCACGTCAAAATCTGTTGTCTACATCATGAGCCGGGGGCAGAGCCAGGGGACCGGCATGCCGTCGTCGCAGAAGCCTCCTCACGTCTTCCTCGTGTCCTTCCCTCTCCAGGGCCACGTCAACCCGCTCCTCCGCCTCGGCGCCCGCCTCGCCGCCAGGGGCCTCCTCGTCACCTTCACCACGTTCCGCCACGCCGGCCTCCGCGCCCCGCGCGACGACGGCGGCGCGTGCATCGTCGCCGAGCGGCTCCGGTTCGAGTACCTGCGGCGATCGCCGGAGGACGACGACCCGGGCCGCTACCAGGATCCCAGCGACATGCTGCGCCACGTCGCGGACGAGGGCCCCGCGGCGCTGGCCGGCCTCATCCGGCGCCAGGTCGGCGTCCGGCTGCCCGCGCCGGCGACGCGTGACGCCCTCCGTGCGTGCGTCGACGAGGTGATGAGCGGGCCACAGGCGGCGGCGTTCCGGATGAGAGCGATGGCGTGGAAGGAGGAAGCGACAGCGTCTGTTGCCGATGGCGGGTCCTCGGACCGGAACCTGCAGGCTTTTGTTGAAGATATACGTCGGTGTCATGAGAAAAGATCTGAAGGCAAAACATTTTGTCTGTAAGTTTTACCAATCAGTGTCAGAACCGCTCGCAGCTTCAGATTGTTGCGATGACAAGATCAAAATGGAATCGTGAAAAAGATTGCAAAATAAGAAATTAAGAATCTTTCCAAATTAAGCATCAGAATGTTCTTAGCGACTGATTATAAAACATACACGTGTAAGTTGTAACAGGAGCAGAGGAGCTGCACGCTCCATGGTTTCACACGGCTACGTTCATGGAGTAGCTTATTGCACTGAACTCACGATCTTTTCATGTGCGTACGTGCACATCGATTATTTCTCTGTTGCGGCGCACGAGCTCTGCGCGCGCGGGGTTTCTGTCTTTACTTCTTGCACACCACTCCAACGCCGTCGAGGCCAGTGGAGCACTTGACGCCGGCGAGCTCGTCCGAGGCAACGGCGAGCGCATCGACACCGCGGCCGTGCGCGAACCGGGCGACGGGGCAGTCGGTGGCGAACAGGCCGGACGCGGCGAAGTCCCTCTCGCCTCCCATGACGGGCATCCTGGCGGACACGTCGAGCCGGTTCACATAGCTGCTCCGGTAGGTCTGCCCCAGCACGCCGTGCACGTCGTCGGTGAGCGAGTAGAACCTGAACGCCAGGTCCAGGTGCGCGAAGCAGTCGCCGTCGCGGAGCCCGTAGTTGTGGACCCTCGAGTCCTCCTCGGTGATGGGCACCGCTTTCGCCGTGATCTTGAACACCCTGGCGAGCTCCACCACGACGCCGTTGGCGGCCTTGGTCCGCGTCACCGACAGGGGCGACGACGGCGCCTCCCACCTGGCGTTCGCGACGCCCTGGACCTCGACGGGCGCGCCGTCGAAGACGATCGCGAGGCGGTCGGCCTCGTCGTCCCAGGCGGCGGTCCTGCGCGCCCCGACGTAGAGGCGGTGGCCCGAGAACTGGACGGCGATGGCCTGCACCCAGGTCGGGTCCCTCCTGGCGCCCGGGACGTGGCTGCCGATGAAGTGGGCGTTGATGTGGAGGTCGGCGTCGGAGAGGAGGCAGAAGTCCCGGCCCCTGCGCCCGTGGAAGTAGAACGTGTTGCCGTCGCCGCCGATGAAGCGCGGGTCCTCGCACACCGCCCCTGGCAGGTTGCAATCTGCACGCGCAGCGTGACCACGGTCACATCAGTTTTGTGTTTTGACGTCCGCATGGGCAAATCCTACATCATCACGACACGATCTTCCTGTGCATGCACGATTTACCGCAGATGGGTTTGCAGGTCTCGCAGTCCATGTGGCACGACTGCATGCACCTCTTGGGGCAGGTCGCCGGCGCGGTGCAGGTGGGGTACGCCGTGGTGTTCTTGCAGTAGACCACGTCGCTGCTGGGTGAAGGCGGCACCGGCACGGGTGACGGAGAAGGCAGTGGTGGTGGTGGGGACGAGACGACCGGCGGAGGCGGTGACTGCTGAGGCACCGGCGGTGGTGGGGACGACACGACGACGGGTGAAGGAGGTGACGAGGGCAACGGCGGCGGCGGCGACGGGACGACAGGAGGAGGCGGGTACGAAGCGATCGGCGGCGGGGGGGATGGCACTTGCGGTGGGGAATGGTACGGCGGTGGTGGCGGGGAATGGTATGGCGGCGGCGGAGACTTGTTCTTGTCCTTCTCCTTGTCCTTGTCCTTGTCCTTCTCCTTGTCCTTGTCTTTGTCTTTGTTCTTGTTATCGGCAGCTAGCGCGGCCGGGGCAAGGAGCGCGAGGCCCAGGAGGAGCAGGAGAGCCCATCTCGCCACCGCCGCCATTGCTGCGCTGGTCGAGCTGCTGGCTGGTGTGCTCTGCCCTGCCGCATGGAGTCTCTATATATGGGGGTCGGCGGGTCGCCGTGCCGGAGCTTGATCCCTGCCCTCACATGTCCAGTTGGAGAAACAGTGCGAGGGGGGTAAGCGATAAGCCTATACGCATGTTCCCGGCGCCGGCAGGAATGGAGACGCGCCTTTGCTTGCCTGCGCGAGCAGCAGGATGATGAACAAATGTGCTCTTGTCCAAAGGAAGCTGGAAAGCTGCAAGGCAAAAATGATTCATGTGCATGATTGTGAACAATAGCACGAGAAGGTCGCTTGAGCTCTACACGCGTGCAGTCAAGTCGTCTCCTACAATGCTGCATGTGTGTTCAACCAGCGCTCATCTTGCATCGGGCAGCGTGTTTCTGATGCCGAGAGGTTGACATCGTTACTAAACTCGGTATCTTCTCCGGAAGGCCGGCCAAACTACCGGATAAGAGAAGGTATGATGATCTTGCTGATGCGATGGTATGACTTGGAAGCACGGCAAGGGATTTGGCATATGATAAGTGGGAAGTGGGGATGAAGCCTCTTTGCGTACGAGCGTCCTCGTTGAATTGTGATTTGTGAAGAGGCGGCTGCAGCTACGACGATTTAGGCTAGGTCCAATAATGGAGCCGTTTGCAGAAGCAGCTGTGCACTATGAGCATTGTAGTATGGCCACTTGTCCGTATTGACCGGTAGTTATGGGCGTGTTTGGTGCTTGCTGCCACTAGAATGCCAGGCTAATAGAGTTATAAACTTAGGTGGTTAACTTCTTCTGCTTAACCACAAGAAGAAATTGAACTGATTTATGAGAAATACTCACTTGAACCAAAAGTGATCAGCCACCAAAATGCCAGGCCAAGATTGTTTTTTTTGGCTAGTACTTAGGTTCCGACCCATTCCCGAAAATTGTTCTTACATGATCATTATCTGCAGCGACAATTTTAACTTCAACGAAAGTCCTAAATTTAGCACAGCCATGTTTATTTGGCCTGAATTTGGTTGATGGCCAGAGTTTGACCTTACCAAGAAAAACTTGGCCGCCCCGAGCAATCCTAGTACAAACTTGGCTGTCCGTGTTTGGAACGCCTGATTCGCATGCTTGTTTGATAATCAATATTCAAACGACTACTTCTTCTAAATGAAAGCCAATAAACATTTGGACATTGTGTTCCTCATAATTATGTCTACAATTGAAGATCCATGTTGGCCACATGTCAACTTAAAAGGAATAATGGCATGTATCCCTACGTGTAGTACCCATACTAGTGGTAAAAAAATGGCTTGTTCATGATTCAAACACTTATGTTCAAATGAAGTGTACAAAATTCATCCTGGTTAGAAACTAAACATCGCATCTTAAGGCAAGCAATGGCGCTGCCATGATTTCAATCATGGACAACATTCGGCCGGGCCCACTTGGGCTGCAAACAAACAGACCCTAACCCTCCACAATTCTCCAACTCCAATTTAAACACACTGCAAGTTTCTCTCAAATGATAGTGGCACTTCAACAATCCGATCAACTCAGACTCAATGTCAACGCGTCGCTGGTTGCGAGTAAAATGTATAATTCGCTACGTTTTACTTACGTGGAGGATTCGAACCTGAACCCCAAATATTACGCATGTTCTCGCCAAGTACTAGAGCAATCCCGCTACTTCAACACACCTCGATTCTAATTCCAAAAAGGCCTTGGCTATGCCGCACTTGAGCGGCTGGAGCTCCAGTACTCCTCAATCTTAAGAGTTTTGAGCCAAGCTCATCTTCCTCTTCATCATCTAAATTCAAACTTGTACCTTCTCGACCTGCCTTCTCATCATCTCGTTTCTCTGTCGATCTTTCGTTCCCTGCGTCTGCGTGGTGTGCCTGTCTCCCCTGCAAAAAGCGTTGAGTGGCGTCGCACCCAATGACCCAACCCCACGCTAAATAACATCCCCAGGTCCACGGTGCAGCCCTTCTCGACACGCTGCCACTGGGCCAGGCCTTCCCTCGACACCCTCCGGGACCCGCACGTCAGCCAGCGACTGCCGCTCGAGCCACGGTGCGCCTACCCACCTTCTATAGCTTTTACAGCAGACGCACCCCGGGAAATTGCATAATTACGCAATAGGGCAGGCGCAAGCGTAATTACGCAAAAGCTTTTCCCAAAGAGGCGAAAAAATCGTCTAAAACCCAGCCTGCTAGTCCAACCGGGAGGACTCTACCGAGGGGGGCAGGTGTCCGAAACGGATCACCAAATCCCGCCCGGGCAGCCGAGAGATCCGAGCCCGCCGCGATCCATGGCCGCCACGACGGCGGCGGCGGCGGCGGCGCACCTCCTCATCGTCCTCGCCGCCTTCCTCGGCGCGGCGCCGCGCGGGGCGGACGCGCTCCGGTCGCTCGGCGTCGGGGGCGCGGGCGCGGCCGGCGGCGCCCACGGCGACGCGGCCGTGGACCTCGACGCCACCAACTTCACCGCCTTCCTTCAGGCCGCGCCGGAGTCGTTCGCGGTCGTCGAGTTCTTCGCCCACTGGTCGGCCCCTCGCCTCTGACTTGATTCATTCGTTTATCCTTTTGTACCCGCTGATTCGAATTCGATGCGGCTGGGTTCGTTCCGACTCGATCGGTGCGTTAGTTTCTGAATCGCGGAACGGGTGGAGATTGTGATCGTCTGGCCCTCTGGCGTGCTCGATCTATGCCTCGATATTGAAAATGATTAGCTCGTCTCGCTTGTGGGCGACGCTTGAATAAGATAGTTCGATTGAATTTTTGTTGGTTTTCAATTACGCAAGGATTGTTTTTGGTTGTGTAAAGCCCGTCGGGTGGGATGGATGTGTGGGGCTCACGCCGAGTAGTGCTTCTCACTTGTACTTTGATATGTAATGTCTAGAGTCAGAAACACTGAGATGTTGTCCTGTATAAGCTGCAAGTGTGATCATGAAATCAAAAGAGTGAAAACGTACGAAATAGTAGATCTCTGAGACCATCTGTAAAAAGCTAACAGGAACTCTAAGACATGGTTCCTCCGGGCTTCCTGTTCCTCAACTATCGCAGTAATTGCTTCAGTACTTCTTCTGGGGTATAGCTTTGTCTAATATGGTTGTTGGCTCTACTTAGCACCGAAACTACATGTTAACTTATATGCTGGGTGAAATGCTATTTCCTCAACACTATATGAGTTCAACATATACTGCACTGTAGTGTAACCTGTAGCAGATGTGAAGTCTGTCTTCATCGTTATGTTTCTTTCTGAAGCTGTACTTAGCTGATATTACTGTCAAACTGCTACATAGGCAAAACGATAATTGGATTGGTCTGCCAAAAATTCGAAGATCTGACATTTCTGACACTTAATATGTGTTGCAAGTTTCCCTGAGTAATGATGTATTTTATTTCTTATGTTTTATTTAGAAGGCATTAATCACAGATATGCATGCGAACTGATGTCAATTGAGTATCTAATTCCCCATATCCCCACTTTATGAAGAGATTTTGCAGTTGGATAAACTTCTAGACTGCTGGTTGCCATATCTGATCTTATTTTTCTTATTGATGAAGAGTTGGCAAATATCATCCAGTAGTTTACCGATGACCGCAGTGTGTTGCTTACTCTATGGCAATAAACTTTTGAAAGTTTCTTACTCCATCGATTTCCTCATTTCCTGCTTATGTCATTTCAACCTTTCTTGTTTAATTGCTACTAACTGGAATGCATGACATGTTTTCTCAGGTGTCCGGCCTGCAGAAACTACAAGGTATGTAACCTGCAGTAGACTCTTCTATGATCTGAAATGCAACTCCTGCTGATCTGAACTTCATCTTCATATGCAGCCTCACTATGAGAAGGTCGCAAAACTTTTTAATGGTCCAGATGCTGCACACCCAGGGATTATTGTGATGACACGGGTTGATTGTGCATCAAAGGTACAGTAGCTCCAGTGAATGGTAATGATTTTTATCAATTTCCTTAATCTAGACAACACACTTTGGAAGGGATTTTGTGTGATCCAGTCTCACTTTAACTGGGTAATGATGACATTACCTATAGAATTATTAGTGAATAATTTAAGTCTCACTATTGTTATAGCTACGAATATAGAAAGTTCTGTCTTGTGGAGCATAGCTCCTAATTTCATTTAGTTTAGTTGGAGTGTTCTGTTGGAAGATTATTAAGCTGGTAAATAATGATAACCTGTTAATACATCATCTTGTGGTTCGCATTGGCTTGCAGTAATGCCTTATTTCTTTTGATTGTTCGACAGCACAGGTGAACGTGGATCTTTGCAATAAGTTCTCTGTTGACCATTATCCTTTCCTCGTGTGGGGTCCACCAGCAAAATTTGATTTCCCTCAGTGGAAACCGAAGCAAGAGAATAGTGAATTAGAATTAATTGATGATGTAGGAACAGCAGAGCGTTTACTTAAATGGATAAATAAGAAGATGGGAAGGTATGCTGTGTATTAATTACACATTTACACTTTAGATCATAATTTCATATGGCATAATCAGCTATTTGTATTGTCTTTGTATTTTATTACCTGTGTTTATTCGGAAGTGTGTTGGTGAGTTGTTTGGGCCTAATACTGTTATTCAGAAGCCTGGTCTGATGTAAGCATGTAACCATTAATATGCATGTTTCATTTTTTATTCATACAATCATTTTTTTTTTGCAGCTCTTTCAGTTTAGATGACAAAAAGTATGAGAATGAAAGTGCGCTCCCAAAAAATGCTTCAGATCCTGAACAGGTGTGGTTACATACTGGATTTCTATAATCGATTTGCATGAGATCTTATTATACACAAGTATTCAGTCCTTATGAACATTATTTACTATTTTTTTGTTGTCATAGATTGTCCGAGCAATTTATGATGTTGAGGAAGCAACAGCTCATGCATGGCAGATAATTTTGGAGAATAAGGTTTGAGTCAAATGATCAAAATTTTACAATTTGATGTTATGTTGGCTCCTCATTTTATGACCATTACTAGTGTTATCTGCAAACTGTAGATGATCAAACCAGAGACTCGTGATTCACTCATTAGGTTTTTACAAATTTTGGTGTCTCATCATCCATCCAAGAGGTACAGAGGTGATCTTTTTAGATTATACTAGTGCAATATGCATAGATATCCTGTATTATGCATTTTTTGGTTGATTGCTTAGGTGTCGAAGAGGATCTGCTGACCTACTTATTAACTTTGATGATCACTGGCATACAAACCTCTCATTAAATTCACAAGAGAGTTCGAGATTGTTAACAAGTGTTGCAGGAGACAACATCTGTGGAAAGGGGGTGCCACGTGGATATTGGGTACGCCTTCTATTCTAACTTATGAATTCTTGATCTGCTTGTATTGTGTTTTTTTTCCTGCAATAGCACGTAAATTTCCCAGTCCATGTAATTGAGCCCTTCAATTGCTTTTGGCTATAACTATTTGTTTTGAATGTTTAAGGAATTTGGATATCTTCCGTCCAATCTTTGTTAGCTTGAGTTTACGTTTATATCTGTGTACCCTTGTTGCAGATGTTCTGCCGTGGAAGTAAAAAGGAAACAAGAGGATTTAGGTGATGTCTGCTCTCCACATTTTATATTGAAAGTTTTCCATGGGTGCAAAAATTCTTTACTATTCTCCAGATCCTTTTTAATACTTCATTGAGAAACTGAATATCACCTGAAATTAATTTTTTTTTCTTGTATCAGTTGTGGTCTATGGGTTTTGCTGCATTCACTAACTGTTCGAATCGGAGATGGAGAGAGCCAATCAACATTTACATCAATTTGTGATTTCATCCACAATTTTTTCATCTGTGAGGAATGCCGCAAGCACTTCTACGAAATGTGTTCAAGGTTTGGAAAGCCCACTTTGGTTGTATTGCCACTAAATCTAGTGCATGCCTAATTGTTACCTTCACCTGCAGTGTATCAGTCCCCTTCAAATCTGCCCGTGACCTCACCCTCTGGCTATGGAAAGCACATAACAAAGTTAACGAGAGGTTGATGAAAGAAGAAAAAGATTTAGACACGGCTGATCCTTCCTTTCCTAAGGTTATCTGGCCTCCAAAGCAGCTCTGCCCATCGTGCTACCGTTCTTCAAGTAGTACTGCTGATGGAGCCATGCAAGTCGAGTGGGACGAGGATGAAGTATTCCATTTCTTGGTTGACTACTATGGGAAGAAGCTTGTATCATCCTACAGGGAGACCTCCATGGATTCTCATTTTCTAGTAACGAAGCAAGTAGGCTCAATTTCTGACGATTCTTCCGCAGCCAGTGCCGCAACAGTCCCAATCGGAGCCGCCCTGGCTGTCGCTGTTGCTAGCTGTACATTTGGGGCACTAGCTTGCTTCTGGAGGACCCAGCAGAAGAACAGAAAGTACTACCATTTACGTTCTTTAAAGAAAATTTGACTAAACATTTTAGGTCTGTAGGATGCCAATGCTAATCTGTTCTTCGTGGCTTCATATCATAGTCAAGTGATTAGGATCTTTTTGTCTCCTTTGTTGATTTGACAGGCAAAGAAAGAACTGGAACTGAAAAATAGTGCACAGCTTGCAAACCGTAAACTGCATGTCTTCATCAGGAGGAGCCTCCGTGAATGTATATTTTGTGGACGGGTTGGCATGTACCCGAAAGAGTCCAAAAGGTCATCACTCATCGGATGAAAAAACATACAGAAGTACGAAGATTTACTCGTACTGAGTCACGTGATTGTTTTGTGCAACGACGTGAACTTTGTTGCAACAGGTCGTATAGGTTGAACGTTGAAGCTTTGTTCTTACCTTGTAGCCGTCCTTTTGGATGCCTTTCTCAGGGTACTGATGTAATTTTATACCAAAGTAATTAGTGAAAACTAAAATTAAAATTTTGGTCTTGCGTCCCTTATCCTGAAATGAAACCTCCTACGCACAGGAATAGCTATGCTACTGTACGTGTTTATGCAATAGAACTTGTGAAGCATCTGCGATAATTTTTCTCTGTCGAAACTACTCAAGTATCATAAATAAGTTTAACTCGAACCGTATAGAAATTATTTGAATATACTCGCCTTCAAAGTTATTTTCGGGTTGTTACAAGATTCACATATGTTAGTATTAGAGACTAAAACTTATATTTTAAAGGCCAAATATCGACATCTCGATTACCAGACCCAACGACACGCTAGTGTCGAACTGCCGATCTCTCGCCGCCGCCACCTCGCCAGACCGCGCCCACACCCGGTTGTTGCTGAGGGCAATCCCAACACATAGCGTTTATATTGCCATATTATCAATATACCACCTTTAAAAACTACATTTTACAATTTATGATGTTTTGGTATGGACTTCTATTAAACTCACTCTTTTTTCTCTACCTATCATATTTATTCTTCATTTATTATGAAGACATCACCTCACTCCTAATGCACAACTTGTAGTGACTAGTGTATTGGTTTATATGTTGATACTGTATCTTGTATAAGACCTAGTTTCTTCATTTCTCCACTCTCTCTCATTTATCATAGTACCATATAAACTAAAAGTCCTACGTAACAATATAATTAATGCTATAAACACCATCGTACATGGAGGGTTGGAGATGCCCTGACATGCTCGACGCACCACGCCCATTGCACAAACAATGAAACCGTTAATTCGCCTTCCATTTTTCTCTGCATCGACTTGACAAATCGATTCTCAGCTAGTACATCATCTAGTTATGCACAGGAAGCCCACTTCACCTTCATTTGAAGAGAGTAATCACGTACAATGGTCTCTATACAAAGCTGCCGGCAGCAGCCAAATATACCCTACTATGTACAATTGCAAAGCTGTACAGGCAAATATCTTCCCCATTTCTGCAGGCAAATTTCATCTGAACCTCAGTCCTTCGTTCCAGTTCGTTGAAGGTTCCGCAGTCACTACTGGATGCTGATGACGTGCTGCTGCGGCTGCGCGCTCTCCGCTCCCGCAGGTTCTGAAACCTGCTCGTGCACACCCTGCATCGTCACGCTTCACCATTTCAGCTTGAAACCGCATGCGCAATTTTTCAGTGTGATCTTCTGAAAGATTTTTCAGACAAACCTGCCGCCGGCTGCGCCGGTGAAGCAGCTCGGCAACCGCTACCAGTATGATGTACACCGGTATGACGACTCCCGCTGTTCTGAGCATCAGCAGCTGGTTTTTCAATTTTCAGAAGCATGCATGTTTGTGCTAGGTTAGTCAGGTTTAATATGCCTTGCTGCATCAAGGTTAGCTAGTGGTTGATCAGATTGCAGAGCCTTACAGTGAGCATGGCGACGGTATAGGCGCCTTGGTCGCCGAGGAGAACCGAGAGGGCGTCGTGGAGGACCAAGAGAATCATCAACTGGAGTTGGGTGTTTCAGAATGTTACTGTCCGGTGCTGGGACGAACAGAAGGTATGCATCTTGCACCGGCACTACTACTTACGGTTATAGCGATTATGCGACAGCAGATTACGCCGGTAGGAGTTGAAGTCTGGCGGTCGTACTCGTAGCTTGTTGATGTGACAGATGTTTGGTTAGCGTACGGCCGTGCTTGAATGTAACCAGGAGCGCTGCAGTTGAGATCGATCATACTTTTGTCCTTGTGATAACAGGTGAAGTTCTATAAGTTACCTGAAGAAAATCGTGTTTCTTCCATGCTGAAACAGCTTTGAAGAGGTAGTGTAATTCGGTGTAAATTGCTGAGTGATCATGAATAATCAGTTGTTTATGCGCGAAGTTGTTTGAACAAGCTGGGTACTAGATGAGCGGTGAAGAATTTTACCTGAAGGCAGATCTCGCATATGGTGTCTCCCTTCTCGTCGCACCACCTCTGGATGCATTTGCGATGAGCGTACTGCAATAGAACATCTTTTTAACTTAACCCAGGCAAGCCTTTTCTCCTTTCGGAACAAATTTGTTGGATTCTACAGTCTAACATGTTTCGTACTGCTGAAAAGTAAAGAGTGGAAACCTCTTCCTCTGAAAAAGAATTGCTGAAACGTGATGCCGTTTTACCTTCAAGCTGCCCTTGCAGGAGCAAGGGGCCTCCATGTAGGCCTCATCATCATCCTCCTGGCAGATTCTGCATTCTACCAAGACGCCACTCGTTGCCCTGCCCTCTTCAACAGCGGCATCATCACACGCAGTCATTGTGGAAGAAGGAGCATCAGAGGCCTCATCAATGGCAGACTGAAGAGTCGACTCCGTGAGCAATCGGCCCGCCATTACCTCGAAATGGTCCGCCATCTCTGGAAGGACAAGAACGAAATCAAGACGAGCATCTCTTCATTCGAAGCAAAGGGAATAAGGGAAAAAACCATTACATGAAATTGGAAGATCGAAACAAAAAAAAATTATCTAATGCATGAGATTTCGCAGGATATCTGTCATATGTATGGTTACTCAAAGGTAGCTCCTTTTTTTTCTTTGGTCAACGGAACAGATAGAGGAGCATGAGAAAACAGAGGTTAAGAACGATCAAGAGGCAAAAGGGGGCAGCAAGCTGGAGGAGAAGGCTTGCAACGAAGGGTTTGGATATCTGAGGCACTGAGAGAATGGTACAGAGAAGCAAGAGATGGAGTAGGCGTCCCTTGCTATCATTGGACTTTGCTTGCTTCTGAAACATCTTATGCTCTGATGACATGCTTGATTGTTAGTGCATGCAGAGAACAAGGCACCGGCAGAATTCGAGAACAAACAAAATGTTGCTTATTGACCCGAGAAAGCAATTCTTTTCCGCTGAAACTCAAGCAACTGGTTGAGCACAACTGCAGGGGAGAAAAACTTGCGTCCTCAAGTTATACCATATTGCTGTAAGCATCCAGCTGACCCTTGAGATCAAGAAATTTAGCATTGTTGTGGTATGACGGCAAAGCTGCGTTGCCCATGTTCATCATAGACTGACATCCTCGTTCGTTTGTCACAAATTTTGCGGAGCTGTGGTTGGGGTTGGGGAGCGGGGAAGTTGACGTGTGAAGAAAGGTGTTGCATGATGGATTAGGGCCCAGATATCCAGTCTCAACTTTCGTACACGTCTCCATGACTTGTTACGGACGGATGTGAGGAATCTCTAGTCCTACCGGGTGATGATACCATTTTCCGCCCTCCGCAACAGTTATTTTGCATGTTTCACGATTTGGTGCTTAATACTCCCTCCAGTTCGAAACATAGGTTGTTGTTTTAAATTTTTTGTCGGTCAAACTTTTTTTAAATTTGACAATATATAATAGATGCTAATAGATCACCATGAAAGGTACTATCAATTTACTTAATTATTATTATTAGAAGCATCATATTTTCATGTAAATTATTGGTCAAATCCTCGCATAGTAGATCGTGTTGATGTCCTAAGGACATATATTTTGAATATGATGGAGCAAGGAAAAACAGCTCGTTTTATAACATTTATTATTATTGAAAGAAATTATATTTATAAGAATATCATTTATTTATGCATAAAAAAGGAGGCTGGATTTCAGGCCAAGATGTAGGATAACCACTCCACCTCTACATCAGCCCAAAACTATGCTAGCAGGACGCTCTCTAATGTACTCGCAATTGTTAAACAATGGCGCGGGAGATCTGGAAGGACATAAATCCACCTATAACTATTTTTTTAAGAAACACAGTACAGAAACAGACACTCACAAACACGTACGCACATGCACCTTTAAAATACCACCCTCCTGAGTGCTATGCGCTATGGATATTCACCCTTGTCGACATCTCTTTGTGTCGTATCGCCGTACCTTTCAACGCTAGTAAGTTCCAAAGCCAAATGGAGACCATCTTGGAGGAAAGTTCTATTTATCATGACTTTTTGATAAAATCATTAGTTTTAACATGGCTTTACCGCAAAAAGAGAAAAAAGGTTGCTCAATCACAGGGACGAATTTAGAGGGGGTGTAGGGGCTGGAGCCCCTACTGCCCAAAAACTCTATTGCAAAAAGAAAAAGAAAAAGAAAAAGAAAGGAAGAAAAGGTGGAGATGGAGAAGGAAAAAGAAGCTAAGTCCCCTCCCAAAAAACCTAATCCCGACCTCCGCCACTACTCAACCAATCAAATGCCGCTAAAAAATTTCTTAACTCTAGCAAAACAATTTTTTTCGAAAAACGCTTCAAGTTTTTTTTTTTCTGAGATCAACACCTCAAGCTTTTATTAGCCTTCAAATTTGTCAAGCAGATGAAAACAAAAATGAAAGGCATTCACCCTCGTGATCCCGCATCCTATCCAACGGTCCTGATCTTTCGTCCACCATTCCAGCGTCGAATCTCCAAGCCCGCAAAACCCTAGCCCAACTCCTCCCGACTATAAAGGCCTCCACCTCCTTCCTCCGCCCCTTTCCCTCCTGTCCCTCGCTCGCGCCGCCGCCGCCCCCTCTACCCCTACCCTCGCAGCCCCAACCTCCTCGGCGACCATGGCCGGCGCGCAGGAGTCGCTCTCCCTGGTGGGCACGATGCGCGGCCACAACGGGGAGGTGACGGCGATCGCGACCCCGATCGACAACTCGCCGTTCATCGTCTCGTCCTCCCGCGACAAGTCCGTGCTGGTGTGGGACCTGACCAACCCGGTCCACTCCACCCCGGAGTCCGGCGCCGCCGCTGACTACGGCGTCCCCTTCCGCCGCCTCACCGGCCACTCCCACTTCGTCCAGGACGTCGTCCTCAGCTCCGACGGCCAGTTCGCGCTGTCCGGCTCCTGGGACGGCGAGCTCCGCCTCTGGGATCTCTCCACCGGTCTCACCACCCGCCGCTTCGTCGGCCACGAGAAGGACGTCATCTCCGTCGCCTTCTCCGTCGACAACCGCCAGATCGTCTCCGCGTCCCGCGACAAGACCATCAAGCTCTGGAACACCCTCGGTGAGTGCAAGTACACCATTGGCGGCGACCACGGCGGCGGCGAGGGCCACAACGGTTGGGTCTCCTGCGTCAGGTTCTCCCCCAACACCTTCCAGCCCACTATTGTCTCCGGTTCCTGGGACCGCACTGTCAAGGTCTGGAACCTGACCAACTGCAAGCTGCGCTCCACGCTCGATGGCCACGGCGGCTATGTCAACGCCGTCGCCGTGAGCCCCGACGGTTCGCTGTGCGCCTCCGGCGGGAAAGACGGCTTTACTCTGCTGTGGGATTTGACCGAGGGGAAGAGGCTGTACTCGCTGGACGCGGGTTCCATCATCCACTCGCTCTGCTTCTCGCCCAACCGCTACTGGCTGTGTGCTGCGACGCAGGACTCCGTCAAGATCTGGGACCTTGAGTCGAAGCACGTCGTGCAGGACCTCAAGCCTGACATCCAGATCTCCAAGAACCAGGTATATGCCCTCCCTTTTGTCTTGTTAGCATTCTTGTGAAATCTTTTGTGCCTCGGTTAGGATCTGTATATAATTTCAATTAGTGTATTCGTTGCCTGATTCCATGGGAATATTGAAGCCAACATTTCGTAATTCTTGGGGATGTGGAAATGTGGACTGCGGTAGTGTTGTGTTACCTGAATGATAGTATGGGCTATCTGGATACCTACGTTATTGTTAATTTAGTCCATTAGTGCCAGTAATCCAACAGATGCCATATACTCCAGTGGAGAATCATCGTTAATGTGCAGAATTAGTAATGCAGGATAAGATTTCGCGTGTGGTGTAGCACAATTGTTTTATGAGTTCAATTATGCTCTGTTACCTGTTTTCCATCTATTGCATCCAGTCTTGTTATCCAATCTGTTCTTCTGAGTATTGGCTCATCCAGTCTTTAGTTTGTATCCAGCAGCTGATTGAAATATGCATCCTGTGAGAGTTTATAAGCTCATCCAGTCCATTGCTTCCACTCTGCATTATAATATGCTTGTTATGTTCATCGGTCTCGTTGTGCCCCTGATAGCACATCTAGATGACTAGATACTGTTTCATCATACCCCTGTGTAGTAATTGGGAAACCTTTTGTGTTTTACGTATATTGGTATAGTAGTGCCGTTCTATATTAGACTCTGCTAACAGTGGAACTAACCCATGAGGCCCTCTACTTCTTCAGTGATATTTATCTTCAATCGCACATTGGAACAAAGTCTTCTATGTATTTTCTACTACTGAATGTTTCCATATTATTTGTATCCTGTCCTGCTGTGCAAGCATATTAGTTTCTCTTGAATCATGTTTTCAGCAGTTGGTGTATTTGGATATTATCTTCACTTGTGTGGTTGGAGGATGGATTTGGTAGAAACTTATGTTTCAAATTATGCTTTATCCTATTGATGATGGATATTTGACTATTTCTGGTTCCCTTGTTTAGATCCTGTACTGCACAAGCTTGAGCTGGAGCGCGGATGGAAGCACCCTTTACACTGGCTACACCGATGGATCTATCAGGGTCTGGAAGATCTCTGGATTCGGCTACGCAGGCTAGATAGTAAAAGCCTTTTGGAAGGTCTAGGGAGTCTTTGTTTGGCAAAACATTGTAATGTTCGTCAAGTTTTTGACTGTCGTGAGCTATATTGTGTGTTTGGTACTTTCCGGTCGCCCAACTATTTATGCTTAGCTTTGTTAATGAGCTAATCGTACTCTGGAAGAATCTATTTTGCACCATGGCTCTGTGTTTGCTGTTTCTGCATTAATATGTTATACTTCTGTCATGGAACTCGTGATGCTTGTTTCTGAGTTTGTGCTTCCCTGATGCGGTGTGATCCCAGTCTTGCCAATCTACGTCAAGAATTCAGGTCTAGTGCTGATTGATCCCAATTCGTCCTATTTCCCATGCTGTGATTCTGCTCCCTGCCGCGTTGCCATCGTATTCTGTTTATCAACTGCATGCCATGTTGCCATTCCTAATCAGATTATGAATTGCAGCCACGAATCATGTTCGTTGACCACACTTAGGTTACATAGATTAGCTAGCTGTGCTTAGTTGGGTTGGATACTTGGGTAAGCTAGCCATGATTGAGGAAGACATTGTACACCTCAGCAGTCCATCAGGCTCATTCTCATCCCAGCCTAACCTTCCCGATTTTAATTTCGTAAGTCCATGGTTAGAAATTGTCACCCTCAATGCTTAATCACATCTCCTCTACGGTTTCCCACTCCCATGAAAGCTCCTCCATGCCCCTTGACGCAACTGCGTCGTCGACCAATCGGAGCTGCTCAATTATTCAGGTCAAGTGACATCATATTTGTTCTTCTCTACACATGAACGATATCACCAGCTAATCGCTCCAGTTGCTATCGGCTTCGCCTGTCGTCGTCTTCCTCCTTGTTCAAGCAGCTGGGGCTCACGGGAGCCGGTTCCCCGCTCTCCGGCCGCTACCTCCACCTCATCCTGCTCTGTGCAGGCTTCCTCGCGTTCACCGTCTTGGTCGTCCACCCCAACGAGTTCCCAACCCAATCCTTCTTCGCAGGCAGCTGCAGCCGCCCCAGCGCGAACGCCGCCGCTGCCGCGTCACTGCGAAAGGCTGCCAGTGTCCCCCGTCCCCCCATGCCGCCGCCACGGAGGCCGCCCAGTCGGACAGTCGCCGGCGCGGCGCCGGACGACGACGGCGACGTGCGCGTCTCATCGGCCGGCTCCTGACGACGACGGCGACGTGCCCTCATCGGCCGGCGCCGGACGACGCCTCGGCATCCAGACGCTGCCGGCCAAGTTCGAACGGCGGCACCAGCCCGAGTCGGGGGGGGGGGGGGGGGGGGGGGGGGGGCGGGTTGAAAATACTGGATCCGGAATTTTTCAAAAAAATCCCTAAAAGATCGCGACTAATAATCGCGATCCAAAATCAGGGGTACTGTGAAAATATTTAACTCGTATAACATATAGACCCCTGAATCGGATCGCGATTTATAGTCGCGACCCAAATAAGGGGGTATTGTGTAAATATTCTATCCACCATTTTACACTGGGACCCCTAAATCGGATCGCGACTATTAATCGCGATCCAAACTGGGGGTCTTTTCGAAAATGTTCCCAGCGACGGAGCAGCCGAGCTCGCGCCGCCGCTGGCGACTTCTGCTATTCCAGTGCGCTCCGCGCGAGGCTAAATCGCTACACGCTCGCCTACGCCTAGCCGTCCCCCTCCGAATCCCCGTGCGCCGCCGCTCTCGGTCCGAGCTACACCGGAAATGCTGCCGGCGCGGAGGGAGCTGCGCATCCTGCCGCCCTGAGACGGCGACGGCCTTCTATATACAGGTCGGGGATGCGGCGTCCCGTCAAAATTTTTCTCCGGCAGCTGCGTAGACCGGAGGCATTGACGGCAGAGCAGCGGTAAGAGCAGGCCTGGCGGTCACGCTCCGCTCGGCGAGGACACGCGCACGGCGGCGTTAGAGCAGAGCAGAGCAGACCAGCACGCGCGCGGAGGCTCAGCAAACCGTGAGCTCCGGCCGCCGTCACGCGTGATGGCCTCGTCGGAGAGACGCGGACGCCGCCCGCGGAGGAGCGGCGAGGCTCGGGCCTAGAACAACGGTTCCTTCCGACGAGGCACTAGCTAGCGCGACACAAGCGAGGCACAGCTCAGGAACAATCGGCACGAAGATGAAGAAGCTCAGGCCGCGCAGAAAGGGAAAATCAAGTCACCCAAGAGAGATTAGCATTTCAATAGTGCTCGTTCACATGAAAGCTCCGTGCCCATTCACGCAACTGCGCCGAGCCGCCGAGATTAGGACCAGGTCGTCCTCTGAACCGGCTCAATTATTCAGCTCAGATGACCTCAGCATATTCTCAGCTTCGTGGAAACTGCGATGCTCTGATTTGTTCTCTAAACTTGAGCGACATCACCGGCTAATCGTTCCAGCCGCTATCAGCTATCGCCATGGCGTCGTCTTCCTCCTTGTTCAAGCAGCTGGGCCTTACGGGGGCCGGCTCCCCCCCCTCCGGCCGCCACCTCCTCCTCATCCTCCTCGGTGCAGGCTTCCTCGCGTTCACCGTCTTCATCGTCCACCCCAACGAGTTCCGAATCCAATCCTTCTTCGCAGGCAGCTGCGGCCGCCGCAGCGCGGAGGCCGTCGCTGCCGCGTCACCCGGCAAGGCTGGCAGCGTCCCCCGTGCCACCGCCACGGAGGCCGCACAGGCGCCGGCGCCGGCGCCGGACGACGACGGCGATGTGCGCGTCCTCATCGGCATCCAGACGCTGCCGGCCAAGTACGAGCGGCGGCACCTGCTGCGGACGGTGTACTCGCTCCAGGTCCGTGAGCACCCGTCCCTCGCCGGCCGCGTGGACGTCCGGTTCGTCTTCTGCAACGTGACGTCCCCGGACGACGCGGTGTTCGTGGCGCTGGAGATCATGCGCTACGGCGATATCATCGTGCTGGACTGCGCGGAGAACATGGACAACGGCAAGACGTACACCTTCTTCTCCACCGTGGCCCGCGCGTTCAACGCCACCAGGTACGACTACGTGATGAAGGCCGACGACGACACGTACCTGCGGCTGCCGGCGCTGGCGGCGTCGCTGCGCGGCGCCGCCCGGGAGGACGCCTACTTCGGGCTGCAGATGCCGTGCGACCGCGAGAACTTCTACCCGTTCCCGCCCTTCATGTCCGGGATGGGGTACGCGCTGTCGTGGGACCTGGTGGCGTGGGTGGCGGCGTCGGACCTTGCCCGGCGCGAGCAGGACGGGCCCGAGGACATGTGGACGGGGCGGTGGTTCAACCTCGCCGGCAAGGCCAAGAACCGGTACGACCAGGCGCCGCGGATGTACAACTACAAGGGCGCCTCGCCGGACAGCTGCTTCCGGCACGGCTTCGTCCCGGACACCATCGCCGTGCACATGCTCAAGGACGACGCGCGGTGGGCCGAGACGCTCGCCTACTTCAACGCCACGGCGCGCTCCGGCCAGCTCTACCACCTGCCGCCGCCGGCAGGCGGCAGGCCCTGAGCTGAGTTGAAGTTGAACTGTTCCGTTCTTGGCGCGTTCGCTCCCGTGGGGCTCGGTCCCCGGATGCGTGCGTGGGTTGGATGTTGTCAAGGGTTGGTGGCGGTAGTTAGGCGAGAGGGAGGATAATCTTCTTGCCCATTTGGTGTCGCTGAATGATGCTGCTAAATAGAAGGTGGCATAATTGGATTTGTTTGCATTTTCGAGTTTGAAATGGTGCCTCATCCCTGGACGCAACTGATGCCTTTCCGATCAAACTTTCCGAACTGAATGACGTTTCGATTTTTTTTTTGAGGGGTATGAAAACCCACTAAGGAATTAAAAAATGCTCTGGGTACAAACGCCATGAGGCGGATTAAGAAGCCACACACGACGAGTCGACGACCACAAGAATCTGAAAGAGCACTTTGCCAGCCGATGCGCGTCCTGATTCGCTCGTGCACGAACTTCTTGCACTGAATGACGTTTCATGGACGACTAGACGAAAACAGGAAGTCAAGCCGGCCCACGGTGCGTGACAACAGCGAGCTGAGCAAGGCTTGCTACTGGCTATTGGCCATCGAGTACATAGAGCAGCCCAAGTGCCCAATTGCTGTGGTTGCATAGCGCGGCCCAACCTCTAGCGAATTCAACCCATTCTGAAGCCTGTGCGTGTGGCAGCGACCAGCGGGAACACGAACACCTTTGCTAGGCTGGGCTGGACAGGCTGCCCTGCCACAAAGGTTTTTGGCTTTTTGCTAGCCACGCGGCAGACGTGCGCTGCGTCGAGGCCAGTGAACCATCGCTGCGATCGCCGGCCTGATACAGCCACACGTCCTCGGAACTGGATAGGTCACGCGACAGCTACAGTGCGGCGGACGGAAGCCACGCACGCACTCCGGCGCCTCGTCGCCACCCCCCTCAGCGGATCAGAACGAAGCGAGCGCTCCGGGCAGGGCAGCAGCCGGCGACGGCGACCGCGGCCGCGGCGTCGCGATCCGGCGATGAATGCCAAGTTGCCAACAGCTGGGCGGTAGGCCGTGGCGCCGATGCTCTCTGGCGGCGACCGGAGAGAGGATCGATCGCGACGGCGCGACGTCGTCCACCCGGCGCGCGCCGCGGCCGGGTGCTGTCGGATCCTTCGGCGATCCAAGGGGGCCTCGTCATGTGCGGTGCCTCGCATTGATCAGTTGCATATTATCTCTCGATGCCGACCGGTGTCGTGCAGGGTAGCTAAGCCTATCTAAAAGCGAAAACGTATGAGGATAAGGAGCAAGGACAAGTGTAAAGTTAACGTTCCCTGGTCCCTGGTTCTCGCAGGCTACCGGCAGACTCGAGAGCGAGCTGCTCTGTCCTGGCGCACAATCGCGGGTGGTTCTATAAATTTAAAAAAAATTCTAAATTACTCCCTCAACTATAGCAAAAGTCCGGATAACCCCTAAACTATCGTTAGGTTCATTTTACTCCCGAACTATGCCCTTTGATTTAAATTACCCCCTAATATAATTTATTTTTTCATTGATCCATGCATATGTGGAGTTTTAAGTTGAAATTTTACATATGATAGTGCACATCATAACACAGGTTAGAAAAAATACATCATAATTTTTATCATTATTTTGGTAGGTTAGGATATTTAATAATAAATTAATCATTAAAGTTCAAAATTATATGAAAAATAATGATAAAAAATTGTTATAATTTTTTAATATGCATTGTGATGTCCATTACTACCCTGTAAAATTTAAAATTAAAATTCAACTTGTGTATGGAGAAATAAAAAAGATAAATTGTATTATGGGGTAAAATGAATTAAATAGCATAGTTTAGAGGTAAATCGAACCAAGTTATAGTTTAAGAGGTTATTCAGACTTTAGCTATACTTAAAGGGAGTAAATTGAAGTTTTTCCTAAATTTAACCCTACGGGAGTACATTATTCATTAAGGGTCCCTTTAGTGTGAAGGTGCTTTGGCTTCCAAAATAAGCTAAAAGCCAAATTAAAGGAAGTTGCTTCCACAAAAACTGCTTTTTCACAGCTCACAGTCTATAACAATTTTTTTTTCACAGCCACGGTAAAACCAAACACATCGTATAATTTTTCACCGCACAGACAAGGCTGAACGCTCGCAGCTCAGCAACTTCCTATTGTGCAGAGCTCGATCTGCCACCAACAGCCTCTACGCCAACCGTTATACGCGGGCACTGCAGGGCCGCAGCGGGGGGACCCCCTACCCGCACCCTGAGATATTTTCCGCTCCCGATCGGCCGTACGCTCACCATCCGACGCCTCCGTTGCCGCGTCGGTGGTAGCGCTCCCCGTCCGCGCGCGTGGTGGTTGGGATGGGCGGAACTGGAGCGGGGGAGTGTGCAGGTTGAGGAGTTGAGGGACCTGTTGTGGCGCGTCTCCCTGTCGCCCACAGGTTCTTTTTATTCCTCCGCGGCCACGGGGGGACGGATTCCGGAGAGTTTCTCGTCGCCGTGGCGGCGGCGCAGCTCGGGTGAGTGGTGCCTGCTCCTGTCCGTTCCGGCGCTGGATTCTGGGTGTTTTGGGCGGTGGTTTGGAGCGAGAACTGCGGGAGAAATCTTGGCTTCTGGCTGGCCTTGTTCTAGTTCATCCTGCTTCTGTACGTGGTGTTGATTCGCAGTGTTTCGCAGGAACGTGGCTGCGTGCTCGTGCGCGTTCCTTGCCTAGCTTGGCGTGATCCAATTCTGGTCCCGACTGAAAGGCGGCGTTGTGCGCGCTGCAGAACATAACTATACAAGCGTGTGCTTCGTGCTTGCGAAGGTATTAATGCTTGGCGTTTTGCTTCATTTGAAGTTGAATGGTTGCTTTTAATATTCCATGTGTTGTGCGTGCCAGATCCGCTTGATTTATGTAGCCGTTTTTTCATAGTTCTGTCTGAAAATGAGAAATCTGCTGCTTAAACATCACTCTTAATGTTTTCTGAAGAGTTTGTACCGCAAAGTCATGCTCATGCACCAAGTAGGAGAACTAAACTCTTTGTGATGGAAAACTGCCAATTTGGTTTCATTCCTTCCATACATTCCCCAACTATGCTAGTTCTTGTGGAATCTCCAGCATGATGGATCGGCTGGATTAAAAGTGCAGTTGTATCTATGCAACGTTAATGGGACTTCTAACCCTTTTCTGTTTAGGTGATTTACCATGCATCATTTATTCTGGCAGGCTCAAGATTTCATTGCCTCTGATTGTTGTTCTTTGCATCCTTGACAGAAGTTTCTGCAACCATCATTCCAAGCTCGTGAGGAAAGTCAATTTTGTTTTTTTTTTATAGACTTTGCACTCCAATCATGTCGGACTTCGTCGGGAGTAGATATGATAAGCAAGAAGATTTTCAAGTTCTATTGAGCAAGAAAGATCCTGGAGAATCACCGAAACACAAGCATTACCCGTGGATGGCACACTGGACCAAAGCAAGCAGCAGCGCAGAACCCCAAAATAACAATAGCAACAACCCTTTGGAGGATATCAACAAGGCCAGTACTACAAAAGACAGTGAGACTTTGTCTTATGAATTCATGAAATCAACAGTAGCTGAAAGGCTCATGATAGGAGTAAGCCATGGAAATGCCTCCGTGCAGCATGCCCAACAATTCAATTCTAGTATGTGGGGTGTGGCACATCATGTTTGCAATGAATTGGGAGCAAAGAATAATGAGCAGGCTGATGAGTCTTTTGAAAAATCTATGAAGAAGAATGCTGTGAACTTGCGTGCTAGGGCAGTTGTGTCAGAAACATATTCTGTTCACAAGCTTTCAGAATTACCGTTGAATTTTCAGAAACTTGGGAGCTCGGAGGATCCAAATTCAGATTGGAGCCACTTTCCTATGTTTGCAATTAACCAAAAGATTGGCAACATACTCAACCCAAAACGAAGGTCTGCACTTGGTCCTGCGTCACTGAATCTAAATATGTCTACATCTCATGTTATGGCTCTATCGTCACAGGAATATAGGGTGAACTCACATCAAACTGCTGATGAGAATATGGAAATGTCCAAACCTGCAGGAGGTTTTGCATCTCCCATAGAGGATCCTGGTGGCCTCAACTCAGATCCTTCAGGGCAAAAGTTAAAAAGGAAATTATTGGATACAATGTCATGTTCTTGCAGCAAGGATGACAACAACTCATCAGATTGTCCAATAGATGAGCAGCATACAAGCCACTATTTTGCAAAAGCAAAGCATGAGCTACCCTGTGCATCTAATGGAAAGAAGTTCACATTTGTAGAAAACAAAAACTACCACAGGGTCGCAAGTGCGTTCCACAATTTGAAGACAAGAAGATCTGCTGTCCATAACAAACAAAATGATGCAAAGGCCGCATCCTGCGCTTCAGTACTTGGTAGAGAGTTTCAGAATGAACCAATTACTATTTCTAACAACAGCAAGAAGGATGCTGAGAATTTAAATGAGACATATAGATCTCATGGCAAGGCTGTTTCATGTTCTTTGTTACCTTTTGAGCAGCAGCATCTGAAAATACAGAGAACGGAATCTGCAGCAAATTTGGGAGGCTACATGTTACCTGGTCAAATCGCAAACAAGTTGACAGAAAAGAGTAAGAGTAATGGTGAGCTGCTGACACATGGACCAAAGTCAAAGGAGATGCATACAGGTTCTTGTAACCGACGAGGACCCTGTTTATTTGAAAAGGTAACAATTTCTTCCAAGTCACAAAGTGGGTATCCTAAAAATTCTGCGTCTTCAGGGAAATCTAGTGGCTTTGGAGTTTGTATGTATGGCACCAATATTGGCAGTCAGCTATTTGGAGCACAGAATCAATCTTCAGTTAGGACTGAAACATTGCACAGCGATACTCTTATTCGATCCAAATCCTCAGCAGGTGAGGGATAGCATCTGTATAATACAGTATCAGCTAAGACCATCCTTTAGTAAACAGTTGTTTGTGCTTAAAGGTGTTTCTTGGTTATGCAACCATATATATAAACAGAGCAGCATCACTGAAATATTCCATCTAATACGCATGTTCTTCTTTTTTTTCTGGTAGCAGAATCACTCTCAGACTCACACTTGTTTTGTTTTTTCTGGATTGTTGCAGGCATTGCTTCATTGTCGGCACAAAAGGTATCAGTGTTCTGTGGCAATCTGATCTCCTGGCTTGCGCAGAAAGAGTGTTCCTGAATTAGCTTATATGCCTCGATATATTTTTTTTAAGAAAACATAACATATATGGATTCAAACTTTTTTTGTATTGTTTGGATGGTTTTGGAAAAAAACAACTTGCCTGTAAAGGCTTATAAACCTTACTGTCAAAACTGCATTTTGATGCATCATCATCTTTGTCTTTGGTGTTTATGACTTTGGCCATTTATCCGATAGATCTTTCCTATCTATGCTCTTCAGTTACAGTCTTAAAAATTTGATCAGTTTTAGGTCAGTTTGAATTAATGCTCACTTCCAGTTTCCTATTATTCCACATGATAATTATTTGAAGTTGCACTGTTCTTATCAATTGTGGACCCTTGGCAGTCGATAAATCTCTGTACTAATACTTTTATTACCAAAAAATGTAATACAGGACTACGTTTGCCCAGATGAAGCAAAAAGTGAGCAGCTGGCGACTCCTTCCCAAAGAGGAGATTCACGATGCAGTAAAGATGACGGGTTCCATAATGTCAATGAAAATCATGATGTTTCGTCAAAAGCTACTATTGCCAGTAAGCCATCATGCATGCCCAGAACAAGAATCACAAACCTAGATCTCATCCTATCCCAAATGAGCAGAATGAGAAATCAAATTTCTAGTGGTATAGTTCAACCACCAATTGGTGCCGAGCCAAGTGATAGATGGCTCAAGCGGCTACAGCTTGATATGTCAGATCCTGACATCCCTGGTTCCAAGAGGCCAAAAATTGGAGACAGTCCTCCACTCGGGCAAACAAATTGTTTGTTTGGCATGGCTCTTCCTTGCAGCAAGATTGTTGCCGAAATGATTGGTCGTGCCAAGGCAGACCAGAGCTTGGATGAAGGGAATAATGAACTCCAAGACAAGCGAGGAAGATCCCCAGTTCCAGCAAAGAGTATGAGTAGCTGGATAGGAAGATGGTGCCAAGGCGGCACTTCTGTTTTTCATGAAGACCCATGTCAGGGAAGACAAGCAACAAAACATGACCAGCCATCTGAAGAACTTGAAGGACAGTTCCCGAGCATCGCCGCTATGGCGATGATGGGGCGAGTGATGAACAAGCTCCGTCCGTGCGAGCATCAGAAGAAGGGGCCATTTGTGGTTTGGAAGACAGATTGATTTTGTATATATTTTCTTGCGTGTAATTTTCTGGTTCCTTTTTAAAGAAATGTAAAGCTACTGTGAATTGTGCCTGACATTGGTTCATCGTTGTGGTCTGCTATTGTTATTAAGTGAAACTAGTTTAGCAGACCAAACAGTAGATTATATTGATACCATTAAGATGAAACTTGTCAATTGTCCCTGAATTGCAACGTGGATCTCAAGGAAAATTGAAAGTTTGGGAAACATCGATCTCCAATTTCCTTCGACAGTTTTGTTTTTACTAACAAAAGCTGTTAGAAACAAGGTCGGAGATAGTTTGTTTAAGGGAACTTTATCATCATTATTTAGTCCAAAAGTAAACCATAAACTTTCCGGTTATCAGTTCATCATCATGGCCCGCTGTCCTCATTATACTCTGAAGCGAGAAACCGATTAGCATCTAGCCATCTATTGATGGATGGTGAACTGAACTATGACAGAAATCGAACAAGCGACCATTCCCCATACCCATAACAATATTCCATGATACTAATTAGTACCTGGTGGAGGACCAAAGACCCAGATATTTGGAAATTGCACTTTGAAAGTAGATGTAACTGTAACCCAAGGGCCTTCCAGAGCCAAAGTCGGCCACACCTTTTAGAGTCTGACTTCTCATATCAACAGCGAGCACTGATGCCTTTGTGTCCATGAGATCGTATTTATCCATGAGGTAAACAACATCATCATCGTGCAAGCTCAGAGCAGGAAAACCTGAGTAGACTCCCTTCAAGATTGGTCTTGTGGGCTCAGCTTCCTGCAGATTAGGCGTTACTTCAGGAATCGCCGGATCATTGCGAACTTTGATCCTGCAGCTCTCCTCCCACTCTGTCGAAGAAACCTTCCTGCTCCATGTGGCTGCTTCCCAACCTTTGACCACCAGGCCTGATCCAATGTACAAATACATATCAAAGTACTTGATACACCCTTTTCCGAAGACATTGATGTCCCGAAAGAGCAATGGAGGAGTTTCGGGCAGATTGGGCCGAAGCAGCGGCGGCAGTGGAATGTAGCGAAGATTGTTCTTCTCACGGAGCAAGTCGCGGATGAGGATGCCCTTGCAGAGATCACTCCAACCCACCGAACCGTGCTCCCCTCCGATGGTGATTACTTTGCTGGTATACGTGTACTCCTTTGCCTTGGGTGAATCAAGATGCATCAATTTGTTGCTCCACGACTTACTCTTGGAGTTGTACAGGTGGAGGATGAACTCTTTATTAGTGAAGTCCCGACACAGGAAGGCGATGAAGTACATGTTGCCGCGGCGGTAGCGGCAGCGCAGGAGGCTAGCGTCCTTGTCAGCGAAGAAGAGGGTTGGGGGCGTCGGGATCAGCTGCAGCGATGGCGGCTTCTCCTTGGTGCCGGCCTGATAGACGAAGTAGTCGTTGTTCCTTGGGTTGAGCCGTTGAGGTTGCAGAGTGGAGCGCAGATGGGGACGCGAAGAAGGACGAGGTCCTCCTCCGTGCAGAGGATCTTGGGAATGTCGCCGATGGCGGAACTCCCCAGCTCAGGGACGTGGACCGTGAAGCAGGAGGCGCGTGGCGGGTGGGCCACCCAGAAGGTCACTTGGATTCGCCTGCCGTCCTTGGTGAAGCCGTCGGCGGTGGTGTCGTTGGTGCGGTCGCTGATGTAGCCTTCAGGATTGAGGAGGATGGACCCCGAGAGAGGACCAGAACCAGGATCATCGGGGTGGATAGGCGGAGGCATCAGGATGTCAAGTACCTGTTCTTCCGCGAATGACAAACCATCGTGAGAATGGCTATCGTCTTCCATTGAAGTTGGGACCCCTAACGAGAGAGAGAGAGAGAGAGAGGGAGAGAGAGAGGAAGGAGAGGTGGGGGGATTCCTCAGCCCTTCGATCGGATGGGAGCGATGGAGGCGGAAGAAGTGCAATCCTGGAAACTCCGAATGGTATCCGTCGGTTGCAAAATGTTCGGTCCAGAACTCCACATGAGATGAGCCTCATGCAGCCCTAGCGAACTTTGCGGTTATCCCCCGCCCCTACTCCCCGGATTTAGACCGTGTGCAGTCACCCACAATGAGTGCACTCGGCAGTCACCGCATCTGCACAGTCCCCTCTCGATCTGACGATGACCAGCTCCCACCTGCTCAATCCTTCCACACAACAGCAGGCCGAGTGGCCCATCTCGGCCCATAGCAGCGTGCGACTCAAGCGATCGAGGCATCGAGCCTCTCTGCCGCCGCCGCCGCCACTGCCGTCTTCCTCGCTGGATGCATGCCTTCATCACCACAGCACCCAACCGTCGACCTCCAGGAATACCAGGACGCGGCTGCCCCGTGGCTGAGCGCTAGTGAGCGTTCCCATCTTGCTCGCGCGACTGCCGCCCATTTCCCTACCGTCAAGCCTTGGTCTCGTGCCGCTCGGTGGTGAGAATCCATCCTCCTTGCCGGCATGCCCATCCACCATGGACGAGGTGGAGCCTCCCAACACATCGAGCTGCAGCTGCAGGGCACGGCCACAGAGAACGTAGCCGGGAAGCTCAAGCTAGAAGAAGCATGTGTTATGTAAATCGTGCTTTGCTAGGTATTCTGTAAACTGTGCAGGTGCTAGCAAGTTACGTAAGTTGTGATTGTATGAGACACATCAAAGACTATAGAAATTGTATAGATGGTAAATTGTATTCTAAATTGTGCTATCATAGGAATGAACAGAAAGTTGCAGAGCTCAAAATATTGTATTGTTCTGTCATACTGAAACTCAAAATGTTGCAGAGCTCAAATGCTCAAGTGCATATGACACACTAAATTAAACATTTGATACTTCTTTCACAGCAATCGACCGCAGAGAGGCGGCAGAGAGGCTCGATGCCTCGACCGCTTTGAGTCGCACGCTGCTATGGGCCGAGATGGGCCACTCGGCCTGCTGTTGTGTGGAAGGATTGAGCAGGTGGGAGCTGGTCATCGTCAGATCGAGAGGGGATGGTGCAGATGCGGTGACTGCCGAGTGCACTCATTGTGGGTGACTGCAGACGATCTGAGCCACTCCCCACCCCCACCACACAAACTCGCTTAGTCGCTTGAAAAATTTCGCATGAAAAAGTCTTGGACGAAAATTTGTAAAATTCTCCTCTAGAACTTTTATATACTAATAATAACTTGCGAGCATGTACAATCTTTTGAGGTTCTATTTGATTTTAGAGAAGAATTTTTACAATGAAAATTGACTGCATGTAGATACAACAACCCTTACTTTTCGCAACCAGAGGGAAGCTTCTATGCATTGTAGATCAAATTCATCACGAATAATCAGATGGTGGTATTAGTAGCTCGACAATGATTACAGCATGACAATCTAGGATAATAGTCACTGCGATCAAACTTTACAGATTTTGATAATACCATTGAAGATCTAGTCATTTAATTATTAAGATGCTCAGAAAAATAAAGTTGTAGGTAGATTCGCGAAGGTAAAATATGTATTTTGGTCCTCAACTCTACCCTGTGTATCATGTTCGTCCCTAAACCATCAGATCGGCCAATTCAGTTACTCAACCGAATTTTTGGATCAAATTTGTCCTTGTGCTGGTGTAGCTCTCCAAATTAGCATGAAACTAATACAAAACATCATTTTTGCCCTTGGTTCATTCTTCTCTTCAATTTCTTAGAAACGCTAACCCAAACTACTCCACTCAGCGTTAGAATTTAAAATTAGATTGACTAATTTGAACACTAGAATTCAAGTTTTAAAACCAGTGGCCCAAATTACTCCATTGACGGGAAAATTACACGTTCAAAGTAAATTATACAATAACACGTCGGTGGAAATTGAGGAGGGTAGGAAGGAGCGAAGAGTAAAAGAGATATTCCGCATTATTCTCATGCTAATGTGGAGAGCCACATCAAGATAAGGATGGGTTTGAACAAAAAGGAAGTTAAGGGACTAGATTGGTCGATTTGAAAGTTGAGGGACAAACTTGACCCTCGGAAAGTTGAGGGATGCAAACGCCTATTTTGCCATTCGCTAAGTAGGGTTGATAAACCACTACTGTGATAGGCTAAGAAGAAATGCTGGTGATAACAGAACTATCATGCAGAAAGCTGCTGGCCTCAAATGTGTCAAGAACCTGGAAGTCCCTATTAAGGGTGCAGGTAACTCTTTTGCTGCTCTTGACTCCCAGTACTTAGCTCTAATTGCTGATAATATTGATATTTCCTTGGGCACTGGTAACCAGGAATGCGTTTTTAATATTGTAATAGGCTAAGAAGAAATGCTGGTGATAACAGAACTATCATGCAGAAAGCTGCTGGCCTCAAATGTGTCAAGAACCTGGAAGTCCCTATTAAGGGTGCAGGTAACTCTTTTGCTGCTCTTGACTCCCAGTACTTAGCTCTAATTGCTGATAATATTGATATTTCCTTGGGCACTGGTAACCAGGAATGCGTTTTTAATATTGATTGTTTGAAAGATGATGAGAATAGGAAAAGTGCTAGATTTGAACAAGAGCATCCAGAGGTTACCCTCCCTAGTAACCTGGATGTTGTGGTGGATATTGCTATTGATAGTAATGCACCAATGGATCAGGTGATTAATGCTGTTACTGATAACAGTAATCTAGTAGAACAAAAATCTAATGAAAATATTACTAATGTTTGCAACATAACCTGTGAACAAGCTCTGAGTGATATTAATCCTCCAGCTTTGGTTAATAGGAAAGAGACTTGGTCTCAAATTGTGCAGAAAAGCATTGATGCTGAAAGTAAAAGGAAGTTATCTAATGTTAGACGTATTTTGGAATATCAGAAGCCGGAATAAAATAGCAGATTAGAATGCTCAAGAGACTTTGTCAATAATAACAGATTTGACTTTATTGGTATCCAGGAAACTAAAAAAGACTCTTTTTATAATGCTTTAGGGATCCTTTTGACTGGAATTTCCTACCTGCCTGTGGTACTGCTATAGGTATCCTGGTAGGTTTCAGAAGTAATAAGTTTGATATTCTAAGGTGGGATGTGAAACAGTTTTGCATCTCTGCCTATATCAAAAGTAACTGTGATAGTTTCTCTTGGAGACTAATCACTGTGTATGGGTCTGCCTATGAAGAAGGTAAACAAGAGTTCATTAATGAACTCCACGAGGTGTTGGGTGATTGGGATGGTCCCACTTTAATTGGGGTAGATTTTAACTTAGTCAGACACTCTTCAGAAAAGAATAATAGAAATATTATTTTTCATTGGTCTGATGCATTTAATGATTGGATTAATCACTGGAGCTAGATTGAATTCAAAACTCCCACTAGGGCCTACACCTGAACTAATAACCAAGATCAACCTATTATGGCTGTCTTGGACAGAGTTTTGGCTTCCACTAATTTTTAAGCCCAACACCCCTTGGCCAATGTGAGAAGTGTTTCCAAACTAAGTAGTGACCATGTTCCTCTCATTGTTAACTTTGGCATGGACCAAGAAAGAAAACCACACCTTTTTCGCTTTGAAAGATGGCGGTTGGAATAGGTTGGTTTCTCTGACTTAGTTAGAGATGTCTGGGATACTCAGTGCTCCTTGACAAACCCAATTGAGGTTTGTCAATTCAAACTAAGAGCACTTAGGAAGAAATTTAAGGGCTGGTCCCTGAATATTAATGCTGAGCTGAGAAAGAAGAAACAAGCCTTAAGTGATGAGTTTGACATCTTGGATGTTTTCTCTGAAGAAAACAACCTTAATGATCAAGAGAGAGAGAGATAATGCAGAGTGTTAAGGATCAGCTAGAACATATCTGGCACATAGATGAAATTAAAGCCAAACAAAGGTCTAGAGAAAAGTTTATTAGAAAAGGTGATTCCAACGCTGCCTACTTTTAGGCAATTGCCAACCAGAGAAAGAGAAAAAAAAAATGATCTCTGCTCTGCAGAGCCCTGAGGGAGAGGTTACAGATCATAGGGAGATGCTTTTGATAGGAGATGCTTTTGATAGCTACTGACTTCTATAAAAACTTTTTGGGCATGAGGATAAATCAAATTTCCACCTCAAAGACTCTTTTTGGAGAGAGGAGGAGAAGGTGACTGTAGAAGAGAATGCTCTTCTGACCTCACCTTTTTCTGAGGAGGAAATAAAAAATGCCATCTTTGGGTCATATGCTGATGGGGCACCAGGCCGGGCCTGATGGCCTCCCTTTCCTCTTTTATCAGAGGTTCTGGAACTGATTAAGTCTGACTTTATGGCATTATCATTAGTCAGAGCTTTTGAGGAGGGGCAGCTTGATATCCGTAGGCTTCACTATGTGATGTTGACCCTAATCCCAAAAGAGACAAATGCTACAGAGATGAAGAAGTTTAGGCCTATAGCCTTAATCAATTGCAGCTTTAAAATTTTTAGTAAAGCCTTGAATAATAGGTTGATCAAAATTATTGATAGATTGATCTCTCCAAACCAAACTGCCCAGATGAAGAAGTGTGGTGGCTGCCCATGAAATTATTCATGAGGTTGCTAGAAAAAAAGAGGCTGGCATTGTGCTTAAAATAGATTATGAAAAAGCATATGACAGAGTCAATTGGGACTTTCTTGTTGAAGTTTTAACTTCTAGAGGTTTCTCTGAGACCTGGGTTAACTGGATAATTAAGCTAACCCGAGGTGCCTCGGTTTGTGTTAGATTAAATGATGAAAATGGGGCTTACTTCACTATAGGAAAAGGGCTGAGATGGGGGATCCTTTATCTTCTTTACTCTTTAACCTAGTCATGGATGTCTTCAGTAAAATGCTATCTAAAGCCTCTACTAAAGGTCTCATTGGTGGTTTGCTAACTAACATGACAGAAAGAGGCATTGTTAGTCTGCAATATGCGGATGATACAATTTATTCTTAAAAAATGACCTGGATCAAGCCAACCACTTTAAATGGCTTATGGCTTGCTTTGAAAACCTCTCGGACATGAGGATCAATTATAACAAAGCGATCTTATCACTATGGGAGTGTCAGATGAGGAAAAAGTAGCTTTAGCTAGACTTTTTTCTGCAATATTGGTGATTTCCCCATCAAATACTTGGGGTCCCAATATATTTTACCAAGCTCAATAGAGATGATATTCAGCCTTTAGTGGATAAGCTACTGAGAAGATTCTTTGGCTGGAAGGGTAAACTTCTGTCTAGTGCTGGGAAGCTAACTCTCCTTAAGTCCTGTCTTACCAGCATACTGGTTTATTTGATATCTGTTATTAAATTCCTAAAATGGGCTGCAGAGAGTATTAACTCTCGGATGGCCAATTTTCTTTGGAATGACCAAGAAGGAAACATAAGTACCACCTCTCTAATTGGCAGAGTGTAGCTCAGAAAAAAGAGTTTGGAGGTTTGGGATCCCTGAACTAGGTTGCCTGAATATGAGCCTGTTGGCCTCTTAGGTTGATAGATATTACCTTAGTGATAATGTGATTTGAAAAAAAAATCATTGATTACAAGTATAGAACTAAATAGCAAATTTATTCTACTGCCCCGTGATTGGTACCTCACCCTTTTGGAGAGAGGTCCTTTGGGTCAGTAAAGCAGCATAGCTTGGGGTTAGATGGAAAATTGGTGATAGAAAGTCAGTCAGGTTCTGGGAAAATTTGTGGTTTGGTACGTGCAGCTTATCTATCTAGTTTTGGGAACTGTATGTTATTTCCAACCAAAAGAATGCTAGTGTGGATGACGTTTAGGATGGAACTGACCTTAAAATCTCCTTTAGGAGAGGTGTGCCCCCAAGATTATTGCAAATGTGGCTGGACCTAGTGTCAATATAGCAGAGTCCATTTCTTACTCTGACGATTGTGATGCTATTATGTGGTCTTTTGCTGATAGCAATAACTTCTCTATTCAAGCTGTATACAAAACTATTAGCTATAGGAGTGTGCAACCAACTTATACTCCTAGTATTTGGAAGATTAGCGTCCCTCCTCGGATTCATATATTTTTGTGGCTTCTGTCCAACAATAAGACTCTCACCAAAACTAATCTAGCTAAAAGAAGACATGTCCAATATCAGAATTGCTTGTTTTGTAATGAGTCGGAATCAGGTACTCACTTATTCTTTGACTGTTGTGTGGTAAAAGTCTTATGATCTTATCTATCCGACATCTTTCAAATTAATTTGGGCATGGATTATGAGTCAGTGGCCCGTTGGTGGGTTAGTGACACATAATATAAGGTTATGAATGGTTGCTCGGCCGCTTTGATGTGGTCCTTATGAAAATTTCATAATGAAATGTGTTTTCAGGGGAAAATGTGGCTAGGGAAAAGAGTCTAGTAAGAAGACTGTTGAACACTTTGAAAAACTGACGATCTCTTGAGGCGGATGCAATGAAGCTGGACCAAGTCTTGGCGAAGCTGATAATCAAACTGGAGGTCCCACTGCAGCTGACGGCTCCACAGCAGGAGGGCCAGGCATCATCTTCCTAGGAGAGCGTGTCAGTTTCGGTAGCATTTGCTTAGGGAGCCACCTCCAACACTGCTACGTGCTACGCCTTTGGAGGCTGCTGAAGCTCCCCTGCCGTCCTTATCAACTGAACCTTTTGCTAATCATGCTGTAATAGGCGGTAGTCGTTATTTGATTCGTGCTTCTTCTCTAACTTAGCGGACGCGCTGCGAATACGCTGAATCTGAATCTGAACTATGCTTTGTTTCGCTAAAATAAAGCGGGGAAATATTTTCTTAAAAATAAACCACTACTACGATAAACTGATACCATTATTTTTTGTTTGAACTCTACTAGATAAATGTGTACGATCAAAAAAGAAATCGAATGTAAAAGACGCAAATTTATCAAACAATAATGATAACTATTGAATATAATTGCGATCCGAAATATATTGAGTATAACATTGCCATCCCCTTATCCGCCACCACCAAGGCCAAAATCCCACACGCTCTCACCCCATCCATGGCGCCACCGCGCTAAACCCCCCCACCCCACACAACCGCCGCTCCGCCCTCCGCTCCCCGCCTCCATGGCGCTCTCCGAGCTCCCGCTCCACCACTCCTTCCGCCTGTCCTCCAGGCCCCACCTCCACCGCCTCCTCCCGCTGCGCCTCCTCTCCTCCCGCCACGCCGCTTCCTCCGCCGCCGCCTCGGCCTCCTCCCCCTCTTCCTCCAGCGGCAACCGCGCGGCCCCACCCGCCCCCAGCACAGGCGCTCCGTGGCTGCAGAAGTGGGCGCCGTCGGACCCATCCCAGCCAGCCCCCGCGCCCGCCCCGTCACCCACCACCTCCATCGACCGCATCGTCCACCGCCTCCGCAACCTCGGCCTCGCCTCCGACGACGACGACCCCTCCGCCGCCGCTGCCACGGCCACCGCGCCCCCCGACGGCACCGAGCACCTAGGCGACCTGCTCGACCGCAGCTGGACGCGGCCCGACCGCCAGTTCGCGGCCGCTAGCTTCGACGACGCGGTCCTCCCGTGGGAGCGGGACGAGGAGGCAGCGGCAGGGAGCAGGGACGAGGAGGATGGGGCCAAGAGGAGGCGGGTCAAGGCGCCCACGCTGGCCGAGCTCACGATCGAGGACGAGGAGCTGCGGCGGCTGCGCAGGCTGGGGATGACTCTCCGCGACCGCATCACCGTGCCCAAGGCCGGGGTCACTACGGCCATCACGGAGAAGATCCATGACGCGTGGAGGAAGTCGGAGCTGGTCCGCCTCAAGTTCCACGAGGACCTCGCTCACGACATGAAGACTGCTCACGAGCTTGTAGAGGTTTGAACCGTATATAGCCCTTGTCCTCTGATCTCAAATTATGCGGCACTGACAGCTTGTTCGTGAGTACGGTTTAATTTGGTGATTCATATTGGCAATTCAACCTGCATTGCCCAGTTAATTGTGGTGAATTTGAGCCCCATGTAGAGTTATCGGTTTCCCTCTGAAAATGGTTTCCTTACATGATTTTCGTGTGCATTGATCAGCGGCGCACAGGCGGATTGATCATATGGAGATCTGGAAGTGTCATGGTGGTTTACCGAGGGAGCAATTACAAAAGGCCTCTGAAATCTCAAACTCTGAATGGTGCCTCAACACCAGTAAAGGGGGAAGATGGTACATTGTTCATCCCAGATGCCTCCAGCCCTGCTGAGAATGAAAGTCAGGGGAAGGATTTGGCTGCACAACTTGCAAACGTGTCCCAATTGAACATGCAGAATACTGAGGACATGACAGAGGAAGAGCTGGAGTTCAATCAAATGCTTGATGAGTTGGGCCCTCGTTTTGTTGATTGGTGGGGAACAGGTATCTTGCCAGTGGATGCTGACTTGTTGCCTCAAACAATCCCTGGGTATAAAACACCACATAGAGTTCTTCCAACTGGAATGCGTTCGACGCTTACCAACGCAGAGCTGACTAACTTGCGAAAATTAGCAAGGAACCTTCCATGCCATTTTGCTCTAGGTATTGCTTGTGACAGTTATGACCTTTTCCTGTCATAGCTTTTACCTATTGGCAACAAACACCTGCTTATAGCTTGCTAAACTTCATTGAAGGGAGAAACCGGAATCATCAAGGCCTGGCAGCGGCAATTGTTAAGCTCTGGGAGAAGAGTTTGGTGGTGAAAATAGCTGTAAAACGTGGAATACAGAACACAAATAATAAGCTAATGGCAGAAGAAATAAAGGTTTGTATGCCTCTTGATGTTTCCTCTTTGACTGACACGCCCACTTCTCAATGCTTATTTTTCTCGAATGAATCTTGAAAAAACAGTTATTTTCAGATTATACTTAGTTGCAGAACTCATCCCAACTGAATATATCATCTAAACACATTTGAGTTATCTAATGCAACTAAAAGTTAAACACTATTATGGACTCACTCAACAATCTTATCTTAAAAGAACTCATTCAGAGGAAAGCCAAATGCTCCTAAAATTATCACTAGAGATCAGTTTTTATTGAATATCAGTAATAGAATTTTGCTTCATATACATGTATAACTTGGTTCCTGTACAGTTACTTCCTCTACCTTTCCAACAGTGAAATTGATAATGGTTTGGTGCACGTTTCAAAAAAGATAATGGTTTCGTGAGGTTGCATCGGAGAATGCTTATTATGCTTTAGCTTTATATGTTCCTGTGTTGAATTTGCATATAGTTTCAAAATCTTGTCTCCATATATACAATTAATTCTGTTAATGGACCATATGTGCTTTGGTATGTGAAGGCTTCATGGAAATAGCTGATGTCTTACACTTTTCCTTTTTACGTTCCTTCAGAATCTAACAGGGGGTACCCTGCTTCTTCGAAATAAATTTTACATTGTAATATATCGTGGAAAAGACTTCCTCCCAACATCTGTTGTAGCTGTGTTGGCTGAAAGAGAGGAGTTGACAAAGGATATCCAGAGTATGGAGGAGCAGAGAAGAAACATTTCCATTGCACAACCTCCAGATGATGGTTTAGATGGGCATGCTCTTGCGGGTACTCTTGCTGAATTTCAGGAGGCCCAAGCTCGTTGGGGGAGAGAAGTAACTGCTAAGGAGCAAGAAGAAATGAAAGAAGCATCTTCCAGATCAGAAAAGCAAAAGCTTTACAGGAAGCTCGAACACAAGCTTTCCATTGTAAGCACTAAGCAATCTTGATATGTTCTTCTTAAATCACTGTAGTCTGTAAAGGATAAAAGCAGGCTTACATTTTTTTCAAACAATAAAATTGGCTTACATTTAAACTAGAATATTTCATTTTAGTGTTGCATGTGTAGTTAACATGTTTCTGACCCTTCTAGATATGCAATTCTACATTTTTGTCATAACTCTGCTTCCCTTAGTTGTGACTACTTGTTCCTTAATTTGCTTTTCAAATGTACAGGCTCAGGCAAAAATACATAGAGCAGAACGCTTGCTATCAAAGATTGAAGCTTCTATGGTACTCGCCAATCCATGTGATGATCAGGAAATGATTACAGATGAGGAAAAGTCTGTTTTCCGTAGGATTGGTCTACGGCTTAAGTCATATTTGCCACTTGGTAAATTTCTGGAACAATTATCTCGGAACATGCTCTACGGTTCTTATTGACTGATCATTTTCCTTGTGTATTTCAGGAGTTCGTGGTGTTTTTGACGGTGTCATTGAAAATATGCACTTGCACTGGAAGCACAGGGAAGTTGTCAAATTAATTTCAAAACAGAAGACATTGTCCTTTGTTCAGGAGACAGTACGGCTTCTAGAGTATGAAAGTGGCGGTATACTAGTTGCAATTGAAAGAGTTCCCAAGGGTTATGCACTCATATTTTACCGCGGAAAGAACTATAGGAGGCCTATTAACATAAGGCCTAGAAATCTCTTAACAAAAGCTAAGGCATTGAAACGTGCAGTTGCAATGCAACGTCATGAGGTTAGTTGGCCTTGAAAAATAGAATTATTCCTTTTTCCATCTAAAACTCTTCTGCGTGACACTAGCATTCTTATGTTCTCCTTGAACTAACAATTTGTCCTGCAGGCCCTCAGTCAGCATATAGATCAACTGGAAAGCAATATCAAGCAGATGAAGTTGGATTTGGTATGTAATTTCTCATTAGGATTTCTTTTTTCCCCCCTAAAAAATTAGGATTTCGTTAATTTCTGGATGCATAGCAATATAGATAATGGCACGCTTGGTGCTTCCTTTCCTTTCATACCATTTCATTTGGAGTTGATGCATTTCAGTTGCTCCCTCTGCCTTCCTCAAGTCCTTTTATTTCCTCAATATTTAGTTATTTCCTCAACTCCCATGCTGGATCCAACTAAAGTTTGGCAGATAACTGTAGTTGCAGTAGTGATATTATTATCACTAATTAATGAATTGCTAATGCAATATGAAACAAAACAGGGTATCGAGGACTATGAGGAACAAGAGGAGGATAGCTCAGATTCAGAAAATGAAGATGGGACAGCTGTCACTTCTGCAAGCTACGATGAGGTATGCATTCTTTCCAAAACCAGTGCTGCTTGTTTATGAACCACCATAAAATTCACCCTTTACTTCGTCATGGCCAGGACCAAGACGATTTTGATGAATCAGCTGATGAAGATGAAGATGAATATGATGATTACGACGATGATGAAGATGAGGAGGTTGACAGCTAGTAGTATGGAATTGTTTCTTGTGATGTGCAGTTCTGAAGTAATGATTCTCTGTATGTGATACTGCTGTCCTTTGGACATCCATGGTAAGAGAAACACAGTTGCTTCTTCAGAACACTATTAAGTTTGTATAGCATACGCCAGAGTCATATATGTGGTAACTGTTCACTCATCCTATTTGTTTTTTCTATTTGGGGCATTATTTATCAAAAGGACAATATTATTAACAATTTTATCAGACATAAATCAAGCAGGGTCTTACAAGTTGGTGTACGTTATTGCTGGGTTTTTTATAGAGCATACCAGTGGCATATGTTTCGAGTAGACTAGTTTTTCTGTAAGTTCTGAAATAATTATTATCTCGAGATATACTTGTTTAAATGGAATGCTCTCCCTAGCCGTCTAGAGCGTTGTTCTTTCTTGCAGCCTGATAGAATTGGTGCCTTGTATTTCCTTCTTGTGATATTTTATTTCGTGTATAAATCCAGCATATTTCACATTGTTGCCAGCCTGAAAGATTGTCCTGTTGCAGGAGCCAAGTTTACTGATGGCCCTTGATGACTGGTACCACAGCTTCTGCCGTCTGCATTTGATGTATGTACTCCCTTGCTTCATTCTTGGCAGAATGGGTGTTGAGATCAACCTTAGAAGTGCTGCGACTGAGCTGGGAAATTTCATGCACGATGTTATTTATGAGATCTATGCTCACATAATCATCTTTTCTCTCTTTCCATTTGCCTTTCTTGTCTTGTGACTACATCTTAGAGGGCTCGGCATAGGAGGCATTTTTCTTTCTCCAATTACTCTCCAGAAAATATACCTGGACACGAGCATTGTGTAACTCAGACCGTCTGAAACCAAATACACTGGAACAGCTTAAATTTGATCAAGAAGTAACTGAAGGGTGTTCCACTGTTCAAACCCTTTTACCCTTCACAGATTATTGGGGTGAGTCGGTTGCGACGCTTTGCTGGCTCTCATTGCTATTCTGCTCCTCTGACCTTGGCATACATCCTGTCGTCATCGACGATGATCATCCAATCGGCTAGCCGTCAACCTCAGAAGTGCCAATCTGCCAGTTCTGTTTTGTCATAGAGGGGCCGAACGAATGCTGTGATAGCTTTAGAAAGCTTTGGCTCCGAATATGCTCCTGAAGAAGGGAAGAAACAGCAGTCGGTCAGCAAGTGCCCCGACCAGCAGGCGCACGCCACCGTGCTCCGGCGTTTCTGCGGCGGCTCCTCCCGGGCGCGTAATCCGGACGCGGATGTGGTGAGTGGCGAGACGGACACGGCAGCTAGGGGGAGGAGGAAGGCCGCCGCCTGGAATGTGGAAGGAGAGATGGCCTTGCCGCGCGGCCCAGTGTGCGCAGATGAGGAGGAGGAATCTGCACAGCTACTATCGGCCCAGGCCCAAACAGTTGCCTGCAAATCCACACAGAGACACCGAGACACAGGATTCGTCGTCGTCTACCCCACCCGGCAAGCGGAGTCTCCTTTTGTTGTCTACGCGACTCCAAAACGCCTTTTGGCCCATCTACGATTTCCGGCCGTGCCACACCATCATGCTATCTAGTTGTGCATGGCTACACGAGGGAAGTGACACATTCAGTGGAGACTGTAAGGGGAAAAAAAAACTCTGGCTTTGCTACTACACGGTTTTCTGTTCAGACATCCCTTTAGTACCACGGAGCTGTACTTGAAAAGTGCAATTTCGAGGAACACCATTATTGGAAGAAGAAAACCTTATCCTAGCAGAATCGCACGGGCAAGTTGCCCGGAGCCAGCCATTGACCATCGCGTCTGTCCGTATGCGCAACTTGCCCCCGTGCATTGCTGCTACGGTGTTCATGCGAGGGTCGGTCAGCACGAATAATATTGGTTCTCCAGCTCGTATTGCTCCTCGCCACGCGAGCAGGCGACGACCTGACGCGCCAGGCGGCCACGCTAAACAATTGAGCAACTTGATTGGGGGGTGCTGCCTGCTGCGTCGTCGTGTGACGCCGCCCGGCCCCCATCATGAGGGAGCAGAGCGGCCAGGATAATGCTCTGGACCTCGTCACTTGATTCCTAGTTGGCCCTATTTTAGAGGCAGCGTTACAACGTAGTACCTACGCGTGGATCTTTCCTTTCCCATCCAAGACAGTACAGCACTACAGCTTGTGGTTACAAGGAATCTAGTACCGTAGTGGCACAGGACAGTAAGTCAGCATAACACAGATGATCATGCTCCCAAAAGTGAGTCGTCTCAAGAATCATCTGCTCGAAAATTCAAGTACATGCATGCTGTTCTTGTCTCAACTTATCTCCAAATAAGAAAAAAAAAAACAGAATGGAACAGGACACACTGGCATTGGCACAAGCAGCTGTACACTGCACACATGCGCCGCCGACCAGCAATATACATAATGGTTTATTTACAAAAAAAATATACATAATGGTTCAGTACGAGCAGCCAGCTCCGTTCCGGAGGGGAAAGTGACAAGGGGAGTCGATAGCCAGGGGCTGCATGGGTCACAAGAGACGAAGCGGAGAGCCAGCGCCAGCCAGCGCGCACGCGTCCGTCCAAGCAGAAGCGGCAGCGCAGCGACAGCTTCGGCTGCGGTGGTGGCTTAATAAACAACGGCGACGGGTGACGGATCACCTCGCCCCCTGCGCTACCTTTCCCCTGCCCGGCAGCTCCCCGCGCAAGGCTCCAAGGCCCGAAAGGCGCGTCGTCGTCCCCGGCGCCGGCGTCGACGCCTCCCCGACCGGGGGTATGCCAGCGCAGCGACGCGACGGCTGCCTCCACTCCCGGGCTGGGAGTAGATAGAGTATAATATACTAGGACCGCTCGTCCGGATAATAGTTGACCTGTTCCATCAAAACCTCTTCCCCGTTTTTCTAATCGTGCCCCTTTTGTTTTTCTGATGAATCGGAGAAGGTCAATGGCGTTGTTAAATGGATGGACAGTTCACTCATGCAAAGCGTCAATGGCCGATCAAGCGATTATTGTACGGTTCGAGGGCCAATCATTTGGGCCGGTGCGGCTTCGGGATAGAGTTTTTAATTTTAATTTGTCGATGATCACTTTGCGTCCTTGTTATTGGACCAGAGTCATGGCTAGCGACGTAATGTGTAGGCAGTGCTCTGCTGTGAGCATGCATTATATTCCGTTAATACTCAACCACTACTAGAAGGCAACAAAACCACCAGGTGTTCAGATAATTTCAAACTTACTTCCATTTTTTTGCCGAATTATGTGAAATTCCCATGGCGTCTATAATCATTTCTCTCTCTTTTTTAAAGAAAAAACACAATTATGGCCACTAAATCTAGCTCCCGTGTTAGATTTATTTTAGGCCTTTTATCTCCTTATATATGAATTATACGCATTGTAGGCAATCAAATGAAAAGGTACAAATGCAAACACTCACATAGAAGAATGCACATTGAACATATAGATCGATGTCTTTGAGTGATTGGCTGCCATATTTTGAGATAGTCCCCAGCTACTCAAGGGCACGCTGCCTACTATTAAAAAGATAATTAGCCGTAAATACGAGCAACTGCAACCTACCACAGAGTAGTACGTATCTAATCTACTGAGATAGTTTGCAGGCAAGTATTTGGTTAGCTCCCTACTACACTTAATGTATGCCAAATTTTACCTCTAGCTAAACTCGTTTCAATGAAAACTTTATCACATTCGTGACGCAACTTTTTAGTTGCCTACATAGATTTCACCACCACCGTCACCCCACCAACGTCGTCGAGCAAGCGGATTAGATCGTCTGAGGTAGTGTAGTGTAGCAAGTGCTCGTGTCTCCATCACATCGCACATTGCACTTGGCCGCTGAGAATTAAGTTAACTTCACTGTAATTGATTAGAAAGTCGCTCCAGTCCTACTGATGGCTACTTCATCACGGGTTTATGATATAGTTTGAAGCTTCATTTTTTAATAGGTGGATGGACACTTATCGTCATCCTTGAAACCTGTCGATTGATTTAACTAAGATGTGGTTAGTCGTCGTCACCTTTGTGAACTCCCACAAATATGCACAGAAAACAGACACTTGTCTCACTTGTCAGCTACTCCGATCCTTTCTTTCCATTCCAAATTGTAGATCGTTTAAGTCAAACTCATTTAACTTTAACCAAATTTGTAAAGAAAATACTAACATCTACAATATTAAATAATATTAAATTAATGCACTATCAAGATATATTCCACGGTGAATCTGAAACTTGTTTGACCTAGTAGATATTTGTGTATTTCTTATAAAGTTAGTTAAAAGTAGATAATTTTGATTTAGATAAAGTTAAAATAACTTATAGTTTTAAACCGAGTGAGTCAATACGAGGTGAAGCACGAGAAGGAAACAAACAAACTAAACATGTAAAATGCCTTCAAAGGCAACTGCGTGCAGCAAAAACATAGCAGCCTGCAGTGATCGGCCAATAAGTACTTGGAGCAACAAATCAAACGAAAAACTTGCTATTTTTTTTAGTTTGTCTTTACGTTGTCATTTTATTGCGATGTGTCATAACGTTATTGATTTACTGTAAGTGTGACGCCTGCTCGATGTAGACAGAATACTTAGATACGTACGTATTGGAGTTTTCCCGGGCGTATAGATGTTTCTATTGGGCGGCTTCCCTTTTCCTAATAACTAGTGCTTTCGCTAAGTCGAGTGACAGAGATGCCACCTAGAATATATTCTAGATACGTACTTGTCATGCTTAGATTTATTATGTGTAGTTTTATGCATTTCGCAATGCATGCAAACCATCTTGTCGTGTGATCTCACGAAAGATCATGCGGAATATATGATTCCGGTGATGAATTATACATGCTTGTACGCCACACACGATACTAAGTGTTAGTTACAAGGAAATATGTTCCATAAAATAAAGTACTACAAACGAATATTTTTCACGAACGAGTTAGGTTCTTTGTGGTGGAACATGTACATTTAGATTTTATAGTCTATGGCACAGCATGAAGTTTGCATTTACTATAAATTTTTCAGTGCTGGATGATATCAGATTTTACGAACGAGTTACTCTTTTTGCTTTAATTTCCCGGGCGCATGGAAGTAACCGCTGTGCCCAGCCAGGTAAAATGCAAAACTTTTGTTGCGATGACAGGGCGAGAAGACATGTACGTTTTGGTTCGATTCCGCGAAGTGGGCGGGCACATCAAATTGGCCGTAGGAAATACGAATCCATGCACGTCCTTTTGGCAAGATCAGGTCCCAATCCATCCACGCGCTCTCTTTGCCACCTGCTTTAGTTTTCCGTAGCAGAAAAGGGCAGATACCAATTCGTGACGGGCAAACTCCAATCGATCAGTCGCCACTGACCACCACCACACAGCATCCCAGCGCGCGCCCAAAATTTTCGGCCGTGATCGTACCATATCTCCGGCTCTTTTCGCATCGCTGGTCGATCTTGCGAAGCTCTTCATCGTCGTCGTCTGATGAACTCCGATCCTCCGGACTCTATTTTCTGCACCCAATCTGATCGGCCGGATCGCGCGTGCAAATTGCTCCAACCTTTTTGACCACGGCTCTGGAGCGATTATTCCCTCGCGCACATAATGGCTGCACACGATGCCCCCCTCTCGTTTTCGGCTATCTTCGCCTGTAGATCTTGATACTCCTCTCGGATTTTCATCATTTGGTTTTTTTTTTCCATCAGCTCATTCATCTCGTGCTATCCGATCCGTCGGCAAGATCGGTCGAGTAGACATTTCAAAAAAATAAAAATAAAAAAAGATCGATCGACTAGCGCGAAACGATGGGCTCTGATGAGCGCATGAACGACGAGGTATCAGCTCGCAAATTGCGAGCTTTCCCAATGTTCTCCGCGTAACGGCGCGCCTCCTTTCGCAAGTGCATGCAGTGCATGTTGATGCAACGCAAGTGCCAGCAGCAGCGTTCACCGGACTAGTGTTGCTGTCCAAAAGGTCAGCAGGCCCAAGTCCACCCGCATCTCTCCTATTCTATCTAAGTACTTGGCATCATCTTTTTTTCCCCTTTCACGAATATCACCCTGCATCTCTCCTTTTTGTCAAGGATATTTACCTTCGTTAAATCAAATCCCGGAGTTGAGCCGCTCCGAAGGTGCTGATCATGTGGCGACCACATGCCCAAGTACAGCTTGCCTTTTCCATGCAAGACAAAAACAGGTCCCATCTGTTCTGTCAACAAGTGAAATTAACCGGTGGCAACAATTGTATTAAATTTTCGCGGCCAATTGCGAATTCGTTGGAGCATATTCTTTCTTGATCATGTGGAGTGCTAACAAAAGCGTTTCAAGGTTTCTGAGGACAAGAGAGAGGGTCTGGGCTGACCCCTAAAGACAATCATACTAAACACTTGTTGAAATTAAAGCACTGGAGACAGTTACGCTAAACCGTTGTGGCGAAATTGCGAATTTGTTGGAGAATATTCTTTCTTGATCATGTGGAGTGGCACAAAAGTGTTTTCTCAGTTTCTGAGGACAAGAGGGGGCTGGGCTGAGGCTGACCACTGGGGAAGACGTACACGAGCACCAGCTAAATCCTGGCAGTTGTACCAGTGGCCAGCTCGTGGCCTGCCGCAGACAGCGTAGGACACATGGAGCCGAGCCACAGAAGCTAGCCCGCATCAAGAACCTGCATGCCGTCGGGCGAACCATCCAAGGACGAGCAAGATGCTGGCTGCAACCTGCAAGACCCATTCCCTTTCAAACCGTAGCCATGGAAGTGCATGCCAGCGCCCCGATCAGGAGGAGGCCGCTCACTCCACAGTCAGTCCAGCAGCATCTACGGCCATGGCTCTGGTAGAATTGGTGTCGCCGATCCAATTGAACGCGGCACAAGAACCACGGGGCGGGGGGAATAGTAGGCTACTGGTGGTGGTCTAGGATCACTAGGCGGGGAAGCCACATCCCCCCATGCGCAGTCTCCGTGCTTTCTTCGGCCTGCCCATCGTGTGCCTGGCGCGTGCAGCCGGGCGTCAGAAGGTGGGGCCCACGCCGCAGCGTCCATTCCGTGAACCTTTTTCTCTCTTCAGTTTTCCATTCAACGCCGCCCGCAGCCTTACCTGCTGAGCCTCTAGCCTGACTGTCCGCGCAATGGGTGCTTCGTGCTCGTCTCACCGCCAAGAGAACGAGAGGGCGGCGCACCATTGCCATGCGCCCTCCCATCATTCCATCAGACTCGGACGGACAGCGCGGGCCGAGGTTGCCACGGTGCCGGCCCGGACGCAACGACGCAACCGCCCACCGTACGAGAACTGAGAACACGAGGCAGGACCCCACCGAAAGCCGAAGCCGGGGAACGAAAAGGAGGTGGAACGGACGGAGAACCCGCGCCGCCTCTCTGACCCCGTCCGGACGAAAGCCGAGCTCGCCGGGAACCCCGACCCTAGAGAGGCGAATGTATGCCGAGATGCCGAGGCGGAAGCCGACGCGCACGGACCCGACACGACACGGACGGGCGCGCGCCACCAACTCGCTGGCAAAAGCCCAAGTGGTGGCGGGCGGAGGCAGCGCCGGTTTGCCGAATCCAACGCGCACGGGGGTGGCCACCCCACCACCCCCACCCGCGCGCGCCCCCCTCCCACCGGGACAGCCACCACCCACGCTGCCTGCCCTGCCCCCAGGCTCGGCCCGGGCGCTCGGCCCCCGCACCGGACGCCTCGGAATGTTCTCGCCATCCGCGGGACATGCGCCGCTTATTTTAAACCACGCCCCTGCCGGCGGTCGCGACGCCCGTGGCCTCGTTTTGGTCGCGTGCGCTCCCCGGCCCTCCCCTGCGCGCGGCACGGGCACGGCAGGGGAAGCTGCCGGTGCCGGCGAGGGGGCCGCCATCATGGCCTAACAGTTTTTGTTCTAAAAAGGTTCCCCCCTCCCCACCGTGTCATGTCCATTGCTGTCAAGTGCCGAGTACCAAGCCCGTCCCTCTGCTGCTGCTGCTGCTGTCCTCTCCTCGGTATATATACCCAGCACCGGCACGGCGACCGCGAGGCAGCGTCACAATTCACAGCGCGGCCAGCACCACCATAATCCATAAGCGCGCGAAATCCTCTACTAGCGCCGCTGCAGGCGAGGCGAAGACGATTTTGGCGGCAGAAATACGGGGGGAAAGGGGAAAATCTCGCGAAAAAAATCGAACAGCAGGCGCGCAACAGGAAAGAGCAGCAGGAAGCGCATGAGCCTGTGCCGTGGTGGTGCCCCCTGCTCCCCGTATAAACCCCCAAACGGCCGTGTTCGCAAGAGACAAAAACAACACGGCGGTCATAGGCGGCTGATTCGGATCGGGCGCTAGCTACATGACCAGCCTCCTCGCCAATAGGATCACTACGCTCGTGCGCGCTCCCATGGCCGCCGCGGGGGCGAGGCCATTGCACCTGCACCGGATCCCGCCGCGGGGGCAGGAGGAGGAGAAGGAGGCGGCAGCGGAGGAGGAGGACCAGCGGCAGCAGCGCCGCCGCAGCAGCAGGGGCTCGCTGTCCTGTTCGGCGTCCTCGTCCTCGGAGCGGGCGGCCGCGGGCATGGTGGTGATCGTCGGCGCCACGGGCACCGGCAAGACGAAGCTGTCCATCGACGCGGCGCGGGCGCTCGGCGGGGAGGTGGTGAACGCGGATAAGATCCAGCTCTACGCCGGCCTCGACGTCACCACCAACAAGGTGCCCCTCGAGGACCGCCGCGGCGTCCCGCACCACCTCCTCGGCGCCGTCCGCCCCGAGGCCGGCGAGCTCCCGCCCTCGGCCTTCCGCTCCATCGCCGCCGCCACCGTCTCCTCGATCGTGGCGAGGCGCCGCGTCCCGGTCGTGGCCGGCGGCTCCAACTCCCTCATCCACGCCCTCCTCGCCGACCGCTTCGACGCCTCCGCGGGGGACCCCTTCGCGCGGGGGCGGGGGCATCGCCCCTACCGCCCCGCGCTCCGCTTCCCGTGCTGCCTTCTCTGGGTCGACGTCGAGGAGGCGCTGCTGGCGGAGTACCTCGACCGCCGCGTGGACGACATGGTGGGCGCCGGCATGGTGGAGGAGCTCCGGGAGTACTTCGCCGCGACCACCCCCGCCGAGCGCGCCGCGCACGCGGGGCTGGGCAAGGCCATCGGCGTCCCCGAGCTGGGCGGCCACTTCGCGGGGCGCAGGAGCTTCCGCGCCGCGATCGACGACATCAAGGCCAACACGCGGGACCTGGCGGCCGCGCAGGTGTCGAAGATCCGCCGCATGGCCGACGACTGGGGCTGGCCCGTCCGCCGCCTGGACGCGTCCGCCACCGTCCGCGCCCGCCTCGGCGGCGCGGGCCCCGCCGCGGAGTCGGCCTCCTGGGAGCGCGACGTGCGCGGGCCGGGGCTCGCGGCCATCCGGAGCTTCCTGCGCGACGGCGGCAGCGACGACGAGGCGGAGGAGCGGATGGTGCGATGCTGCGACGTGGTGGGGTGAGCCCGCAGCCGCTTGCTGTTACTTTCCGGGCGGAGTTATTCGGGCGCAAAGGGTGGGGGGGGGGGGGGGGGGGGGGGTCGTTTGGGTTCGAGGGTTTAGGCCGCCGATTTTGCAGGTTCCCGGCGGCGCCCTCTGCCGCTGGCCGGTGGGGTCCGACAAGGGCACAGTGACACAGAGATGGGAGGGAGAGAGAGGGAGAGGCTTCTACTAGTGTAGAGAGAGAGATAAAAGCTGCGTGGTAGCATTGCAGAGAGAGAGAGCAGTGAGGTGAATTCTTTGTTGGGACTGGGAGATGGGTGGGGGGATTTCTTTTTAGTTCTTTCTTTTGTTCGTCCATTTCCTAACTTCACCACTGTATGTACTACTAATCCACTAGACAGTTCAAATTTTGAAATATATGCAGTACAGCTGAGCCTCCTTGATTGATCTTTTTCCCCCTCCCGGTGTTTGCTTGTCCTCTTCCCAAACTGCATTCTGCATTTCCGTTTACACGGACAGAGCTCTGCATCAGCCCACCCCACCTGCTCCATCTCGCTGAACTTTCTAGTAGCATGGCAATCTGCTGGGCTGGCAGTTTGAAATGGAGAGGAGATGCCACTGCCATGGTGGACGATGATGCCTCGGCGCGGGCTTAACTAATCGCCGGAGGCACAGGCGCGGAGGGATGATTGGGGCGGTAATCCCCTCCACGCATGCTTAGTGTGTGCTTGCTGCTGATCAGGGGGAGTTGGGCGTGTGAGTTGGTGCCTGGTGTTCTTGCTGTTGCCAGCTAGGAAAACAGAGGAGCCGTTCCGGCTCGCTGCTGCCGCTTCTTTGACTCCTCCCAGTTTTCTCGGCGCTTCCACGCGTGGCATGGCTGGCCGGGACCTGGGATTCGTTCGGAAACCAGTACGCCGTGACGTCTCTTGCAGTCTTGGCTCTCAGGGGCGGCGAAAAGCGGAGTTCAGTTCGAAATGAATTTACAGGAATGCTGGGGTTTTACAGTCGTGTTCGAGTATGCTGCTTGCTTTGCTTGCATGCCTTTTGGATCGCGATCGGATCTCTTGTTTGGATTCCAAGGCTTTTAGTTTTTCCCTTGCTTTTTACAATATGCTGGCGCAGAACCTCCATTGTTTTCTTCAGGCTCATGACTTGAAAACAAAAGAAAAAATCACTTCTCCAGTTCTCCGTTTTAAAGATTCGGCTCTGCTCGGCACACAGAAGGGGTGGCTGACTGATGACCGCACGTCCGACATGGAGACACAGCCCAGGTTTCTATACGACACTGTCGAAGTGTCAAGGGCCCTCTGCTCTGCGTACGGTGGCTTCGTGCTCGTCTGCTCGACCTCGATCGCAACTCCCGGCCCGCCGTGATGATTGTTCCCTCAAATACGACTGTGCTCCAGTCATCCAGCGCGGCGCTACGGCCTACTAGTCCAGTACAGTACCGGTGGTTTGGTGCAGGTGCACGGTACGAACCGTACTCGTACTCCGGCACGGCACGGCGTATACTCACTGTACGTGGCATTAGGTTTTTTCTAAATTAAATTTATTCAACTTTGATCAAATTTATAGAAAAATATAATAATACTTACAAAATTAATTTTATTTTATTGAATTAGTGCATAGGTTGGTTAGTATTGTTGTTGCTTTATTTCTCTATAGATTTGATTAAAATTAACCACATTTAATTTAGGATAAAACAAATATGAAATACAGCTCCCTCCCGTCCTCTCTTTCAGCTACGGAATAATCAAAAAGTAACCTGGAGGCTGGAGTGCATGGTACACCTACAGCTGCAGGCCGGCGGCGTGTCCACCGAAAGGAGCTGGTTCCAAGTCCCTACACGGCTAGTACAATGCTGTGATTTTTTTTAACGGGTCGGAGGACCATATGCTCGTGGGATTAGCAGATGACTAGCAGGGGGTCAGTTGGACCAGCCTGCAGGTCGGACCGAGGCCCGCCCGGCCCAACAGACGGCGCGCGCAGGCTTGACCGGAGCAGAGAAGCTGCTGAGCAAGGACGCACGCCTGGCACGCGTGTCCAGCAGATGCAGGAGCCCCCTCCCATGCGCTGTGGCAGCTTCAGAGCCTCGAGGGACGGTGCACCGCGACGCAGGAGCCACGACGGGACCATTTAGTCCTACGATGCAGTGGGCCAGGCGTTATGCAGTCAAGCTTGCTGAGACCCTGAAACCTTTGCATGCATGGGTACGGTTTGGGTTGTGGAGTGCATGCAATGCAATGTACTCGCAACGAACCATGACCAAGCAACACAGTGTAACGCTTGGGTGCTGCAAAACTGAACACAAGTCGGCGGTCGGCGTTCGTCGAGTGCTGGACTTTGCCCACAAACGTGAGTGGTTTTTCTTTTCGGCCGAATCTTATGTTTCGAGAGGAGTGTTCAGTTTCCGGAGGATTAAATTTTAGCCAAGTTACATAAAAGAATTTATCATTTAAAATATTAAATAAAATCTAATTACAAAACTAATTGTAGAATCCTGGACTAATTTATGAGATGAATGTAATGAGCATAATTAATTCATAATTCTATAATTTACAACCGTGATGCTACAGTAATCATCTATTAATTATGGATTAATATACCTCATTAGATTCGTCTCGCGAATTAGCATCCGTCTGTGAAAATATTTTTTATAAACAAATTTTCTTACTTTTAGATGGCAAGATTCTTTTTAACGCGACGAGGTTAAAATTTAACCAACGGAAATCAAACGGGGCTGGAGTGAAGAACCAGTCTGCATGCTAGTCAAATGAAGACTCGACAGGCTGTTCTTCACATTTAGCATTGCCCCCGGATCTACAAGCATGCTGCGGTCGGTCCGGCCTCTACGGGAGGGCAGGCTAAACCAAGTGCATGCATTGCTCGTAAGACCAACTTAGCAACTTCAGTAGACCTTTTAAAGAAGCTTCCATCTTAAATTTGGATTATGAAATAAAAATCCACACACTCTAGTAGACTCTCTACTAAAATTTTCATTTCGGATAGGTCTCCCAATCTCTTTCTCCATCCTATATTTCTTAAAAAGCTCCCTATCCGCTGATATATAGGTTCCACGCTTTAGATACGGTGAAATTTAGAGACCACCGCCGAGAGTTTGATTTAAAGCTATTACCGGGTAGTCTCTAACGTGCCTCCGAGCGTGACGGGTCCCTGGAGCGACGCGTCCCGAGCTCGGCTCGGCGACTGCCTCGCTGTCGCGGCCTCGCGTGGGGCGCAGGAGCTTCCGCGCCGCCACCCGCCATGACACCATGGCCATCACGCACTCGGGCGGCGCGCAGGGCGTGCGCAGACATACTTCCAAGACCCTCTGAATAGGCAGCAATGGGAGCGCGACGTCCACGGCCTCGATACAATGACACACAAACCGGCCCACCAAGCAACAATTCAACAAAAGCTTGCCGATTTCCACCGTGTGCTGCACAAATCTCCAACCAATCCCATCCGTACAAAAACGAGTGAAAACCAAACATCCGACTGATGGATAGAGATTCCAAAAACTTCAGCCATCGGACACTTAATTACACCAAATAAATTCCTTTTTTAAGTAAAAATCAAAGAAATTTCTCCTGATAAAAAATAGAATAGATAGGGCTATTGGGCGGTCAATGGCTCCTCCAGGCCCATAAATCCGAAAGAGAAGCCCATGAACCATACCTTGCAGAAAAGCCATAACGGTCAGGAGGGTTGTTAGGAGAGGAAGGAAAGGAGGCTCGAGGGATCGAGGACGACGATGTCGATGTTCCTATCCGCTCGCCTCGGCTTCCTCCGCCGTTCTCTTGCGGCGCCGCCGCGAGCTGCATCTCTTGGAGCGGGCCTTCGGCAAGCCTCGGATGAATCTCCGTCGCCAAGTGTTCTCCACTGCCAGCTCCTCCCGCGCTTCTTCACCTCCAATGGATTCGGATCCAACATGGTATCTCTGTCTCATACCATTCTCTTGATCCGTTTCATCCTCGACCTTTTTAGGTTAATCGAGGAGATCAGACCACGAATCAAGCCCCAGGCACGGTTCATATTTCCGCTTTTGCGATAAAAGATCTCTACTGGGTGCCCCTTTTTCTTTCACTCGGGAATGGGGGTGCAGTAGCGCGGTTCACCTTCTGAGTCACCATAGTTCCTGTAGTGCCAATCTTGCTTGCAGAAATCAATCCGTCCTTCTCTTTCCAAACAACTCTCTCCCTTTTTGGTATGAATATGAATGGTATCTTTTTTATGTATAGCTATTCTGCTGATCTGTCTGATCCCTCATGAAATTGATACAGCTAAATAAAAAAAGAATGCCCCCATCGTTTCATAACTTGTAATAGTTTATTGCGGTCGAGCAAGGCTGGAATGGTAGGTGAATTTTTGGAGTATGTCTAAAGTATTAAGAATATCCTACTGGAGGGAGTACACCACTTTACTCTTGTAATTTCACATTTTCAGAGTAAAGTTTGTGAATCTTAGACCTTTTTATGGGTTTGTATTTTTTTCTTTGGAGTCTTTTTTATAAAATGCAATTTGATTCTAGTCTATTCACTAGAACATGTAAATTTGCTGCCAGTGTAGCCAATTTCCCTGATGCTACAGTTGTTGGTGATGGTATTCATTAATGTTCAATCCCTTGCATAATACTCCATCCGTTCCAAATTACTGGTCGTTTTGTTATTTCTAGGTGCACAATGTTTGCTATTTGTCATTTCTAGGTGCACAATATTTGCTATGTATCTAGATATAGGGTATATTTAGATGCATAGCAAAATTTATGCGCCTAGAAATGCCAAAACGACCGTGGGAGTATTGCATATCGGTGTGGGTTTCTCATCTCCAAACCTACCAACACCTACCAACGAAGAGAAATTTGCTATTTCGCCATCGTTAAAAGTGGGTTTTGCTGGAATGTCATCTCGCAAATGGATTTCGCCGGAATGCCATTATGAAACTGGGGTCTCCTGCTACAATGCCTTTTCTCTTCTTTTCAATTCGTTTAATCATTTTTCATTTATCTTTCCAGTGTAAGTTCCCAAGTTACCCCTGGGCCATCGATTGAACCAGGCCGACCACACCCAGCATTGTTCATTTCCTCGTCGCCCCCCTCCTCTTCGTTCTTGGTGGGAGCGCCGCTGCCCCCCTCCGCCAACAGGGCGACTCCCCTGCTGCCCCGCCGCGCAAGCCGACGGCGGCGGCAGCACCTAGCACCGGAAATCCCTCACGTCGACGCATCAAGCCGGAAGTCCTCAACTTCGCCAGCCGCAAGCTCCCAGGTCGCTGGCCCCATGACGCCGTCTGCAGCCACGAAGCCGACACCGCGAGGTCGAGCGACCCTCTCCGCGTTGTCCTCCATGCCCAATTCCATGTTGCTTCTCCCATCCGCCTCGCTCCTGGCTCCCAGCCGCCTCCTACTCATCTTGCTAGCTAGTCACTGGATTTGTTTCTAGAGCTGGTGTGCGGCGGATGCTTTTGTCACTGGATTCGACAATGCTTGCTGTTTGTTTTTTTAAGAGGGGTGGCATCAAATCAATTGAGATGTGATGCTGTTACCAGTGGCTGCTGATTGCCGGAGAGGCGCGATTTTTCTTCCTTGCTAGCGCGTTAGATATGATGATGGCTAAGTGCAAGCAATATTAGTCAATATATTTTGCACGGACTGTTCAGTCCAAGAAGCAAGACAAGCTAATCATTGCACGTCGAGAAGAGCAGGCAACCAAATCAGCGCTAACACTGGCGGCAGTAATGCCGTGATACACATGGAGTGCGGCAGCAAGAAGAGACGGAGGAGAGAACAGATCGAGATGGAGGAGAGTGACGTACGGCCGATTTAACTTGAGGAGGCAGGGGTATAATAGTCAGTTCATATGACTAAACAAGTGAGAAATTATAATATGAATTAGAAAAGACTGAGAAGGCATTGTAGCGTGTTGCACCAGTTTCATAATGGCATTCTGACGAAACCCATTTGCGGGATGCTATTCTAGCGAAACCCACTTTTGACGATGGTGAAATAGCAAATTTCTCTACCAACGAACTATAAACTTTTAGATTGGACCGAAATTTAGATGATAATATAAGCAATCACAGTACATATTCTCACATGAGTTTGTAATTTAAAATTAAACTTTCTTTTCTTTACATCATGTAAAGAATGAAAAATGTTTCCTATTTTTGTACATTTCTGTGTAAAAACACTGTATCTGTGTTGCTAGTTTTAACCATATAAGAAGTGTTGTCAGAGACTTTGTTTAACTCAGATGCTTTTACTTCATTTTTCACTCTCCATGTGGAATAATTGATGTTGTGCCTCGCAATTCATATAATACTGAGATCACATTGCATCAATCACCGCTTATCTGAATTTTAACAAAATCAATTTTGTTTGTACAGCCTTTCCCACCTTCTGGATCTGTTGCCGCAGATCTGAAGTCACATCAGAATTTTAACAGAACCAATTTTGTGCGTCATGATTTCCGTGCTAAGACACATGTCAACTTCAACAATACAGATAATGGTGCGACAATGTAAGTTGGCAAATGATATTTCAGTGAACACATATATTTGTCTATTCCATGTTCTGCTGTTTGCTCATTCTGATTTGACATGAAACTTCAGGACAGCTGGTGGAGAGAGACCTTTCAACCTTGGGGAGCTGCTTCATTTCTCCGCTTCGCGTGTCATTAAGGAACATGAACAATATTCACAGAGGAAAAAGACGGATTTTGTCCATGTCTTACTGAAGAGAAATAAGACATTTGTGACTGTAACGGAAGCTAGTGGGAATAAAAAGACCGGGGCCTCCGCTGGTTGTTTGGAGGACAGGAAAGGGTGATCTCGTCTCTCTCGATATGCTGCTCAGGCAACTGCAGAATGTGTCGGGCGATCTGCCAGGAAGATGGGTTTGAGGTCTGTTGTCATGAAAGTGAAAGGGGCTTCCTTTTTCAAGAAGAAGAAGAAAGTGATCTTGAGCTGGGGAGAAGGTTTCCGTGGGGAAAGAGTAAGAGATCAATCTCCTATCACGTACATCCACGATGTGACCCAACTCCCACGTAATGGATGCCGACTCCCCAAACAACGCCGAGTGTAGCTCTCTTTGAACTGGAGGCAATGTTGAGTGCAAATAAGTCGAAGTTGAAGGTGATCTGGAAGGCTTTTGTAAGCTTCGTGGTGTTGGGTTGGTCTAGTTGATGCATAATACGGACATGTATTGTCTCTGTGCTGAGTTGTTAGGCTATCCAGCCTGGTTTCTGTATGACCTGATCAGTTACTCACTCAGTGAGTTCAGACATACACAACTCTGCAACTTTTTTTATCTGTTCAATGCTGATAGCCTGATAAAGAACTGTCCAATTCCCAACCATGGTATAATATGAGCTCTTAGTTGAGAGTTGGCAATGAACTTTGGTTTTGATCCTTGTTAAGCAACGAAGTCATTTTACTTCGTGAACAAGATGGCACTCTCTTGTGAATTGTGATGTTATTGTTGTCGCTGAAGATTTTCATACCTGCATATTAATGCCTCTAACCATGCTGGACGTGAATCTTGACTGAAACTTCGCTTCGATCTATCATTTTGTCACATAACTGAAGCCTCCAAATGTACAAGGCAGCATGCTTGCTGGGTATCACATAACCGGTGTGCAAGAAAAGGGGAAGCAGCTTTTGGATCACAAGAAGAGATATTAGGAGCAACATTAAAATCTCAAAGAAAAAACCTTTTTATATGTTTTAATCCTGGATACTGACATATAGCAAACCATCGCCATTATTTAGAAGCTAGAGCCAATTTGCATAATGGTGCTTATGCTTATCATCATGGTTATGCCATTAGATATTTAAGGGCCTCAAATATTCGTCTAGCAAAATTTAATAACCAAAAGGAGATATAAGGGAAAACTAGCCAAGCCCAGTAAAGCCTCTCCCATATTAGAGGAGCCTACCGCTGCAAATAACTGTTTTGGTAATCTTATCCGCCTAAGTTGCAAATATTCTCTCCTCAAACTATAACTAATGCAAAGGAACACCAAGGTATTTAAATGGAAAGGACCCAGTTTACAGAGAATACGTTTGAGTGAAAAATACAATGTTTTAAAAGTGCACTTACTTTTTAAAAGAAAAATCCAAATGCTTCCTACCAAAATTTTGCGAAAAATAGAATGAAGGGGTTTATCTCTACTCCTATCATTCTAGAGGCCTGTGCTGGTCTAGTCCTTCAGGCTACATGGGCTAATCCACCCTGGCGTATAATGTTATCCACAACTACAACTCTGTATCTTTTTTTTTTCCTGTAAGGAGCATTTGTACTGTTCGAATGCCGATACAGGACCGAGCTGGAAACCCCAATACTCAGGATTTGAAATTTGCTAGGTGTGGCCGCACTGGGGTGAGATCGTAGCAAGATCACTGGATCTGGATGGAACTCCTGTCCTTGAGCTCCCAAATCTTCCAGCGTCCCCTGCATTGGCAACACCTGGACGTGAACACCTTGTGCCTATGCAGAAAAACGGGGACGGGAGGGGATACCACAGTACCACACTCGTCCAGGAAAAGGGTTAAGGTCCGATCAACCAGCGCAGCGCGGTGCAGAAACTGGTTTGCAGACACCGGCTGCAGTTTGTCCAGCTCCGTGCTCCTCCTCCTCCTAATGGCACGACCACCAAAATTCGTTTTCTAGGCTAAAAGCAAAATGACCAACTCTGCTGGATCATCTGAAACCACGGCAGGAAGGCAACGGAGACGCCACTTGCATTGCCTCATGTCACGATCAGTTGGAGGACATTCAGCATAAGATAACTTAAAATGGTCTCAAGCACACGCAGGAATACAAATATGGCCTTCCGTGTAGGACTGAGGGAGACAATAGTCTTAAACAACGACAGCTCGACCTGTAGCTTTCGACTGAAAATTCCAAAGGCTGACCGCAACCTTGTATCATTACATTATTATCTATCATCAACACAGCTTACGTCTGAACAAACCACTCCGGTGCAATCGAGACACCCTGCAGTGTTCTTGCTGCAGGCATGGCAGGAAGACCAAAAGCTCCTTGCCAACGTCACTTTCCCGGGCTTGTGAAGCTACGAATGAATCAGAGCACAGATACTTTAAACATGTCGAGTAGATATACAAGCAGAATTGCACATATTATCTTTTTAGCGACCGTGCCTGAGCAGAATTGCAGATATTATCAGGCGCAGTGAGTCAGAGAACACAAATCTGGACATGTCATGCTGGTGGGGCGCACTGATTAAACAAAGCATTGTCAATATGCATGGGCCAATGAAGGATATTAATGAAAAGAATACGATAACTTTCACCTGAAAACAAGTTCCAAACACAATCAGGAACTTCTGGATCTGGATATGCACAGAAGATGCAGTGAAAAGACAATTTTATGTTCTGAACCTGAATTCTGCAAACTGGCACTGCTCCAGGGAGAGGACAGGTGCAGTTTCGCCTGCCAGCAGTAGTCAGTAAACCACACAGCCAAACTTTCAGGAACACGAAGCATTGTCAAATAAGTCAATTATGTGAAGTAAAATTACTGATACAACAATACAGTGAGCCAAATGAATATATGATATTACTATCACACCCTAAAATTATTGAATTTCAAGATGTAATTAGGAAAAAAAATAATAAAGCAATGATTTTCTCATAATTATATAAAAATTTCAACATTTATTTTCTTTACAGAGAATTTAGTATAGAAAAAATAAATGATTGTCTCCCTGAATTAAATAAAATGGTTCTATGTATGTTGCATTCATATCGTTGCATTAGTTTTTGTTTGTTTGCGTATTTGAGTTTTGCAAAATAAAAATACCTAAAAACCATCCCAAAATCTTTTTTTCCTCTCCCTTCCAGCTTGGCCCAGCTCCCTTCCTTTCCCCCCCTCCTTTTCTTTTTGGCCCAACTTGCCCCGGCCTGCCTTAGCCTGACCCGACCCACCTTCCCTTCTCCCTCTCTTTTCCTTCACCCGCTCGGCCCAAACCGCACACCGGCCCAGCTCCCTCCACAGCCCAATCCGCCTCCCCTTCCTCTCTCCTACCGCTGACGAGCGGGCCCCATCTGTCAGCTCCTCCTTCCACCTTCCGCCGCCCCTTTCCTTCCCCCCTTTGGCGCCGCACGCGCGGGCCGGTTCCTCTCCCGCACATGCTCACCTCCCCTCTCCACCACGACCTGCTTAAATGCCGCACTACTACCGCCGCAATCCCCTCACCTCCTCCCTTCCTTTCCCCCTCCTCCCTAATCGTAACTGCCGCCGCCATTAGGGCCTTTAATGGCCGCCCCCCGAGCTCCGCCCCTCCCGTGCCACCTCTTCTCCTCCCTCCCTCCCTCTATAAAACGCACGCCCGATCCCCTTGCTTCCCTCTTTCCGCCCTATCCTCGCTCCACGCCCGCTCTCACTGCATCGCTGCCGCACCAAAGCCCGGAGTGCCGCCACCATCCACCTCACCGCCGATCTACCACCTTGTCGCCTCCATGCCGACGTCGACCGACGCCAGAGCTTCGCCGTGCGGTAAGGACCGCCGCCGGCCCTTTTCCCCTCTCTCTCCCTCACCGCCGCTGCGGCAATTGCTCGCCGGAGCTCTAGCTCCGCCCGCCGCCGTGGCCGCCAGTCTCCGGCCGCCGCATGGCCGTCCCATGAGCCCCATCACCTTCACCATGACTCCCACTCCCTCCCCGGCCAGCTCCCGTCCTAAACAGAGCCCCGGAGCGCCATTTCGGCCAACTCCGGTGAAGCGCCGCCGCCTCTGCTCACCGCCGGCGCCCAGCACCACCTGCCAAGCCGACCCGAGCCGCCCCAACCATCACCCTGCCGTCCGATCTAGATCCAAGGGCCCAGATCGGATCTGAGTCGAGCCTTAGCCGCCAAGCCACACCCGAGCCAAGCCGCACAGCCACCACCGTCGGATCGTGATCCAACGAATCAGATCCTCCCAACCGAGCCCAACCCTAGCCGCCGCCAGTTCCATTTGCAGAAAACCCCCTAGGTTTTCTAGAAATCAACCCGCGGTCCAGATCTGTTGAAAAGTAATTAGACTTAAGTTCTTTCTTTTCTGTTTAGGCCCCTGACCTTTCTAGAATTAGTAACCGCCGATCAGAACCTCCAGTTTTGCACCCAGGACCCTCTGTTTAGGGTTTAACTGTGTTTTAGCCCCTGATTTCTTAAGATTTAGCCCCTGGAAGTTCAGTTTCTTCGCAGACAAATCCCTGGAACTTTGTTTTAGCCCTATCTTCGTCGTTTTAGATCCGTTCCAACTCGTTCGTGTTGCGTTAGTCTTCTAAAACCCTAAGCTATCATTTAGTCGTGTCGTTGTGCCTTAGTTCCTGTTTTTAATATAGAATTAATTTGATTAAAGTTCTCTCACCTAGTTTTTCTAATTAAAATCCACCTAGGTCTTTATCTCCGGTTTTTCATAACTAATATTAATTTAATTAATACCAACTCAAATGTGTTCTAAATATAATTTGTTTAGTTGAACTGCAAATATAAAGTTATACGTTTAGATGCTCTCACAAGTTTCTTTCTAATTAATTATTAGTTAGTGTAATTTGTACATAGACAATCATAAATAAAATATGACTAAGTTCTACTCCGCTTTTGTAAATAAAAATATAATATAAGTTAATTATAATCAATGATATTTTATTTTGAATATCTTTTACATTTATTTCCAATTAAAATAAATAAAACTCATAGTTCTTTTGTTTCTTTTATAATACCATTTTTTCGATAGTTGTGTATTTTCAACCCTAGCTCTTTTTTCCATGTTTCTTGTGCTCTTGTAACCGTAGCAGCGAGCCTTATCCTTTAGCACGCTCTTTTAAAAGCTTTTGTTTTGTGATTGGTGTATTGTTCTTAGCTGTACTTGTTTGTTGTTTTGTATGTTTGTGCTCGATGTTTGCTTCGAGTAGAATGATCGCTGTTGAAGCTTGAAGATCAAGGTTTCCAAGTAAGCAAGAGCTGAAGAGCAGTAAGAGTAGCTTTTCGTTGGAAAAAGGCAAGTGACCCTAACCATCCTTCTACCTATGCTTTATTACAAGAATACTATGAATTAATTGGAACATGGAGAACCACCCAAGAAAACAGTGCAACCACAATACTATATGGCTCTGTTCTTGGTAAATAATTAGAAACTCTGGCTTGTGATGATCTTACCGAAAGGGCAAGAGGGGAGTACGTAAGATGGGGTATAGTTCGGTCCTCTTGGGGTAGTAGCCTTTGCTAAGGTACTGAACCATTAGGGAGGGTTATGACCACTGCGGCCTGAAACCTTAGCGGATTGTTACAAGTTAGGGAATCTTTGTAAAGGCCTCATAGCGTCCCTATGCAACCACACCTCGGAAGTGTGGTATTGTGCCTGACTAGCACAACATGGTTGGGTCCAAAGTTCTGCTGAACTTTTACGCGACTTGTGGGGAAAGTGTACAACCCCTGCAGAGTGTAAAACTGTTATAATAGCCGTGCTCATGGTTAAGAGCGGCTTGGACCCTCACATGATTAATAAACTTAAAGATGGATTTAAATCGTTACTCTGGTTATATCTTGTGGCCTTACTGAGTACTAACCATAAGTGTACTCACCCTTGCTAACCGCTGCTCAGAAGAAGAAGGTGTGAAGGCTACTGAAGATGATGAAGAGTTCTAGGCGTACGCAACTCCCAGTCGTTTGCCTGTGAAGTTTGGAGCCTTCGTTTTCATGTTAAGAGTATATCTCTGATAGTCTTGTAAGTCCTTATTTATATTTCTTACGTGATACTGTTGTTGTTATTCACTGATGATGTCACTATATGTATGAAACTTGATCCTGGCATATATTCGGTTTTGTCCTTAAACCGGGTGTGACAGTTACCCGAAGATCGAAGTTTGAATTGCTAGGCTTATCCATATTCTCAGGACCAACAAAAAGCCTGACCGAGGACAATGCCATCCAGCCGATTATTAAAAAACTGAACCACCAGATAGTGAATAGCGCAGGGTATAATACTAAAATCAAGTGGCCTTTCTGGTCTTTTGTAAAAAGTACTTGAAATGTGCTCAAGTAAAAGGGTGGGCAAGAGTTCAATTATGAATTAAATGCATTTGACAAATAAAGACCGATTTCTTATGCATTGCAGGGATTTCCCAGTCATCGTGTAAAAGCCAAAACAGCTTCATAATGGCTACTGAAAATGGTACCTTCACCATAAAGCAAAATAGATCAAAGAAAATGATATACGGAGCAAGCCAGCAAATGGTTAAATTATTGGCATTATGAGCAAGAATGAAACACGCCAACTTTATTAATTGTCAAAGTTTGCAGCAAAAAAAAAAAGAAAAAAAGTGAAGCATAAGCAATATAAGACACATAAAACAGATGGACAACGATAAAAGAAGACAATTGTGCACATTACACATGCAAATATAAGATTCATATCATGGGACTTTGGTAGCTTGTACAATGTTTAGAATTTTGACAGATCATTCTCCATATGTACCACTACAAGTACTGTAAGATCTCTTTCAGGAGCAATGCTGAATTTTTTTATATAGTAATACACATACTCTACCAGAGAAGAATAAAAGTTATCTCTTCTGTTGCCTGCAACTAATTGACATGTCTTTCATCAGAAAATCCAGAAAGCAATCATCCAGAAAAATTCCATTGAAATTTGCAGGCCATTTAATCAACAGCTTATCTGGGGAAATTTGAACGAGTGAAAAAAGCATTTCATAGATTAGAACCATGTACATAGCATGAGAACTTCCCATCACCTAAGGATATTACCCAATTCTACCAGAACCATACCCCCCAAACTCAACATCACACGACGAAGCACAAGCATCGCCCATCAGCCCCACAACTTATCATAAAACAGGACTCCCATGTACAGAATTAGCACTGGAAATCTAACATTCCATCTTCTAATCAGCAAGAACTAGAATAATTATGGGATGGAGATGCTAGCCATCGCAAGAAGAAAGCGAAAGCTGGAAACATCTGAAAAGTTCCTCCTATTTGCAGCTCCACCACGGCGCCAATCACCTCTGCACGAGGAAAAAGGCGCATGAAGAAAAGAATCAACTTTGGGGGAAAGAAGTAAGAAAAACGCCAGTGAAACAGCCATTTCTTACCTCCTCGATCTTGTACGAGTCCAGATTCACGTCGGCGAGAGATAATCCCGGGTACAGCATCTGCAATTCCAAGCAAAACCAAGCAGAATTGAGCACGGGGACCCAAAATCGCGCATCGGAACGTCCTCGAGGGGGGCGAGGCTGTATGTAATCCTTACGTCGAGCTGGCGCTGCACGGCGCGCGGGCGCTTCTTGGGCCGGCGCGGCGGGCGCGTGCCGCGGATGGCGGCGAAGTCCTCGGCGATCTCCTCCTTGGTCAGCGAGGCGGAGAAGTCCCTCTTCATCGCCACCGCCGGCGGCGACGCGAGAGACTGGTGCGCCTGCCCCGCCGCCGCCGCCTTCCAGGCGCCCTCCGATCTCGACGCGAGCGGCGCGACGGTGGCGGAGCGGCGGGTGCGGAGGTTCCACGGGCGCGGCGGCTGCGACGCGCCCGTTGCGCCGGGGGAGCCCTGCTGGCCCTGGGGCTTCTCCTTCCCGGGCGAAGGCGTCTGCGGGTGCGGCGGCGGGGACGCGGAGGCGCCGTCCTTGGAGCAGCGGAGCAGGCGGTGCGTGCCCCAGCTGAGCGTCGGGAAGGAGAAGTCGTGGGGGCGGGTGCGCGCGGCGGGAGCCGGCGACGGCGACGGGGACGCCGGCGCGGTCTTGGCAGTGGCGTGGTGGTCGGAGTCGGAGGCGCCGGCCATGAGGACCATGAGAGGAGGCGAGAGGTGGGTGCAGGCGGGCGAGGCGAGGACAAAGGTAGGAGGACGCAAGGGGGGGGGGGGGGGGGGGGGGGGGGGTGGTTTTCAAAAAGGCAAAGGCAAGAGGAGAGAGAGGAGGAGCCGAGGGGAAGGAAGCCTTGCTCACGGCGTCCGCTCCACCGGCCCGGCGGCTCGCGTGAATTCCCTGACGGATGTATGGCTGGATGGATGGTTGAGCGCGGCGCGGTGGGGCGGTTTTCTGGTGCTCCGTCCCGCGATTTTGGTGGCGCGGCTGCGTGGTGACTGCGTCGCCTCTGCCAGGAATCGGCAACGGGGGGAGCACGGCACGAGAGCCTCTGCAGGGCCGGTGCGTGCTCCAGAGCGTCACGACGCACCGTGGATGGGGTTAGCCGCGCGCTCCGTTAGGCCAGGCACCGGCAGGGCGGCTGGTTTCGGCCGCCCTTGCCCTTGGCCTTGCCATGCTTCAGGACCACAGACCGATTATTGTTTTTGCTTTGCATAGCTGGGGCTGGACTGATGTTATGATTAAGTCGGCTCTTCTTTGCAAAAAAAAAATGGCTCTGACGAAGTATGTGGCAATGCAATTCAGTTAATAGATGTAGTTTTATCAACACGATGCCGTACTGATCATCATATGGAGTTATTGAATTGCTTAATATTTATACAACAATATCTATTGTTAGGTCAGCACCTATTTTTCGAGCCACGATACATATATTTATATTATTATGTTAATATTTTGTTGCTACTTGAATTGGTGTTTACGATAATATTATCAATAGATGATACACAAAGAATAGGGGCAATATAGCTGATGTATATGGCAAGAAAGCAAAAATACGAGCCTCAAAAAGGTGATATCTCTAAAAAATATAATAAATATTAATAATATACTTTGCGTTGATAAACAATATGATTGTCCACCGTGCATAGTATGTGTTCATAAAGAAACTTACCCTAGCAATCCTTATTTTGCTTTTAGGAGTTTGCCGTCAAAAAACGAGCTATGAAAGCTAAATGTTTGGGTTACAAGTTAGTACTAGTTTAAGTTATGATAAATGTAGAACTAAAGCACATGATTTTTATGCGTGACAATGCCTATGAAAATTATATACCGGTCTTTTTGGATTTTTATGTATTCTTTGTGGAAGCATTACTATAGCAAAATATGTATTAATACTTCACGTCGTCTTGTGAAATATTATTATAGCAAACGTGTTAGTTCACTTGACACATGTATCAAGATAGGACAAAAGCCATCACCCAATATAATAGAGCAATGTATCTGATGTATGCCATGAGAAACCAAAATTGCTATGATCCATTTAAGGGTGATGTTTTCAAAAAAAAAAAAGAAGAGAAAGAAATGTCAATGAAATACTTTGTGTGTGACAGGCAATCGTGATCGATTGTTATGCATGGTACGTATTTAAGAAGCTTTTTCCAAGCAAGTTTATTTAGCTTTTTACGATCTTGCCAGGAAAAACAAGATATCAAGTTAGATCTTTAAATCAAAAGTTAAAAGTAGCTGAAAGTTACGATAAATGGAGAATAACGAACACATGTTTTATATTGATGTGACAATATTTATGCCACACACACTCCATCTTCCCGATATTTACAATTTTTTTGGACTCGTAGCAAAACATGTCAGTTCATTCTGACACATATACCAAGATAAGATAAATCATCACCGAGTATAAAAATTATACTTTAAACCTCAATTTAATAAAAAAAATAATCCATCTCGTGCAAGTTACCGCGAATCCTTTTCCATTTCTTTCCTTTTCGAGACGAGGCATTCTGAAAGACAGAGGAACTTGAGCGGGACGCGTTCAGGAAGGCAAACCACTGCGAACGAAAACCGTGGACTTAACCCTGTCGGGCCGCTTCGACCCCGTTGCCCGCACCAGCAGCCGCCGGATCGGGATCCAACGCCCTCCATGGCTCGATAACCGCAGCGTCACACGGTCGCCGTCGCAGCCGGTCACGGCCAATCGGCCAGAAAAGAAGAAGCCAGTGCGGGGCCAAGCCCGCGAACAGGGACAGATGCAACCGAACCGCACTCGGCTCGGGCTCGAGCCCAAAGGCACCCCCAAACCCAACAAGGAGGAGGAAACCGCGCGGCGCGGCGCGGCGTCTCCTCCCCTTGCTCCCCCCTCGTCGCAGCCTTGCGCTCCCCGCAAGCCTCCTCCTCCTCCTCGGCGGCTCTCTCTTCTCTCTCTCCTAATCCGATCGGAGGAGCGAAATTTAGCGAGAAATCGAGAGGAGCCCCAGACCTTGGCGCGCCATATATAGCCAGGCACATGCAATCGGCGAACCCAGTTGCTGCTGGGCTCTCTCCCCCGCGCGCGCGCACGCATTTGCCGCCTCTTTAATCCCCTCCCCTCTCTCGCTCGCGTCTTCCGCTCGCCAATGGAGTCCTCGCCGGCTGCGGCCATGGCCCCGCCGCCGCCCGCGCCGTCGTCGCGGGCGAGGGACCCCCTCCTCTCCGGCAGCTTCGACCTCCCCGCCGGCTGGGGGTGCCGCAAGCCCATGGGCTTCTGCCGGGACATTGGCGCCCCCGCCGCACCCGAGCCCAACGCAACCGCCACCGCGGCCGAGAATAACGGCTCCCGATCGCCGGTGAAAGGAGCCCCGGCGGCGCAGCACGCGCCCGCGCCGGAGGAGCCCCGGGAAGCTCCCCGGAGGCAGTGGAACCTGCGGGGGCGGACGTCCTGGCGGGATTACAGAGCGGAGGACGCGCGGCAGTCCAAGAAGCTCGGGAGCGCTGATGCCGGCGGCCAGAATAGCCGCGGGTTCTCGGTGGCCCTGACGCGGCAGGAGATCGAGGCGGACTTCCTCGCGATCACCGGCCGGAAGCCGCCGCGCCGGCCGAAGAAGCGGACCAAGAGCGTCCAGCGCCAAATCGAGGTGCGTACTCCTGGCACGCAAACAGAGCAATGCCGATCTTGATTCCTTAACCGCGATCGCAAATCTTCCTCCTGGTTCCTCGATTACTGACCGCCCAGTTCGTGCTTCCTCTTCCTCCTGTGGCGCAGACGCTTTGCCCCGGGAGTTCGCTGATGGAGATGACCCGCGACCGCTACAAGGTGAACGAGGTATGCCTAAAAAACTCCATCTTTGATTCCCCCGGAATCTGCTTGTGAGGTTCGAGAGGAGACACCGATTGATTCGACTCTTTAATGGTGCAGAAAGGGGGGTTCTGAGTTGCACAAGCGCAAGGGGGGAGGAGGAGGAGGAGATGGATTTCCAACCGAGGAGCTTGATCGAGCAATGGCGGGCTCATCAGGGTTGCTAAGAGAGATTTATTTAGGGTTAATTGCCTCAGTTTGTCGGTAGTTATGCAATTGATCATGTACTATGCCAAACCCTAACAGTATATGTGTTGGTTGGGTTCTCTCTCTTAAACTGATTGGGGGGTTTACTTATGGGTATCCATCAAGCCTGATTCTCCCGTTCTTTGGCCAAAGCACGGACGCCAATTCTGCAGGAGAAGAATCACAAATCTCTGATTGCTGTCAGCGAGAGATGCAGTTGCAGATTCTTCGTTCATCTGCCATCACTCCTGGGTGCCATGTAATCTCGGGCATTGATTCCAGCCCAGTACCTTTCTTCGCCGCATCTTGATTTCCACCGTGCAGTTCAGTTCATAGCAGCACCTACTCTGTCCACCAAGCCAGTTCCCCGCCTGATCTTGCCACACAGAAAACCTCATCAATCATTTTCCTCGAAAGACAGGCACAGGAACAGAATACTCCTATCTCCTCCCCTTTTCTTGCAAGAGTCCTGTCACTTACGCGGTTTGCTTGACATTGATCCATCTGTGCTTGAAGATAAAAGAGGAACTGTATGCTGACCAAGTACTGTCTGCCCATTCGGGATGGTCAGAAAATTCCATCCAGAGGCATTTGACTCGACGAGTGGTTCATCAGAATCGCGTGCTGGGACTCGAGTTCAGTAGGCGCTCACGAAGATTGGGAAAACGAAAAGCAGTTTCCAAGGAAGGGGAGAGGGGACGGAGAGAAGTGTGTGACGCTGGAGCACCATGATTTCCCAATCATTAATCCGGTGTACTGGGATGTTTGTTCCGTCAGCGGCCACTGCTGAAAGCGACCCCTTAAACAAAGACAATGAGAATGAGAATGATCCTGCTGGAGTACAATCTTTTCACCATCCTAAAGAAATAGTATTCCACTTTCTACATTTAAAAAAAATACACTGCACAAAGATGCTATTGTATCTCACTGATCTCTGTTGGGCTTTTAGCCAGGCTGGTGAAAAAGCCAAAGACTTGAGGCTCGGCCACTCTAAGACTCATGAGTCAAATGTGCCCTTGTACTAAGTTGTAACAGAACATTTATTTGTGTCTTATTAGGCAACGGCCACGATCAGCTAGCAACGACTACTACTAATTTATGATATCTTTCTCACGCAGCTCGCCACACTGCCGGCGCGCCTGACAAATGTACTTGCCGATCTCGATGAGCCCAGTGATCGAGCTCAGGGCCTCTCTAAATGCTGCTGTTTTACTGTGACAATGCTTCTTGCCCTATTTACTCGACCCACTACACCTGATAGGATTATGAATAGCTTCCACATTTCCACTGACATAATTTCGCCAATTGACTCTCCAGGCTTTATTTCAGTATCTTTTTTTTTTTGCTATTATGGGCAGGATGTGTCCTCTGCTTCTCCAGGACGCGACAACGAGTTGTAGCCTCCTGCTCTCTCTCCTACCTGTCATGGTGAGAGAAGAACAGAATCATCCTCCTACATACCTGTCCATCATATGCAAATGGATCCTGGTTGCAAAAGATCATTGGTTGTAGCAGCAGTATTTTTCGGTTAGTTGTTAGTTGGCGATCAGCCACGATCCTCCTCGCGCCGCGCTGCGTGCTGATACTATAAAATTCCCCCTACTAGCCGCCAGTTTTCAAAGACCATAAACAGATGGGTGTATGGTGCAAAGCAAACCGTTTATTGAAAAAAACCCAAACAATGTAGTAAAAAGTGTAAAACATCTTGCACGCGTAGAACTTCAAATTGCGGCCTCTCTCGAAGAAATTTTTTCACTTTACCATTCCATGTTGACCAGCCAGCAGGAATTCACTCCTCTGAAAACTGAACATTTGCGCACTGGTCTCCAATCTCCATTGACCTTTGTACACCCCCGATCTACCCCCTTCTCGTGCACGTGTCGCCTCCAACCAAGCGACGATCCGTCGTCAAGGAAAGGAAGTTTCGGACGGTATCCATTGGCCGACGCTTATTTTACACCCGCGCGCGGGGGCCAGGCCAGGCGTAATATTCCGCGAGCTCAAACGCGACAGCGCCACCCCCCTCTTGTTTTATTTAACTAATCCTCCGTCGTGGACAAGAGATTAGCGAGCCGTGTCCTCCTTGTCAAACGAACGAACGGTCGCCTGCTGAATCGTCCCTCTCGCTCCTCAACCCGATCGAAGCCGGCAGCACTCGTTTCCGGGACAACACGGTTGCAAGGGCAGTAGGTGTTGCGATCGATTGCCGAGGTTTCTCCAATCCACGATCTTGTTTGGAATGCCTGATCAGTCTTTACTTATTCCTCAACAATCAAATGGGCTATGTGAAAATTGGCGACAAATAAATCCTTGCGCTCCAAGCATAGCGTAAAGCCCAGGACGCCCGAACTGGCTCATCGTCCCTGGGGAGCACTGGCTGCAGAGCACCAACTGCCGAGAGCCCGAGATCGCCCGCCGGAGCACGCGAGGCGCGGGCAGCCTTTTCGACCCCGTGGCCGTGGGAATATCAGCCAGCGTGAGGGGAGCGCGGCCGCCCGCCGCAGGGTTGGGTGCTGTGCTGGCCGGCGGTGGGGACCGCGCGGCCGTCCTCCACCGCTCCGCCGGGGGGAAGACCGGGTCCAGGGAGCGCAGGGATCCTGGCCTGGCCGCCGGGCCCCGCCCCGGAAAATCCCAGGCGACCCACCACGTACGAGGACCCGTGCATGGACGCCTCCCTGCCCGGTGGGCCCGCCCCCTCGACCTCACGGACACCGGTACGCCACCGGCTTTCACCCCCGACGCCTGGTGGTCGCGCAACAGACTGGCCGGAGCCCAATTCCCTTTCCGTCGCCGGCAACGTGCGCACCGCGGACTCCACGCTTGCACTCACTGACATGTGGGCTTAGAAAATCAACCGGGCCCGTCAATCAGTGGAAAGGGTAGCAACTTAAGGGCCGAGGCGGTTGGTCTTTAGGGCCGAAACCTCCGACGTGCGAGTCCTGGCTGGGCAATTACCAGGCTGCCCTCGAGGCACCCCACCCCCCCTCGCGGCCTCGCGTCCGTAACAAAACGCGAGAGACCCCACCCCCTGTGGCCTCAAAACCTTCTCGCCTCGCCTCCTACCCATCACCTCTCTCTCTCTCCTTCTCTCGTCGGCGACGCACGCACGCAGCCGTTCCCTCCGCCGCTCCGCGCCGCCGCCACCGCGTGTCGAGTTGGCCGGCCATGGCGGCCACGGCAGATCCGCGGGCGAAGCCCCTGGCGGCGCCGCCGCCGCACCACCTCGAGCCGTGGTCGGCGCATCAGCCTTCACCGCATCGCATGCCCGTCCTCCCCGCGGCAGCCTCGCCCGCGGGTGGCGGGTGCGCGGCCGCCCGCGATCGCCGCAGGTCGTCGTCCCACCGGCGGGGCGGCGCCGCCCAGGCCGTCGGGGAGGAGCCGTGCGGCGGCGGGATCGAGGCGCTGCGGGCCAAGCTCATGGGCCACCTGCGCGACGCGGCCGACCGGCTCCGCGTGCCCCAGCCTAGTAGTCGGGGTTCCTCCCTGCCTCACCCACCTCCGCCGCCGCCGCCGAAGACCGCCGCGAGCCCGCCGCCCGAGACGGACTCGGAGCCCGAGCCCGAGCTCCGTGCGCCTCCTCCTCCTCCGCCAGCGGCCCCGCAGCAGCCACAGGCGGAGGCTGCGACGAGGCCGTGGAACCTGCGGGAGCGGTCGCGGCGGCGCCCGGCCGCCAGGTCGTGGGCCGCGTCCCCGTCCCCGCAGCCCTCGTCGTCGTCGCGGAGGCGGCGCAGGCGCGCCCCGTTCTCCGTGTCCCTGACGGCGGAGGAGATCGAGGAGGACATCTACGCGCTGACCGGCGCCCGGCCGCGGCGGCGGCCCCGGAAGCGGCCGCGCGCCGTGCAGCGGCAGCTCGATGTAAGGCGAACTCCCCGAACTGCCCCTCCTTCCGAACCACTTTATTAATTAATTACCCGGCTCAATTCCGCTGCTATTTTATCACCCCCGCTCGATACGCTTTAAGCTTGCTTATCGCTATTAATATCCCACACTGACATGGAGTAAAGTAATTGTTGTGTGCAAGAATAATCCTCCTACCCCGCGATCCAAACCACTAACAAAATCGCGTGCGCGCTGTTGCCTGTGCAGTCGCTGTTCCCCGGGCTGTGGCTGACCGAGATCACCGCCGACGCGTACCGGGTGCCGGACGAGTAAGCTACTGCTCCTGCCGCCTCCGCCTTGCCTTGCCGGCGCCGCCAGCCAGTTTCCGAGCTCCGACCCCAGGCTCCAAGGAAGGAAGCTGGGCCATCCAACCACCTCGCGTCATCGCGTCGCGGTCGCGTCGTCTCATCGCCCCGAATTTACAACTCGGGTCGAGTCGAGCCCACATCCAGCCGGTAGGTCCGCTCCCCCCCCCCCCCCCCCCCCCGCTTGTCGTATGCCCTCCCAAGTTCTTTCTTCCTTTTTTTTTCCTCCCTCCCTCCCCTCGCTATCTGGTGTTGTACGTGTGCTCCATTCCCGCGCCTGCTTCTAGCAGCCTGTACATACAGTTGTGTGCTTTGTTGTTACTGCTGCTGCTGCTAAATTCATGAACAAGTTCCGGTACCTGTTCTTACCGTTATCATTCAGTGCTCGTTCCATTTGCTCTGCTGCTTGCTTGGTAGCTGCCGCCACATCCAGCGGCACGGGCCGAGCCGTGTGCCGGCCGGGGTCCTGCCTCCTGCGCGCTTTACTTTGTGCTGCCCCGGCCCCGTGGATGTTTGATCCGGTCGTGGTGGTGCTTTCTCGGGGGCTACCCAATGCCTGCCGAGGCGGAGCGGACGCAGCAGCATACGCAGGAGAAGGGGGAGAGCCAGTTGGGTGGTTGGTTGGCCCGGCGGCCGGGCGTGTTTGGATTCTCCGGACCCCCTCTTCCGCCGCTGGGGTCGACACGCCACGCACCACCACCGCGCGGTGCAAGTGCAGCGCCGTCTATCATTTGCTGGGAGCTAGGCGGGGATAGCTCGCCACGAAGGGAGCCCGCAACTTTCCGCGACCTCGTTCTGACCCAATCGCACCACGATAGCAGTGCTCCAGAGAAGATTGGGGAAGAAAAAAGGGCCCTGGGAGGCCTGGAGGGTCGGGGACTCATCATGGTGGTGCACAGCCCCTGTGCTGCGGCGGCCTTGTTGACGTCCAGGTTTGTCATGTCCCAGCGTACGATGAATCATGAAACCGCCGGAGGATGTGGTCTTCTCTGGTCATCTCTTTCTCTCTCTATCTCCATGTGTATGTGGACATGTGGTGTGAACGAACGATTTCTGGCAGTCCGTCCGGGGTGAAACAGTGCACGAACGTCCAGCGGGCTCGCACTGCTCGCACGAGGCAGGCTCTGTGCCGTCCTCTTGTTCTCCGCGCATGTTCGAAAGCTCAAGCGCGATCGGGCACGGACGGCCGCCATCACTCCAGCACACGCCACACGGCCGCACCAGGCCAAGTGTGCCATGTTAACGGGAGAGGGACGCGCTGTTGCCGTACGGTGCCGAGGCATACAATACTTCCCCGTTTCGTGGCCAATTTAAGAAGGCAATCAGGCTGCGTTACCGGGCCCACTTGTCAGGTTCAGCGGAAGGGAAAACGATGGATGCTGGTACTACTGCTACGCGCAGACCTGAGACCTGTCGTGGAGCCCCTGGCGTAGGAGAACGGCCCGGGCAGGGCCCCGCGTGTAAGTCTAACGAGCCCGCTTTCCACGGGTACCTCAGGCTTTAAAGCGTCTGGCCCACCGAATCAGACTGCCCATGCAGTTCAAATACAAGGGCGGCGGCAGGGCGCCCTTTGCCCCCTCGCTCGCTGCGTCTTCTGGATGCGGTGATCGGACTGATCCGACGGTCCAGATGAGGCACGTGGTATAAGATCCGCAGCACCTAATTCGATTCAGCACCACTTGTGGTAAAAAAAAAAGAATGAAAAATCAAATAGTTTACCTTGTACCGCGGCTGCCTGCACGTACTCGTCGAAGGGGCTCGCTCGCCCACGTGCTGGGCAAACGGCCGGACGCCCGATACACCTGCGTCTCCATGATCTACAGGGGTGTACGGTCAGGTCGAGTCGAGGTCCTGCCGTTGCGGCGTTGGATCGCGGTACGCCCGCGCCGTACGAAAAGTCACTGTTGCCGCGAGAGTGCGTGGCGTGCTGACATAGCTAATCCACGGCCCCCTTTATTTGAGGCGTCGAATCGATCTATCTCAACCTGTGTGGTCGACCCTAGTAGGTCGCAACCGGCAGTGAAAAACCGGCCTCTAGCTCCGCTGTCATTACCATCACCTTCTGGGCCATGGTTTCTCTCTTCCTCCCCTGTTATCGGCAACGCCTTTCACATGCCGTGACATGAAAACCGGCGCCTCAGCTCGGCTCCGTGGCGTTGCGAGTTGCGACGTCGCTGTTCCGGGTACAGCGGCAGGCGGCAGCAGTGCGAAGCTACGGCAGCGGCCAGCAGGTAGGCCGGCAATGCGTCGCCCTCCGGTTCGGGGTGGGCCGGCGCACCACACGATCCGTACCTGGGGAATGGTCAAAAGGCATGCGCCGAGACGCTGGTTGAGTCTGCTCTGCTGCCGGCGTTTTTTCGTCTGGGAATCGCGGCGGGTTCGGATGCCAAAGCCGCGGGCGACCACCTGCCCTGCGCGCGCCGCGCCACCTCGGACGGGAAAAGGTTCACGGCCCACAGCACCTCCATCCAAGCAAGGAAGACGGGATGGGCTGGAGAGACTCTTGCGGGAGTTAATCTGTGGCCTTTTTTACTTGGGCCGGGTCACTCGAGCAGCATCAGTTGGGCTTAGCTACGCGACTTGGGCCGTGAGCGGGACAGACTCTCATGCTCAGTTCAGTGTTGGGTTTGGAACGGGGAAAAGTTCTTTTTAGAAAAAAAATCCTTTCAACCCCCCTCGACTGAAAACCGGATATTCAACATCCTATAATTAGAGGTGTTGAATATCCGAATTTTTAGTTAAGGGTAAATCTAATTGTATTGATAGTTGAGGGGGGGTTGAAAGGACTTTTTCCTTTTTTTTATCTTCCTGAACTTGAAACGCGTTATGGGCTCTCGGATGCCCAGTCCACCAGAAAACGATTGCAGTTTCACGTGTTCTACACGGAAGCTGGGACTGTACAAAGCGACAGCGTAACCGACAAGATGCTCCAGCAGCGGCATCGTATCCTTGTACTCCCCATACATAATACTGTATCGTAGCAGTGGTATCGAGTGTTCGAATCTTGAGACGTCGATCGGTTGCAGGCGCACGTCATCCTTCGTCTTTTTTTTTTGGGAACACGTCATCCTTCGTCTGAATTCCTTCAGTTCAGACAGTGAGAGGAATACCGAATACAGCTGGAGGTCTTGAAAGGAGTTCGCATCATTTTCTTTCTGGATTTTTTAAAGCGAGACGAGGAAGGCATCGACGGGACACGCAAACGACGTGACACGCCGTGACATTACCTGCAGTAATGCAGTCAATAGTCCGCACACGCTCTCGTTCATCGTTGCATAGGCACATCTTTTTTTTTCTTATTTGTAAAAAGACAAACCTTCCGTTGTTCATCTCAAAGTGTAAATTTTGTAACCGGAATATTTCATTGAGTTTTTTTCTTCTTCTAGGCCTCCATGCCGGCAGGCAGGGCAGGGCACCCAATCATGGCGTTCCAGGCTCAGGCAGCGGACAGCACCGGCACGGTTCAGTATGCGGGCGAAAAGCGCCACTGGCACCGACACCGGCTGGTCAGCCGTGCTGCCCGTGCGCCCCGCGCGCGCCGGCCGCCACCGTTGGATGGATGCGGGTCGCAACTCGCAAGTGGCGGTGGGCGCGGGGGCAGGGCAGGTGGCAGCGGCGAGCCTGCAGCCACACGCCTTTTGGGTGCACGGTCTCAGCCAGGTGGTGCTCCTGTACGCGCGCGTGCTGCTGGTGGAGCGTCGAGTACTTTCACCCCGCCCCCCCCCCCCCCCCCCCCCCCCCCCCCCGGAGACCGGATTAATGCATGACACCACTTGCCATTAACGTCACACCAATCACTCAGGAGCAGAGAGAAGAAAGATTCAAATGGTAGTTTCTTCTTCTTCTTTAGGGGGCCTCTGCGTCGGTACAATCAATTAGGAGTACAGTACAGGGGGCTACAGGAGTCGATCTACTCGTAGCTGGGACGGTAAAAAAGGACGCGTGCTCGAACTGCTACTGCTTGTGCAGTGAACGATCACTCTGGTCTCTGGTCATTTCACCGTCGCGAACTGCTACTGCTTGTGCCGTGCCGTGACGGTTCAACGCGTGCATGCATCCAGGGAGAGGAGGACACTCTGTCTCTGTGCCCGGCCCCCGCCCGGCCCAATTTTGGGTTGGCCTCGACGCCTCCGTCTCTCCCATTTCGAGCGACGCATGTACTACGACCACGACGATTTGCTCTAATCGCCCGGCAGTTACGATCCAAAGCGCGCGACTATTCTTGCCGCCACTGCCAAAGCATCGACAGGACACAGAGGACGCATGCATTATATGCACAACAGTTTACTACTGGACAAGTGCCTCTGCATGTGGGCCCGGAGGTGCCCGTTGACAAGGGGGTTGGACCATGCACGACGCAAGGACGAGGTGTCAGGGTCACAATCACAAGGCTGATAGTAAGATGGTACGGTACTCGACTGAGCCAGGCCACTGGCCACGCTGTGGGGTGGCTCACTCGACTGTGCGCGCAGTGCTCGTACCCCGCCATTGAACAGGCTGCTGCATCTCGGACAAGATCCTAGAAACGAGCTGGAATGCTCATCTCCCGGCAGGTATGGTCCGCAAATGGTGAACCAATAAGGCGATCAGAATTATCAAAAAAAAAAAAAAAACACCCCATGCACATCCACCGTAGCACTTTACTATGCGCTGATCCTGGCTATTAAACTGCTAGTAGCTAGTCAACGCTGTGCCCAAGGATGTCCGACTAGAAACATGCTTAGAATATGAGGCCGCATTTGACCCGGATCCTGGAATATATCTTTGTACACTTGCAGACTTGATGTACTATTATAGTATTACTATATGTATGTCAGTGGGTTCAGCACTCAAGTTTGCCCGTCTCAAGGACAAAAAAACAAATTAAATGTCGGTCTCGTCATTGTTGTCGTGTGATGCATCATTTTATTCTGCCGCCGCGGAACAGGCGCTGTAGGTGTTTGAAAAGTTTCAAATTTCAAATCAAGCGTATTTGTCCATATGCGCCATCCTGTTCAAACTTCCTAGCGTAGCGCAGGGTAGTTGACAAAAAGGGAGCAAACATACTCCGGGATTGCTAACGTTCTCTCGGGCAGTAAATCGAAGGGGTAGCAGGTGGCCGTGTGTCTAGTTCAGCTACGAGTAGTATTTGACCTGTCCGTGTACCGCAGCAACAACCTTCCCTTTGCTTTGACCTCACTCTTCGGTTAGCTAGACAGTAGACATGAGCCGGCAGCCCAACATCCAACCAGAGGTAGATGCACCGTCACCGTACATGTGCCGGGGGCATCTGAGCACAGTCACTCTAATCGCCCTGCAATGATACAGATAGCGGCAGCTTAGCTAGGCTGTGCGAGTAGATTGTTACCATCGCTACGTTCCGTTACTGATGCTGTCTAGCATTACAAGCAACGTTTCACTTTTCCTGTCCTGCCTTGCCTTGTATTGCACTCAACTCTCCGTTGGAGCCATAGGAACCGTAGATTTTTACTTCTGAAGCTGTATTACGGAGCACAGTAACAACTTTGAAGTTTGGATCAGGATTAGACTTTAGAGCTTAGACCAGTCCAAAGCTCCAACAGAACTAGACGTGCCAGGGAAACGAACAAAACCCCAGAGATGTCAGCGCAGAAAGGTTCGCCGCTGACAGGGCTGTCACCTACGCATCACGCAAGCCGAGCCACATGCAAAGAAACGAACAAGAACAGTCATGAGACGTCGCTTCCTATCTGCAACAGCCAACAGTGCCAAGAGAAGCCTGCAGAGCGCCCCCACAAGTCCCCTCCTGGCGGTCCTCCTCCTCCTTCTCCTCCTCCTCTCTCTCTCTCTCTCTCTCTCTCTCTCTCGCCCCCCTCCTCTGTGTTCTCCGGTCGCCTGGTTCCAACACTTGGATCATCTGCCCTCTTGCTCTGGATCACTACACCATTTTTTATTTTGTTTGATATAGGACTTGGTTTAGAAAGGGTTCCCAGGACCGGGAGAGGAATTACAGTTCAGTAGTCATATCTGAGCAAGAGTTCCACCTATGGCTTTCTTTCTATTTTGTTCTCTAGCATTTGTCCATGTTTGTTCATGGGATGTGACCAAGGCATGATCTTTTAGGCATTTAGTGATCCCGTCAAGATTCAGCAAGTCAAGAAGAATTGGAGGTAGCAGTTATACTTTAGGAGAGAGAAAATCGCAGCCACTGATTCAAGACCCCCCCTTTTTTCTGTTTCTTGCATTTATTTTGGGCTTTGTAAGTATGCGCGGAAGTGAGGAGGCATCCGAGATTCAAAGGGAGGACATGCATTCCGGTACAAGGCGAGAGGAGAATTGAGTTTGAATTCTTCTTGCGGGCGTGGAGACATGAAGAGCGGCAGCGCCGGCGCCTCCGCGCCCAGCGCCGGCGGCAGCAGCCTGGCGATCGCCGAGCGGCAGAAGCCGGCGCCGTCGTGCGTGGCGGCGCTGTTCCAGATGTTCGCCAGGAGGAAGCTCTTCTCCTCGTCCTCAAAGAAGAGCAAGCTGCTCCCCTCAGGTAAGATTGCAACGAAACTGCATTGTTCTTCTGCGCGCAAATCATCCTTTCCCCCCCTCCGGGCAACTGTGCGAATCTGCCGCTGTTCGTCAGCTTTTGTGTGTCGGTGTTTCAGTGCGCGCACAGAAGTTCTCGCCCGGGAGACCGGCGGGCGGCGGCGAGAAGACGGCGGCGGCCAAGATGAGGCCCCTTTTGGTACAGCGCAAAATTTCCTCTTTCGTTTTCTTCATCAGATATTTTTGGGGGGATGAAACTACAACTTTGCTTTGGAGTTCTAGTTCTGAAATTGTAATGAACTGACTCTGAAATTCTGGGCCCTTTCCTTCCAGCAAAAAATTATGCCTGAAAAGATAATTTCCCTTCTTCCAAGGCATTGTTTATTTGTTTTTCCAATAGTTCTAACTCATTCATGTTCTTCTCCTCTAGCTTGATTCTGCGGATTACTCAAGAAGCCAAATTGAAAGCAATGGCACCAGTCACTACCCACAGCCTGGCCAAGACAGAAACTGCGGTGAGAATGAAATGTGTGCTCCAGGAGTGGTAGCCCGGCTGATGGGTCTCAGCTCGATGCCGGCTGTGAACCATCCAAGGCCGACCAAAGCCACAGACTCCACCGAGCTCGGTGACCACTGGAATTCAGGCCCCCAAGATTGGTCCGGTACATCTCGGAGCATGTACACATCGCCTCAGAAGCAACAGAAGACAGGGCACGTCTTGGATGATCGGCGGCAGGAGAATGGAAGTCAGTTCAATGCTCCAGATACACGGCCATTGTGGCCACGGAGGCATGCACACAAGGTGGGCTCACCTATTAAGAGCCCAAGGTCGATGTCCAGCAGGAACAAGGCTCGGCTGATTGAAGCAGCAGTCAAGGTTCTGGAAACTGGGTTGCAGTCAAGGACTCGACGTCTTTCACGGCGACATGCATATTTGGAGTATCCATGCAGCAGTGATGATGGTGAGCCTGGTGCTGCTGCCGTCTTGCAAAATTTGTCTGATCAATTCTTAAGGGATATGTCTGATGGAGATGCACAAAGATTAGGTGCTCACAACATGGGAGCTACATCTCTGCACAACTCGACTTCTAATAAGTTGATTGAAGAGGATACTAGCAGAAAGAGTTTTCTGTTTAGGAGGTCAGACCAGAATGTACCGTGTCAAATTCAACCTGAAGGAAATGGTAAGTACTTGCTCATTAGCTCGAGTGAGAACCCTCTTTTTGAGGACAGTGCTAAGAGGACCTCCAATTGTGTTGCTGTCACAAATAGAGATGCCCGAAGAAATCAGCCTAGGAACATATCCCGGGAGAGCGCTCGTCGTGGCCCTCTTAAACAAAACAACCTGAAGCAGAATACACTACCTGCAGCATGTAGAGAGGCAGATCCAGGATCTATGGTCCAAAGGAATAAACATAGAAGTGGGGAGCGAAATGCGACAAACACAGCTCAGGACTTTGTTTCTCTGAACAAAAAGATGACTGGCAGTAAATCTTTGAGGTCAAAAAGAAAGGAGTTGGATAGATTTGGTGAGTCACATATTAATTCAGAGAACAAGAACATGACCACAAAAGGTCGTCAAAGCAGCAGCCTGCATAGTGATACCTCTAACAAACTGAAGCTAAAGACTGTAACTCCAAAAGCTACGGAGAAAGACATGATAATTGCAAAAGGAGCAGGATTGGTCAGTGAGAAGCCGAAGTCTGCCACTCAAAACCGTGCAAGGAGTGATTTCCAGAGACAGTCAGAATCATGCAACGTTTCAAGGGTTAACAAGAAATCAGGCATTATTTCTTCCAATTCCAGTTCACCAGTGAAAGTTGATGCCACTTCTTTGTGTGGTGATAATGCTACAAGAAAGGGTACTGCTGTTCAGGGATCTCCAGTCAGTGCTTGCCCTAAGAAACACTCTAGTAGAGACTGGCAAAGTACATCTACTCAAAGAGGATTAGTTTCCAGGGAAGTATTACAAGGCATATCAAGTCCGGAGACCACAGAATCAGTTTTCTTTAACCAAGATGAGTTGAAAAATAGAGATACTCCTGATGGTAGAGCAGCATCTTCTTTATTTGAAAAGAAGTGGGCTGTACCTGTTACAGAAGATTCTTTGAGTGATGCACTGCTATGGCAGCGCAACTCAGTGGATACCGTGACTTACAGCTTCGGAGACAGTTCTAAACGTGTCCAGTTGTGTGAAACTCATAAGAAGCATGAGGTCAGTCATTTTGATCCTTCTTGTTCTCAACCGTTGCATAACACAGAGACAATTCTCATGAAAACAGCACTTTTAATTTAGTCTGACAGAAAATTCTTTGCTCGCTACTATCTGCAGGCTGATGCAAAAGGTTGCAGTCCATCTCCATCTATTTCCAGAGGCAGCAATAAGAAAAGCCCTACATCTATTCTGCAATCTACATGTGCAGATGACGCCTTCATTCCTGGTATTCCACTCAATACTGCAGGTAAGAAAAAAACCATTTTAGTGCATTGACAAAAAAGTTTGCTATGTTATTATGTTATAGCATGCAACATCCTGGTAATTTGAGCTGTGTTGTGACTGTTTCTTGTCGTCAACTATAACCAACAGAAGCTTCCTTCACTGACTGCCATCCGATGGAGACATGTACGCCAGCTGCTCGCATGCAAGATGTAACTGTCGAGATAAACTCCAGGTCTTCTGAACCTAATGTTGGCCAGCATGATACTCGACCGTTTGAGCCGACATTCCAAGACAGCAAGCTGAAACACGCTGAAGAGGTTACAACAACCGTCGAGCTGCTGCTAACTAACGTCCGCTCTTCTACTCGACACAAATTGAAGGAGCCGTCCAAGACATTCCTCCTCCGGACAATCGAGTCCACTCTGTTCACCTTGGCTCCAGGCTCCAAGCAGGATCTCAACACCACCACCAAGGCGGCCAAGGAAGCGAGCTCGCTAAGGAACCTCGCGCTCGATCTCGTCTGGGACTGCTTGGACTCGATGTGCACCCATCTCTGCGACTCGGGCTACAGGTCGTTCACGAAGCAGGGTCTGGTCTGCACCGAGGATAGGCTGGCTGCGGAGGTCGGGAAGGAGGTCGCCAGGTTCAGCGACATGGCTGGGAGGGGTTTGGACGAACTGGCTGTGAGTGAAGTGGAGAACGCGGTTGAAGCTGGCATGAATTCCATGCCGGAAGCGTTTCAGATCGGAGCCCAGATCGAGCAGGATCTGGTCCAGGAGCTTGTGGACGAGATCGGGCTTGACTTGTTCAGGCGTTGGTGACTTCATAGTAATGATTGATGATTCCTTAGTTCTAGTTTGCTGTGTTGTTAACACTTGGCCTGTTTCTCCCTCCCGTGCTGTGTCGACGTTGGCAAAGCCGGCCGGTCGGCAAGACCTGTCAGGGCAACTTGCATATCGTTAGCATGCCGTGTGCGTGACTGCGTGCTAACTAGCAGCCATGCTCAAGCTCAGTAATGTCACTGGGGCGAGAGGCGAGGAGAACTGAGCCGCACCGCTCCCGCTCCCGCTCCGCCTCGTACAGCCACAGGGAAGGAGGTTGGGCCTTGTCTGATCGGGTGAGAATAATGAATCAAGACGCGCCCGCAGCGCGCTCCGCGCCCGTGCGCCTGCGGTGCCGCGTGCTAGTGATCAAGACAAGGAATTCAGGGCGCGCCTCGCTCGGGAAGGGGAAGAACAATCAATGAGCTGGCCGCGTCGTATTCCTGGTCCTGGACCGTGTGGGTCTCACGCACGGGCCATGGACCGCGGCCTTGCACGCGTCAGGCACGTGTGTCAAGGACTCAAGGTTCAACTTTCAAGGCCGGCTGGGCAGATTCGGTTTCGGTCTCGTTTTCGTGGCAACTGCACAGGTAGAAACTACCGACGCCAATCCGCACCGGAGGACTGGAACCTATCGAGGCGTGCCAGAGCGGTGCGTACGCTGCAACCCATCCATCAAAGACCCATGCCAATCCGGCTATGAAACGAAAACGAATGCCTTGCTTAAGTTATCACAGCTACAAGCAACAAGGTTTAATCGCAGAAAAGAAATTACAAGATGCGAAACTTGCAGGGCGGAAAATCTCGCCTGGTTAGTTTGATGTAGAACACTCTACCGTGTCGGTCTTGATGACCCTGGTGTTGTACGAACCACAGAAGCCGCATTTGTGGTAGAGCCAATGGAACCGTGATCTGCCTTTCCTCTCACAGTCATTACATAGTATATCCTGGGACAGTCACGCAACGAAATGGCAAATAAACACACATGAGATGAGACATGCGAAAGAATGAAGCCGGGAATAGGAGAAATAGTTTACCTGACACCGGTCCTGATATTCCTCAGGAAGCTGCTCTGCAGCCAGCAAACCATCAAGCATGCCAAAATACACCTTCAGAAACGAAAGCATTAGCTACCATCTTAACGGAATGGAGAAAGCGGGGAACGGCTGTAGGACGTAAATCGTCAAGGTATGTGAGCAGAATAAGACGTCCAAAAACAATACTGATACACCAGTACACCACTCTAGAAGTTCGAAAATATTCAGCCGGAGATGCCAAGAGAAAGCACCAAGGAATTTACTACTAGAAGGGGTCCAAAGGAAGCCTCCAAGGCTGTCTAAGCAGGCTTGCTGCTGCTACTACGAGTCCAAATAAGAAACACTGCTTTCTCTTTCTCAGAAAAAAGAAAAAAATGAAACAGCGCTTTCTGCTTAGCTACGTGCAACTTGGAGAGCATAGCACGACCAGCTTGTAATAGATCAAAGTCTGTTTCTTGGTATATTTATGTATTTATTTTAAAAACGGAACACACTTCAAGCAGCACAAGAATAGTATTCCTATGGACTATCAGTGGCAGAGCAAATCAAGTGGCAAACGCAAAATACTCTTTCAGCTTAAGTGGTGTAGTTTACCGTCATATCTCCCAAGGATTTGCGGCAGATTGGACAAGTGTAGTGGGTACAAGTATATGCCTGAAATTGAATATATGAGAACAGCACTTGCTCCAGCCATAGTAGTAAATGAAAATACTACTAGATTATCATACCTGAAAGCAAGCTGAATGCATGAAATGGCCACAAGGAAGACCTTTAACTGGTGAACTTGATGTAAATAGAAAGTCACAGCAGATTGGACAGTTCATCTCTAGCATCTTTTCTCGGCACTTGTGTTCTAACATCTTTATCCCAAGGCAACAATTGCACTTCATGCAATGAAAGAAATCAGCGCCCAAGCCATTCCCAAGGCGACACAAGTTGCAAAACGGACAATGGTAGATGCTCCTGCGAAGCAGCCCAGAATTAGGAGTGTCTAAATGTCACAAAGATGAACCACATCAACCAAGAATCTTCATGTAATGATGCAAAAAAATAAATAAACTGAATGTTGCACACAATACAATAGGCACTCTAACATCTTACTTTTTAGTGCCTTGAAGCCTAGAACTAAGAAAATAGCACAGGGCAATTTTATTGTTCATAAGTACAATACAACAATAGGAGGATAATAGAATAAGCACCCATATATTTGGCATCAAGAAATAAAATCAACATCGTTCCAAAAGATAACGGTGAAAACTGAGCCACCAATGCATTTATGTGAGAAATGTACCCAACCTACAAAGGCAAGGACTGAATACTGCAGAAGGAACTAAAATGCAGATCTGCACAGTATTTATTACCTTTCATCGTCAAAAAACTTGCATATGCTACAATAATACTTTGCCATGGACAGTCTATTGCAAGAAGGGGTTTGGCAATTTGGACCAACTGGTTGAACATTCAGACACAGCATGCACATCATCTCCACCACTGCTTTCCTACAAATAGTAGCCCCACAAAGTAAGCTAAGTATATAACGTTTTTTTTTTTTTGCCTTGTAACAGATTTCTAAGTTCTAAGTAAATAAGTCTCCCTCAGCGGGGAAAGTGTGGAAGACAAAATGAGTGGCTGCAGTGAAGTTACCTGTCCATTGTATGGTCACTAACTTTATCGTGACAGAATCTGCATGTGAATAGCTTATTGCAGCAGGCAGCAACAAGCTTGCAGTTTCGTTTGTAATGCTCACAACCAAATATTTGTTTCTCTGGGTCTCGGTATGAAGGAAGACAACCAGGTAGTCGTGTACATCCGTTATGTTCTTCGGCATCTGGTTGTGATTTCTGCTGAGCAGCAATCCAACGACTGAAATTACAAAATTAGAAATATATAAACATTACTTAAATATATATATATATATATACACAGCAATACAAACTTATTTTCTGTATTATAAGGGGGAATAACGGGCAATATCACTTAACTTGTTTACTGTATTTTTAAAAAACAAACCTGGTCATGAGATTTTGGAGCAGATAGGCCTTCCTCCTTGGATCAAGAGTAGAATCTCGAGAGACCTTACGTATCTCAGCCTCGAGCTCACTCTGGTTCATTCGGAAGATGTCCTTCCAACCAGGTCTAAACATCTGGTCATTCTGTTCAAGATTCTCCTGAAAATGACTTTCTACAAGGTCAAAAAAAAAAAAAAATCTCAGTGACATAGAAGTCCCTTCCATCATTCTGGAGGAGAGGACAACTAACTGAACACACCTTCTGAAGGAGTGGAAGCATTATCTGATGGGTCAGATGAAGTTGAAGGTCCCTTCCACCATTCATTTAGCCACTCGTCGAACATTGTATTCTTGGTTGCTTGCTTCCATGTATCCAGCATCTTGTTCTGTTCCTCTAGACTAAGTGCTGACGTGACCCAAGGTAACATTGACTGCAGAACCTCAGCACCAGTGGTTCCAATTATACGGCCAATGATCTTATCCTGCTCGTCTACAGAAAAATGTTTATCAAACAATGGCCACAACTCAAGTTCTTCTCTGTGAACGTGATTTGACAAGGTGACCCGGATAGACTTGCATAATCCTTGAAGCTTTGTCAGAAGTTCATTACGCTTTCTAGCCCAATCAATCTCATTATTTGAAGTATGATCTGTTCCAGCTTCAACACCAACGGGGTGGCTCAAACTGTCATGTAGTTGCGAAAGTTCAGATAGGACAGTGGATATATCTTGGAACAATTCTTCTTCCTGCTTGTGATCAAGAGTGTATGAATGGCTGACATTATGGAGTGTCTCCTTTGATTCAAGAGCAGGAAATACAATCTCATCTTCAGCATTGCTGTGTGCTCTATATAGACCCCACAGTAAACGAAACCTTCCGATGAATTGGCGGAGGCAAGATTCATTCCCGTCAATAAGCTTTCCAGATTCCACATCTAAGAATTCTAAATCCTTACGAATTGCCTTATGAAATTTGAATATGGTATCAATTGGCCTACAAATATTATCCGGGCCAGAAAAGGGTGTGTCTGTCTCCCATGAAAAAAGGCTTGAATATAGTGAAGGTGCAGAATAATTGTACGGCAGAGAGCGAAAAGATTTTGCAGGAGTAAATGAATTAACACCGAGGTAGCTACTTTCTACTCTTAACCTGGGAATGCAACAGGGTCTGTTGTTAGACGGGGATGCTTGAGCACCAGCACTTTGGGAGCAGTGACTTCTGTTAATATTAGTGCTAGTTTCTCCATGACTTGCTCGCTTTACTGGTCTAGAAAAAACTCCATTGTTACTTGGATAACATGGACAGGATGACTGGCATGTTTTGGAATCATTTCCATCCAATGCACAGCTTGCTGTTCCTGATGCCAAGCATATGAACTTTCCAGGACTGGATGTGTCCTCCAAACGACCTTTGCATGCCCAGCCGGAGAGAAGGGTGACCAATGAAGTTTCAGAGGAAGGTGCTGTGATGCATTCAGTAAATAATTAAAAATTAGGAAACTCTGTGCAAAATTGTTATATTATTCAAGAGAGAAATAGAAAAGGTAAATGCATGTACCTCCCAATCGCATATTCTGAAGAAAAGACACCGCTTCTGCATCATTCAGCTTCGCTACAAACCATGGTAGAACATGCTCCAGTAGCTTTAGTGGCATGACACATAGACTCTTATATAAAAGTTCCCTTTGTTTCTCTGGAGAGAAATTTATCCTAGCTTTAGGAAGTACCTGGGTAACAAAGGTAAACAAGAGCTGAGAATCTGTTGGGAAAGTAGAGTTAATATTCTGATTGATAGAACAGCAGTCCGCTTTTTTAATACTAAACTAACCTTTGTTTCCTCATCACTGAAGTGCCTCTCGATTTTCTGCATAATTTCGTCAGCTTGTGAACATAACTCAGAATAAAAATCCACTACAGTTGATCTGGCTCCTGCAATTTGGATTTGTTCAATTAAACTCCTAAATTTATTAAACCGCCGCTCCTCTTCAGCATGCTCCTGCACAAAGGATAATTCACTATCCACTGCTGGGAATAAAACTTGATCCTCGGCAATACTGCAGACCAACGAAAATGCAACTGATGAAACTAAAGAAAAGCAATACATTTCACTTGAGAGCACAACAGAAAAACATTGTTGGATCTGAAACTTCAAGTGCTTTGACAAAAAAAGATTATATTTACTCTATAAGCAAAGCAAATAAAGAACATATTCTAGCATATGGCTAGTATGCTCACAGCTTCACTGCAGCATCTGTTGCGGTTAAAGTGTCGGAGCACAACAACGTGTTGTTGCATCACATGTAAGCAATATAATGTGCAGCTGATAACTATCAATAAGTCTAACACAATAGAAATAAAAGTTAATCCATTGCCAATTTGATGCAACATGTTGTGAAAGAAGATTCAAATGAGTTGATTCAAAGCATCATACCTGTGGAAAATGCACACATCTGCGACAAATTGCAGCCTCATATTAAAGCCTCCTATATCAGAAAAGTCTCCTGACTGCTGGATCCTTTTCGCCTCTTCTGCTATATCACTCAATTCTCTCCGAATAGCATTGTGCCAATACAGAATTTCATCAATTGGATGCACGACGAGCTCACTAGATTCTGTGGACTTCCTCTTTCCAATTTTAGAGTGTTCAAGTGTGCATCCATGTTTATCCGTTTGATCATAGCTATACTCACATGTAAAACTGCCTTTCAAATAAGGATCACTGAAATCTTGTGCTATTGTTCTGAATGAGTTCCCTCCAATCCATGCAAATACAATCTTCACAAAGTAAAATAAAAATAAAAATAAATTAAGTGATGGGCACCAATAGCTTTATAAATGGAAAGCTAAGATGCATGATGTCATAATCATGAGGACCTCTTGGAGGAGTTTTTCTTCAGGAACAATTTTACGTAGGCAGTCAAAAATATCTTGATTCTCATCAGGCGAAACAGAAGCAGAAATCCATGGAAGGAAGTCTGCCATCATATTTACAGGGATGCTGCATAAGAACTGCCAAACTAAATTAGCCTGTTCTTCATGTGAAAACTTCTTGATGAGCAATGGGAAGACCTGCAAAGTTCTCAGAAGATTAGACAACAGCATTATATGCTCTATGCTGGAAGAAGAAGACAATACTAGAGCTGGTCTGAATTCAAAAGGACACTGAATACTGAACAGTTGCATAATTCAGATACACTTTAAATTAGATGACCACAACCTAAAGAGGTTACATAGCATTTGTAGGAGTTCAAGGATACACTTCCCTTTGGTGTAAATCAATATGACTGCTAAACTTGTTTAGCAGTGATTTCTAGAGAAGTGTTTCAGCTACTAGCACTACTTAGGATGCGAACTGTGAAGTTACTAAATGTGCCTTACCATGTTTAACCTGCTGCTCAGTAAAATGTTTAGAACAACATACGGGAATAGACTATACAATTATAGATGTTTTCCTAAAACGTGTAGGCAACCATGTGGTTCGATTACAACAATACTGTTACAAATGTGATAAGAGCAACTAAAAGGTTGACAATTATTCCTTATTAGACTACTATAGAGCATGTCAACGCATCTCATGCAGCTTCTTAATGGAGAAACTGAAGGCCTGCTAGTTTTATTTCAGTATTTAATCAAAATATATACAGAAGGCTGAAGGCATGACACAATAAGCTTATAAGCAGGGCAAGAGAAAAACCTGTTCTTCTTCCTTGGACATATGTTGGGCTAGAGACGTTTGGATTGCTCCAGTACAAGATGCAAGTTCCCTCCGAATAGCATCATCACTCTGCACATCTAGCTGCAGCAGAGCAAGTAGATGTTCAAACAGATCATTTTCCCCTTTGTGTTCAAGAGAATATGTCCCTGCGACATTTTTCACTCGAATATCAAGTGCTGGAAAAATAACCTGCAATTACCAATAGAAGAATCTTATATCTCAAGTACTATGTCAACACTTTGCACCACAATAGATTTATTGCCCTATAAATCTCCTCAAATAAACCGACTTATTGGATCTAAAAACAGAAATTAATCTACAGTGAAAATATGCGAGGTCCACGTTTGAACGATTATCAGAATATAAAAGGCTTAGCATTTCCCAGTGTGGACGTATGAAACAGGAACAATAGTTGTAACACGAATAACATATTTGTTCGCAACAATTCACTGACTGGATTCCCTTATAATCCAAGTATCAAGCTTCTGACGGGAATGAAATTAAAACACGTTTAATCTACTCCAGTATAAACAAGGCACATTGGCTATGCTACTCCAACAAGTACTTAAAAAAATATAATCCAAGATGGAACCACATAGTCAGATGCTACCAGGGTGGCATATTAGTTTAACGCATAACTAGAAGTTCGCATCACAGTGGCATGAGAATCCCGCGCATGATGTCAGAGAACAGCTAATTGTTTACAGTCACATTGCCCGTACACATAGACGCATCTCAAACTAAGCACTTGAGAATAACCAAATCACAGCCAAGTGGCTGCGCTCCACCCGTTTCCAGATCATGTCGGTGCAACCGCGATTCAACAGGAGCCCAAGCCAAATCCTCCCAACCCTTGTGTCAATTCCGCAACTACGAAATCCTGCCCTCCCTCCTCCCAACCAGCACAATTCCGCAGGCTCGTAACTCGTAGCCGCCACGATCTCCGTACCAAACCAGCGAAACAGAAATGCGACGAGAGACAGGAGAATCCCCGGCCGAGCTGGGCACACGGAGCGCACGTACCGCGTCCTCGGCGTGGCAGTGGTGCCTGTAGACAGCGAAGAGAAAGCGGCAGTGCGCCTCGAGCGCCGCCACGCCCCCGCCCCCGGCCCCGGCCGCGGGCCCCGTCGTCGCGAGCCGCACCGCCGCGGCGTGCATCCGCTCCAGCTCCGCGCGGATCGCCTTGTGGAAGTAGACGAAGATGAGCACGGGCGCCTCGGCCGCCGACCCGCCTCCGCCGCCGCCCGCGGCCGGCTGCGGAGGGGACCGCGGGATCGCCGCCGCGATGGGGCCCTCCCCGGCCATCGGCGTCGCCATGCTCTCCGCTCGCTCCGGCTGCGCTGCGCGGTGGCTCTGCGTGCGCTTGTGCGCGTCCGGCTCGCTCGCGGCCGCTCGGCTAACTTTTTTGGTGGGTTTTTTTTTTCTGACTGGTTAATTTGTTGTTTTCTGTGGGCTTATATGCTCGCGGCCACCGGGCGGCGCGGGTGCGGGTTGGCGTTGTGGGCCCTGTGGTCTGTCCCCTGCGTCGCCGGTGGTGGTCTGGTGGGTCAGTGGGTGCCCGTGCCCCCTCTCCTTTCCAGTGGCCAGTGGGATTCCATTTTAAGGAGGAGCGCATGTTTGACTTTTCTACGGACCAGGTAGAGCGTAGCTCGGGAAGGTGTTACACAAATACTACTCCGTAGTACATTGGGCGTACTTTTGCTGAGCTGTACACTCGTACCGGTACTAGCTTTTCCGTAGAGTACGTCAGAAGAGATCGATGTAAATTGTAAATGGTTACTGCATTGTTCATCTGATTCTGACCGGGAGTGTCTAGAAGGATCAGCTTGAACATTCAAGGACGACGCGAGCCTTGTATGCATACATGCATATTCTGACATTCAAAGCATGCACTTGTCATCTGAAAGGAGTGCAGGCTCGAGGCACAGGGTACAGCAGTCTAGCACAGTGTCTACTACAGTAGCTCTAATGATCGTTTTAATTTGACGAACCAGGTGCCCCCAGGTTGCAGCTAATTTAAGAATCCTCGACAGTCGGTCCAAAAACAGAGAGAATTACAAAAATCGTGTGGACGTGCCGCGGCTGCCGATTGGTGCAAATTCATGCAGCCCATGCGCACGTGGCCCCCATCCTCCCGGTGCCGTGTCAGCCCGCTCCAGCTGCGTCGTCGCCGTAGCCCGTAGTAGTAAGTGAAGCAAGGAGGCGGCGTGCCGCGTGCCGCTTAGAAAATCTGATGGCGCATGGCGTGGAACCATGTCTCCGATAGATAATGCCGATCCGAATCCATCGGCTGCTAGCTGATATAGTAGTAGATTTGCATGAGACGTTGACAACGAAATTAATTAATTAGTGCGGGGCTTATTAGTGATTACCGGATCTAGGCTGCGAGCCAACATTCGAACGCTGATTTCGATTATATTTACGCGGTCTCTGTCGAGCTCCGAGCCTGACGACCTCACGGTCAGCATTTCAGAAATTGGGTCGCTTTCGGAGAGGTTACCATGCATGGAAGATAATAAAGTTATTCCCGGAATGGAACAGGCTTGCTTGCTTGTGGCCCCTCCACGTTCCGAGAGGATGGGTTAGGTTCCGAGAGGGTGGGTTAGATACTTAAGCCTCGGTTGGATCCGAGGATTAATTTTTAGTCCTCTTATTTTACAACGGGACGTTAGATATATACCACTCCTAGCTACCGGTTCATCTCTGCACTACCAAGCAGGTCGATCAGTTAAAATAAACCACATGCACGGCCGGAAAGCCAGATTGCAGGAGGAAGATGATTAGAGTATTCTGACTGACATGGCGCGTGCGTGGCCGTGGGTGGCGGGTGGGTGCTCTCCGATCCCCACCTCGCGTCGTGATCTCGCTGGCCCGGCCCGGAATAATTGCGTATGTATAATAAATCCATTGAGCTACGGAACAACGAGCTGATATATAAGAGAAGGGAAAAAAAAACAGGCTTGATTGGGCCATGGCGGCCAGTGCTGGAGGCACTGGCGGTCATGGTCACAGCGTCCGAAATGGAGAGCTCGGGTCACTTTGGTGAATATATCGTGTGGTATGATCAAGCAGACCAAACTGATCCACTATATGTGATCTTGGATTCGTGGTTGCAGGCTCGCATGATAGTGCGGCCGAACCGGTCGCTGTCGGGCTAGGAAAAGACGACGGCAAAAGTGTCGACGATGACAGCGCGATGAAGGCGACGACGACGATTGCTAACAAGCGAGAACCCTGAGGCTTGTCCTCGACCTCTTCTGATCTGCTCTGCTTGATTCCTAGTAATAACGAACAAAAAAACGGACGTGTCAGCCCCGGGTTGCTTGCATGGAAGACTACTGAAGAAGGTGTTTTCTGCTTGCATGCCTTGCTGGCGCTCTGAACTCTGCTGGATGGTGTATATATTATCTGTCTTTGACCCTCGATGCCCGATCAGGCGAAGCGTGAATCACGCGTGCATCCCAACACGTGCGCACGGTCCAGGCTAGTACTCCCCGAGAACTAGTGCTTGTGTAAACACGTCGCTCTATCCAGCCGCTTGCCCAGCCGTAGGCCCTGGCCGGCGGGGAGCTCGCATCTCTGCCAGAACGCGCGCGGCAAGGCTATTCTCGCGGGCCCAGCACCACCGCGAGATCAGGTGGGCACTGCCACCTCGCGCGCCGGTCGTCGTCACCGCGCGGTCGCGCGTGGCGCCGCTGGCTTGGCGCGAGGAAACGGGTGCCGCGCGGCGGGGCCGGCACGCGCGGCACGGCCTGAGGGCGGGTGCGGCACGAGCCCCTCGCGTGTCTGGCTAGCGCTGCTCGCCTGCTCCGCGGGTGGCGTACGCGCACACCACACCTTGTTGAGTGGGCGAGGCACCGGGCAACCGGCGTTCCGTCGGCGCGCTGGTCCAGCGCGCACCTGCGCCAGCCACCACCACCAGGCAAGCTCTGGGAATTTCAGGGATTCGGAGCGCTAGAAACAAAGTTGGGACGCAAAATTCCAATCAAGATTCCTGGCCCAATGCGTTGGTTGAGTGGACCTAATGCATCAAGCCCACAACTAACAACTGCAACGTGCAGCCCAGTTGGTAGGCTTGGGACATATTTTGAAAAGAGATAGACTTGGGACATAGAAAGGAACTGTCGCCATTAACTATTTGGGCCACCATTCCAGACCTAAAAAAAACATAGCCATTTGGGCCACGAGCTGACTGCATTGTAATTTTCTTATTTTCCGAGGGTGCCTTTGCAAAAGTTGCAATGTAAACCTTATCATCATATGTCAAATGCAATCCCGGTTTCTTAAAAAACAATCTTAACCCACCCCCCACCTAAAAAAAATTCCACTTAAAAGTTGATATTAAAAGTTGATATAAGAGCGACTTCAGCAACACCCCTAAATTAGAGTGGACTCTCCCTACTTTCTAGGGTCTTAATTTTTTCTCACAACTCCAACAACACCCCTTACTTTTGAACCCATACTTTTGTTATGACAGGCGGGACCCATCCACCAGCATCTCTCTCACCCGCACCTCTCCCTCCGCCGCCTCGCATCATTCTCTCTCCCGCACCCATCTCCCTCCACCGCTGGCCAAAACGGGTTGCTTGCCCCTCCGCGAACCACGTGCCCAGTGGCAGCTGCGCCGGAGGCTGCCGCCCCCTCTCCCCCAAGATCTGTACTCGAGCTCCCCTGCTCAATTTGGCGGAGGATCTCCAGCTCGATGGAGGAGCTCGGTCGTGATCGCCCATGCTATTCCGGGATGCCGGCCGCAGGGGGCTGCAAGGACTCAAGCACTGCAACGTTGGATGGGGCGAGCTCGAGTGCAACACTCAATTTGGACCGCCGCTTGCTCGATCTGCTCGGAGAAGGAAGAGGCGAGCTCGGTGCGGCGCTGGAAAACGGCAACAACCGCGAGTAGGGGCCTTCCTACACGTATGTGGGAGAAGGGGCTTGGGAGGGGAAAGTAGGGGCCTTCTTAGATTGGGGTTCGAGCAGAGTCTCTGCTGGAGTAGTTTTTCCGTCTTCAGCTCTTATTTCTTGAATAGGATTTAAGTAGAGACTTTGCTGGTTCTAGATTACCAGCTGTCACTCGTATAAACGGTCACAGTTCCTATGTACATTTCGGCTATCTCCAAGGTACGCAATTACGCAAACATAATTTACACAAACACAAGGCTAAAAATATGTATACCTACATACATCGGGAGCAATCTCGACAAAATTGCACTCAACTGTCACTGGCTGCTAACGCTGGTTGTTGTGCTCATGCTGTCCCACGGAGCGTGCACGGTGTTGGGGGAGCGCGGCGCGACGAGCGCGTCCCCCTCCTCCTTCTCCTTCGCGAACCCGCCCTCCTGGATGCTCCTCAGGGCGTCAAATACCTCCTTGATCGGCGGCCGCATCTCGCCGTTCTGCTGCAGGCACCGGAACGCGAGCTCCGCGACCATCGTCATCGCCTTCCGCGTCGCCTCGTCGGAGCCGTACCCGAGCCCGAGGTCCACCAGCTGCTCCAGCTGGCACTGCTGGATCTTGTTGATGGCCATGCCGGCCAGGCTGATCTCGCTGCGGTCCCGGGTCACGTCCACGGCGGGCTTCGACGAGATCAGCTCCACGAGCACCACGCCGAAGCTGTACACGTCGCTCCGGTCCGTCAGCTGGTAGCACTGGTGGTATTCTGGATCCACGTACCCCGGGGTGCCCTGCGGGGCGGTGGAGACGTGCGTGACGTCGAGCGGGACGAGGCGGGACAGCCCGAAGTCGGCGACCTTGACGTGGAAGTTGGCGTCGAGGAGGATGTTGGTGGTCTTGACGTCGCGGTGCACGATGGGGGGCTCCACGGCGTGCAGGTACGCGAGCGCCGCGGCCGCCTCGACGGCGACGCTCAGGCGGAGCGGCCACGACAGCGCGCGCTCCGCCGCGCGGTGCCCGTGCAGGTGGTCCGCCACCGTGCCGTTGGGCACGAACTCGTACACCAGCAGCAGCTCGCGGCTGCGGCTGGACGTGCACCCGTAGAACAGGACGAGGTTCGGGTGGCGAAGGCGGGACAGGATGGCCGCCTCGTTCAGGAACTGCTCCACGCGCCGGCAGCTGTTGTTGTACAGCCGCTTCACGGCCACCACGCGCCCATCTCGGAGATGTCCTGAGCCGACCAATCCACCCAATCCGAAGTAAAAATCACGTTCCAAAGGTGAAAAAAATATTTACAATCATGTTCCAGTGTTTCAGTGTATCTAGATATAGTGTACATCTAGATACATAACAAAATAACAAAATATATATATCTATCAAAATAAATTGTAATTCGGGACGGGAGGGGGTACCTTTGTACACGGTGCCAAAGCCGCCGTCGCCGATCTCCATGGCGCCACTGAAGCTGTCGGTTGCCTCCTCCAGCTCCTCGTACGTGAAGTGGTGCGTGTGCGGGCTGTGGACGCTGCCGGACTCCATGTCGGTGCTGCCCCTGGAACGCGGCGTCCCGCCGGAGGCCGTGTACTTGAGGAGCCGGGAGGACGAGGTCATCTTGTACTGCCTTCTCTTGCGGATGTACAGGCACGTCATGACCGCAAGGAGCAAGGACAGAACGCCAGCGGCTATGGAGCTCCCTGAAGTCGAAAAATTCGCAGATGGTGACGACATTGTTCAGGAAACACCAGGTGTGCATAGATTTGGGGACCTGTAGGAATAGGATGGCAATATATATAGGTATGGCAAGCCCGCTTGCTTAATTTCTAGCACTTTGCACTCGCTATTATGCTGACAGTTACATTGTGTTTCTAATTTCTATTATCAGCAATATTTCCAAAAGTTCAATCATTGCGACAACTAAAGCCAAACTTCTGGCGAAAACCACTAATCGATGTGTCGCTGACTGTGGAATATTTGTAACAATAAAATGAAGTCTTTGACAAAAGTTAGATAATTGATTAAACAAACAAATATGTACAGTTCATATCATGCAAGATTATATTCCCATGGAAAATCAAGAAATTACTGGTAGTAGTAGACATGGTTAAGTAATTACCTATTGTAAGTGCCAATTGCTTTGTTTTCTGCCCTGCAAAATAAATAAAAGAAGTTATGGAACAATGCACAAATCAAGTATATTAATAATCACCTCGTTATTTTTTTCAAGAAAATTTATTTCTACAAAAACTCCCAAACTTCTTATGTTATGTTATGTTTTATTGCAATGCAAATTGTTTACAATTTTGTCTCATTCTTAGTTAGGCCCTTCTGTTAGTATCTGCTGATTGTCAATTATTAGCTATTCAACCAAATGGACATCAAACTTGCTTTAGAAAAAAAAATCAAGGTCCGGATATTCATTTCCATCGTTTTGTAGGAACATCCATGTCGCCGAGATGAGAAAAGCCAATTTGGCTTTCCTTTCAGGAAGGGTACTTAATTAATCCTAACATCCCACTACTAATCTTCTACTCGCCAATTGGTTACGTGTTTAGGTGAAGTGACAACATCAAAGAAGAAAAAATGTTTTCAAAGACAAAGTATTCGACCAATTCAAGAGCAATCTGATTTTTTTTCCCATTCAGTCAGAGCAAGCAATTTCGGTTCATTTGAACCATGTAAATGCACATTGGGTCAAAGACATGACATGGCGTCATCGCAGAAAAGAAAAGGAAAAAAGAAAGAATATATGTCATGGCAACATGGCCTACTACCGCGGTCTAAGATTGAATTGGGTAACTATCGGGAGCTCCAACAAAGTGTCCACATAGATTCAAGTCAGAACTAAATGCATTTTGAAAAACCATAAAGCTTAAATGTCTCAATCAGACTACTTTTTAGTTTTTACTAATCAACTACAGAGTATCCTTGACGACATCAACATTAGCTTGTTCAAATTAGTTTGATTCTGAAGCTAAGACAGAAGATACCTGAAGAACATGATCCAATAGATGTACCGTCAGAGCAGAAGCACGTGTGATCACTAGGACTGCTGGAGTTATATCCACAGAACCCTCCGGAGTTCCTACAGTCTCCACACCACCCCACACCCGCCTTCCACCGCACGGCGAAACCGCCTCTTATCACATCCCCAAAGGTAGAGTTCCCGGCGGCCAGCGAGCCCGCCATGGTCGGGTTGCACGGGAGAACAAGCATGGAGCTGCACGACCCCAGCACGTCCGGCGCCACCGTGCCGTTGTCCAGACTATAGTAGGACCGGCCCCCGGACAGGCACGAGAAGAAGTCTAACGCGAGAGGCAGCGACGACGACGAGCTGGCGCTGCAGTTGATGTACGCCGTCAGGAACTGGTCGCGGTCGGTGTACGCGAACATGGCGCCGTCGAAGGTGGCGTTCCGGTAGGGCTGCGGGCACGTCTGCTCGGCTAGGCCCTCGTCGACGACGGTGAGGAGGCGGTTGCCGTAGTCGACGCCCGTGACCTGGAACAGCCCGCCGCCGGAGGAGTTCATGGTGGTCACCAGCTTGCCGGCGTCCGTGCAGGAGAGGAGGTACCCCGGGACCGAGCAGTAGTCCGGCCGGTCCACGCCGTTCACCGAGAACGGGTAGCCGATGTCGAACTGGAGTGCCCCGCACTGGTAAGGTTTTGGTGCGCAGCTGCTGTACCGGAAGTAGGCGTCGGATTGTGGCTTGCAGTGGGGCAGTGATGCGAGGAGTAGGGTGAAGAGGAGTGGTGCTAGATGCAGGAGATGCATTTGCTCTGCAGGTGCCATTGCCGGATCAACCGATGCAACGAGGAGGAAACTAACGGGAGGAGAGGACAGAGGAGCAAGATATATGGATGAATGATCGCAAACACTAGACGAGTGTGCTGCTAGCCTGATACCCAGACGGTGGTTTCTTGGTCCTTGCAATGGTCATGGACTCATGGTCCATTCTCAGAGGTCAAGACAGGAGGGCTGAGAAACAGAGCGTGGCGTCAGCATTCGGCTATTCTCTCTCCTTGACGGCTGCAAGCAGAAGAAACCTTCGGTACTGCGAGGACAAGGTCAAAGACTTGAGGCGCCTATCGCAGTCTCGCAGATGGTTGACGAACAGGATGAGCATCGCATAAGACGTTTTCGTTGAACTCGCGTGCCTGAAGGGTCAAAGTTGGCTTCCGCAGCACGCTGAACTAGGTCAGGATTGACGACGACCACCGTTTTCACTGCGCGCAATCTCATGAGAGAAAAAGGGGATCGTTTGCTTGGTTTGGTGCGCCCTTGGCTGCCCACCAGCTGCGACCAGTGGTTGCCCTCAAAAAAAAAAAAAAGCTGCGACCAGTGTTCAACTTTGCCGCAGGGTTGCGCTCCTAAAATGGATCACGATTCACAAACCACTGCGGCAGAGTGGGCGGAAAGAAATGGAGCAGGATTTCTACTGGTAAATGCTGCAGAAACAAGAGCTATGTTCTACTGGTACACTCCGGCGGTTCGTCAGTCACGTCTCCGGAAACTAAGCAATTGGCAAACAAGGTGCTCTTTGAAATGACACGGATAAAAATTTGGCACTGCACTGTGAATTTAGTAAGAGCAAAGGTGCGGGAAGGAGAGACTCACCGCAATCTGGGTTGCGGACGCGGCCGTCGGAGCACAGGCAGCGGATGAACTCGCCGCTCTGGTTGTAGCTGCACTGCCCGCCGGAGTCCTCGCACACGAAGCACGGCCCGGCGCTCGGGTCCCAGGTCAGCTGGAACCCCTGCTTCAGCAGCTTGCCGTACCCGTCGCTGTTCAGGCGCGGGAGGTACGCATCGTCAGAGCTCAGGAGGAGCTCCTTCAGCACCGGCGCGACGACCACCTCCTTGCACGCCCGCGGCCACGGGTCCTTGGGCGGCACGTCGGCCTGGACCGCCACGTAAGACACCCCGTCCCGCTCCGGGAAGTCGCTGCAGTTGATCGGAGGGATGGGCGGCTGCGGCGGGGTGGCCGCCGTGAAGTCGCAGCCGAAGTAGAAGGCGAGGTTGTCGTTGGCGGTGGTCGACAGGTTGAGCCAGGTCTCCACCGGCACGGATACGTTGTGTTTCACCCGCGGGCAGCCGCCGCCGCCGCCGCCGTCGTCCAGCACGTCCGCGTCGGCGACCGTGACGGTGTGCTTGTCGTAGTTGATGGCCAGCACGGTGTAGTTGCTGTCCTTGAGCCGCAGGGTCGCGCGGCCGCCCTCGCAGGCGACCGCCATGCCGGGGTACCCGCAGTAGGAGTAGGCCGTGTACCCGTCGATGGTGTAGGAGGCGTTGGCGAGGAAGAACGGGTAGTGCACTTGGACGCCGTCGCCGCAGCGAAGGGACTTGGGGCACGCGCCGGGGTTGTAGTACGTCTCGTCGTCGGCCGCGGGCGCGCCGCGGGGGAAGAAAGCGGCGGCGAGGAGGAGGAGGCGCGCGAGCGCGACGGCGAGGAGCTGCATGGCGGGGCCGGGGGTCGCCGCGGAGCACGCTGACTTGCGCTGCACGGCTGTCACGTTAGCCTGGCACGGCCGCTGCTTGGTTTTTACCCGCCCGGCTCTCTGCCGGGAGACATCTGGTTCGTGGTTTGGTGGCGGCGGCGCGCGGGCGGGCCGCGAGACTTGAACTCTCTCGGCCTTGCTGCTGTGCCGAGGTGGTGCACGACTTTGACTTGCCCGGTCGGGGAGGGCGGTTGGTAGAAGCGGGGGACGTGGCGCGGCGCGATTGGCTCCGAGAGGCGGTCGGGGTCTCTGGTTGGTGGTGGCTCGCCACCGGCCGATGACCTCATCCGCCTGCGTGCCGAGTCCCCTTTTATTTTTCGCGGCGTGTTCCTCGTTGCGGTCCTGCAGATTCTTTTTCTGTCCTTTGGTTGTTGATTTTTTTTTGTGCGCTTGTTCATGCATGTTTGTTTGTTTGGGGTTTCACTTGAACTGCGCACGAAGGAAGCGCGCGAGTTCGTGGTCGTGTAAAGTGGTGGGGAATGCTAGATCACGCTTTAGACCAGAGAGGAGGCAGCCAAAACCGAAAGGATTAGGTGTAGGGCCATGCATGAGCTGCCGTCGACGACGGCGCCGTGAATGCTCGCTCACCGAAGGAAACCGAAGCAAAAAGATGTAAATTTTCAGGTTCACGGTGTTCACGGATGGATGGATACCATGTGTGCGTCGGCCAACCCGAGACTTGCGCAATATGAAGAGAATAAATTCGCGAGGAGGTCATACGGCCTCTTCCTGCAGAGTGCCCTGCATGCTCTACACGTAAAGATGGGCGTGGATCGGGTCGACCTAGCGGTTCATGGAACCGATCCTAAAAAATAATCCTAACGAGCTCCTAGTTCGACCCATAAACCACGTTAGGGGCAGCGGATCAGAACCCCGATAACCTTAGGATCGGGTGGATCGATCCGGCCCCTTCGACCCTCTTGCAGTGGTACTGCGGCAGCGCCCCCATCCACTGTCCGATGCCGTGCGCAAGGCGGAGGAGCCGACACCTTCGTTGGCAGCGTCGTCTTCCGGCTAGAAACGAAACAGCAAGAGCTTTTCAAGGATGAGCAGGATCTGGGAGCATCTGGTGCCTGATGATGACATGCTTCCGCTCGCCGCGCGACACGCCATGCACGAAAGCGTTGCTCACGATGGTATTAGCACAGGCGCACGCCGCGAGGGCCAGCTTGGTGATGACGGCCTTAGCGGCAGCGGGCATGGCGCGAGGGAGGCGCAGCAGACGGGCTTCTCCCCCATTGTGAGGTGTGGGTTCAGCGTGCCTTCCTCCGTCATGAAGCCTGAGCGCGCTGCCCGCTGCGCCATGGCAGGAAGCCCCGGCCAGGACCGTCCCGGCGTGACGCGCGGCCGCCCAGGATGGAGAGCAGCGTGGACTTGCAGCTGCTCGACGGGCCCAGCATAGCAAGCATCTCTCCCAGGTATATGCCTCGCTCGTGACTCCCTTGAGGATCTGGGCTCTTTCGTTGCCTCCCGTCGTGACGAGGAACAGAGCAGCACGAGCTCCGTGCAGTTATGCCATACAGTTCTGAAAGATATCTAAAAGATATCTATTTCCCTAAGTGGGTTTTGGTGTTTAGATGACAAAATATATGTGCGTTTAATTTTGCTTTTCAGCATGTGTGCAGTTGCTAAAATTGAACAAGCAAAACATATGATGAAGTACGACCCCTCAAAAGAAAATGAAAAAGCGGCGGTTGAAATTTACTCGAAGAATAAACTTTTGTTTTGTTTCTGAGTATAGGAACCCCGTATTATCAAGAGGGATTTTAATCTGCAGGTTTTGACTTAGAACTAGTGCTCAAAAGAACCCATACAAATACTTGTGAGCCACAAAAACCACTTTAAAGTGATATTTTGAGAGTGTCTCTGCCAAAATCGGAGTCTCCGGATCCATGTTCAGAATGTCCGGGAACTAGATCTGGAGTATCCGGACATATATCCGGAGTATCCGGGTACCCTTTCACTAACGGTGGAGTCTCCGGGTCTCTGTCCGGAATGTTCGGGAAAAATGTCCGGAGTATCCGTATATATACCCGGAGTATCCGGGTACTCTTTCACCGACGGCTAGTTTTTGTGAGTGAGGGTATAAATACCCCCGTACCCCTTCAGCCAGCTACACTCTTGCTCATTTTTCGAGCTGAACAGCCTCGTAAGCTTTTCAAGAGCTCTCTCACTCCCTCTCTTCATTTCTTGAGAGATTCCCTTGAGGGATTCAAGTGAGAGTGTTGTAAGAGAAAAAATCCGTGCTAGTGAGCTGCCATTCCATCCTCTTGAGCACTTAGTCTTCGTCAAGCCGGTGGATTCAAGTTTGTTACTCTTAGAGCTTTGAGCTCCTAGATGGCTAAGCGTGCTCATGAATGCTCAACTGAAGTTGTGAGCATCACGGGAAGTTTGTAATCATCTTTCCTCTTGGAGGAACTCATAGTAAGTGACCTTGAGCGTTGGTCTCGCCCTTGGATGGGGAGCATAGGAGTTCTTGAGCACCGTCTCTTGAACTCTTCCTCAATGGAGACGTAGCTCCTTTGGGAGTGAACTTCGGGCAACAAATCTCTATCCTCCGTATACTCTTTATTTAAGCTTTTGTCTATTTGTTTGTGAGACTAACTTTCTAGGGTTTGAGTTGATCTACTTATTTACAAGCTTCTAGCTTGAACCAGCTTGTGAAGGAACCCCTGGTACTTGCAAATTTACTCGATCTAAATTTCCTGCACCTGCACTGTAGTTCGTCACTGAACTTTCATACCCGGACATTCCGGATATAATATCCAGAAACTCCGGACCTCAAGTCCGAAGTATCCGGACATATATCCGGAGTATCCGGACATTTAGGTTACTGACTGTTTGAAAAGTGTTTTAAAGTTGCAGATTAACCTATTCACCCCCCTCTAGGCATCTTGAGGTCCTTTCAAGTTCCGTGTTAGTGGCTTGGTGCTTTGGAATAAATTTGTTTAACCATGTTAGCTCTATGTCCTCAGTTTCTCTTCATGATATTTTTCGCGAACGTGCCTGAGCACGTATTTCATTAAAAGAAAGAAAATTACAGCGACACACTTTGAGAGAACCCCCGAAGGGCAGAGACACCGCACAGAGGGTGATGTAGCAACCAACACCACAACACGAGTAGCAGAAAACCCAACACCACCACCCACCAACAACAGACCTAACACCCTGCGGAGTAAACAGAGGTACACCATGGTCAGCTGAACAAGAAGCCTAAACCAAGCGAGATGACGCCTTCAAAAAGTTAATGACGTTAGGGCGCCACCGTCGTCAGTCCATCCCGTGTAGGATGGCGTAGGCTTTCACCCAGCACAACCAATGGTGTTAGAAGGCCTTAACAACGCCTCCAGCGAGGTAAGCTACGTCCTCGGACGCAGCCGTTGTCGGCTCCGGCGAACGTCGGGCGGAGCTTTCGCCCATGGCACTTCAAGACACCGCACCGCGTAGAAGCTCAGGAAGGCCCCAGCGAGTAGATCACATCGATAACGAAGAGGCACATCCACAAGGCGCGGTCTAGAAGAGAACCTTCTCCGAGCAGCGATGATGACAACAACAGAGGAAGGGGTGGCAACATCCGGCCGCCACCAACAGCGACGAGGACCCATGTCCTGGGGCCAGGCAACGCAGGGCAGTGGTGACTGCCAGCGGGAAGATCCGGCCACCGCACCCACACAGTACACATCAGCATAGAAGGGGCGCATATGTCGCGACCGGTGACGACAGGTACCAGCGGGAAGACAACCGCCCCGAGACTGGGGGAGTGTAGATCTAAACCTGGAGCATGCAGATCTGGAGGTGGGGAAGCCATGGCGGCTAGCCTTGGGCGTTTGGTACTACCGAACCGAACCGATCGGTTCATCGGTTCTTGATGAAGTTCGGTTCCTAGGAAAGTCGGTACCGATCGGTTAGTCGAAAAATTCGGTACCGACAAAGTTCGGTTTCGGTTAGTTCGGTTCGGTTCCGGTTCCGAACCGAACTAACCGATCATCTGCTGAACAGATCATTGTTGCAATAAAATTGGTCACAATTTAGATGTCTAGAAAAAAACTGATCATATGACTAAAACACCTTGTGATCATATCAGCTAGAACTCTTGTTTTTGCTTGTTTTGGAGGATTTGCTTGGCTGTGAACTAAGGTTGGTGGAGGTGACCATCTTGTTTTTGCTGCCTTGAATTTGTGACTTTGCAGCATGGCCATCCAAAATGGCTTTGTCCTTGAACTCTTGAATAATTTTTGAAATGAGACAAAAAAAGATATATTAAATATTTTTTCATCAATGAAAACACCAAACAAAAGATATGACATATTGAATCACCTTCTTCTAGTTTGGCCAACTCTTCCGTATTCTCTGCAATATCGATGGTAGTTGCCCTTTTAAGCCAATCTTGAGTACAAACAAGAGCTTCAACCATAAATAGAGTGAGTGAAGTTCTAAAATCATCTAGTATATGCCCACTTGTGCTAAAGGCAGATTCACTAGCGACAGTGGATACTTGGATGGCAAGCACATCACGAGCCAATCTAAACAATATGGGTAATCTAGCTGACTACCCCTTCCACCAAGCAAGAATATCAAACTTTTTGGTATCTTCTTCACACTCTTCAGCCAAGTATCTATCCAGTTCTGTCCTACTGCCTCTGCTGCAACTGCTTGATCCATTAGTTAGCCTCATCCTCTTTGCAACTCTAGTCTTCATCTTGCTAGCACGGTCTCCACCTGGTTGTTGGTTCACATCACTTGGTTGCTGGTTCACATCACTTGCCTGAGAATTAGTGTCCCTATATTCTTCAAAAAAGTCATGCAAGCATTTTGTTACTGCAACCCAAACTTTCTGTCCAACACCCTCACCATACATCTCTTGTATTGCAAGTTCTGTATACTCTGAAAGCTTGTACCTAGGATCAAGTGCAACAGCAACAAAAATCAGCAAGTTAATGTTTTCCTTTTCTTTCTCCTTCCCCTTCCCATTCTCATTTTGTACTTCTAAATTCTCATGCCACTGCCCCCAATACTTGTCATACTTGTCTTTCATTCTTTTTCCCATTGCTACTTGGATATAATCATCACTGCTCATCCAATCATTCACCAAAACATTGACCTCTCCAATCTCATGGAAGTAAGTGTGAGCATTCACACTTAATGACGCTGAAACACGTCTCGTTATATCAACAAAATGCCCCAGAAACTCTTTGAGCTTCCTTGCATTATCCCAATCATTCTCTTCAGGAACTCCCGGACCCGGAACACCTGGCCTAATATCACTTAACAATTCAATATGGTAGTATGGATCTTTATCTGCATATCTTGTGAGCACCTTTTCGTATGTGCAAGCAGCAGCTAGCATATCATGTGTGGAGTTCCACCGAGTGCACACATCAAGGCTCAAGAATGCCTTGCTGTCCACTTTCTCCAATTCAGCACACTCTCTAAATTTGACCAATCTTGATGTATCATTCTTGATAAATCTAACAGCAGCCCGCACACGTTTGATAGAATTGTCTACTTCTTTCAAATCATCTTGCACTATCAAATTAACTATATGTGCAGCACATCTCATGTGAAGGTACTTGCCCCCAGCTATGCTAGTTTTGAAACTATTCATTTGCCTTCTCAAATAATTAACACCACTATCATTTGCACTAGCATTATCAACAGTTACTGTCATAACTTTGTCCAAGCCCCAATCAAGCAAGACTTTCTGTAGGTGTTTCCCAATATCATCCCCCCTTTTCCCTTTTACCTTAAAAAAACTAATTATTTTTTTATGCAAGGTCCAATTATTATCAATAAAGTGGGCTGTAACAGTCATGTAACTATCTTGTTGTTGTGATGTCCAGCCATCAGTTGTGAGGCAAACTCTATGACATTATTCTTGAAAAAATATTTTCAGTTTTGCTTTTTGCTCAAAATACAATTTCACAGTGTCCCTAGTGCATGTCCTTCTAGATGGCAAATTGAACCGAGGGCAGGCAAGAGCCATGAACTTTCTAAAACCAGGTTTTTCACCTTTTGTAATAGGTTCCTCATCTTCTATTATCATTTCAGCAAATGCAGACCTAAGCAATTCAGGGTCAAACTTCCAAGTTCCTACACTACTGCCTTGATTTATTTGCAAAAGACTTTGCTTTTCATCACCACTACTAGCCCTATGAGGATTACTCTTGCAGGTGTTAAAATATTTACGCATGCCAGACGTACCATTATGAAATGGATGTGCCATGATTTCAGAGTTGCAATAATTTCATTTTCCCTTGACCACCACACCATCAACCTTGATCTTGCCGAAGTGTTGCCACATGTTAGATCTTGCTGCTATCTGTTTCCTCGGCTTCTCCTCCTCAACATCTACATTGATGACCTCCTTCCCAGCAGCACCACCATCTCCAGCAGCAACATCCTCTTCATTCCCATGGCTCTCAACCCAATTACTGATCTCTTGGTCAATGTCCTCCTCAAGCTGAGACATCTGAAAAAATAATTGAAAAAATTAATTACTGAATTTAGGAAGCAAAAATCTATGACAATTTTAGATAGTTTGACAATGAAATCAATTACTGAATGAACTTGGCCACATGCCCATATACAACTTTAGATACTCCTCCTCAAGTAGAAATCTATGACAAATTTAGATAGTTCAACAATGAATTCAAGAAGCAGGCTAATCTGTCAATTTAAGATAGATCATAGTGGATGTAGACAAGCAATCAACTCCAAGTTGATACTTAACATGGTACTTAACATCTAGGCAACGAATCGGTTGTTGTGTCGTTGCTGCGTTTGCATATATCTCATTGGAATTCTGTTACAAGGGAAAAACTGAGATGCATAAGATCCATTGATCAATCAACCTGGTAGGTCAGAATCAACCTAGAGTCCTCCACAGGATAGCAAATATGTTTGAAATCAAATGAATTGGACACACAGTTTAGGTCTTCAGGAACAGTTTTACATACAAGCTAACTTGGCCAGGCTTCCTATTTTATCCATAAAACATGAATAAGACTGATTATTTCTGTACTAACTTGCTTGTTTCTGCATGGGGCCCCTACAGAAGAAATCAGAGTGCACTTTCTGCATTTTTTCTGAGCTTACAGTTAGTGTTCTCCTACTGAATAATGGAAGTGGAGTAGTACTGTGGAGGCTTAGTTAGTTGTAATTACGTGAGGTACCTGTATATGATGAAAATGGTACCTAGAAAATTATAAGGAATTTCAGTCAATAATGCATACCGCTTGATTTGTCATGGTTATACTGCAGTTAGCTGATTGCCTCTCACAATATACATTAAGGAACCCACTTCTCTTGCATGGTACTTAACATCTAGGCAACGAATCAACTCCATGACTGTTTAGTGTTCACAAAAACTTACACTGCAGGAGGCAATGGATGTAGCCGTCTTGGGGACTTGGGATGGAGGGCGAAGGGGGTAGGGGGCGTCGCCGCGCCGGGACTCCGGGAGGCGGCGGGACTCCGGGTCCACGAGGGTCAAGGGGAGGGCGCTAGGGATGCGGCGGGGGTGGGGTCGTGGCCCGTGGGTCGCGGCTAGTCGTGAGGAGGCGGCCGGCGCGGGTGGGGATTGCGGCGAGGCTGCGCAGGTGGGGATTGCGGTGAGGCTGCGCGGGTGGATGGGTGGCGATGCGCCATGCGCCGGTGCGCCGTGCGCCGGAGGTCGGACCGCCGGTGCGCCGTGTGTGGGTGGCGGGGTGGGGACTGGGAGTGGGGACTGTCGGACTGGGGTGGGGATTGACCGATTGGCGATTGCGGCGCGGGTGCAGTCTGCGGGGGCCGGGGGGCTAGGGTTACTCTCGGCAGTCGGTGGGGACTGGGGAGCTCAGGCGTCAACTAGGTGGGCCTTATTGGGCCAGTTCTTCGGTAAGTTCGGTTAACCGAGATGGAGAACCGATTTTACCGAAGAAATTTCGGTTCCTCGGAAACGAGAACGAACCAGGAACCGAGATTTCGGTTCTTGGTACGTTCGGTTCGGTTCTCGATTTTTTGGTTCGGTTCTCGGTAAAATTTGCCCAGGGGGAATGACGGCTCACACCGGCGAGCAAGATGACCTTGGGGAGGAGGGCGCGACCTGGACAGGGGTGGTGCGAGGGGAGAGGGAGTAAGGGAAGTAGAGGAGGGAGGTTAGGCGAGGTACGCGCACGGACACCGACTTCGGCGCCGCCGCTGGCTGCCGCCGCCGGCTGCCGCCGCCGGCGGCAGCGGGCAGACTAGGATTTGGAGGGAGCGCTGGCGGCAGGCGGGGTCGCCCCCGAGTCGCTCGGAGCAGGCGACTTAGTCTATGGCTCGATCCATGAGATCGATAGGGGCGTATGGATCAGCCGCTGATTCAAAAATGGATCAGCCCATTCCCCCTTATGTGTTGCATGGATAACATGGAGCTCCAATGGAGCTACCACGGGTCAACCATCCCCATCCATATCTACACGGGTACGAAGGTCTGATGCATCGAGCATATCGCCACCTGACTGGCCAGGATAAACCGGGAGCATACAAGTCCTCTGACTCCATCTTCCTAGATGAAAGGGAGCTGCAGTCTTCGATGGGCTCGTGGACTCATGGTCTCCTGTACGGGAGCATACAAGTACGATGCGCCTCCCTAACCTGTTCATGCACATGCGTGCAGTGCAGCATGCTAGTGGAGTCTGAATCCGAACATTAGTACTTTACCGTTCCCTGTTTCAGCTCGCTGGCCAAGGTCGAGTGGATGATGACGTCTAATGCATCCTTGGTTTTTGGGCTCTAGTACATCTCGGCCCGTCTAAATCGGCAGCAGTCGGGCTTGCTCTACCGACGCCCTCTTCGCATTCGACGCCTCCAACGGCTTGGCGGCCTGGGCCGAGTGAAGTTGGGATTTGATAGGAAACATGTTTTGAATTTGAATTTAGTTTGCACCATTGTATTCCTTACTATCAGATCCATAATGCATATATTTCAGAGATGGTATTTTTTTTATAATGGCAACTTATATTGGAGTATAGTAGCTAATTCTATATTAAGTGTGTATGTAAGTAACGTGATCCCATTAGGCTATAATTATGATTTTGGTGATTATATGACAACATAGTCAATAAGACTAATAAGTTTGTAACATTAAGTTTGTAGGAGGTTATATGGATGGAGTCCAATCCATATACAAAGATGGTCCAATTCGCTGTCAAAATGTCCAAGGTGTAGTGAAAATGTAGAGATATAATATATTTGGGGTGTCCAAATGACTGCACCAACAATTTGGACGAGTGTCAGCTGAAAACAGGCAAGTTGAACCGATGACATCAAATATGAACTTAGCGGTGCATTGGTATTTGCAACAATGATCAAGTGAAAAGGAAGTATGTAGCACCGGTTGAACCGACGCTATGGATTGTAGGCGTCGGTGCAATTCTCAGTTGGTTTGGTGTTATGCATAGAAGCTCCAGAAGATTTTGAGAAAAAGTGTCTTCGGCACCGGTTGAACCGATGCTCAAGAAGAAGGCCTCAGTGCATTGGTACTTCATGTGCCCGAGAGGTTTTTCAAGATACAGAAGCATGCGTTCGAGGAACAAGGTCTTCAACACCGGTTAAACCGATGGTTGTCGGTGCATTGCGTCGGTGCAATGATGTCAACAGAGGATGGCAGTTGGAGCTCAACAGCTAATAGGCAGGCTGAGTGTGACCGGTTAAACCGACGGCGGCGACCGGTTTAACCAACGCTTTATGTTTTTCAAGGAAAAAACATGTAACGGCTAGGATATAAGGCCTCACCCCGGATTATTTGAGGTTGCTGGAGTTCGTGAGAAGCTACCCACACTCTGAAGAAGTTCTCCAAGCCACCCAAGAGCTCATTGATCCCATCCTTAGGTTTAGCACAAGCTTTAAGAGTGTTAATGCTAGGATTAGCTCTACAGGGAGTGAGAGAGCAAGACGTTGCTGCCTTGTGTGCTGGTTCTTAAGTGAACCACAAGTTGTATCTCGGTGTGCTGACCCCTTGGAATCTTGGTGGTTCGTCGGCAAGTCATCAACCCTCCGGCTTGGTGTGGAGCGGCGACGACGGCTTTGTGCAGGGGATGAGGAGACCCCTCCTTCGTGGGAAGCTCCGTAGTGAAGGCGGCATCAAGGTGACCGGGGACTTGGCGTGAGCCTTAGTGACCGAGCCTTTATGGCAAGTCAAGAAGAGTCCCGGAAGAGACTGGGTGATCTGGAAGCAATACTCTTGTGAGTGCTTAAATAATGTGGACTAGGGATGGCTTAGTGCCTACCGATACCACGGGATAAATTTTTGCGTCAAGAGTTTGCTTCCTCTCATCCCCTCCTTTACATTTCCGCATTACTCTTGCAACTTATATGTCTTTACTTTTTTAGCGTAGTATTTTGCTAGGATTGACTATAGGTTGCAAAACTTATTTTGCGATGAGGATTTCACACTAGATGAACTCTAATTGAACATCTAGATTATATGTTTTAGTTTATGTTTTGTGCTAAGTAGTTTGAGTCATAAGTTAATATTTTGGAATTGCTTAATTCATCCCCTCCCCCTCTTAGGTTACAAGCACCGATTTTTTTGAGTATAGCAACTTATATTTCAGTCTCTCAGAGATAGTTTGCGTACTCTTCTCTATTTTTATCACTATTTTTATCAGCTTGCGAGCTGAGAATTCTCTAGAAACTTGATTGTGTGTGGTCAAACAGGCCGAATTTTTTTCCTTTTTCTAAAAAATATCTCAAAGATGATGCATGTTCAGTTGGAGACATACTTAATGAAGCTGAAGATGGCATTGAAGACACATGCGTTCCGTTAGCGCCAATGGACGTAGTGTTATGTAAAGCAAGAAGTTTAGTATCTGCACATTTTATAACCTTTTCAATTTTGTATTATCCTAAAGAGAGTAATAAGCTAGCGCATGTCTTGGTAACGCATAAGGGGTGTAAGTTCCTCAAAGCTTTGACCTGTACTGAATCGGACCGCTTCTGGTGTCGAGGATCTAGTGGCCAGCAATATCGTTCAGCCGTTGATTTAAAGGAAAGCCATTTTCCAATTAAAAGAGCTCGTTGTCAAATAATTTATGAAGAAAGCTAGAGCATGCTTGGTCGCGCCAGTGCGGAGCGCCCGCGACCCCGCACGACCTTCTGCACCCCCTTGCGATGAATTGGGTTATTTTGGCGGTTTTTTTTATTTGTTTTACCTCCTTAAAATGTGATAATTTTCATACAAAATATCTATTTTTAATTCGGTTTGTACTATTGTGTTTGGTAAAACAAGACCCATGATGCATATATTTCAGAGATGGTTTTGTATAATAGCAACTTATGTTGAAGTATAGTAGCTAATTTTATATTAAGTGTTTAGCAACTTTAATGGCGATCCGCTAGGGTTTGATTCCCGATCTTTCGATGAGAGGCGTGGATAACTCGATTGGTCGATGGAGGCGACGTTCACGGCCCGACTACAGCCTTCCAAGCTGCGGCTTAGCAGCCGATACACCCCCTCCAATGGTTGTCACGATCTTGTGGAGCGCGGCACCCGGCTACTAGGGCACTCGTCCTGCAAGCAATCGAAGAACTAGCAGAAACAAGTATGACAAGTACTGAATTTACTAGATGTAAATGAAGGTTTCACACGAAATCTCAATAATGGTGGGGTTCCGAAGACAAGAAGACGGACGGCTGATCCAGCACGCGCGCTTGCAAGCAAGTAGCGAAGGCTAAACTTGATCTAAACAAAACCCAAGCATCCTTGGTGGTGGCTAAGGCGTATAAGTACGTGGGAGGACGACCACAGGGGTGCTGGGGTCGTACTCCAACCCTAGGACGCGTCCGTAATGGACTCAACTTGATACACGGCCCATTGGGCCAAAACAGGATGACGCAGCACCATGGGCAGAAAAGGACTCTGTATTAATTTTACGATTGCGGCTGACTCGTAACAGATATGGATATGAGTCCGGATCCGTTTGAAAGAAGACTTCATAAGCTTTCCACGAAGTACTTGAACGCCCCAATCCGAGTTCATATGCGACCGTGGTGTCCGTCACAAGTTGGTACTGTTCTGTCGTCCGAATCCAGCCTGCTCGAATACGTTTCCCTTTCGGTCGCCTCCTTAGTTCCTAAGGAGAACAAGAGTACACGGGTTGTCTAAACATGATGTACATGAGCTTAGATGTGAACTCACCTGATGATTAAGTTGACGAGCACGAGCACGAGGACGAGCACGAGTAATAGGACCAGCAATAGGTACTTGTGTCGGAGTGAATGTATCGTTGGTGTTGATGTCCTCATCAAACTTATATCTAAACCTACCGACTGCATAAGTTGCTACCGGAAGTGTTACTTTACATTGTTAACATGCAACTTAATTATAATATATTTTTCTAATATTTCTCCACAGTTTTTATACAAGTAGCTAACGATGTTCAGTATATTTAGATAATTTAACTAACTATGGAAACTTATGTGATTGGTGATTTGATAAAACTCATGAAAAATATATAAGAAAAACTTTATATCACTTGAGAAAAAATAGAAGATATTAAAATAGTTGTCCACTCATACTCGTACAAAACTATAAAAAATAGAGTATTTGTGTAGTGAAGTGCATCTCACGATGCCGTTGGGGAAGGAATGGGTCACCCACACCCATCCCCACGTACTACCCATCGTCCATTCCCGAATAAGTAGGTAATTACCCAACAGGCATAGATAATCCATGGCTAAGCTCTCAACTCAGCACTTGCACAGCTAACAGCTGCTAGTGCTCCCCATGCGCCCGTGTTGATGCGTCGCTGGAAGCGCAAGGTGCACGCGCTCCTAATTGGATCGCGATAGGTGGAGGACTTGTGTAGTTGTGCGGGCAGCCAAGTCTCAGAGCTCGACGTCAAGGTTGTCAGAGTGCTCGACCTGGACCCAGCGGATCAGACGGCGTACGCGCGCTTCCCTGAGCAGCGGAGCGTGGGGAGGGTCGAGCGTGCTCCACCTCCTGCCGGTCCTGCACTCAGATGACGCCGGTGGCGACGAGGCCGTGGAGAATATCGCAGTTGCGTAGAAATTGATGGGTATAGTTAAAACAGGTATTACCCGCGTATACCCTACCCGTATCCAAATTTAGATGAGTAACCCGTACCCTACCCAAATACAACGGGTATGGGTTTAGGTATGGATGCTGGGTACCCAACGGCAACGTCTGTGCATATCTCCTTTATCCTTTCTCAGCAGGCAACCTCTATCGCTAGAGAGCTATCCATGTGTTCCTCACCGACACGGTCAGAATCTCAGATTTGCCTGCTTCACCATGAAGCATCGCTCCAGACATCAGTGTCTCAGATCCTCGCAGTCACAGCGTGGACATTACATTAATTAGATAGAGGTACAAGAAAAAAAAGAAAAGAATCTGAGAGCGGAACATCTTTTCTTTTAAAAAAACGGAGGCATCATTTGCCGCCGAAAGGAACGGAGGCATGCAGCCCGCGAGTTCCCACAGGGCAGGGTAGTTGGAATGCGCGGACACGCTGACGCGTTGACTCGTGCGTGCCCAGGCCCACCCACAAATGGCAATAGGAACCGAAACGCGCGCGGCCTCCACGAACCCACTGGATGTATGGAACGGAACGGAACGACATGCAGCGACTAGTTAAGTACTAGTACTAAGCATCACTAGCTACTACTACATGACGTACGGCAGTGTCAAGTGTCAGTGTGCTTATTTCTCAGATTGCGCCATGCCTCTCCCCCTCTTCCACCTCCTCCTCGTCGCCGCATCCCTGGCCGAGCCCAGCGCCGGCAACATGTTAGATCCCAGAATGTGCCAGAAGTCCGTCGCGTGTGGGGACAGCGTCGACGTCCGCTACCCTTTCTTCCTCGCCAACGCCACCGCCGTCATCGACGGGTACACCGCCTACTCCTACTGCGGGTACCCCGGCATGGCGATCATCTGCGAGGGCGGCCGCGCGACCCTGCGGCTCAAGGGCAACGAGTACACCGTCCTGAACATCAACTACGAGGACCACACCGTCACGGTCGCCGACACGGAGGTTCTCAGCGGCGGGGACTGCCCGCGAGTGACACGCAACGTCACCGTCCCGCCGGAGGCATGGCTCAACATCTCGACCACTGCCAGCATTAACCTCTCCTTCTTCTTCGACTGCGTCTTCACGGCGGCCACCCCTCCGCCGCCGGCGATGCCTCCGATCAACTGCAGCAGCTTTCCGGGACGGGACAGGGTGTCTTACGTGGTGGCGGAGCCCGACGTGGCGCCAGCGGACCAGTGGCCGCGGGCGTGCAAGGGGATGGTCGTCGTGCCGGTGCTGAAGGAGCTCCTCCTGGGCTCTTATGAGTACCTCGCGCGTCTGAACAGCGACGGGTACGGCAAGTTGCTGAAGCAGGGGTTCCAGCTGAGCTGGGACCCCAGCGCCGGGCCGTGCTTCCTGTGCGAGCAGTCCAAGGGGCAGTGCAGCTACGACCAGAGCGGCGAATTCATCGGCTGCTTATGCTCCGACGGCAGCGTGCGCAACCCGGATTGCGGTAAGCCCATACTCCAGTACATGCTAAATTGCTAATTCTTGTCGTCTTAGACTGACACTCTGACAGGATAGGTTTTTGAATGAACTCTGTTATGCTCGTCGTAGTTATTGATCAGAGATTTGCGAGTCATACTCGGAGCCTTTCTTTCGTTTCCCTTCTTTTTTTTTGACGCGGGTTGCTAGTTGGTACACCATTTCACCAGCAATTTAACAAGAATTATATCACTGTTGCAGGACCCAGAATCTCAGAGAAGAAAAACACAACATGTAAGCAAAAAAAACTCTCAGATGTATTATTAGACGATTTTCTGCCTTCTCTGCTCTAAGTTCTTATATTGTCGTGATAATTTCGAATACAATTGCATATTATGTGCAATTTTGTTTTCTTTCAGCTTGCATTAATCATATAGGGGGGGTGTCTGGTTTGAGAAATGGGGTGATCCATTATCTTCTCTATCCTCGTCTCTTTGTTTGGTTTATGGAATGAAATAGGTTGATCTATCACCACTTCATCCCTCACAAGAATATTCAAATAATTAGTATAAGCATAAGAGCTACTTTTCTCAAACCAAACACCACATTAGGCTTGCCAAGCCCTGTTGAGAGAGAGCGGGAGGAGGTAGCTTATTCAAGGATTAATATTCCACCATGAAATCTGCAAGAATTTGTGTGTTTTCATTTGCATTTCTATATTTTTTTTAAATATGCCGATGAGAACTTATAGATGACACGTTTGGTCACATCCTTACGGAATTTCTACTGTTTAAATGTTCTTGCAGATATAGTATCAGCTGTTTCAGGTTCAATTTTACTGTTTCTGCTCCTTTCTATTTGCGCTCTGCACCGTAAGAAATTTCACATCCCAATGCCCTGGGAATGGGGATCCAAACATATTTCAACCATTGAATCATTCTTGCAAAAGCATGAAGCTCAGTACCCAAAGAGATATACTTATTCGGAAGTGAAGAGAATGACCAAATTTTTTGCCCACAAGCTAGGCCAAGGCGGCTTTGGTATTGTTTACAAGGGTAATCTACCAAACGGGCAGGATATAGCAGTGAAGGTCCTCAATGAATCGAAGGACAAAGATGATGGGCAGGAATTCATGAATGAGATAGCAAGCATTATGAGAACTTCTCATATTAATGTTGTGACTTTGCTGGGGTACTGTATCGAAGGATACAAAAGAGCTCTTATCTACGAGTACATGCCTAATGGCTCACTTGAAAGGTTTGCTTTTGGACGAAGTTCAGGAGGAGGAAACTCACTAAGTTGGGAGAGATTGTTTGATATTACAGTTGGCATTGCTCGAGGACTTGATTATCTTCATCGTGGGTGCAATACCCGCATCGTGCATTTCGATATCAAACCCCACAATATTCTACTTGACCGAGATTTCTGTCCAAAAATTTCTGATTTTGGATTGGCAAAACGGTGCATGACAAAAGAGAGTATTATATCTATTGATTGTGCAAGGGGAACCATTGGTTACATTGCTCCAGAGGTCTTCTCACCGCAATTTGGGCAAATAAGTAGCAAGTCTGACGTCTATAGTTATGGTATGATGATCCTTGAGATGGTTGGAGCAAGGAAGAACATCAATAGAAGTTCAGAGACCAGTAGCAAATATTTTCCTCAGTGGATCTATGAACATCTGGAGGAACATTGTATTGATGCTTGGGAGACCAGTATTCATAGTGAGGTTGTAAGAAAGCTGCTAATAGTCGGATTGTGGTGCATACAGCTTCAACCTAATAACAGGCCTTCGATGACTAAAGTAGTTGAAATGTTAGAAAGCAAGGCAGATGATCTGCAGATTCCACCAAAAAGCATTCTGTGTTGAAAGTTTCGGTTTCAGTCCATTAACATTCTGTACCATGTAAATTAAACTCCAGCAAGTTTAAAAATGTGAATTTTTCTCTGAAGAAGTGGCGGAGGATGGAACAAAATTAAAGTATGGTGAAGTATAGACAATGGTAAGATTCAGTAGCAATTGTCAAGTCAATCCACAAATTGAGTAAACCCGGTGCTCGTTTATCAGACTAAAACTATCTTTGAATGACAATACCAAACTATAGGTAAATAGAAACCAACCAATGATGTGCTTAATGGGAAGCACACTAGAATTTGTCACTTTGAGACTAGAATAGACCAGCAATGTCAAAATCTCGCGCATCAGCAAATTTTAAACTTGAATAGAATAGTAATGCCATTATTCCCGTGCTTCACCGTGAAGCATTGCTCCGGAGATCAGAGTCTCAGATGCTCCCAGAGTCACAGCGCCGACATTGCATTAGAGAGTTTACAAAAAAGAATCTGAGACGTGGAACATCATTTGCCGCCTAAAGGAAAGGAGGCTTGCAGCCCACGAGTTCCCACTGGGCAGGCGAACAAGCTTAAGCGTTGACTGGTGCGTGCCACCGTCCACCGAAGGCAACAGGAACCGAAACGCGCACGGCCGCCACCAACCCACTGGATGCATGGAACGGAAAGGAACGACGACGACGAGTTAAATAAGCAAATGTCAGTGCGCTTATTTCTGCGGATTCCACCCCACAGTCTCTTGTGTCGAAACCTTCAGGTTTCAGTCTTTCATTTTTTTTTTTGGTACCATGTAACTGAAACTCCAGAAAGGCTGCAAATGTGAATTGTGCTTTGAAACATGTCCTAAACTCACACGACTACAACAGATCTTTAGTACGGTTGTAAGATACACACTTAAACAAAGGTGCTGAATCTGAATATAGCCAATTCAGTACTAGAGAATGCAGAAAGAACAGAACAAAAAACACTGACGAACTAACAAAGAAACTACAGATGCTGCTCAACTACTACACGAACAGGCTGCAGAGAAACTAACCGAGACAGCAGCTGAGCAAGGAAGTAATTAACTAATCAATTGGGTTTTGCTTAAAATAATGCTCGCTGCGTTACCCTGTAGCACTGAAAACAAATCTTGAGCTACAGCTTAAATACAAACATACAAAACCTCACGCAAGCTTAATTGGTATTTGGTAAACATAAATTCAGCAACAGCCAAGCAACTGAATCATATGTGAATGATCAAGCATACAACGATTAACGGATCCCAAGCGCTCCTAAAACGAGACAAGCTGCAGTAGATGAGCAGAACAGCAGAACCGAGAAGCCAACGGAATTTTGCAGGCGCGGGTACAACCGGCTGAAACTACCGATGGCCGAAGGGACGCCTCATGCTACCGGCGCTGGCCTCCCAGTTCGCCGCCGGGCGCCGCCGTCGCGCTTGGGGCAGCAAATCCCTCGACGAACACCGGCGGGCGGCGGCGGGGGCATGTCGATGGAAGTCCACATTGCTGGGCTGCGTGCATGGCTCTCAAATGGGCCTCCACAAAAACCTGTAGCATCCTTTGAGTGGGCCTATATTTGGCCCAGAGAGCGCCCATGTGCTCATATTGACTACGTTTGTCATGTCGAATCCTGGCCGAACTATTTAGATCCAACGGTGCAGGAGACCTCGACCCCGGACGGTAAATCAAATTCCGTCCAGAGGGTGGACGGGGGCTGCCCCCTGTAGCTCCACGGCGGCGGCACGGCTTCCCATTTCGCCGCCGCCGCGCGTGCGGCGTCTCCGGATATCGCAATGTCGCGGGAGGTTATGCATGCTGCTCCCGAAGGGCATCGTTTCTTTCTCTCTCGGCGCGCCTTATCGCCGGGGCCTTCTCGATCGGCGTTGTCAGATGGTGCCATGCTTGGTGACCGGCCGCGTCCACGGCCTTCCTGCCGCCACCTCCTCGTCCGGCACCTGCCCGCTGGGCCACGCCATCGCCTGCCGCGCATAACGGCCACCTGGATCCTGGAACGTGTAATGCGTATCCTTTTTATCGGTGAAATCGTGACTGCCCGCGGTGAGCCGGTGACGCCGGTCTGGCGGTCTCGTGACTCTCGTCTCGCTCACGACACGCCTCGTGGTCGGCGGCAGATGGCAGGGGAACATCGCCGGGGCTCATGGTGCCAATCCCTCTCGCGCGCTTAGCGTGCTTAGCTTAGCTGGGTGCCCCGACAACACAGGAGCCGTGGAATGGGGACTACTAGTTTGCATTGGCAAGCTCAGAGGCAACTGCCGGGTTGTCTGATCAGCTGAGAGTTGTGTTTGACGCGGTGGCGAATGACCCCCCCATGGCTGCTGCTGCTGCTGCTGCTGGATAGGGTCACTGAGCTTGTTAGAAAGCCGATAATAGCAGGATTATTGTTGTGCATACAGTTGCAGAGCCAAACAACCGGGCTTCAGTGACTAGAGTAGTTGAAGTGCCAGAAGGCAGGGCAAATGGCATTCAGATTCCACCCCAAATTGTAGTATCTTGTGCGCGCTGATAATTTCGGATTCGGTCGTCTGTCAGTATCTGTGCTACATATGTAACTGAAACTCCAGCAGAACTGCAAATGTACTTCGTCCTCTGAATTTGCATTTGCATTTATTTTAGCGCGACTACCAAACAATCAGCAACCCAAAGTGACCACACTTTCATTCCTGTAACATTTACTTGATACATATATTATTGTGAGTACATGACAAGTAGAGTGCCTGATGTTGCAAAGTAACAAGGCCTAGTGTTTTTTCAATCTCAAGTGAAATGTTCCGACTTGAATGTCTTTATCTCTAGAATTTTTTTAATCTTGAGGAAGAAAGTTATTAGTTGATTGTTGGTCTTTGATCTTTGTAGAGTTCTCTGTTCAATGCCGTCCTTTTCCCACATTGAGGTCCTGTATGGATACACGGCTTTTGCAGTCTCTTTATTATACAAAACCATGGTATTTACAAATATGGCAGTCTTAGAAGCTTTCAGCGTTTGGGTACACTAGATTCTGTGGTTTTGAATCCTTTCAATCACCCGTTCAGTGCTGCCGTCTTAGATACGCTTGGATGCTTCTCTCCTCTCCTGGGAAAACAGAATATATTCGAACGAAACCAGAATCCAACTGGGAAAGCTGATGACGTTGTGAAAGGAAGCCTGCAATATACTTCCGCTAGTGTCCAAGTGTCCAGTGTCTCTGATGGCGTTCTTTGCTGGTGTCTGTCGTTGTTCAAAGAACAATGTGTACTACCGTAGTAGTAAAACCCGTGAATAAAGAAACATGTCGGCACCGCGTCGAGACTAGCTCCATCGGAGAAAAACGCGACATGTGGCAGCTGTCTCCGACGGGGAGTTTTAATTTGCTTAATCCAAAGAGAAGCAAGATGACACGTGGCGAGCTTTTTACCTTGACCAGGCATCGGTGCTGACGGGATGCTGCCAAGGTGGTGTGCGGGAACTAGGAAAGTCTTGCCCGTAGAGGCATGCTGCCGTGTGTCGTGCGGTGGCCGGTGGAGAAGCTGCGCCCGAGTTTTACCCTCCCTAGCCTTCCCCCTTCGTGTGGCCTTCGATCAGTGTCAGTGTGATTGCTCGGATCTGCATGCTGACTGCACATTCGTTAATTTTTTTTCTATGATTCCTTTCGTCATTTTTTGTCGTTAGTCGCTCGATACAGCTAGCTCTAGCTGGCTGCCATTTTGGGCTAAAAGTAGCACACCCGAACGTGCGACACATGACCCGCTCCCCTCCTTTCTTGCTTCTTCAGGAGAAGGTTGGGGCAACTTTACAGTGGTATACTGTTAAAATATGCCGCCGTGCCATATACGGCGGGTGCTTAATTATTATATGGATAATAGGAAGACGTGGCTAAGTTTATTACATGCTAGGTGTAGTATCTCGGTTCTTAAGTACTCCCTCTCACTCTGTCCTAATTATTAATCGCTTTAGCTTTTATAGATTTATAATTTTTATTATGCATTTACATATATATTATGTCTAAATGCATAGCAAAGCCTATGAATCTAGAAAAGTTAAAATAATTAATAATTTGGGACGGAGAAAGTATATGAGATTCATAACAAAATAATTAGTTTTAACTACTTAGCTTATCTTAAATGTCATATATCTATGAACAGAAGGTTGAATCATTTATTTGAACACCCGTTTATATTGAAGGGAAGAGTTCCTTTTACAACTTAGTGCTACATATCATACTGAGTTAGTTAGATTGCACCACAAGCAATAATCTATAATGGATTGAGCTACCTGGAATGCATGTACCTATCTATAGTTTTTGTTTCTTGTGTTCCATGCTTGTCTAATCTTGATTACAAAGGGATGATGATTCTTCGATCATCAGTGACTGTTGTACCATGGTCCATGGCATGCGGACGAGACGTATACGCGTGAGATATATATATGTAAACCAAAAGCTAAGCCACATCCTGGTTAGCTACTGCACATACGGTCACAGGTTTTACCTACTGCATGAGCATGATCAGGGTTTCGGCTACACACACGCTTCCAGGCGAGACCGTGCACGTCAGCGTCAAAGTCCCTGTAGGCGGCTGCCACCTCCTCCGCGACCAAACGAGCACAGCAACCATTATATATACAAACCAGGTTAAGGTAAGCATCGCACCGCCCATTTGCTTGCTGATTTGCGGCAATTCGGCCCCGCCAATGCCTGTCCTCCTGTTCCACGTCGTCCTCCTCCTCGCCGCCGTCTCCCTGGCCGCTTGCAGCGGCGAGCTAGGGCACCGTCGGCCACACGCCCACACGCACCAGAACGACCCCAGCATGTGCCACAAGTCCCTCCCGTGCGGCGGGCACATCGACGTCCGCTACCCTTTCTTCCTCGCCAACGCAACCTTGGCCACCGTCGACGGCGGCGACGGGCACCCGGCGCGCTCCTACTGCGGGTACCCCGGCATGGCCATCACCTGCGACGGCGGCTGCGCGATCCTGAGGCTCAATGGCCACGACTACAGCATCCTGGACATCAGCTACGAGAACCACGCCGTCATGCTCGTGGACAGGGACCTGCTCAACAGCGGCGAGTGCCCGAGGGTGACCCACAACGTCACCGTCCCGGCGCCGTCGAGCCTCTCGGCCACCGCCAACAACGAGGACCTCTCCTTCTTCTACGACTGCGTCTTCACGGCGGACACCGCCCCCGCGCCGCCGGACATCCCGCCGATCAACTGCAGCAGCTTCCCGGGAGGGCGCGGGGCGTCTTTCGTGGCGCGGCGGTCTGACATGGAACGGCCGCGGCAAGATGCTGAGTGGCCGCGGGCGTGCAGGATGGCGGTCGTCGTGCCGGTGCTGAAGGACTGGTTACCGAGCGCCGAGTACCATCCGCAACTGAACAGCGACGGGTACGGGCAGATACTGAATCGAGGGTTCCAGCTGAGCTGGGAGCCGAGCGCGGGGCCGTGCTACGTGTGCGAGCAGACCAAGGGGAAGTGCAGCTACAACCGCAGGGGCGAGTTCGTCGGCTGCTTGTGCTCCGACGGCAGCGTGCGCACCTCGGATTGCGGTAAGCCCGGACTCTGGAACACGCTTATTTTTCTTAGGGTCTTAGGACAAGTTTTGAATCTAGCACACTGAAGCTGGTCTATGTAGTTTTCATCAGAAATTTGCAAGTCACATTTAGAATATATTTTTTTCTACAAACCTAGTTTTCGTACTAACATTTTTCATTACTACAGAACAATCAATCTGTACCGGCATTCTTGCAGGCACAAGAGAAACGACAGGGATACACTATCTCTGCTGGTTCTATTACCCAGACAACCTCACATATTGCCTCGTAAAACAAACCATCAAGAATAGTAATCTAGGGTATCCGGTTGGATCCACCTTTCTCCTAAAATCCAAAGTCCATTCCAACCGATCCTGCCTCTATCTCTCCATTTTCTTCCTCCATACTTCCTCTCTTCCCATGATCCCATCCCCACCACTCATCGCCACCCACCGCCGCCTCCTCATACACATGACATGCCTTGCTATGATGGCCCCTAGCTATAGGGTGGCCCCTAGCCATTAGAGCTGCGGCTGCTCCAATGGCATGACACTGTTGGTGCTACAATGACAGTCACTTAGCTGGGCTCATGTGATCTTGCAGGTTCACCTAGTAGCTGCCCGGCCGTATTATACGGTCTCTCAAGTGACATTACAACTACAATCGGTCTCTCAAGTGACATTACAACTACAATCAGACGGTACTATAGCGAAAAGAACATGTTATTCTAAAGGAACGTGCATTTTATGACCTGGTGCATTTGTGATGCTTTTGTTAGCATGTGTTCAACCTTGTTAGTATTTATGATCACAAACTTAATATTAGCTGGACTTTGTTATGAACTTATGACCAAGTTAGTTAGTATTTATTCTAGAGGTTCAACCTAGCTATGTTTTAATTTGGATTGATGAATGCTATGAGTCATGTTTTAATTGCTTCGTTGAAATATTGGTTAGGCTTATGTAAATTTTGATGTTGAGGTAGGAGTATGATTATAACTAAGTTTTAAACTGCCTTGTTGAAATATTCATAATGGCCAATTGGAAAATGATGAAATGGGTTCATCAAAGATGAATGTATTACTTTTATTGTTCTCGCATGTTCTAAATGGACGGTCACTATGATATGCATTTATCTTCAAAATTATTACATATGCATTTTTTTTCCATTCGTTCAATGTCATATCTATCGATGCCTAAACTATGATGCCTTTGGTTATCATCCATTTTTTTATGGCTGATTGATGATATTAGTCCTCAGGACATAACATGCATTCAAAATGGTTTCTCAATAGTTCTAAATGAATGCATTATATGTGTTTGGACTTTCTTCCATTTATTTTAAATAAGTATTAGTTGCATCTAGAAGCTGCAATGTGTACTATTTTGATTTGTAAAAAGTACTCAAAATCGATCCCTTTTCCATTGGAATGAGTATCCTTACCGGTTCACGGTTATGCACGTCTTTCTGGTTCGTCGTTATAGTTCACTAAGTGAACTTGAATGGATATTGATTATCCTAGCTAACTGCTCTGTGTATCCATATCAGTTATGAAAATTGGTAGGGATGGGAGTTATAGGAACACTTAAGGATAAAATGTTAGGAGTTGTTGTGTGGTGTCTAGTTGTTCCAACATTTCTTCAGGAACTTAACAAGATATGCTACGTGTTGTTGCAGGACACAGAAGCTCAAAGAAGCAATACATAGCATGTAAGGAAAAACTCTCAGATGACAACCATATGACTTTCTCTATTCATGTCTCTTATATCATTGCGATAATTTCAAATAAAAGTGCATAGGTTCATATATATATATAGAAGTTTGTTTTCTCTAGCTTACACTAATTTTGTAGCTGCTGAGAAAAAGGCCATATTGCAATCGAGTATATTATCTCTTATTTTCCATTGATATTTTCTTTTTGGCCTCATCTTCTCCTCCCGCTCTTCATGTTCCTTATGCTGCCATCCAATGCACCATCATCCCGTTAATTGCCACATCATGCCTCTAATGGGTTTATTCAACCCCACTCCCGCCATCATTCCTCATTCAAACCTGTCATCTCCATCCATGGCCTACCGACAGGGCCAGCTCTACGATTTCGAGGGCCCCCGAGTGAACTATAAATTATGGGCCCTTTAGATTAAATATTTTTATTTATAATATAATAAAAGAGCAATATTTTAAATAGCAGGCTATAGTGGTGCTATAGCGGTTCCGCGGAGCTGCCGATATGCTCACTGCAGTAGAAAAGCGCGCTACAGCGGGCAATAGCGGGCCATATATAGTAGTGCTAATGACACATATTTAATTTTGAACAAAAATATCGATAATACAAACTAAAATTAGTTTAAATTACAGTTTAAAATTGAAGATCTAACATGCTAAATAAACGATTAATGAAACAATAACTAGCTGAATTCAAAATGAAGGTGCGATGGATACGGTGGGCATATGCTCGCTCCAAGTAGGGCACCTGCACGCAACAAATGTCCAATGGCCGGTGGCCTTTTCTCTAATGTGCCGATTTAGTTTGAGCTGTTCGGGTTCCATCGACGATGACGTCTACGAGTTTACAACACCGCGATCTCCAAAGAAAGAAGATACGTCGCCTCCGTTTCTCCGCTGCCGCGGTCGGCTCCGAAGAAAGTAAAATATGGGACGATTGGAGTTCTGGAAGGCATGCTTCATATATGGGCTGTTGTGCCCCCTTGTTCTTTAGGCCCCCGGCGGTCGCCTCTGCTGCAAGAGCCGGCCCTGCCTACAGACTCTAACCATTGAATCATTCTTGCATTTCTATATATATCCTTTTAATTTTTTTCCTTTTCTATATTGATAAGAATTTACAGTTTAAACTTGTGTCACATCCTTATGGCATTTCTACATACTATTAATTGTTACTGCAGATATGGTGTCGGCTATCTCAGGTGCAATTTTACTGTCACTTCTCCTTTGTATATGTGCCGTGTACTCCAAACGGACTCCAACCATTGAATCATTCTTGCAAAAGCATGAGGCTCTGTACCCAAAGAGAGATACTTATTCAGAAGTGAAGACATTGACCGAGTCCTTCGGCCACCAGCTAGGGAAAGGGGGTTTTGGTACTGTTTACAGGGGCAGCCTGCCAAATGGGCGTCATGTAGCAGTGAAGCTTCTCAACAACTCCAAAGATGATGGCCAGGAATTCATGAACGAGGTAGCAAGCATTATGAGAACTTCCCATGTTAATGTTGTGACTTTGCTGGGTTATTGTCTCCAAGGACCAAAAAGAGCTCTTATCTACGAGTACATGCCAAATGGTTCACTTGACAGATTTGTGTTTGGACGAAACTCTGAAGGGGAGAACTCACTAAGTTGGGAGAAATTGTTTGATATTGCAGTTGGCATTGCCCATGGACTTGAGTATCTTCACCGGTGGTGCGGTACTCACATCGTGCATTTTGATATTAAACCCCACAATATCCTATTGGACCAAGATTTCTGCCCAAAAATATCTGATTTTGGATTGGCAAAATTGTGCATGTCAAAAGAGAGCATTATCTCTATTAATGGTGCAAGGGGAACCATCGGCTACATTGCCCCTGAGGTCTTCTCACCACAATTTGGACAAATAAGTAGCAAGTCTGATGTCTATAGTTACGGGATGATGATCCTTGAGATGGTCGGAGCAAGGGAGAACATCAATAAAAATTCAGAGACTAGCAGCAAATATTTTCCTCAATGGGTCTACGAGAATATGGAGGAATACTGCCTGAATGCTGGTGAGATCAGTGTCGATAATGAGATTGTCAGAAAGCTGATAATAATTGGATTGTGGTGCATACAGTTGCAGCCTAACAACCGCCCATCCATGACTAGAGTAGTTCAAATGTTAGAATTTAGAATGCAGGGCAGATGATTTGCTGATTCCACCACAAACTCTCTTGTGCTGAAAGAGTGAAAGTTTCAGTTTCAGCCTATCAGAATTTCTGTATCTCCAGAAAGATTAAGATTAAACCATTCATTATTCACCAAAACGTGCCTTCTACTCATAGCAACCTCTGTATTTGCATTTGAGTGAGACTAGATAACCATCAGTCACCCAAACTCTAAAAACGGATACACTTTCTTGTACATTTATTCACCTGACCACAAAATGAGCAGAGTCCATCTCGAAAAGAAGGGGAAAAACAAAAGAGCAGAGACTACAGGTGCTGATATCTGAAGACTGAAGCTAGCTGCTAACTAAAGTTCCCTCCCTCTAACTGCGAACAGAGGGATCGTTACTAATAAGAATCTCTGATCCATTTTTTTAACAAATATCTCTTATTTGGATTACGATTAATAATTATGATCCAATATCGCAAAAGTCCGATTTTCAACCTCTAGTTTTTGGATTTTGCATGATTAATAACGTGCTCTAGTATTTTTGCAAAAAAAAAACCTCTAGTTTGGGACCCGACCCCTCTCTCCTTCCTCAGCTCGTGCAAGTTCCTGCACACTATATGGATAGCTGCTGCTGCCCACAAAGAACATGGTGTGTACTGGTACAATTTCCCAAGCGGCTGGTGAGAACAATCAGATGGTTTTACGGTGTTGATCAGATTAAAGGGATGGGAGTGGTGCATGTTTGCTCCGCTCCTGATCGTCTTCATGTGCATTTTGGGTGGTTGTCTTTGAGCTCAGTCAATCTGGTGGTGTAGCACGTTCTGTGGTTGCCAGTTTGCCACTTGCGGCAGTGGTGTGGTGTTGTCGGAATCATGGACTAGATCACCCAAAACCTGAGTGCATGCCTAATGGTTCACTCCAAAGATTTGCTGGACTAAACTTTGACCGGGGGGAAACTCACAGGAAATACTCCTATGTTGGATTTCATTTTTGTGTTGGAAATGTTGGCATTGTTTCATATATATCTTCATCAAGGCCGCAGCACTCATATCTTGCATTTCGGTATTAAACCACACAATATCCCTACTGTACCAACACTTTTGTCCAAAGCAACTCAAAGTGTCATTCTTTTATTCTTGCAGCATTTACTTCATAGAACCTCATACAAATACTGCATATATAAAAAGTGTGCATATATAAACGATACATCAAGTCTGCGGTCTGCACGCAGCAGAACTCACAACGTACCAAGTACCCAAGCACTATTTCGTCTCAATTTATTCTCAGTAAGTATTACGTACGAACTCTAAGCAGATCACTGCTCTTTTATTAGTATAGCGGATAGCACCAGCGAGCCATGGCATCGTCGGTGCACTCGCACGGGAGCGCGCGCGCGACGTCGATCGAGAACGCGAGCTCGATCGGATCGTCGGGCGCTCAGCACCTGGGCAGGGGCACCTTGCAGGTGGCGAAGACCTTCTTGCCGTTGGGGGAGTTGACGTAGCGCTGCATGTTGGGGTTCTTCTTGTACTGGCAGAAGCAGCTCGCCGGGTGCGCCTTGAGCCTCGCGCAGCATGCCGCCGTGGGCGCCGCGTTCCCGATGATGGCCGGCGCGCACGGGGTCAGCTGCGTCGGGGTGCACGTCGTCGTCGCCGCGCACGCGCCCGGCGCCAGGCTCACCAGCACGGCGCTCGACACCGCGAGCGCCACCAGGAAGAGCGCGAGAGACGCCGCCTTGTTGCTGCTGGCTGCCATGATCGGAATCGGATGGATGGATGGAGCTGATCGGTCGACCTCAGATTACAGAAGCGACAGTGAGAGGTTGTGCTGCTGGTGAGCTGTGGCGAATGGAGAGTGTGATCCGTGGTTGTATTTATAGGGGCCTTGCAGTAGGTTAGGTGAAGGGGCAGCGTAGGCAACCGAGTCGTAGAAGTTTTGAGGGAATGCAGGTCGATTAGGTTTGGTACGTGAGCAACGAGAGATCATCACAATCACATCGCGGAGGCATCAAGCATGCACTGGGAGACTCAACGACTGACACACGGTTCCACTACCGGTTGAGTTCGTTCACAGTGCATGTGCAGGGGGCCCGCTCAGTAGCTCCTACGGATTCGACGCGTTGGAATTCAGAGTTTCAGACGGTACGGACCTGGGGTGATGTGTTCATCTTTCTTCCCTTTTTCCGTATGAACAAGATGATCCTTTTTTCTAGAGAGAGCTTAGTAGTGGGTTGGTTAGTAGAACGGACAACGGAGAGAGGGCATCATCATGAGCGTGACGAACTGATGAAGGGACGGCAAAAGCTGGTCCAGCAAAGTCTCAGCGGCGTACACGTAGTAGAAGGTCAAGCACGCGCGCCCGGAGCTCAGGGCAGGGCCATCTTTTTTGGACGGCAAGCAAGGGGCCAAGATGGCATGCCTCCTCGTTGCAGCTGTCCAAGGCTCCAAGCCTCGAAGTCTTAGGGACGATAGAGTGACTGACGTGATCATGGATCAGCATTTCGACATCGCCTATAGCCGTGCATGTATTTCCAATCCTCGATCTTTTGAGTTGAGATTTTTAATTAAAGAAAGTTCGTACCTAGAATTAAGGGCCTGCTCATTTGATCCAAAAATAAACATAAGGACGACCAATTTCACACCTAAACCGTGCGGCGCATTCTTATTTTTTTGAAATATTTCTATTCGAATTTACAGAAATAATACATCATTTTCAGTACTTACAAAATAATACTCTATTGCGCTATTGTAGCGCGAAATGTAAAATTTGACCTACTGTAGAACGAAATATAAAAATGTCACTATGACAGTGTGAACTGTGAAGATATCCTCCATGCATGATACTCAAAAAGTGCAATAGAGTGTTATTTTATAAGTATTTGAAAATACTTATTATTTATTTTAAAAATGAATAAAAAGTATTTTTTTAAAAAAAAACTCTTCATTCTTGGCTCAACCTTCCGTGCAGTTGTTTACTAGTTCAAGTTGAACTAATTCATGGACGCGCAGGTTTTCCGTTAAAATCGCATGGAAACTACCAGTTCCTGATATTCAGTATTGGAAAAATGAAAAATTACAACCATTTGAAAGTTCAGAATTGTCCCTAATGAAGGTAAAACAGAATAATCAGATGTGCAAAAGTGCTCAAAAGACTGCCATTGACTGGTTTAATCAGAATTTATGTACCACAATCCAAATTTCGATTAGAAAAACACAATTATCTTTCTCGTGTATTTATCAATTTGTACACAGATCGTATTTACATAAAAGTACAATTTGATAAGCAGTGATTAGTTGTATGAATCGTTTCACATGAAGAAGGCAAGAACGTACTTAAGGTGAATACTAGGAGAAAAAATTATAAATGTTAGTCAATGGTGAATAAGTTCACTTAGAGTATCTCCAACAGTCTTCCTTCCTCCAATTAATTGTCAGTATTGGGAAAAGATATGCTCAAGCAGTTTTTTAAGAGCATCTCCAGCAGTTCCCCAATAAACATCTCTCCAGCAGTTAATAAGATAGTATTGGGATGTCCTATACCACTTTCATAGATTATTGGGGAGATGCTTTTACAGTTCCTCAATAACTCATCCCAATACAGCTAACATATTTGGGAGAACCAAAATTCTCTCTTTATTTGAGGGCAGTTGGAGTGAAATATTAGGATAACCCAATAATTATTGGAGAAAGTGAGAGGTTTTGGGAACTGATGGAGTATATTTTCTTTCCAATATTATCAGTTTATTGGGGAGGAGACCACTGGAGATGCTCTTAGCTCTTCCTTTCCTTAATAATTATTAGTTTGTCCCAATATTTAACACCGAACTTATAAGCCGGAGATGCTCTTACGTCTTGCACCACTGAGCAAATGGTAGTGATAAACAGTATTGTATTGGCATGCCTTGGACATCATCTAGTGACAAGCAGTATTGTATTGGCACTAGTTCCATTCCACCACCAACATTTGTTTGCTCACTGCTGTTGCAAATTCTACCTCACACTTTTAGGGTGTTGGCGCTAGTTTTGCCACCATCATTTGCTGCTGTTAATGAGAAAAGCCACGAGCCCACGAACACACATATAGCGTACGTAATTATTACATCCTTTATTCATCATACACGCGAGCCCGAGGAGCTCCGTAGATACAGGAAGCGGAAGACCAGCAGCACCACGGAGATCAACACGCATACACGGGAACAAGCTAGCGCATAGAGCGAGGCCGGCCGGCCGTACGCGCGCGGTGCTGACGCGAATCGAAGGATTTAATTAGCAGGAGGGCACGGGTACCCTGCACGCGGCCATGGCCTTCTTGCCGTTGGGCGAGTTGACGTAGCGCTGCAGGTTGGGGTCGCGCGCATACGTGCACAGGCACGGCTGCTGCTCCTTCATCCTGCTGCAGCACGCCGCGGTGGGCGGCGCGTTCCCGATGATGGCGCCCGCGCACGGGGTCAGCTGCGTCGCGTCGCACGTCGCCGCGTCGGCGACCCTCGGCGCCGCCGCGCACAGCAGCAGGACCACCGCGCAGGCGGCGAGCAGCAGATGATGCGCCGGCTTCATAATGGCTAGCTCTCGGAAGTTGGAGCGAGGTCTGGTATGTAGTGTAGTAGGATTCGGAGAGAGACCGGCGCCATTTATAGGCGGGCTGGCTTCAGGAGAGTGGCAGCAACAACGAGGACCTCGCGTCGCGGCCACGTCGAGGTGGAAGCTGCGATCATGTACAAGGCCGGCCCAGACATGCACGATCGCGTTGCGAGTGCAGTACAAGTGTGCAGCGCAGATTGACTCGATCGCGTTGTGAGGAGCACATCAGAAACGAGCGCACGGTGTGTGCGCCACTAGGGAGAGGGAGGACAAAATGCTCTGCACAATGATTGCACATTTGCGCAACTACTCAGACGGAAAAGAGGAATGATTCTTGGTGCAGGGAACACTGCGCTGAAAGCAGCTCAACCGAGCGCATAACGAAACGGCACGCACTGCGTGAGTGTCGATCACGGACTAGCGAAAAGCATGTTTGGTGGACCGCCGGCCATGATAAGGTTTGTTGAATTGCGCTGTTCCATTCTGTTGATCAGATCAGGTTAGTTGGGATGGTTAAAGTATGAGCAAAATCTGTTTTACTTTGGTAAGTAGTTAGTTAATTTGGTTGCTTTGGGAACCAGAGAGAACGCAAGACATCGGGTGGTAAAAGTAGTGAAAGATAAAAGGTGATGGCACTGCATGCCTAGCTGAATATCTTATTCTGAACATATATATTGGGTAGATTCAGGAGCATTTTTCTCCCTTCTTTCCCTGGATTAATAAAAACTGCCGCTATAACTAACTCCCTTAACCCAACATCGTGCTAGGCTGCTGCTGGCTGCTAGCCTGCCACACAAGTAAAGAGAAACTGGTTTCACCTGTACAACAGCAAATCGCCTGTACTGCAAGTTTCTGGTGAAAACTACACTCAGCGCAGGCCCAAAAAAGCAACTCCCCAACATGCTAATGGCCATTATTATATTGTATTCTTCCTCACAAACAAATAGGCATTCCAAAACACATATGAAAAATCAAGGGGGTTTAGCTGATGCTAGTGCCCATTCCATTAAGCCAACCTTTCTGTAGTGGCAATGGCACTTGCCTCTCCGCCATCTCGCATCACTGTGACAGCTTGACAGGCCTTCAGTTCCCGAAACATCTGTTCCTAAATTAACGTTAGAGTTCAGATAAAGATTATACAATCTGGAATCTAGACCAAAAAGTCCCTAACCCATGCGAAGGTGCCCCCCCCCCCCCACCCCCCTCTCAATTAAAGCAGTTTGTTCTTTGACAAAGACGATGCACAAGCACAACAATCAACAAGTCCCCGATGCCACGATACCGGCAGTGATTTTTTTTTTCCTGCGACCGCTATGTGGCTTCAAGTCTGTAAGAAGGAATCCCTGAGCAGTTACAAAACCTCCGGCTGAAGCAAACCTTGCCTCATATTCGTTCACTCCCCTGTACCCCCCGGCACAAAGCTATCCTAGCCTTCTCATGCCAAGCTTCTTTATCCTCTCATAATACCTGACAGCCTATAAGGACAACTGGAGGAGAGCTGTCGTGACCAGACGAATTGCTACCAAACGCCACAAGAATTTCTCAGAACTCTGAAGCCATGCCTCCTCACGTTGAGAGCAGTTCTTCTGACGATGATGGACCGGCAACAAGGCTATTTCATAGACGCAGATCAGTTCATAAGCTACTCGGTCGACGGAAAGGTGCAATGCTACTGGTTAGTATTTTCTGAAAAGTTGTCATGTATCAGCAACATTCCAGGTGCTGGTGTCTGAATCGGCTCCAGAGTGATCACTGAATTAGTTTGGATTTGCAGTTGCGGACATCCTGCTATGCAACAACAACATAGCCTTTTATCCCAAGCAAGTTGGGGTAGGCTAGAGATGAAATCCATAAAAAAAAGTTAGGGTAGGCTAGAGATGAAACCCATAAAAAAACAAAGATCAGGTACGTGGATGGCGAGTCGCCAAGCGCTCCTATCCAAAGCTACCTCTTTGAAGATATTCCACTCCTTAAGGTCTCTCTTCACCGACTCGTCCCAAGTCAGTTTAGGTCTACCTCTACCTCCCTTTACATTTTCGGCCTGCTTTAGAACCCCACTACGCACCGGCGCCTCAGGGGATCTCCGTTGGACATGTCCAAACCATCTCAATCGATGTTGGGTAAGTTTCTCCTCAATTGGTGCCACCCCGACTCTATCCCGAATAACTTCGTTCCGGACTCTATCCCTTCGTGTGTGCCCGCAAAATCACCGCAACATCTGCATCTCTACTACACTCAGTTGTTGGACATGTCGTCTTTTTGTAGGCCAACATTCAACACCGTATAACATCGTCAGATGAATCGTTGTTCTATAGAACTTACCTTTTAACTTTTATGGCACCCTTCTGTCACATAGGACGCTAGAAGCTTGACGCCACTTCAACCAGGCAGCTGAGATTCTATATCTAACATCTTCATCAATGTCGCCATCCTTTTGAAGTATCGATCCTAAATACCGAAAAGTATCCTTCTGGGCCACCACTTGCCCATCATGGCTAACATCTCCATCCTCATGCCTAGTCGTGCTGAAATTGCACATCATGTACTCGGTCTTGGTCCTACTGAGTCTGAACCCTTTCGACTCTAACGTGCGTCTCCACAGCTCTAACTTCCTATTAACCCCTTTTCTACTCTCGTCCACTAGCACCACATCATCAGCAAAGAGCATACACCAAGGGATATCATCTTGTATGTCCCTTGTGACCTCATCCATCACCAAGGCAAATAAATAAGGACTCAATGCTGATCCCTGATGTAGGTCTATGTTAATAGGAAAGTCAGTGGTGTCACCATCACATGTCCGGACAAACGTCATGGCATTCTTATACATATCCTTGACGAGGGTAATGTACTTAGTTGGGACTTTGTGTTTCTCCAAGGCCCACCACATGACATTTCTCGGTATTTTATCATACGCCTTCTCAAGGTCAATAAAGACCATATGCAAGTCCTTCTTCTGCTCTCTATATCTCTCCATCAATTGTCGGATTAAGAAAATCGCCTCCATGGTCGACCTTCCAGGCATGAACCCAAACTGATTTTGGATCACACTTGTCACTCTTCTTAGACGGTGCTCGATAACCCTCTCCTAAAGCTTCATCGTATGGCTCATCAGCTTAATTCCACGGTAGTTAGTACAACTTTGAACATCTCCTTTGTTCTTGAAGATTGGTACTAATATACTTCTCCTCCATTCTACAGGCATCCTGCTGGACTGAAAAATAAGGTTAAAAAGCTTAGTTAACCATACTATCGCTTTGGCACCAAGGCATCTCCACACCTCAATGGGGATACCATCAGCGCCCATCGCTTTACCCCCCTTCATCCTCTTCAACGCCTCCCCGATCTCAGCCTCCTGAATTCTCCTCACAAAGCATCTATTGGTGTCATCAAAAGAGTCATCTAACTCAAGGGTAGGGCCCTCATTCTCCCCATTAAACAACTTATCAAAATACTCTCGCCATCTGTCCTTGATCTCCTCATCCTTCACTAGAAGTCGATCTGTCCCATCCTTGATGCATTTGATTTGGTTGATATCTCTTGTCTTCCGCTTGCGGATCCTAGCCATCCTATAGATGTCCTTCTCCCCTTCCTTCGTGGCTAGCCGCTGATACAAGTCATCATACGCTTTACTATTTGCTACGCTCACAGCTCGCTTTGCAACCCTCTTCGCTAAATTTTAGCTCTCGATGTTGGCTGCACTCTTATCAAGGCGGAGGCGCTTGAAACACTCCTTCTTCTCCTTAATAGCCCTTTGCACCTCATCATTCCACCACCAGGTGTCTTTTCCTTCCCGTTTGCCTCCCCTACTCACGCCAAACACCTCTGAGGCCACCTTCCGAACACATGTTGCCATCTTTAGCCACATGTCTTCTGCATCTTCTCCTTCCTCCCAGGGCCCCTCACCTAGCATTCTCTCCTTGAACGTTTGCGCTGCTTCCCCTCTAAGCTTCCACCACTTCGTTCTCGCAATCTTGGCGTGTTTATCTCGATGGACACGTACCCGAAAACGAAAGTCCGCCACCACAAGCTTGTGTTGAGGGACAATACACTCCCCGGGTATTACCTTACAATCTAAGCAATTCCGTCTATCCTCCCTCCTAGTAAGGATAAAGTCGATCTGGCTTGAGTGTTGTCCACTATGAAAGGTCACAAGATGGGATTCTCTCTTCCTAAAAAGGGTATTCGTTATCAACAAGTCGTAGGCCAACGCGAAGTTCAAAATATCCTCCCCCTCTTGACTCTTGCGACCATACCCAAAGCCCCCGTGCACTCGCTCGAACCCTACATTAGTCGCACCGACATGGCCGTTGAGATCTCCTCCTATGAAGAGTTTCTCACTGCTAGGAACGGTACTAGCCATGCTATCTATGTCTTCCCAGAACTGCCTCTTGGTGCTCTCACTAAGACCTACCTGAGGGGCATAGGCACTGATCACATTCAGGGCTGAGTCTCCAACTACCATCCGGACCAGGATAATTCGGTCGCCTCGCCTCCTAACCTCTACAACTCCATCCTTAAGGCTCCTATCGATCAAGATACCTACATCATTCCTACTCGGTGTTGCCCCCGTGTACCAAAGCTTGAAGCCAGTATCCTTAACCCCTTTCGCCTTTTGACCCTTCCATTTAGTCCCCTGAAAGCATAGAATATTTACACGCCTCCTAATTGTTGCATCAACTAGCTCCCGCAACTTACCTATTAGGGATCCTACGTTCCAGCTACCTATGCGAATCCTAGTTGGCTCGGCTAACTTCCTTACCCTTCGCACCCGTCGAGGGAAGTGCGAAGACTCTTGCTCATTTTCCACTACACCCGGACGCAGATGTAGCGCACCACTCAGGCTGTGACGACCCGACCCTTGCTCACTTTTCATCGTACCCAGGTCACGATACGACGCGTCCTTGGGGGATGGCGACCCGGCCCTTGCCCATTTAACACCACACCCGGATTCTGATGTAGCGCGTCGCTAAGAGGGTTACGCCCCAACGAGTTTCTTATGGGTTTCATATCCATTAGAGTGGCTGTTTTTTTATGTTGATTCGTCAAACCTAACACAACCCTCCTCCTTTATCCGGGTTTGGGACCGGCTATGTTGAGAACTAACACAAGGCGGAGTTGCGGACATCCTGCTATGGAGGAACAAAAACCTATCAGCAGGGATCCTCGCAGGGGCAACACTGGTCTGGTTCCTGTTCGACGTGGTTGAGTACAACGTAGTAACGCTCCTTTGTCACATTGCACTCCTTGGAATGCTTCTGCTCTTCATCTGGTCGAACGCCGCGCCTCACTTTGACAGGTTGCACTGCTATGCTGTCTAAGATTTTTGTAGCTATATCTCACCGGACAAGGGATAACGCGAAAACAATGTCAGCTAAAGTCTCGTGTTTTGCAGGCGGCCTCCACAGATTCGAGAGGCCATTGTTTCTGAAAAAGCGTTCAGAGAAATTGCACAGACCACTCAGTACAAACTGGCTCACTTTGTATCAATCCTGTATGACATTGCATACGGGAAGGATCTCAAGAAGTTTCTCATGGTATATACGATCTGCGTTTTCTGATCTGTGCACTTTGCTTAATAGTATTAGCATGGCCTATGACAATCACGTTGCTGCTATGCATCAAAATATGCAGAAGTTCTGAAGACTCGAACAGAGAAATTTAAATTGATGCCACGTGTTCTTTAATGGCATAAAGCAATCTCAAATTTCCATCTGATTAGAGAATATTCGTTAAGCATGTAATGTTCACAAAATAATCTCTATGCCTTTATTTTTCTGTTAACATTCATCTTAGTGAACTCAAATGTTTTTTCTTTATTCTTATAAGGTGATTGGATCTTTGTGGGTACTGGCAGTAGTTGGAGATACTTGCAGCTTCACCACACTGTTATATGTTGGTAAGTATTATTGAAAGAGGATGCTTGAAGAGATGCATCAGCAAGTGCACAGCACAAAGCATGCAAAAAGAACGATTTATTCATATGTACTCATATTCTGACAATTTATCATGCTTTCTTGACTAGGATTTTTGTGTGCTCTGACTTCACCACCATTATATGAAAGATACGAAACAGAAGTGGACCATCTTGTTGCCAAAGGGGGTGAAGACCTCAAGAAATTCTACGAGAAGGTTGACTCCAATGTCCTCAACAAGATACCAAGAGGCCCTGTCAAGACAAAAGTTCGCTAAGATGTTCTTCGAATTTCCCTAAGTCGTCAGGACACACAAATAGTCCCATACTCCCATATATGTAAAATAGTAACCAGTTACTGGATTTAACTTCAAAACAAATATATGGTACGAAATTGTGCATGTTAGACTACTACTGATGTGAACCACTGCACCATATACTTTACCTTGTCGGAATATGATGGTTGGATGAATGTTCGTAAAGAAAACATTTGTTAGATGTACTTACTAGATTAGAAAGTTTTTTTTTGTAAAAATGCCACAGCAAAGTACTGCTCCATGTTGTTTTGTGAGGCACATGCCTCATGGTACTGTGTTAGTGGCTACTTTGGGCGAAAAAGAAACTGATCCCCATGAAGGCAAAGGGGCGTTGCGTAGGACACGTGAGCCAAAAGAAAAGCCCACTGATATCTTAGGAAAGAACTCCATATGGAGCCCACAGCAATGATCTGATCGCTTCAGCGATACAAGTTGGGAAATGCAGTTTGGACCAAGCCTGGGACAAGATAATGTCCTCTCCCATTTACCAGCTGCTATAGGACAAGTTGCAGGGATATCAGCTGCTGGACCCCTTATCATACGGCCATTAACCTTATCAAGTCTTGCTCCCAAGCAAACCAAGCTACCGAAAAGCCTCATTGCATCTTCAGTTAAAATGCACACACCATAACCTGCAATCATCTTGTTTCCTGCCATAACATTCCTGACATTCGGCAGCGAAGCACACGTGCCACCGCTGCTGCTCCATGGCCGTGGCCGCCTCAAAGTTCTTTGTTTCCAATTCCATTGATCCGGCAGCTGTTCATCAGCGACCTCTTTTTTGGGGTTGGGTTGGGGGGGGGGGGGGGGGGGGGTTGTAAAACGCCCAAACGGGCTACAAACTTTCATTCAAATGTGGAAAACAGTACAAATATCAGCCTAGGATGGCCAGTTACAAAGTTTTTCTTTCAGAGGGCAAACCCCACAACGAGTGAAATTAGAACAATTGAAATTGAGGTTATCCGATCTTACAGAAGTTACATTTCGTGCTAATCTATCAGCTATAAATTTTTCTTCCCTTGGAATGTAGAAGAACTCTCGCATATCCTTAATACTGTACCTAATTCTCCAGTCCGGACTCCGGAGTAACTTCCTGTTGTTCTTTCATACAGGCGATGAGTTCAGAATTATCTGCAAGGAAATAAAAATCACACTCATGGACCTTCAAAGAAATAATAACATGAAGGCCAAGGAAAAGGCTCAAGGCCTCAGCATGAAGGGGAGAATTAGCTTGTGAAGTTTTTGTTTGGATGTGTAAAGTCCATGAGGATTGGTCTCCATGATATGATATATGAATCAGTTTTAATCGCTAGAGGAGAAGCAAACCAAACAGTCCTTGCAAAGTTACAGTGAAAAAACAGATGCTCATCATTTTCAACCATATTGCAATGTGCACAATTAGATTTTGTATTTTTAATTCTTCTGTGCACACGTTGAGCATTTGGAATATTTTTTGTGAGGAGTCTCCAAATAAACACTTGAACTCGAGGAAGGTTTTGTTTATTTCTCCAAATTAAACTAAATGACAGCTGTTGTATGATTAGATCGGTTAAGTTCGCTTACAGTTGATTCAATAGTTTCTTGTTGAAGGAGTCTGTATGCACTTTGCGCATATTATGATATCTTGACCTCCAGTTTGGCATAAAGGGATCTGCAGAACATGATTTACAAAATATGGACTGAAAATAGAAGAAAGCAAAGTGAAATTCCATCTTTTTGGATTTGTCAACCGCAAATCTGCAACATCTACAGGAAGGTTGGAGTTCAATAGGCTCATCTTTGATGTGTTCGTGTATGCTAATCCATTCAGGACACCATGGCTGATTCCAAATAGAAACATTACCATAAAAAAGCTGCCATTGTATCGCTTTAGATAAAATGTGTCTTCCAAAGTTCAAACTACTGGCCAAGCATGGCCGGAGTGGCATTGCCTCGATGACACCTTTTTTCTCAACTAGGAACTAGCCCAAGATGGCTGCATGCTGAGATAAGCTCCTGTAAGTATGGTAATGGCATCCAGCCAATGAATAGGCATCAGCGAAATGCTTGATGTGCACCTGCAGTCCTGCACTGTCTGATCAATACAAGCGTTTGCGCAAGGCGTTCAGCCGGGATAACTCATCAGGCTTCTCTACGCAGTCATCTCTGAACACTACCAGTGTTTTAGAAACGCAGGGATGATGATTCCCCATGACACCAAATCCATCAATGACTTTTCAGTGAGCTCTAACTAAGCCAAGGGCTTCCTCTGCTTTGATAATTTGTTTGGTCAAGTGAACACAAACTGGGATGAAGCAGATCCAAGTTTCAGAAGTTTTGCATGGATTTACTAGTTGTTCCTCACTTCCTTTCGCCATGAGCTTGTTGGACAGCAGATACAAAGTTACAGCAGCTGGATACAGATGAACTCATCAAGTCTTGCTCCGAAGCAAACAAATCTACGGCCTACGGAAGAGCCTCATTGCATCTTCAGTTAGAAATCTTAAAATGCACAGGCCATAACCTGCAATCATCTCCGTTTCCTGCCAACATTCCTGACACCGGGATTACAGAAAAAGCCGTAGGCACAGTTGAGCAGATCACATCTAGACACTTGACGGCACGCCAATAAGCACGTTTTTGCTACAAGAACATTGTCAAGATAACCATGGCAGTAGGCAAGTTCAAAGATCTGAAGACCAAGAAAGGCGTTCTCTTTATCATGACAGAGAACGTAATTTGTTTAGGCTTACAACAGCATCGTAACATGTCCACACATCCTCATCCTATGCAAGACCGGATATCAGTATATCACGGTCCAGTAGACGAGGCTACTGTGCGGCATTTCGTCAAACAGGTCGATGCTGACCAGAACCCATCCTAGGAGGAGAAAGTTACACACAATGATACAGATGTAATAAAGAGCGAATAGCGTATCGGTGTTTGGATAGCGGACCTCTACTGCGGGTGCTAAATTCCAGCGGTGAAAATTAAACATAACTCACAAATTTAGAGTCATATGAGTCCATTACTTACTGTGTTTCGTAGCACAAAGAGACACTAAATAGCACAAAATTAAGAACATAATCGGCACATCAAGAACATCACTCATGAGTCCAAATTATATGTCATTTTAACTCTAGATACATAATTTTTATTATGTATTTAGATATAGCGCACATAATAAACATACATGTACTAAAAAGCTAAAACGATTTATTTAGAGGGATTTTTTTAAAAAAACACATTTAGGAGCTTTTAGCTCAAGAAAACTATTACCTTTCAAAGAAGAAAAGAAAAACTAGAATAAAATTATTAAATCATGGATCGCCAGCCAATCTTTTCGCGAGAAGGGCATTCCTCTCAAGCCTCTACTCTCCGGTCCCTAGTCGCCCCACCCGGCCATCTCCGCCCTTCCGACACCATCCCCGACTCCTTCCTGTCTGCGACCGTCTCCAACCCGCACACCCGCCACAGATCGGCCGCCTCCTCCACCCTCCGTCCCGCCTCGGGTCGCTTGCTTTGCCGTGGGCTGACCACATCGTGCCTGGGGCAGTCGCGGCGGCGGTCTGGATTCGGCGTCCTTTCTGAAGAACAACGGTACGCAGGTGGGGAAGCACGGTCGGTGCTGAGGAAGCCTCCCGAGTCCGGATCGACGGAATCTTTAATTTAAGGATATGTCTCTATGTTAATCGACTGAGATGTAGCTATCTGTTAATCGATGTGTCTCCAGTTCGACGGCACGGCCTGCTGCACATTTCTATGTGCTTGTTACTGTACCTTATCGGGTCCGCTTTTACTGTAGCGCACCGGTTAATGATTTAGACACAGCCAAAACAGGCATGCTGGTGGTCTGTACACTCATTAGCGGTTGGGACCTGACATTGGGTCCTGTAACTGCCTGTTCTGTTTAGTTTTCTCAACTAGAATAGAAAAAGGTAACAAATAAATAAAAAAATACTTGTAAAATTTTTGGCTGATAATAAAGTTACATTTACCCAGACATTTACAGGTACATTTTTTAGACCGATATTACAAACAAAAAGCCATAGATCTGAAGAAAAAAAATACACATTTATAGGTACAATTTCTGGGCTGATAACAAGAAAAAAACACATGAAAAAACACAAATTTACAGTGCAATTTTTTGGTGGATAACAAGAAAAAAAACACATCTTAGAAAACAGAGGTTTAGAGGTATATTTTTTGGCTGATAACAAGAAAAAACACATCTGAATAACGCAAACCTGAAAAATTTAACACCTGGAAATTTTGGCCTGAAAAACAAGACAAGTCCATGTTAAGAATTATAGATCTTGTAATCTAAAATTTAATAACTTAACTACTTAAAATAATATATACATATCAACTAAGCCTAGACATGCATAGTCATCACAAGACAGGTCCATATTTATCTTAAAAAACAACACAATAAAATAAGGTTAAACAAAGGATGTGTTAAGAACACCTATGTATAAATATTTTCTTCCAACAGAATGCAAGAAAAGACATTAGTTGCTAGAAGTAGAAGGTTTGAATCTTAATTTCCCAAGGGTAATAATAATATATGTTGCCAGAACAGTTGTAACAAACATAAAAGGCGTTAGGATCATGTGAAATTAGTAAATTGAGGAAAGACAGAATATAAAAGTAAAAAAAATAGGCATTCATGAGGAATGCACAAAGGTAAAGACAACGATAAACGAAATGAAATCCCAGCCACTAAATTGGCTACCCGTATGAAATGAACTGGTCATTCTAACATGAACAAAGTGGGGGAAAAGCAATTCCTGAAAGTAGCCCCATGGACAACAGGTATAACATACCTAATCAAAACAGCTAAGTGGACCATGGAAAATGATTTAACAATAAATCATTTAAGCCAAAGGTCAAGGAAATTACATAATATTGTTTTCTAAATGGGCCACACAACCATCAATCAACAACCCTGTGATCTGATAGATGTAACACTAAACAGCATAAGAAGAAAGCTGCACCAGGAGATTGGCACATGCTCTCGAGTATACTGTTAAAGGCTGAACAACATATGTCGTTGCCAAAGAATTCGAGATTATACCTCCCGTAAAAACGAGATCCGTGTAAATGGAGCCTTTTAAGTGCCATCATGAGACCCACTCCTTGACAACAAGAGTACTGACTATCAGAGAGCTACTCTTTCTGGTGCCAATCAATGTAGGGTGGTGATGCATAAAGTTCAGTGCAAATGGTTTTAGAGCCAGCTCAGTTACTGTTTTAGACTATCAGATATACCAGGAACTAGAGAAGTAAAAAATATTATTCTAACAACTTTATTAACTGAAACTGACATTAGTAGTTCAAAGATATTCCCAGCCGGTAAACACGAGTTTCATATACTTGTAAATAGCTTTACCAATGGCCACTCATTTGCAATACAAAGTTAGGTAGCAGACTATTGTTGCTCCAACAGAACATGAATTCAAGTTAATCAAACCAACAAACGGAGAAAATAGAAACTCAGAACTAAATAAATTTACATCATGTCCAGAGTTTAAAAAAATATTCAGAGTTGGCACAATGTGGCATCTGAAAACAGACATATAAAATCCTATAAGTTATTTCGTATAAAAGAAAAACCACATAGAAGTGGCAATAGAAATGTATAGTAGCAAGACGTGGCTGCTGCAGAATGGATAAAGAAAGGATTGATGTAAGTTGCATGCATATTTTTTAAAATTATAGTGGCCATACACACAAGATACACCAAAATTTGGGGTGTAAGTACATATACAGTATTAGGCAACTCTAGTTGAAATAAAAATGAAGTCCAACTACCAGAATGTAGTGTCGCAAAAAAAGAACTGATAAATGTCCAAGAAAGGAGCAGCACATCCTAACAGAAAAGGCATGAATTTGTACACCAAAAATAAAGTCCACAAATATGCATATATGCACAGATCTGCTACTAAATATTGAATAAAAGAGGATTGATTATACCCCTCAATCTAAAAAGTTACAGCCAGCAAGAGTATAGGATACAACAAAATCGTTCTCTGTAACTATAACATATTTAAACTATAATCGAGAAACTTGAAAAATACCTTGCTTGCAAGAAAAGGACCGTGACCCCTCGCACTGGAGGCGGAGTGATTTTTTTTTGCTCCACTTAGGGAAAAAAATAAAGGAACACACAATATAATTAGTTTAAATATGTTGTGTGTTATAATGATTAGATGTGTCCTTACTAATTATAATGATTAGATGTGTCCTTACTAATTATATTGTCTGTAGACGCAGGCGTTCGAGGTAGACGTAGTGGGGCACGATCATGAATTTGGCTAGTGCGGTTCTGCCAAGGATGGCATGGTATGGCGAGTCGAAATCCACCACCTCGAACTTGATGTACTCGGTGCGGTAGTTGTCTTTCGTCTCGAAGGTGACTGGTAGGACCACTGACACGAGTGGTGTAGCCGCGTTACCCGGGACGATGCCGTAAAAAGGAGCTTTGCTGGGGGTGAGCATCTTGAAGATGTCCAGTCCCATCTTCTTCAGAGTACTCACGAAAAGCAGGCTGAGGCCGCTCCCATCGTCGATGAGTACTCGGGTTAACTGTGAGCCCGCCACTACAGGGTCTAGGACGAGCGGGAATTTTCCTGGCTCGGAGAAGCTGGTCCATTGATCGTCCCTGGAAAAGGCGATCAGGATCTCGCTGTATCTCAGAGGCCTTGTCATGGCCGGCTCCACAGAGAGTATTTCGCGCAGGGTTAACTTCTGCGCGCGCTTAGAGGGGAACCCACCATCTCTGCCGAAGATGACGTCGACGACGTTCTTCGGATCCTGAAAGTCTTGAGCCCCCGACTTGTCACCTCCCTCGTCGTCCTCCTGGTCCTTTCGCTTTCCTCCCTGAGGGAGGGGTGGTGCATTGAGTGACTTGCGGATGGTGACGCACTCGAAGAGCGTGTGGCGCGACTTCAGGTGTATCGGGCACTGTTTGTGCATGACTTACTCGTATTGTGTTTGGTTGTTCCTCGACTTCTTGCCACGCGGATTGCGCTCAACAGCCACAACTTTGTGGTCTGGCTTGCGCTTTCGGGTATTCCCCAAGTGGTTCTGCTGGCTCTTGTCGAAGTGGCCGTTGCCATTGCTTTGCTTGTCGTGGTTGCGCTTGGGGAAGCGGTCGTTCTCCTCGTCTTCTTGGTCAGCCCACCGTGCCATCATGTCGTGCAGCTCTACAACAGTAGTCGGGCGGTTGCCCCCGAAGTCGTGGTACGTGTGCTTCGAGAAGAGCCTGTTCTGGAAGCAACGGATGACGTCCTCATCGGTGATGTTGGCGATGGTGGCGCGCGTCTCGAAGAAACGCCGGGTGTAGGACCTCAGGGTCTCATTCATCTCTTGCTTCACCTGGGATAGATCGTTTCGAGTGCCCGCCCTGATCATGGATCCTTGGAAGTTGTCGATGAAAGCCCGCTTGAGGTCCTCCCATGAGTCGATGGAGTTTGGCTTGAGGCTTTCAAGCCACGTGAGGGGTGCGAACTCCAGAGCCACCGGGAAGTAGAGAGCTTTGGTGGAGTTGGATCCCCCTAAGACTTCAATAGCAACGGAATAGCATCGAATCCACTGGCGCGGGTCCTGCTTACCATCGTACTTGGGGATTCCGACTGGTTTGAAGTCCTTTGGATAGGACTTGTCGGTGATGCTGGTGGTGAAGGCGGGGAAACGGTCGCTGTCGTCGTCGTCGTGGCGCCTGCCGGTACGGTCCCTTCTCCTCGCTTCAATAACAAGCCGCGCGTCCCAGCCTTCATTGATCCCCTGCCTGAGGTCGATCGTGGGGGCGTCGTGAAGGCTGGCCTCGAGTGGATCTTGGCCTTGGTGCCTTGCACCACGCTGGTTGTGAGTGGATTGTTGTACTTCCGTTGCCGCACGTGGACGGGTGGCCCTCGTTGCACTGGCGGTTGTCATTCCTCCGGCTCCCAAAACCTCCTCCGGGGGTGCGACTGACTGGCGTGGTTTCGCCATGGCGCTCAGACCTCGAGGGTGGAATCCGAGTGGAAGACACTGGATGTTGCCCATCGAGTTGCACGAGAGCGTGCTAGGTCAGATACTGCAGCCTTTGAATCTGAGGATTGGATGGGAGTTGCTGAGCTAGAAGTGCTGCTTCTACGATGGCGCCAATCGGCGTACAGTACTCGTGATCTGCGACTGCTGCAAAAGCGTTGTTGAGATCCCGTGGTTCGTGGGCGCGATTCTGTGCATTGCGTCTGCGTTGGGCGCGCTTGGTGTTCTTTACCGCCGGATCCTTCGGTGCTCCTCGTCTTCGTCCTGGGGAGCGTCAGCTGTGGGCTCATCGGCTGAGACGTCTGCGAGTTGCTCGTTGTCATACTCAGGGTCCAGCTCCTCGTCCCCTGCGTTGCGAAGGGAAGCCATGCATACTTGACGATCCGACGAGTTGTTATCCCTAGGGCTGTCCTCGAGTAGCTCTGGGCTACTTTCTCCTTCTTCCGCGATAGGAGAAATAGGTCTGCCCTCCCAGAAGGGCAGTTCCTGCGTGAAGGCCACAAGGCGGGACTCGTAATCGAGTAGTTCGGAGGGCTCAAAGCCCTTCCAGTACACAAAACGGCCTTGCGGCATTGATGTGATGGTTAAACCCAGATGGCTGCCTGAAAAAGATTCGGTGTGGCCATCGGGTTGCGAGTGGTTTTCAAGGGCGGGGGCCGCCCGACGGGCGAGGGCTGTGACACCCTAGGTGTCTAAAAGATTAAATGAAGATCCAAACCAGGAAATCAGTCGCATAGGAGTAAAAAAAGTCTGAAACAACCTGTCAATTATACCTTGCAGGCAAATGAATTTGTGTTCATGCATAAACAATCGAAACCGTACAATCAAACTCTTGTACCTTTTAAAATTGATCACATTTGAACCTGTAATTTTAATGGCACCCTTGTCACAGAGAAAGCAACAAAAGTCTAGTTGAACTCAAAGTCAAACAGGTCAAAGATTCACATAAAATTACGGATCTTTTAAATGCTTGTTTTCGGAAACTCAAAATAACTTTTAAACCATAGCTTAAACGAACTTTGGGCTCAAACAAAAGTTGAAGATTTTCATTTTTCCTACAACTTTCGTGTTTAGAGTTTTTCAAGTTCCTGTTTGAAATTTTAAGGAAATTCATTTTGAATTCCAGTACTTTCTCTCTTCCTCCCTCTGCCTTCTCTCCCCTCCCCTGTTTTTGCCCCCGCCGGCTGTGAGGCGCCGCCACGCGGCAGGGAATACCTGCGTCGGTGAGCCACGCCAAGGCGCGACTCCCAAACGGGGCTAACCAACCCCCGATCGAGCTTGCTACAGGCGATTTGCCCCTTCCCGTATCCTGCCCCGGCCTGCCCGTGCGCACCACGCGGCCAACGATGCCCGACGGGCGAGCCACAACTCACAGAAAAATCCTAAAAATACAAGCTAAGATGTTAGGGAACCCTTAAGAGTAGATCTACAACTTTGTAGCAGGAATTTGGACCTATTTCAACATGATTTTAGATGTGGATTTAAATCAAGTTTAAATGGCTTTTAATTGTTCCAAGCGATTCAAGTAAGAACTGCTCATGAAACTTGGATGGTAGCTTGAGAATGAGGTTTGAAGTCCCTCATAAAAATTTCATGCTCTAAATCCTAGCACAACCAGGGTTTCGAGTGCTTTTGTCATCAGCTAGATTCCTTTTAATCTAAAAAATGATAACCTCTGGCTCTTGCTTAGGAAAAACCTACAAAAATGTGCAGTAAACTACTCATTCGAGTTGGTTTGATCAGTAAGGAGTTGAGCTCCAGTGTCTTGCCTGGTTGTCCTGTGCAAGTAGATTTTAATCATAAAAATAATTGTTTAATAAGCTTTTCATGAGTAACATGCTGAATAAAAATGGCTAAATCTGTTACAGTAAGGTTATACTTAAGTAACAAACTCTACATATAAATCCTAACTCGAAGGCTACCTGTACGAGTAGTTCTGCAATTCAGAAACTACCCCTGCGAGTAGTTTTAGTTAAACAATGCTTCATGTTAAAATGGCCGTATAACATGCACAACCACCCACTCATTTAATGGAGTCAGTTAATACGTTAATACAAATAAGTACTCGATAAATGACTGCCCAGGAAAAAGTAAATAAAGTACTTGACTACTTAACGTAAGTTTGACTACTTTATAAAGCAATCTTGTACGAGTAAAACCACTCATACTTGTGCATTCATATAGACTCGACTACTCTCGCCGACGGGATCTACAATCTAGTACCCGAGTCCGAGAGTGAGCAGCAAGAAGCTCCGGTTAATCTCACAGAAGTCGCTGAAGACCCAAACCAACGTTCGGAGGAGCCCCCGGCTAGTTTTTCACAAGAAGGCAAGCCCCGGTGCATGATCTCAGTTTTTAAATTATACAACTATTGTTTCCTTTGCATGTGCATTTAAGTTCATAGGAGTTGATTGAAACCCTAGCTGCATGATCCAAGCTACCTTTCTAATGACCGCTAGAACAAGAATATCGAGTAGATGCTATGCTTATAGGTACGGTAAAAGTCGAGTAGTTTCCTGCTACTCGCAAGAACTATAGGAGTTGATTGATTTACCGCATATTGCAACTATAAGGTTGGCAGGCGGGGCTGTGGTAAAGGACTCGTGGTTGAAGCCCCGTCTGAGTAGTGGAAAATGCTAAGGCCGCATTGTGTGGTAGCAGTGGTTAAGCTTTTAAAAGTACTAACCACATGCCGAGAATATGGTAATCGGTAAGCTTAAGTACTTGATTGAACCGGTGCGTGGACAGGCTACACCATCTTGACGCTGTCCCATAGGCCAATGGTGAGTGCAAGAGGGGTCATATTCCGGCATCGTCCGTGGTTCATGGACTTCTTGGACTCGAGGCTGGTGGCCCTGATCCATAAACCGGGAATAAAGGGGAAAAGTTGCACGTGGGACTCTGGGAGAAACCAAGTGACGTGTGTTTATGTTTCCCTTGCAAGGTTAAGAAATTCGATTCGAATCGTCCGTTTCTCGCGGTAATTGAGACTGCTTAACACTCTTGCCACATAGAGTAACAAGAGAAACTATGCTTATGATGAAACTTGCTGGATGATTAATGGTTTTCCACCATGTTTGATTAGAATTAGATGCTCATCTAGACTGGTTAATTGAACTAGAATATGGAAAGTTAAAATGTGAAATTAAGGACTTACTCTTTGTTGCTTTTCAGCAAAAAAAAAATCCTATAACCTTAGTGCCATGCATACTTAGTAGTCGGTCTGTACATAGAACCAGTCGGGTAAGCCTTGCTAAGTATTAGTATACTCAGGCTTGCTTGTGGCAATATTTTCAGGTATGCCTATTAAAGATTTGGTTGCTGGTCTAGCTTGGCCGAGTGCCTTGCCGACTGGTTGGATGGTGGAATGGGAGCCTTCCCCGACTAGTACCGACCCTGCCGACGAATAGTTGATCGTGTTTGTCTTTCCGCTGCAGAAAAACTCTTAATAAAGTTTTGTGTTGAACTTCAAAAGTACTCGAGTGGTACTTCCGACTTGTAATAATCCATGCCCGACTTGTGCCTCTAAAAATCTTGTGGAATGTTGTATCCTCTGGACTTGCCTTCGTGCGAGTTGTGTATGCTTGGTTTCGATCGAAATATTGAGTGGTTGCATCGGGATCTACCTGACAGACTGTCGGATTAATCCGTTTGAAGTGCATGGTGGCCAGTTCATCTACACGGATGCTGGTTAGTGCACTTGAGCCGGGTTAATTCGGGCGGTTCTGCCACAGTGGCTCCCTCGTCTTCGAGTCCTTTTTGGAACCGTCTTGAAGGTGTAGTGTTGCGCGGGGAGTACTCTTAGTTGGAGTTCGAGTAGATGTCGAAAATGGGGGCCCCCCGGCAAGCGGTGACGCCCACGTCCTTGATCTTGAGCAGCAGATCCAAATCCTCCTCCAAGTCGGAGAGGAATTTAGATCGTGTGGTCTTTTCAGATCGGTTTGAATCCGACCCGACTAGATCTGGTGCGTCACGAGTGGAAATCGCGTTGAAAACAAACATCTTTTCGATCTGCTGGGCCAGATCGGGAAGCAACGGATCGTCAAGGTTGTCGAGGAACTCGTCGAGATTGCTGCTTGGAGCTGATGAAGAGGCCTTCGGCTCCTTGGAATTGGCTAGGTGGCTGTTGAAGCCACCCAAACTGTTGGTGACGCAGATCCAGGAGCCGAAGATGAAGGTTGTGCCCTCGTCGAGCACAACGGTGGTGAAGTTGAAGGATGCCATCGAATTCTCCGGTGGATGCTCGATGAACACCCCTACCTGGCGCGCCAGCTGTCGGTGTTTTACCGCCACGCCCACCGAGGGATACCCCCGAGGTGGGGAGTTTGTAGGTAGGGTGTCGCCGAGATCAGGAACTCGAAGGTGCAAAGGAACACAAGGTTTAGACAGGTTTGGGCCGCCGAGAGCGTAACAGTCTAGGTCCTGTGTAGTTTGTATTGCCTTTGATGGTGATTGTCCCCGTGGGGGTCCTGTCCGCCCTTATATAGTCTGGAGGGACAGGTTTATATGGGAGTCCTTGTCGGGTACAAGCCCAGGAGTCCTACCCGAGTACTTCTCGGGTAGTTTCCTACCGTGTCTGACTAGTTTCACTAATGTACGAGTAATCCTACTGCATTAAGAGTAGTTACAACAGATGTAGGGCGTGGGCCATGTCCCATCCCGTATCCTAAGAGAAGTACGCCACGTGTACAGTCCTGTATACCTGGGTCTGACACCTAGCCCAAGAAGAAGAGGAGGAGCCTGCGCTCCTGATGGCACAGGTCTGCGTCATCAGTGAGGGGGTTGAAGAAGCCCCAAGCGCACACGTTGTGCTCGATGAAACGCACGCAGGTCAACCTAGGGTGGGAGAATGATGATGTGGAGGAGCGGTGCTACCTCGACTCCGGCGCAAGCAAGCACATGACAGGGATTCGCGAGGCCTTCTCCGAGCTTGACACCGGCGTCGTCAGCACAGTCAAGTTCGGCGACAACTCTGCTGTCGACATCCGGGGCCACGGGACGATCCTCTTCCACTGCAAGTCCGGCTAGCACAAGGCGTGGACGGACATCTACTTCATCCCCAAGCTCCGTAGCAACATCATCAGCATCAGCCAGCTGGACGAGCGAGGCTGCCAAGTGCTGATCGACGGCGGCGTCCTCCGCATCTGCGACTGCGAGCGCAAGCTGCTCGCCAAGGTGGAGCGCACCAAGAGCCGGCTCTACATCCTAGAGTTGCCCGTCGCACGGCCAGTGTGCCTGGCAGCAAGGCACGACACCGAGGTGTGGCGCTGGCATGCGCGCTTCGACCATCTAAGCTTTGAAGCTCTGGCAAGGATGGCGCGGCAGAACATGGTGCGTGGGCTGTCGCTGATTGAGCACGTCGGGGAGCTCTGCGATAGCTACCTTGCCAGAAAGCAGCAATGAGCTTCGTTCCCCAAGAAGGCGAGCTTCCACGCTGGGGATGTCCTTGAGCTGGTCCACGGCGATATGTGCGGGCCCATCATGCCGGCGACGCATGGTGGGCGATGCTACTTCCTTCTCCTAGTAGACGACTGCAGCCGCTACATGTGGCTGCACCTGCTGATGAGCAAGGACGAGGCGCCGGCGGAGATCAAGAGGTTCAAGGCGCAGGTGGAGACGGAGACAGGGAAGAAGCTGCGCGTGCTGCGGACGGACCGTGGCGGCGAGTTCACCTCGATCGAGTTCGGGCTCTACTGCGCGGAACAAGGCGTCGAGCGCCATCTCACGGCACCATATTAACCACAACAGAATGGTGTCATGGAGAGGCGGAACCAGACGGTCGTCGGCATGGCTCGAAGCATGCTTAAGGCGAAGAAGGAGCAGGCGGCGTTCTGGGGCGAGGCGGTGAGCATGGCTGTGTTCATCTTGAACCGCTCACCCACGAAGAGCTGTAAGGGGACAACGCCATTCCAGGCTTGGTACGGGCGGAAGCCCAACGTCTCCTTCCTGCGCACTTTTGGCTGCGTCGGGCACGTGAAGAAGACGAAGCCGAACCTCTCCAAGCTGGAGGACAGGAGCACTCCAATGGTGTTCTTGGGCTACAAGGCAAGGAGCAAGGCCTATCGGCTGTTCGATCCTTGGGCGCAGCAAGTCGTCGTCTCTTGGATGTAGTGTTTGACGAGGCAGCATGCTAGGACTGGGAGTCCGGCGATGGGAAAGCAACGGCGGGTGACCTGAGCGGCTCCTTCACCGTCGAGTACACGGTGTACTCTGGTGCAGGGGAGCTGGCCCAAGGCGAGCAAGGGGCGCAGGATCCAGGCGAGACATCCCTTTGTCAGCGACATGAGCCTGCCTGGGCAGGTGGCCCGTGTGCTGGACGACCTCGAGCTACATCTGGGCAGCGCAGTGGAGCCACCCAGCTTCACGGCGGCAGAGCAGGAGCAGTGCTGGCGGGCCGCAATGCTTGAGGAGGTGGCGGCGATTGAGGAGAACAAGACCTGGGAGCTTGTTGATCCGCCGATCGGGTGCCGTCCGATCGGATTGAAGTGGGTCTACAAGGTGAAGCGCGACGAGCAAGGGGCGGTGGTGAAGCACAAGGTGCAGCTCGTCGCAAAAGGCTTCGTGCAACATGAGGGGATCGACTTCGAGGAGGTATTCACTGGTCGCGCGGATGGAATCCATGCGACTTCTGCTTGCTCTGGCGGCGGTGAAGGGCTGGGACGTTCGTCATCTAGATGTGAAATCCACGTTCATCAACGGGGAGCTCGCTGAGGAGGTGTACGTGTAGCAGCCGCCTGGCTTTGCCATCGCTGGCGAGGAGGACAGAGTGCTTCGTCTGCGCAAGGCCCGCGTCAGGCGCCGCGCGCGTGGAACACCAAGCTCGACGCCAGCCTCGTGTCGATCGGCTTCACCAAGTGCGCCACCGAGCACGCGCTCTACGCCAAGACCACGGCGTGCGGGCGGCTGGTCGTCGGGGTGTACGCGACAACTTCATCGTGACTGGAGCGGGGTGGCGGGACATCGACGACTTCAAGGCAGAGATGAAGAAGATGTTCCGCATGAGTGACCTCGGCCTGCTCACCTACTACCTCGGCATAGAGGTGGAGCAGGGGAGGAACGCCATCACGCTGCGCCAGAGCTCGTATGCGCGGAAGCTCCTAGAACGGAGCGGTCTGAGCGGCTGCAAGCCGTGTTAGATGCCCATGGAAGAGAAGCTCAAGCTCTCAAAGGAGAGCACAACGGCAAAGGTGGACGCAACGCAGTACCGTAGCATCATCGGCGGGCTGCGCTACCTCACGCACACTCAGCCGGACATTGGGTCCGCCATCGGCTACTTGAGCCGATTCATGGAGGATCCGCGTGAAGACCACTTCGCCGCCGTCAAGAAGCTCTTCCGCTACGTTGCTGGGACCATCGGGTACGACATCGTCTACCCGAGGCGGAGTGAAAGAAGGCTGGGGCTGACTGGGTTCAGCGACAGCGACATGGCTGGGGACGTCGACGGGTGGAAGAGCACGACCGGAGTGCTGTTCATCCTCAACGTCTGCCCCATCTCCTGGCAGTCACAGATGCAAAGGGTGGTCGCGTTGTCAACATGCGAAGCTGAGTACATTGCAGCGGCGACGGCGTGCTGCCAAGGAGTGTGGCTGGGCAGGATGTTGTAGGAGCTAACCGGAGAAGAGCTATGCACTCCTGTCCTCATGGTGGACAACAAGTCCGCCGTAGCCTTGGCAAAGAATCCATGACAGAAGCAAGCATATCGACACCAAGTATCACTTCATCCGTGATTGTGTCGTTGGAGGACAGATAAAGCTCGAGCATGTCGAGACTGCTCGACAGCTCGGGGACATCCTCACCAAGCCACTTGGGCGCGTTCGACTCACAGAATTGAGGACCAAGATTGGAATTGAGGAGATTAAGCAAGAGCATCATAATTAGGGAAAGATTTGTTAGTTAAATTCTCCTGCTCTTGCTCTTTTTGTTTGATCATGCCACCAATGTCTGGCGGCAGCAAGCTGGAGAAAACAATAGCAGCTGCAAGTAGCAATATGGCAGCAGTAGCAAGTAGTGGCAGAAACAGTAGCAAGTAGTGGAATAGTGGTAGCAACAGTAGCTAGTAGTTGTGTGCCATACCTGGTACTTCTATTTGACTTAGTATGTGCATATAAGGAGAGTAGCTGCAGCTCTGGTTTTTCAAGCAACACCCACCAGTGTGTGTTCACTACTGCTTCCCCTTCTTCTACCTCCAGCTGTGAGTGTGTGAGTGGGGACCTCACCTCGAGCAGGCTGGGCCAACAACCTTTAGATGGGTCGAGTCACCACCCTTCGTGGCACCAGGTGGCACCAGGGGTGCGCTTTGGGGAATTTAATGGCCACTTATGCATGGCCCGGGAGCGAGTGGTATCGGTTGTGCACTTGGTGGAGCTTGCTGGCCACTTGTGTATGCTCCGGGACCTTCGTAATGCCTCGCTTGATTGCAGTGCATTAGAAATTTGGAAGCTGAATGACTATAGCTCTGGTGGTTGGTCATTAGAGCATCGCATTGATTTATTAGCGCATGTTGCCAGAGATTTAGTTGAGCCAGAGGTTGTTAAAGTTAATGGTTCTGTTGGTGATTGTGGATCAACGAAGAAGGTAATCATTGCTACATCCAAAGGCAAGGTGATTATTTATGATCCCGTGCTTGAAACTCTAGAAACTATTCTTGCAATTAGAGAAACCCATTCTTATCAAACTGAGAAATATGCTCTTAGAGTCTCTTTATTTAAAGAGTCTGGTTCGAGTGCATCAAACAAATGAAGAGATAGCATTGTCAGCTCCTCTGGCTAAGGCGACCAGGGAGATCCCTACATGAAGATTGTTTGTTCCAAGCCTTGCCATGTTAGGAATTTGCTAAGCACTGCAATGAAGGACTATCTTTACAACCATTGTACAGGTTACCATCAGGTCAATCAACTCAGGGCCCATTCTCTGGAACGCCCTGGAAAATTCATGGATATGGTTGTACGCTTGAAGGCCATATTTTTTGCAGTTGTAACAAGATTGTTGGCCTGTGGGTTCAATCTGTTGGTGCAGGATAGCAGGAGCATCTCATCAATGTTTTTTGACATGCACAATTTTTACCGGTAGCATTGGCTTTTCACAAGCACCCTCTTTCCACCTCTGCTTGTGTGACATGCCACCAACCTATCTTAAAGGAGTGTTGTACCTGTACTGGATGAGTGAACCTAGGTTGGGTCAGTTATTTGAGGATCATTGTATTGTTTGGGCATAGTAACAAATACTTTTGCTGTTGATCTTACAGAGCAGGGCTTCTACAGACAGATAATCCTACCTAGTATATTCCACTATATTGGTACGTAAGCTTCCATACCATGCCTCACACATTCTGCGCATTCACAAGTTCACAGGCAAGAATTTCATGAGTCAGCGCTCCTAACTCAGACTCAAGGCACTCAGGCTTCCCGTCCAAGGCTGATATAGGTACAAAGAACATACAGAAAAACAGTTGCGTATCTATCAGGATTTGGAAAACACTCGGCCCTCTATTGATGCAACTCATGCTTCTCTGCAGAATAATTTGGCTTTGTATGTGTAACAAGCCCCTCCAATTCTTTGTACTGACTAGCATGTCCCTCTTGTACAAGTAATTTGTTTTTCTGCTGTTCTAGGCTCCTAGCATCTACTTCTCTTTAAAACCTTCATTTTCTCTTTAAATGCAAGAGCACACAAACCTACTAGTCCTGAGGCTTGGGCATGATGATTGAGAAAGTTTACATGTTCTTTGCCCTATATTAGTTTCAGGTGCTTCTGAACGGGCTGTTAAGGCAGCTACATTACAATTGTATCTGTTTTGCCTCTATTCTCTAGCCTGATGGAAATGACGAAGAGATTTCCTTTCATGGTGACAAAGATGATAATGTGGCTGTCTCAGGGTCTCCACTTGATGGTGCCAACATAAAGCATACCCATAACTGAAAAACAGATGGATACCCTTGTTCTGTTACTGGAACTTACCGATCATGTCGATGCTTCTCTTCAGATAAAGACCTATATTTAAGGTTGTTCCGCTTCTCTGTTCTACTACGGAATGGATGCCCTGCCAATCAGACCATCCTTTGTAGTTCTGGTGGAAGATGGAGGTGTCTACATGCTGCCGATTGCTAGTAATAATGAAGCAAACTTTTTGAGCCCATGTCTGTACCTGCTATGTAGCGCCCTCCTGCTGCCTGCATCATTTTGGATGTGCTGGAATGTAAGCTCAAAATCATAAGTAATATCATTATCATGCATGATATTGTAGCCTTACTCGCTTTGTATAGTTCATTCATGATTTACATATAGGCTTATATACGGGTGTAATGCAAAGAAATCATTGGCCTGGCACAATGGCAGCAGCAACACGGACCACCAGGGCGACAAGCCACAAGCCAGAGAAATCCAACTTTACCAGGGTAATAATAAATGGGGAAATATCCTTTGAAGTTTGAAGTGAAAAAGATTCGTCCAAAGCCCGTGTCAGAAAAGAAAAATCGTTCAAAGCTTACGCAAAAAATCGCCTGTTCGGCTGTTCGTCTCTCTCTCTCTCTCTCTCTCTCCCGGAACTGTCCTTCGCTTCCTCCTCTCTCCACGCCGTCGTGGTCAATTTGGTTAACAAACTAGAAGAGAAGATCCATCAATTCGCCACCTCCCCCCAATCTACCACAGCAATCCACGAAACCCTAGTCCATAGGGGGGACTCGAATTGGCGGCTTGGCGCTGGGGATTTCAGCCGTCTGGGCATGGATTTGGATCTGTGGATCGCCAAGGTCAAGTAGGGGCAGCACCTCGCCGAGCACGAGCTCCAGTCCCTCTGCGAATACGTACGCTCCTCCCGACTCCCCGATGCTGTCCTCCCTCCTCTAGGGTTTTGTCTCTGCCCCGGGCATTCGCTTCTACCTGTTGTTGTCGAATAAGCTGAGCTGGGAATTCGGTGGCACGAGTTGGAGAAATGGTCGCCTTCTCTGATTCCCGTGCTGTAACGGGACTTTGTATCTATTTGCTGCGTGGGTGTGCTGTATGAATTTTGTTATGATCGACGGCTCTGTGTGTTGATGGTTCAGGTGAAGGAGATTCTCATCGAGTCGAATGTGCAGCCTGTCAACAGCCCCGTGACAGTGTGTGGCGACATCCACGGGCAGTTTCACGACTTGATGAAACTCTTTGCGACTGGAGGGCATGTCCCCAATACGAATTACATATTTATGGTCTGTTCTTGAGCTATTGCTGTTCTTGTGGTTGAATATCGTGTTGGATTGGTATCCCCTGATTCCTAACCTGAGGTTGGACTGGCTTGCAGGGTGACTTTGTGGATCGTGGATTCAACAGCCTAGAGGTTTTCACAATCCTTTTGCTCCTAAAAGCAAGGTATTGCATCAAATGCCTGCTTGGGTATTGTTTTGTCATGGTCGATGTGATGCCAGAGTCTTGAGCATTATACTAAGTACTTGATTACTGACCCAATTGCGACATTGTTTCCTTGATGTCATGTAACCGAACAAACAAGTGTTATTGAATTACATGAGAAACATCCAGATAAGTTTTGCAGAAATTAAGACCTTCTTAGCTTATGCCTAGAATCTACATAATTATGGCGATTGAATTTGAAATTTCATGCATACATGTCAATTTGCTGCTGATTTCCTTGGTCCTTATTCAAAATAGTGTCAAGATCAATTTATCTTGTAGTTTTTAGTTTGTCGGCACTGCTTGAAAAAAATTTGGCCGCCTGGGCAATATGAACCAATCCACTGCCCGACTTTCTAAAACACTTCTTGTCAGTAATTTACAATGTTCTTGTTAGTGATTGGGCGCATGGGATTTAGTATAAAATGCTTCTAGAAAGTTTCTATCTATTACCGTTAGCTGTGTAAGTAAGTTGAAACATAAAGGTGGCTGCGATATATACTATTCTATCTACAAAGCGAAACATTGGCCCTTTATTATTCCTTATTAAAATTTCCTAAGAGTAGCAAACTTATTTTAGCTCCATTTTGGTTGATCAGTCTAATCAGTTATTTCTGTTTGATTCCGAACTTGTTTTGCTCTTTCTGGAGGCTTCTTCTTAATACGTTATTTTAGGCATCATTCAAATTTCTTGTTGTTTCATCCATTTTCTGTATGTTGTAGGTACCCTGCGCACATAACCCTTCTACGTGGCAATCATGAAAGCAGGCAGTTGACACAGGTAATTCTGTCTGTATAAAGATTGTTTCCCCACTTTACAGTTTCCTTAATTTGCATTCGCACATTTCTCTTGCAATCGCAATCTCATTTAGTTTGGTGCACTCCTGCATCTTGTGGACTCTCTGTCATGGGAAAAGCTAATTTATTTATTTCTTCTTTTAGGTGTATGATTTTTATGATGAGTGTCAGAGGAAGTATGGAAATGCCAATGCATGGCGATATTGTACTGATGTTTTTGATTACCTTACTCTTTCAGCAATCACTAATGACACGGTAAGTTACAGGTAAAGAAATTGTAAGCTGTGAGTTTATGCCATGACAAGTGAGAAACAACATGCTGTCAAATGATACTCAATGTCATGTTGAATATTAATTAGGTCCTTTGTGTTCATGGTGGCCTTTCACCTGATGTACGGACTGTCGATCAGGTTAGTGATTCTCTTTATTTGTCTTTATTTCACAAGATGTTTCCATTTACATTGTCCTGATGAACTATCGTAACATGTGTTTATTCACAAATTCTGATGCCATATTATGGCCTTTTTATCCTTTCCTTTGCCAAATTAGTTGGGAGCATGTTGTGCCCTTTATGTTTTGAAGGATACATTCATTAATAGAAGCATCACTGCATCAGATAATAAGGATACGGGTCATTAACTGAAGGATAATCCACATTTTTCTGTGGCCAGATACGAGTCATCGATCACAATTGTGAAATCCCCCATGAAGGCCCTTTCTGTGATCTGATGTGGAGTGACCCGGAAGAGATAGATACATGGGCAGTTAGTCCTCGTGGAGCAGGTTGGCTTTTTGGAACAAGGGTGACTCAAGAGGTAAGAAAATAAATTTGATTTTCTTTTCATTTTTCTACTTATAGTAATAATATGTCAAGTAAAAGCTTCTTACTGCTGTACCTTTTCTCAATGCAGTTCAACCATATTAATAAGATTGAGTTAGTTTGCCGGGCCCATCAACTGGTCCAGGAAGGCCTGAAGTACATGTTTGATAAAGGCCTTGTAACTGTGAGTTTTCATTTCGCATGTCGACTTGCCTCAAAATGCAGTTCCATACGCTCACTACTTCTTTTCCTTCTTTTTCTAGGTGTGGTCGGCGCCTAATTATTGCTACAGATGTGGCAATGTTGCTTCTATACTAAGCTTCAGTGAAAATATGGTAGGTCACTTCATCCCCATTCATGCACCAGCTCTTAATCCTTTTTTTTGTTATCTGTTTTATCTCCTGGTATTTGGATGGCCGACTTCAAATTGAGGATGTTTTACTTGCATTAGAAACATTCAAAGGAATCCTTCCATTTTATTGATCTTTGATAGTTTACATCAAGCCAATTTTCTACTGTGTACATATTGGAAGTAAGGTGACAATATTGAGCACTGATAGCTTACTCATGTAGTGAACAGACTCAGAAATTCCTCTGTATAGTGATTCGCTTCTTCCTTCAACATAGTGTACTTAATGTAGCTGGGAGTTGGATCAGTTCAAGTGTTGAAAGCTTTTTCTTTGTGCGTCCTATCGGTATAACAGTAAAAACTAAAAAACTTCCAGTGGCTTCCATCTAATTTAGCTAAAAGAAAATTTTAACCAGCTAAGTTGTTGCAGCATCTTATATACTGGTCTGTGCTTACAGTAGTTCCGGTTTTGGGATTATTTTCTTGTGCTTTATCTTCCCTTCCCTCTCTGTTGGCAGGAAAGGGAGGTCAAGTTCTTCACCGAGACAGAGGAAAACAACCAGATGCGAGGGCCAAGGAGTGCGGTCCCATATTTTCTTTGACTCTGGCTGTACATTTTTTTTTTTACCTGTGGCTCTTATTTGTATGGGCTAGATGCCATCGGATTGATGTTCATAGTTGTAGGTTTCAGATGTGAACGCAATCTGGTGCATTGTATGTCAGGTTATTTTATCTGCTTGTACAATAGATATTGAAAGAAATACTGTTTTTTTGTTACGACCTAACGTCTCAGTGTCACTGTCACCTATCTTTTTTTTTAACCTTTGTCACCTCTTGCTCCTGAGCCACACCTGATGCAGTCTCTCCCGTTCATCCTGAATCGCATGTGTAATATGCTTCGCTTTCCTGAATTGTTTTAGATACTAAGATGTAGAATTTGTTAACCATGACATAAATTCTCCAACATGCTGACACGGCGTAAGAGGATGGCAGATCAACGAGACACTGAGCAGAGAGGGAGGGGAAATAAAAACAGCTTTGCACTGTCCCTGCAGACATAGATGGCCAAATGGGCCGCACGGCCCGACACGGCACGGGCACGTACCGCACGGTTTCGGCACGGCCCATCTAGGCCCGGTAAGCTAACCGTGTCGTGCCGTGCCGGTCCACGGGCTGAGCCGGCGGCCCAGACACGGCACGACGGTGGCCTGACCGTGCCGGGCCGGCTCGACTAGCCCACGAGCACGCCAGCCCGACTAGCCCACGAGCACGCCTCCGTCCGTCGGCGGCCGAGCCCTGCTCACGCGCGCTGCTGCTGCCGCCCGACGCTCACGAGAATGCCGAGGTGGCGCCCGCGGCGGCGCTTCTCCTTCCGTAGATCGTGTTGCCAATTTCCTCGTCAGAGAACGAGGACGAGGACGTCGAGGAGGCACTCGGAGCCAGGACGCCCCGGGCGCAGCCCCGCGCGAGCAGGAGCCACGCGCGCGCGGCGCAGCAGAGCGCGGCCACGGGCAGGCACGCGCACAGGACGAAACACGCGGCCGTGCACTCCGCCGCCGCCTGCCCCTGCGCTGGCGTCGCGACTACCGCCGCCGCCTGCGGCTGCGGGTGGCTCCCCCGGCCAGCGCCCGCCGCTCCTCGCCCTCTGCCGTGGCCGCTGCTTTCCACGCCTGCGGCCATCTCGTCGCGTGTCTCCGCCGCAGCTGCTGCCGTGGCAGGCGTGTGTCTTGGGCGTCCGTGCCTGATTGCTGCTTGATTTGCTTCTGCATTTCTCGCGTAACACTTGCGCCTGATGATGATTGGCGATCGAGACCGGCGAGTCTAGGAACTTCTAACGATCATGGAGCTGTCCGTTTCCCCTTCATTTTCTACTCGCCAGCCAGGGCCCAGGAGGCAGGAGCAGCCAACTGCCTCGCCACCAGACCATCAGTTCATCAGGTGCTGCGTCTCCTCGCTGCTGCATACGCATACACGTTCTCGTCACAGCTGATCTGATCTGGCCCCTGACAGTATTTTTCCAGCAGGAATCTCACATAACAATGGTGATGTTACACTTGCACGCGGTTTGTTCTGTTCAAGGATTGGGCTGGCTCGCCGTGCACAAGCGACAAAAGGCAAAGGAAACCGGCCGGTTGTGCCCGTGCTGTATTAGGAGTCCCCAAGGCACGGGCATTGTATCTTGCTCACCATGCGGCGAGCCTGATTGATGCAGTTAACTTGGATGACGCAAGAGAAGAGCTGTGAGGACACATCTCCGGATCATAATTTAGTGGCAGATGGGAGCATCTGCTGCTGTCTATCAGATATTTAGACTGCTGAATATGACAGGGCAATGCACCACGAAAGCTGTTCAAGATTACCGTGATGATACACTGTCAACTGACTTAACAAGGAAGCGCGAGCTGGGGACAGATCGCAACCACCGCCCAGGTACGCTGCTTTCTAGAAGGAGGCTGTGACAGGAACAGGGTGGATAATGTATGGCTGCGACGGCGATGTATTGTAGTGAGCTCCTCTGAATTTTGCCAGGCATTCCGGCTTGGAATCGCAAAGCCGACGCTTGTCCATCTCTGATAGCTCACGGCTCCGGACTCCTTTAGCTTCTTCCTTCTATATAACCATAGCTTCCAGGTTCCGGGAGATCTTGCAAAAATAGGGAGAGTAAAATGGATCAGAACTCGGAAGAGAGCATATCAGTAGAGGCCATGAGCATCTTTGGTCAGAGCATCGATGTGAGGAGGCCAGTGAGGAGCAGGAGAAGAGCCACCCAAAAGGTACAGATGCCATCTGAATCTCTGTTACTTGCCGATTTGTACTGTTGCGTTGTGCCTGACATCCACCACGGTGCGTGCAGAAATTCTCACCTGCGGGAGAATCAAAGGCGAGTCCCAGCGTGGAGAGGCTGCACGTCCACCAGCGCAGGGCCGTCGCGGAGCGAGAGCGCGCCCGTGCCGAGGCCGAGCTGTCGAGGGCAAGTACCATGGCTAGCGAGCTGGAGCGGCAACTCGAGCAGGCCAACGCAAAGGCGAGGTCTCACAGGTCGGAGTCGGAGCTCCAAAGAACGCGTGCCGCCGGCAGCGGTGGCAGCAGGAGCAAGAAGGTGCTCGCGGACGCCGAGGCACCCGGCGCCGTGGAGGCTCAGGATCAGAGCAACTCGCTGTACGTCGAGGTGATGCACGAGCTGGACCGCGTCAAGAGGGAGCTCCGGAAACTGCAGCGCGAGGTGAAGGAGGCAAGGGAGGCCAAGGCCGAGGCCGAGGCTGAGAGGGACGCCGAGACGCCGATGCCCAGGGTGCTGAGCTCCGGCTCGCGTCCCCTCGACCGCGTGGCCGGCGAGGAAAACGAGGACCGCGGCATAGCAGAGCTCGCCGAAGCCGACGGATCCCGCAAGGGCATGCAGTCGCAGGACACGTGGACGCGCGTTCAGAGCCTGCAGAGAGACACGAGCCGCTCGAGTGACCCTGATGAGAGGTTCGCCACGGCGAGCAGCTCCGACGTGGGGCTCGAGCCCGCGGAGATGGCGATGGTGCCAGCGACGGGGGAGGCGGACCACGTCGAGAACGGCGAGTCCGCGCTGACGGTCACGCGACACGGGGAACACGACGATCGCTCGTCGCTGCAGGCTGCGGCGGAAGCCGAGCTGACCTCGGCGAGGATAGAGCTGGAGTCCATCAAAGAAGAGGGCATCCGGTTCACCAACTCCACGGAACGCACGCGCAGGGAGACGGCGCGGGTCGCCGAGGAGATCGACCGGCTCACGGAGCAGGAGAAGAGGGCCAGCGCGCAGGTGCAGCAGCTGAGCGCCAGGCTGGTCAGGGCCCGGTCCCGGCTGGACGCCGCCACGGCCGCTGACGAGAGGGCCGAGGCGATGCTCTCCAAGCTGTCGGCCGCGCTGCGGCAGCTGGGCGAGGAGACCGAGGCGGCGGAGAAGGAGAGGGAGCTGATGGAGCTGGAGAACCGGTGCGTCCGGGAACACGCGGAGACCGTCAGCGCCGAGATCGCCGCAGCCGAGCAGAGGGTCCGGGAGTCGGTCAAGGAGCTCGAGGCGGCGAGGGCGTCGGAGGCCGCGGCGACGGGGAAGCTCAGGGCCATCGTCGGCAGCGCGACGCAGGCCAGGGCGGCCGCGATGTCGCAGAGGTCCGGGAGCGTGACGATCCCCAGGTTCGAGTACGAGTACCTGACCGGCCGCACCGAGGTCGTCCGCGCGGTCGCCGTTAAGAAGGTGGCCGCGGCGGAGGCGTGGGTGGAGGCGCTGCGCGCCGGCGAGAAAGAGGTGGTGATGCGGGCTGAGGCGATCGAGAGGGAGATCGGAGAAATGACAGCCGGAGGCTGCGGATGATCAGCGCGCAGGAGAGCGCGAACCACGTGGTGGCTTGCGGCGCGCGCGGACAGAAAGGAGACGAGCACGGGAGGAGGATGCATTGCCGACGACGTCGAGGACAGAGACACCGTCGCCATTAGCAGCGCGAAAGCAAAGGTCGCCTTCGTTCAGCATCAAAGTGAAGAAGAGGAGGACACTGGTGCCGAAGTACGTGAAAGGTGAAACTCATTGCAGGGAAATGTAGGGGCCAGATTTGAGTTGCTCATGTTTTTCACATACTACTATGTTCCAACAAAGATACAATTCTGAATATGCACTGGACGTCGTATTGTCCAGATACATCGCAATTGCATTCTTTGTTGGATAGAGGGAGTAAATGTTACTGTACATGTACACCAGATCCTAATGTTCTCAAGACCGGTGTCAAGATGATGGTGTCCACGTCAGCCATTTGGTTGCGTAGCTGTATGGACTATGGAGCGTCGCCGCTGCCTACGACACCAGGCGAAGACCGAGGCGACGTAGATCGAGCCAGAGCGTTAAATGGGCTAAATCTCAGGCGCCCGAGTGCCCACTTCTTGCCAAGGCCCGAGAAACGAACGATGAAGATGGGCAACTCGGCAAGGAGCACGCAGGATGATCTTTGCAAGCCCCTCGCTGCTGCGCGCTCTCAGCGTCTTTAGGATTTATAGACATCTTTGCAGTGAAGTAATCCTCCCCAATGACCTTCTCTCGCCAATAACACAGCAGAAGCAACAACTTTCTCAACAGCAGATGCATTGAACCAGCACTAGATAGATGGAGCACTCAATAATCCATGTAAAAACAAAAGAACTTGTAATTCTATATGCAAATAAACTCTTGGATCCTATGCTTGTACGAGCGTGTATGCGGAGGGCTGTGCAACAACAAAAGAAAACTAATCCTTTACATTTTAATTCAATACTCGATAAATAAAGTGTGGTCTAGGGTGGGACTTCAGGTCTTTGAGACAGTGGTCTTGCAAACAGGGCAAGCATTCTTTTGAGAAAGCCACTGCTTAATGCAATGCACATGATAGCTGTGGCGACAACTCAGCTTCCCAGTTTCTTCATTTGCTTCGAACTCTTCCTGAAAATTGAAATGGAATAGGTAGCTAAGCATCAGGTGGCAATGCAAAGTACAGTACAGTTCGTGAGGGGCTAAGGCGAAAGAGAGGGGACATACTTGGCAAATGCTACATCTCCTATCCATTTCTGTAGAAAAATGCTTGGGGTTGAACGCTGAGTATTTGACCATCCTAAGGCTTCGAGTGATCTCATCCTCACGCAGCCCTGTACTTACGTATCCAATTCGGTCCTCCAGATCAAGCAGTTCCTGCCAAGCGAAATAGTGTGAGCGATGATGACCATGTAAACTTTCTGTTATACATGATATTCAGTGGGAGGGTACCTCATATGTCATGTTATCAACATCGAGGCGCCAATCCTGATACTGATCATACATACCCATTCTTCCTAGTAATATCCTTGTTCGGAACATCATCATCTGCAAGTTGTAAATAAGAGTTGAAAATGGAAGAAGAAATCATGAGTTCATAATCTTCGGAGAAAGCATATCCTGACTAAATACAATCTCCTCTGAAAAAAAAAATACTGCTGGATCTTCAACGCACATGGATGACTGAGGAATGTGTATCGGCAGTCACCAACAGCCATGTGTCACAACCTGTAGTATACAACTAGTACATTGGACGACAGACTAAAATGGCATGGAAACAGTACTGTTAACTGCTTTACCTGAACAACTAAATACTTTGACCAGTAATTGCAACACTCTAATCTAATACCAAAGAACGCCTCTGGCTTACAAGATGTTAGTTCACACTCTTCAATAGCTTCTTATAGAGCTACTTAACACCTACTACCACTACAGAACCTACATGAACAGCCAAATTTTAATCCTTAGTCAGGTGTATATCCTTCATTACCCCAGGACTGTTCTAAAAAAGCACGGTATACAGCAAAGGAAGCATCATTCCACCAACATGGTAGTTAACCGAAAGAATCAGCAACATGGTTGCTCGGCCCAGCACAATGATTCAGCACGGATGCATGTAACCAGAAAAAGGACGGCAACTCTGCATCTACACTCAAAGGTCCCCCTTGACCACCTAACTTATCTATTCCTGAGCCATGTTCCGGCTATCACAGTGTCACCTTCTCTCATGTGAACCCCTCATATCTCTCGCCAACTCCTCAATATACATGAGTACATTACCACCAAGTAGATAGCATGCGGTGCCACACACTTCCCGGGGTAAAGCCTCTTAGCTATTGAATATCTAACTGAAAGTCACATCTTAGTTGACACTCCATATTTCAAAAGGATGGTATCACGTGACATTCTCAACTAACAACAAACGAGCCAAATCAGCACACAACACCTGTAGTTACCTACGACGGGATCACCCTACTGCAGGCATCAACCTTTCTAACACCGAGGTCACAAGACTCTAGCGACATCACATTGTAACTTTGTAGTCTGTAAAGTTAAATGGTAAAAGTCCATATGCAAGCACAAGCACAGCACAGGACACAACGGGCTAAGCTGAACAGATTCTGCATAATTGCATCGTTACCTCTTCCTCGAGCGGCGAGTGCCGGCGCCCACTCGTATTTCGGTTTTGGCCGGATGGTGCACGGTCGGCATCAATGAACAGCATGTCATGGTGTGGCGGCGAATTCATGGGAGACGAGGACATGTGCTCCCGCATGGTGATCCTCCGAGCCGGAGGCGCGCCAGGCCTCTGTCACCGAGCAATCGATGGTCAATTCGGCAGCACGAGGTAGAAATTTGAATGGATTAATGACGAAAACAGCTACGAAATGCTGGGATTGCAGCAGCACAGTGATGAATTTTGAACAGATGACGCATCGAACATGACTGAATTTGAACCACACTAAGGCAGGAAATCCAATCAAAACAGGAATGTAGTTGTTACGAAAAGATGCAAACATTCAGGCATTCAGCATCTACAACCGTATCCAGAACAAAAAAGGAGAAACAAAGCATACCTCTCTGCGCGGCCTCTCGGCATCGGCGCGGCGGCGCGCACCCGCCGTCTGGTGCGGCGCCACCACGCAGTCCACCGACGAGGCCTCGGCAGCGAACGGTATCCCCGGAGTGCACCACACGTCCCCGCCCATCCCACCACCGACGACGCCGCCGCCGCCGCCCGCGCCCCTCGCCTTCCGCCTCTCCCTCCCGCTCCTCCGCCGCCTCCCGCGCCTCTCCTCAGAGCGCCGCGCGGCGTCCACCGCGGCGGCCGGGGCGTGGGCCTGCGACGCCGCCACCGCCGCGCACCCGAGCCCGCGCCAGTCCGCCGCGGACCGCGTCGCTTCCACCGCGGCGGCCGGCGCGTGCGCCTGCGCCGCCGCCGACGTGCACCCGAGGCCGCGCCAGTCCGCCGACGGCCGCGCGGCGTCCACCGCGGTAGCCGGCGCGATGGCCTGCGACGCCGCCGCCGACGTGCACCCGAGGCCGCGCAGCAGCCCCTTGCTCGGCGTCCTCACGGCCTCCACCTCCGCCGCGGCCGGCGGCACCGCGGACGAGGACGCCTCTCCACCGGTGAGGAGGGCACGCAGCGCCACTCGCCGCCGCTCCGCGCCCGGCGAGCCGCCTCCGCCCCCGCCGCCGTCGCGGGCCATTCAAAGGCTGCTCGCTCGTGCGCTCGGTAGGGGGTAGGTGAGGACAAGGACTCGGGAAGATCGAAGACAAGTGGGCGAGCGCTGCGCCGAGCCGGCAGCCGAGCAGCCGATAAAACACGCGCCTGGAACTGTCACGATCAACCTCAGCCGTTCGATCCGCGCGGTCCCTGTCGATCTGACGGCCGTGGACTGGCTAACCGTCGCAGGAATCACACGTCAGCTAGCAAAGGCAACTGCCAAACATCAGCACATAGGTTAGTCGACTAATTTTTCAAAGAAAAAGATTAGTAGTAGATTGGTACGGTCAAAAACTATGGATTATTCGATGGACTTGCCCTAAGCTCGTTGGACGAAAGGGTACGGTGGATAAGGATCGGAGTAGAGACACCTCCCTTTCGGCAACCACCGTGGTGCGCAGGAACGCAGGGAGCTTCAGGCTCCTGCAGCACGGCAGCTCAATCAATTGGCTGCGCATATCTGACGGGAATGTCAGCCTCTGAAACTTCATCGCGGAAGGCCGGTGTCATCTTCTGGAAAACATGTCTGACAGCAACGTCATCTCACTGCTTAAATTGCAAACCGATGCCCGTTTCAATTATTGTGGACGAACTAGCAGATTAGCACGGTGCTGACGGAACCGCTGCTGTTGTGTGTTTGTTCAGTTGGACACTTCTACTCCGTCAGCTGTTTCGGCAGTGAAGTGTGCTTTACTACTGTTGGGCACGAGACTGAAGAAAGTTCTTTCTGCAAAATCCGGTTGTCTCTGACTATGTAGTTGCCTCGAAGGTCAGACGTCGCCGTCATGGATTAGTACAAATACAAGGGCCGATCGTCTCTGCGTAGCGTAGATCGTAGGGCGTGACCATTGACAGGTGTGGGTTGTGAGTCGTGACTGATGGAATGTGGCTGTTTAGTTCCGGAAGGTTAAATTTTACCCTTACCACGTAAAAAGAATCTTATCATTAAAATATATTAAATAAAATCTAATTACGAAACTAATTGCAGAATCTCTAGACTAATTCGCGAGATGAATCTAATGAGGTATATTAATTTATGATTAGCGGATGGTTATTGTAGCATCAATGTTGCAAATCATGGATTAATTAGACTTATTAAATTCATCTCGCAAATTAGCACCTATTTGTGTAAAAAGTTTTATAAACAGATTTAATTTAATACTTCTAAATAGCAAGATTCTCTTTGTACTGGAGCGGTGATTGTTTTGGTTGTGCACGTGAACAGTTTCAGAGCGTTTTTGTAGCTGTAGTAGTCCAGAGTTAACACAAAGAATGGGGACATCGGTTCATGTGCGTTCCTGACCACTGCATGAGCCAGTAAAATGTTGCACGGTTTGCGTTGAGATGGCGGTTTGTGGTAGTGCAGAACTGGAGGTGCATCCTCTTCCCAAGTTTTGTCAACAAAGTCTCCCGAGAGATGTCTTTTGATCTTAGTTTTGGTGAATGGGTGAGGAACCACCAGATCGCTATTGCCGATCCAGTTTTAGTTCTGTCAACAAATGGCATTGTTAGTATCACTACATGTAGCGGGCCTGTGTGCCGAGCGGGGCCGGAGAGTTGCGTTCTATGTTGGACCTGCGTGCCTATTTGCTATTGGGTCAAGTGGAGGGATACGTGAATGTCTTTTGATCTCAGTTTTGGTGAATGGGTGAGGAACCACCAGATCGCTGTTGGCCTGTTGCCGATCCAGTTTTGGTTCTGTCAACAAATGGCATTAACGTATGAACCCCTGCCGTACTCCCAGGTGAGATTACCTTAACGCGTTGGTTGCATGACGCAATTGATACTGACATCATCTAAACTGTCCACACTAACTTCCTATGTGCCGTCCTGCCCCAACCAAATCGTCTCGGAACACGGGTGGGTCCAGACATGTTCAATTGAATTGTAAGATTTCAGCGATACAAACGCTGCGGTCTATGATAAGTGAATTTTATGAAAATCTATAGGAGCCCACTTTTTCCAATTCAGGTTCACTAGGGTGAGGCCTGTAATTCAGCAGCCGTAAAAAAAACTAGCTCGATTCCATGTTCGAATGGCAAAGCTCTCAAGATTTTATATTCGCCTCGAAATCTGCATCGGCAGTTCACGGTGTCGGGGCCACCAAGGTACTTTAACGCCTCTGTTGCGTGATGTAATTGATACTGACAACATCTAAACTGTCCATGCTAACTTAGTAGGTGCATTCCTGCGGCAACCAACTTGTCTCGGAACACGGGTGGGTCCAGACATCTTCATCGGAATTGCAAGATTTCAGCGATACAAACGCTGCTTTGTAGCCTACGATAAGTGAATTTTATGAAAATATACAGAGGCCCACATTTTCCAATTCAGGTTCTTTAGGGTGAGGCCTATAATTCTGCAGCGGTGAAAAAAAAACTAGCTAGATTCCATGTTCGAATGGCAAAGCTCTCAAGGTTTTATATTCACCACGAAATCTACATCAGCAGTTCACGGTGCCGGGGCCACCAAGGTACCTTAACACCTTGTTTGCGTCACGTAATTTATACTTACATCACCTAAACTATCCATGCTATCTTCTTATGTGCCATTCCTGCCGCAACCAACTCGTCTCGGAACACGGGTGGGTCAGACATCTTCATCGGAATTGCAAGATTTCAGCAATACAAACACTGCTTTTGTGGTCCGTGATAAGGGAATTTTATGAAAATGTACAGGGGGGCACTTTTCTCAATTTAGGTTCTCTAGGTTGAGGCCTGTAATTCAGCAGCCGTGAAAAAAAACTAGCTCGATTCCAAGTTTGAATGGCAAAGGTCTCAAGGTTTTATATTCGCCACGAAATCTGCATCGGCATTTCACGGTGTCGGGGCCACCAAGATACCTTAACTCCTTGGTTCGATGACTTAATTGGTACTAACATCATCTAAACTATCCGCGCTAACTTCCTATGTGCAATTCCTGCCGCAACCAACTCATCTCGGAATACGGGTGGGTCCAGACATCTTCATCAAAATTGCAAGATTTCAGCGATACAAACGCTGCTTTGTGGTCTGTGATAAGTGAATTTTATGAAAATCTACCCGAGCCCACTTTTTCCAATTCGGGTTCTCTAGGGTGGGGCCTATAATTCAGCAGGCGTGAAAAAAACTAGCTCAATTCCATGTTCGAATGGCAAAGCTCTCAAGGTTTTATATTCGCCACGAAATCTGCATCGGCATTTCACGGTGTCGGGGCCACCAAGGTACCTTAATGCCTTGGTTCCATGACTTAATTGGTACTGACATCATCTAAATTATCCACGCTAACTTCCTATGTGCCATTCCTGCCGCAACCAACTCATCTCGGAATACGGGTGGGTCCAGTCATCTTCATCAGAATTGCAAGATTTCAGCGATACAAACGCGGCTTTGTGGTCTATGATAAGTGAATTTTATGAAAATCTACCCGAGCCCACTTTTTCCAATTTGGGTTCTCTAGGGTGGGGCCTATAATTCAGCAGGCGTGAAAAAAAAACTAGCTCGATTCCATGTTCGAATGGCAAAGCTCTCAAGGTTTTATATTCGCCATGAAATCTGCAAAGGCAGTTCACGGTGTCGGGGCCACCAAGGTACCTTAACGCCTTAGTTGCGTGACGCAATTGATACTGACATCATTTAAACTATCCACTCTAACTTTCTATGTGCCATTCCTGCCGCAACCAACTGGTCTCGGAACACGGGTGGGTCCAGACATCTTCATCGGAATTGCAAGATTTCAGCGATACAAATGCTGCTTTGTGGCCTATGATAAGTGAATTTTACAAAAATTTACAGGGGCCCACTTTTCCAATTCAAGTCCTCTAGAGTGAGGCCTGTAATTCCGCTGTCGTGAAAAAAAAACTAGCTCGATTCCATGTTCGAATGACAAAGCTCTCAAGGTTTTATATTCGCCTCGAAATCTGCATCGGCAAGTCACGGTGTCGGGGCCACCAAGGTACCTTAACGCCTTGGTTGCATGATGTAATTGATACTAACATTATCTAAATTGTCCACGCTAACTTCCTATGTGCCATTCCTGCCGCAAACAACTCGTCTCGGAACACGGGTGGGTCCAGACATCTTCATCGGAATTGCAAGATTTCAATGATACAAACGCTGCTTTGTAGCTTATAATAAGTGAATTTTATGAAAATATACAGGGGCCCATGTTTTCCAATTCAGGTTCTCTAGGGTGAGGATTGTAATTTAGCAGCCATGAAATAAAAAACTAGCTAGATTCCATGTTCAAATGGCAAAGCTCTCAAGGTTTTATATTCGCCATGAAATCTGCATCGGCAATTCATGGTGTCGGGGCCACCAAGGTACCTTAACGTTGGTTGCGTGACGTAATTGGTATTGACATCATCTAAACTGTCCACGCTAACTTCCTATGTGCCGTTCCTGCCGCAACCAACTCATCTAAGAATACGGGTGGGTCCAGACATCTTCATCTGAATTGCAAGATTTCAGCGATCCAAATGCTGCTTTGTGGCCTATGATAAGTGAATTTTACAAAAATCTATAGGAGCCCACTTTTTCCAATTCGGGTTCTCTAGGGTAAGGCCTATAATTCAGCAGCCGTAAAAAAAACTAGCTCAACTCCATGTTCGAATGGCAAAGCTCTCGAGGTTTTAGATTCGCCATGAAATCTGCAAAGGCAGTTCACGGTGTCGGGGCCACCAAGGTACGTTAATGCCTCTCTTGCGTGACGTAATTAATACTGACATCATCTAAATTGTCCATGCTAACTTAGTATGTGCATTCCTGCCGCAACCAACTCGTCTTGGAACACGGGTGGGTCCAGACATCTTCATCGGAATTGCAAGATTTCAGCGATACAAACGCTACTTTGTAGCCTACGATAAGTGAATTTTATAAAAATATACAGAGGCTCACATTTTCCAATTCAGGTTCTGTAGGGTGAGGCCTATAATTCTGCAGCCGTGAAAAAAAACTAGCTAGATTCCATGTTCGAATGGCAAAGCTCTCAAGGTTTTATATTCGCCATGAAATCTGCATCGGCAGTTCACGGTGTCGGGGCCACCAAGGTGCCTTAACGCCTTGTTTGCATCACGTAATTTATACTGACATCATCTAAACTGTCCACGCTAACTTCTTATGTGCCATTTCTGCCGCAACCAACTCATCTCGGAACACGGGTGGGTCCAGACATCTTCATCGGAATTGCAAGATTTCAGCGATACAAACGTTGCTTTGTGTTCTGTGATAAGGGAATTTTATGAAAATGTACAGGGGGCCACTTTTCTCAATTCAGGTTCTCTAGGTTGAGGTCTGTAATTCAGCAGCCGTGAAGAAAAACTAGCTCAATTCCATGTTCGAATGGCAAAGCTCTCAAGGTTTTATATTCGCCACAAAATCTGCATCAGCATTTCACGGTGTCGGGGCCACCAAGGTACCTTAACGCCTCGGTTCCATGACTTAATTCATACTGACAACATCTAAACTGTCCACGCTAACTTCTTATGTGCCATTCCTGCCGCAACCAACTCGTCTCGAAACACGGGTGGGTCCGGACATCTTCATCGGAATTGCAAGATTTCAGTGATACAAATGCTTCTTTGTGGCCTATGATAAGTGAATTTTATGAAAATCTACAGGGGGCCACTTTTTCCAATTCAGGTTTTCTAGGTGAGGCCTATAATTCAACAGTCGTGGAAATTAAACTAGCTCGATTCCATGTTCGAATGGCAAAATTCTCAAGGTTTTATATTCGCCACGAAATATGCATAGGTAGTTCACGCTGTCGGGGCCACCAAGGTACCTTAACGCCTTGGTTGCATGACGTAATTGATACCGACACCTTTTAAATTGTCCACGCTAACATCATATGTGCCATTCCTATCGCAACCAACTCATCTCGGAACTCGGGTGGGTCCAAACATCTTCATCGGAATTGCAAGATTTCAGCAATACAAATGCTACTTTGTGGCCTATAATAAGTAATTTTTTTTGAAAATCTACAGGGGCCCACTTTTTCCAATTCAGGTTCTCTAGGGTGAGGCCTGTAATTCAGCAGCCGTGGAAAAAAAACTAGCTCGATTCCATATTCAAAAGGCAAAGTTCTCAAGATTTTATATTCGCCACAAAATCTGCATCGGCAGTTCACGGTGTCGGGGCCACCAAGGTACCTTCACGCCTTGGTTGTGTTACGTAATTGATACTGAAATCTTCTAAACTATTCACGCTAACTTCCTATGTGCCATTCCTGCCGCAACCAACTCATCTCGGAACTCGGGTGGGTCCAAACATCTTCATCGGAGCTTTGTGGCCTATGATAATTATTTTTAATGAAAATCCACAGGGGCCCACTTTTTTCAATTCAAGTTCTCTAGGGTGAGGCCTATAATTCAGCACCATGAAAAAAAAACTAGCTCGATTCCATGTTCGAATGGCAAAGTTATAAAGGTTTTATATTCGCCACGAAATCTGCATCGGCATTTCACAGTGTCGGGGCCACCAAGGTACCTTAACGCCTTGGTTGCGTGACTTAATTAATACTGACATCATCTAAACTGTCCATGCTAAATTCCTAGGTGCCATTCCTGATGCAACAACCTCGTCTAGAAACACGGGTGGGTCCAGACATCTTCATCGGAATTGCAAGATTTCAGCGACACAAACACTGTTTTGTAGCCTATGATAAGTATTTTTAATGAAAATCTACAGGGGCCCACTTTTACCAATTCAGGTTGTCTAGGGTGAGGCATATAATTCAGCAGCCGTGAAAAAAAATAGCTCAATTCCATGTTTGAATGGCAAAGTTCTCAACGTTTTATATGCGCCAAGAAATTTGCAACGGCAGTTCACGCTGTCGGGGCCACTAAGGTACCTTAACGCCTTGGTTGCATGACGTAATTGATACTGACACCTTTTAAACTGTCCACGCTAACATCATATATGCCATTCCTATCGCAACCAACTCATCACGGAACTCGGGTGGGTCCAAACATCTTCATCGGAATTGCAAGATTTCAGCAATACAAATGCTACTTTATGGCCTATAATAAGTAAATTTTATGAAAATCTACAGGGGCCCATTTTTTCCAATTCAGGTTCTCTAGGGTGAGGCCTGTAATTCAGCAGCCGTGGAAAAAAAACTAGCTCGATTCCATATACGAAAGGCAAAGTTCTCAAGGTTTTATATTCGCCACAAAATCTGCATTGGCAGTTCACGGTGTCAGGGCCACCAAGGTACCTTCACGCCTTAGTTGTGTGACGTAATTGATACTGAAATCTTCTAAACTGTCCACGCTAACTTCCTATGTGCCATTCCTGCCGCTACCAACTCATCTTGGAACTCGGGTGGGTCCAAACATCTTCATCGGAGCTTTGTGGCCTATGATAATTATTTTTAATGAAAATCCAGAGGGGCCCACATTTTCCAATTTAGGTTCTCTAGGGTGAGGCCTATAATTCAGCAGGCGTGAAAAAAAACTAGCTCGATTCCATGTTCGAATGGCAAAGTTCTCAAGGTTTTATATTTGCCATGAAATATGCATCGGCAGTTCACCCTGGGTGTCTAAAAGGGCTAAACAAAGATCCATAACATGAAATCAGGCATAAAAGAGCAAGAAAAGTATAAAACAACCTATCAAAATCTACCATTCAAGCAAATGTATATGTGTATATGTATATATGCATATACATGCCGATGCAGATTTCGTGGCGAATATAAAACCTTAAGAACTTTACCATTCGAACATGGAATCGAGCTAGTTTTTTTCACAACTGCTGAATTACATGCCTCACCCTAGAAAACCTGAATTGGAAAAACTGGGCTCCTGTAGATTTTCATAAAATTCACTTATCTTAGGCCACAAAGCAGCGTTTGTATCGCTGAAATCTTGCAATTCCGATGAAGATGTCTGACCCACCCGTGTTCCGAGACGAGTTGGTTGCGGCAGGAATGGATTGTAGGAAGTTAGTGTGGCAGTTTAGATGATGTCAGTATCAATTACGTCACGCAACCAAGGTATTAAGGTACCTTGGTGGCCCCAGCACCGTGAACTGCCGATGCAGATTTCGTGGCGAATATAAAATCTTGAGAACTTTGCAATTGAAACATGGAATCGAGCTAGTTTTTTTATCACGGCTACTAAATTATAGGCGTCACCCTAGAGAACCTGAACTGGAAAAAGTGGGACCCTGTAGATTTTCATAAAATTCACTTATCATAGGCCACAGAGCAGCTTTTGTATCACTGAAATCTTGCAATTCCGATGAGGACGTCTAGACCCACCCGTGTTCCGAGACGAGTTGGTTGTGGCAGGAATGGCACAATGAAAGTTAGCATGGATAGTTTAGATGATGTCAGTATCAATTATGTCACGTAACCAAGGCGTTAAGTTATCTTGGTGGCTCCGACACCGTGAACTGCCGATGCAGATTTCGTGGCGAATATAAAACCTTGAGAGCTTTGCCATTCGAACATGGAATCAAGCAAGTTTTTTTTCACGGCTGCTGAATTACAGGGTTCACCCTAGAGCACCTGAATTGGAAAAAGTTGGCCTCTGTAAATTTTTATAAACTTCACTTATCATAAGCCACAAAGCAACGTTTGTATCGCTGAAATCTTGCAATTCCGATGAAGATGTCTGGACGCACCCGTCTTCCCAGACGAGTTTGTTGCGGCAGGAATGGCACATAGGAAGTTAGCGTGGACAGTTTAGATGAAGTCAGTATCAGTTACGGTACGCAGCCAAGGCGTTAAGGTACCTTGGTGGCCCCGACACCGTGAACTGCCGATGCAGATTTCATTGCAAATTTAAAACCTTAAGAACTTTGCCATCTGAACATGGAATTGAGCTAGTTTTTTTTTCACAACTGTAGAATTACAGGCCTCACCCTAGAGAACTTGAATTGGAAATAGTGGGCCCCTATATATTTTTATAAAATTCACTTATCATAGGCTACAAAGCAGCATTTGTATCGCTGAAATCTTTCAATTCCGATGAAGATATCTGGACCCACACGTGTTCCGAGATGAGTTGGTTGCAGCAGGAATGGCACATAGGAAGTTAGCGTGGAAAGTTTAGATGAAGTCTGTATCAATTATGTCACAAAACCAAGGCGTTAAGGTACCTTGGTGGCCTCGACACCGTGAACTGCCGATGCAAATTTTGTGGCGAATATAAAACCTTGAGAACTTTACCATTCGAACATGGAATCGAGCTAGTTTTTTTCACGGCTGCTGAATTACAGGCCTCACCCTAGAGAACCTATATTGGAAAAAGTGGGCCCCTGTAGATTTTCATAAAATTCACTTATCATAGGCCACAAAGCAGCGTTTGTATCGCTGAAATTTTGCAATTTCGATGAAAATGTCTGAACCCACCCGTGCTCCGAGACGAGGTTGTTGCAGTAGGAATAGCACATAGGGAGTTAGCGTGGACAGTTTGGAAGATATCAATATCAATTACATCGTGCAACCAATGCCTTAAGGTACCTTGGTGGCCCCGACACCGTGAACAGCCGATACAGATTTTATGGCGAATGTGACACCTTGAGAACTTTGCCATCTAGACTTGGAATTGAGCTAGGATTTTTTTCACGGCTGTAAAATTATAGGCCTCACCCTAGAGAACGTGAATTTTAAAATGTGGGCCCCTGTAGATTTTCATAAAATTCACTTACCTTAGGCCACAAAGCAGCGTTTGTATCACTGAAATCTTGCAATTCCGATGAAGATGTTTGGACCCACCCGTCTTCCCAGACGAGTTTGTTGCGGCTGGACTGGCACATAGGAAGTTAGCGTGGACAGTTTAAATTATGTCAGTATCAATTACATCATGCAACCAGGGCGTTAAGGTACCTTGGTGGCACCGACACCGTGAACTGCTGATCCAGATTTCGTGGCGAATGTAAAACCTTGAGAACATAGCCATTCGAACAAGGAATCGAGCTAGCTTTTTTTCACGGCTGCTAAATTATAGGCCTCACCCTAGAGAACCTGAACTGGAAAAGGTGGGCCCCTATAGATTTTCATAGAATTCACTTATCATAGGCCACAAAGCAGTGTTTGTATCGCTGAAATCTTGCAATTCCGATGAAGCTGTCTGGACCCACCCGTGTTCCGAGACGAGTTAGTTGCGGCAGGAATGGCACATAGGAAGTTAGCGTGGATAGTTTAGATGATGTCGGTATCAATTACGTCAGGCAACCAAGGCGTTAAGGTACCTTGGTGGCCCCGACGCCGTGAACTGCCGATGTAGATTTCGTGGCGAATGTTAAACCTTGTGAACTTTGCCATTCGAGCATGGAATCGAGCTAGTTTTTTTTTCACGGCTGCTGAATTATAGGCCTTACCCTAGTGAACCTAAATTGGAAAAAGTGGGCCACTATAGATTTTTATAAAATTCACTTATCATAGACCACAAAGCAGCGTTTGCATCGCTGAAATCTTGCAATTCCGATGAAGATGTCTGGACCCACCCGTGTTCAGAGACGAGGTTGTTGCGGCAGGAATAGCACATAGGGAGTTAGCGTGGATAGTTTAGAAGATGTCATGTCAATTACATCGAGCAACCAAGGCGTTAAGGTATCTTGGTGACTCCGACACTGTGGACTGCCGATGTAATTTTCGCGAATGTAAAACCTTGAGAACTTTGCTATCTGGACATGGAATTGAGCTAGTTTTTTTTCACGGATGCAGAATTACAGGCCTCGCCCTAGAGAACCAAAATTGGAAAAAGTTTGCCCTTGTAGATTTTTATAAAATTCACTTATCATACGCCACAAAGCAGCATTTGTATCGCTGAAATCCTGCAATTCCGTTGAAGATGTCTGGGCCCACCCATCTTCCGAGATGAGTTGGTTGTGGTAGGAATGACACAAAGGAAGTTAGCGTGGACAGTTTAGATGATGTCAGTATAAATTACGTCACGCAACCAAAGCGGTAAGGTACCTTAGTGGCCACGGCACCTTGAACTGCCGATGCAGATTATGTGGTGAATGTAAAACCTTTAGAACTTTGCCATTCGAACATGGAATCGAGCTAGTTTTTTTACGGCTGCTGAATTACATGCCTCACCCTAGAGAACCTGAATTGGAAAAAGTGCCCCCCTGTAGATTTTCATAAAATTATCTTATCATAGACCACAAAGCAGCGTTTGTATCGCTGAAATCTTGCAATTCCGACGAAGATGTCTTATCCACCCGTGTTCTGAGACGAGTTGGTTGCAGCAGGAATGGCTTGTAGGAAGTTAGTGTGGCAGTTTAGATGATGTCAGTATTAATTACATCACGCAACCAAGGTGTTAAGGTACCTTGGTGGCCCCAGCACCGTGAATTGCCGATGCAGATTTCGTGGCGAATATAAAATCTTGAGAACTTTGCAATTGAAACATGGAATCGAGCTAGTTTTTTATCACGGCTACTGAATTATAGGCGTCACCCTAGAGAACCTGAATTGGAAAAAGTGGGACCCTATAGATTTTCATAAAATTCACTTATCATAGGCCACAGAGCAGCTTTTGTATCACTGAAATCTTGCAATTTCGATGAGGACGTTTAGACCCACCCGTGTTCCGAGACGAGTTGGTTGTGGCAGGAATGGCACAATGAAAGTTAGCATGGATAGTTTAGATGATGTCAGTATCAATTACGTCACGCAACCAAGGCGTTAAGTTATCTTGGTGGCCCCGACACCGTGAACTCCCGATGCAGATTTCGTGGCGAATGTAAAACCTTGAGAACTTTTCCATTCGAACATGGAATCGATCTAGTTTTTTTTCACGGCTGCTGAATTACAGGCCTCACCCTAGAGAACCTGAATTGGAAAAAGTGGGCCCCAATAGGTTTTCATAAAATTCACTTATCATAATCCACAAAGCAGCGTTTGTATCGCTGAAATCTTGCAATTTCGACGAAGATGTCTGAACCCACGCTTGTTCCGAGACGAGTTGGTTGCACCAGGAATAGCACTCGGGAGTTAGCATGGGCAGTTTAGAAAATGTCAGTGTCAATTACATTGAGCAACCAAGGTGTTAAGGTACCTTGGTGGCCCCGACACCGTGAACTGCCGATGCAGATTTCATGGAGAATGTAAAATCTTGAGAACTTTGCCATTCAAACATGGAATTGATCTTGTTTTTTTCACAGCTGCTGAATTACAGGCCTTACCCAAGAGAACATGAATTGGAAAAAGTGGGCCCCAATAGGTTTTCATAAAATTCGCTTATCATAGGCCACAAAGCAGCGTTTGTATCGTTGAAATCTTGCAATTTTGACGTAGATGTCTAAACCCACCCGTGTTCCGAGACGAGTTGGTTGCAGCAGAAATAGCACCTAGGGAGTTAGCATGGACAGTTTAGAAGATGTCAGTGTCAATTACATCGAGCAACCAAGGCGTTAAGGTACCTTGATGGCCCCGACACCATGGACTGTTGATCCAAATTTTATCGCGAATGTAAAACCTTGAGAACTTTGCTATCTGGACATTGAATTGAGCTAGTTTTTTTTCATGGCTGCAGAATTACAAGCCTCACCCTTGAGAACCTGAATTAGAAAAACTGGGCCCCTATAGATTTTCATAAATTCACTTATTATAGGCCACAAAGCAGCGTTTGTATCTCTGAAATATACCAATTCTGATGAATACGTATGGACTCACCCGTGTTTTGAGACGAGTTGGTTGCGGTAGGAATGGCACATAGGAAGTTAGTGTGGATAGTTTACATGATGTCAGTATCAATTACGTCATGCAACCAAAGTGTTAAGGTACCTTGGTGACCCCGACATCGTGAACTGCCGATGCAGATTGCGTGGCGAATGTAAAACCTTTAGAACTTTGACATTCGAACATGGAATCAAGCTAGTTTTTTTTTCACAGCTGCTGAATTACAGGCCTCACCCTAGTGAAGCTAATTGAAAAAAGTGGGCCCTGTAGATTTTTAGAAAATTCACTTATCATAGGCCGCAAAGCAGCGTTTGTATCGCTGAAATCTTGCAATTCTGACGAAGATGTCTGGACCCACCCGTGTTTCAAGATGGGGTGATTGCGGCAGGAATGGCACATAGGAAGTTAGCGTGCATAGTTTAGAAGATGTCAGTATCAATTACATCACGCAATCAAGGCGTTAAGGTACCTTGGTGGCTCCGACACCGTGAACTGCAATGCAGATTTCGTGGCGAATATAAAACCTTGAGAGCTTTGCCATTCGAACATGGAATCGAGCTAGTTTCTTTCACGGCTGCTGAATTATAGGCCTCACCCTAAAAAACCTGAATTGAAAAAAGTTGGTCCCTGTAGATTTTCATAAAATTCACTTATCATACGCCACAAAGCAGCGTTTGTATCGCTCAAATCTTGCAATTCCGATGAAGATGTCTGGATCCACACGTGTTCCGAGACGGGTTGGTTGCGGCAGGAATGGCACATAAGAAGTTAACGTGGACAGTATAGTTGAAGTTTGTATCAATTATGTCACGCAACCAAGGGGTTAAGGTACCTTGGTGGCCCCGACATCGTGAACTGACGTTGCGGATTTCGTGGACTGGACTCCGCCGCCGGGCGCCGGCGACCGACCATGCTCCTCCTCTCCTCGTCTGTCAGATACTATGTGCACGAATCCTGAAGCACCGCCATAGCTAAAATACCAGAGGGGCGACTCGTCCTTCCAGCGCGCCGCCTTGTTAACCCTACTACCCAACAGCCGGTCATGGCATCTACGGCGGCGGCCGCCAGCGAAGCCTCCATCTCGGAGCCTGCGGCGGTGAGGGAGAAGCCCATCGTTGTCCGGGTCAAGCGGAAGCCCTCACAAACTCGCCTAGACGCTTTCTGTGAGCTCTCCTTCTATCTTTCTTTCTCATTGCCCCATCCCCTTCCTCCTTGAATTTCTACTCGATAAAAGGAGAGGTTTTCAAAAAAAATATTTTCTCTATCAGGGCTAGAGATTAATGAAAGGCCAACGAAGAAGGCGATGCTCGATTTCTCCAGGCTCTCCATCTCCAAACCATCCTCTTCCTGCTCCAGTGCTAAAGGTACAGACCAAACAGAATGTAACCTTGACGCCATGGTGCTTTGCCAAAACAACTTTGTCACCCTCCATCGAGACTATACATGATATAATACCAGATCCTCCTCACTCGGACGAAGAATTATAGACCAGAAAGAACATAGTAGTAGTAGTAGTGCCTCCATCACCTGCAAAATGTCTTACTGTCTGTCGTATGCCCACAACTTCAGAGGAACAAACCGCGGGTTAAGAAGCTTCTTGTTCAACACATAAAGGAACAACTAAATTTTCTCTTGCCAATTTTATGCAATGATGCTACCATTTTCTTCCAAATCCAAACAAGAAAAGACCAAGTTTTTTTCAGTTCAAGGTGGAAACTCTAATTGATCACACTATTTTTTCAAGCGCATTCCAATCTATACCAAGTCTCTTTTATCTAGTTCAAGCCAGAAGGAGTAAGACGGTGAAGACTATCCACCTTTGAGATCAATATACTGTTGGATCAAAATCTCCTCCTAGTGTTTTTTAATGAACAAATTCACATCGCAACGCAACAAGAGGAGAACAGAAGGGCGTCGTTCAAGTAACATGACGAGTGATAACATCGGAGAGGAGGCCAAGGAAGGCATGAGGAGGAGGCTTATTGGTGGTTTGGGCTTGGCACCGCTGCATAGACGTCAGCGGCAGATCCATGATAGCTTAGATAAGATGCTGCATCGATGAGAATCCAGCTTCCGCTTCTCCTTATCTGGAGCCTGTATTTGGGGGCGCAAGAGGAGGCCGGACTGTTGGGGATGTTGGTGACGGAATCCAAACAATCCATCCATCGGTGTTGGTGTTGGTGTTGGTATTGGAGACGGACTGGACTCCGCCGCCCGGCGACCGACCATGCTCCTCCTCTCCTCGTCCGTCAGATACCGTGCGCACGAATTCTAAGGCACCACCCAGAGTTAGGTAGTGTTTGGTTGGAGAGCCAAATTGGATGACTTGTCTTTGGTTGAAGGGATGGAATGGTTTTTTTTACCAGAATCGAATCGCTCCTGCTCTGTCAATCTTCGTTATGTGGGACCCGTCCATCAGCCACCATTCCTCTTCCTCCCTTTCTCTTCTCCCTCCTCTCCCCTCCCCTCCCCTCCCCTCCCTGCTGCGCCACCGCCTGGCCAAATTGCGCCGCCAATTTGTCGCGTTGCTGCCTTGCTGCGCACCACCCGCCCGCCTGCCTCCGCTCCGGCACCACCCGCTTGTGCCGCTTTGCCGCTCGGCCGCCTGCGCAGCGCCCGCCCACCAATGTCTTTCTTGCTCACCATCCAGGCTAGACACGCAATCACAAGATTTACTAGTCGGCGGTCCGAAACACCGACACCATTAGCTTTGGATAGAAAATCAAGATAGGATATACAAATACAATATTATGTTCAATTTGATTTGGTAAATATATATTTTGTTGCTCATCTCTTCGGCGAATGCGACCACACTAATGTCCTTCCCATTTGTAGGTGATGGTTGGAGAGGAATAAAGATAAGGCCAACGAAATTTGATCCTATAGTTGGGTGTGTTGCAGTGTCGTCCTCGAGGAAGGAGAATCAAGAATAAGTAGTGAAACAAAGAAGAAATCACCTTCCATATTTTCTTTTGATGAAACAAGAGGTACTGATTATTGTTGCTTTCTTCAATGTCGAACAATAAGTTGCTAGCAAAGCAACATGCAGCCGCATATGAAGAAGCGTGACTAGATAGTAGCAAATGAAGAATAATTGCACAATCATCAAAATATAGAAGAGAAGAGTGGCACATGTTAATTAAGAAGTGATTTTGATCTAGAAAGAGATGAGATTGTGCTCTACTTGGAGAACACAATAATAATAACCAGTGCATGTAGATTAGGGGTACGATAATAAAAGTTTGGTTGTGCAACCATGTTGAGCAACACAATCCAACATGTTCACTAGGTCGGGTATCATCTTGCCCTAGCACTTTTGGTTCCGCTGAGGCATGGTCATCGCTACATGCAAGTTGCAACAAGAAGCAGGGAAACATTAATATCTTGTTGTGGACATCAGAGATGCACCCTCGATTACTACGGTGTAGCGGGGCGGAACTCCTTAGGAATTGAAGTTGCAAAAAAGATAGGCACAAAGGAGAGAACTATACCTTGCTTGTACAACAACAAATTTGTTGACCGTCGGCATATAAGCTATGGAAAAGATGCAACAACTTGAAGAAAAAGAATATATAGAGCGGCAACAATAGAAGATGGGAGAGATTTGAATATGATCAAAACTAAAGAGGATGCATCCACTACACGTTAAGGTTTGGATTCAAACTTCAAAAAGTAAAATTTAATGATCTTTGGAGTATACATTGAGCCACTCATCTAGATCTTCTTCTTAACAAAAAACTAAGGATAATTTGTCACCGTAACTAAAATTTTCAAACAAAAATGTACACTACCAGTCAAATATAAAAAGTAATATATATTCCTTTTAAAACGTAAAAGTTTTATATTACTTTTAATATATATGAAAAATATATTTCTAAATAAGATATTTCAAAAAAATTCTGCCATATAATAGGACGATGGAAAAAAAACATATATGGTGTCTTCGTCCTGGATATCATGAGTAAGAAATTACAATGACATGGCAAACAAAACTATTTGCATAAATTTCTTTTTGAGTAAAGTACAAAAGTTACTCCTTATGTTTCAAATTATTGGTCACTTTAGTTTTGTTCTAAGTCAAACCTCTCTAATTTTTATCAAATTTATAAAACATTTATGATAATTTTCATGATAAAAAATACATATACTATCATTACATAATTTGTGGTGAAACTAATTTAGTAGCCTAGATATTGGCTTTTTTGAAACAAAGTGAGTAGCATAATAAATCTAGTTACTCGTGCTATTTGCACGGGACACCTCGCTAGTTAACTTATATTTAATACTGGTGTCCAAACATTCGATGTGACAGGACTAATTAGTCCTAAGCAACCAAACGTACCATTCGGTTGTCTCTGGCTATGTAGTCGCCTCGAAGGTCAGACGTCGCCGTCACGGATCAGTACAAAGGGTCGATTGTCTCTGCCTAGATTGTAGGACGCGACAATTGACAGGTACGACGGTTGGAGATGCTCTTACAAGATATTTATGCTCATGTTGTTATTATCAACGATCTACAGCAAACCGACACATGAACACATACATTGTTACAGCAACTCTTATCTACACAAAACTACACAGGTCCAACAACAACTAACCAAGTGCACAATGACAACACGTTTCATTTTATCTAACCACCACATCGTGCACCTGCTCTCGCTTGGTCACCATCTCAGCACATCGCAGTTTCTAGTGTTGGCCAATGGCGAGGAACCAGATCAGATCGCTGCTGCCGATCCAGCTTTTGTCCTGCAGAGGACATTAGTTTTACGAAAATCCGTGTCGTCTGTCGCTTCTGAAGATCCTCTGAATTTTGAGTTTTCTAGGTGATCTTCGAGCCCGTCCATGTAATACCATCCAGTCATCCAGTGGTCAAACTCCTCGTGCTCCTTAACCACTAAGTTATTAGAACAATCTAAAAAGTATGGATGCATTTGTCCTCATCCAGTGTACAATCTCGTCTACTCCGAGGTTGGATGTCAGCATTCAGCCATTAAATTAGTGGCTATTCCTCCCCTCAAGATCACGCGCGGAGAGGCTTACTCCCACAGGTCAGTAGGAGCCAGCTACCCTGCAAATTCAGGAACCGAACATTCAGCAGACACCAGCCGGTTCCGGTCTCCTGGATTGAAGCCTTCTCGTCTTCGGATCGGTGCAGAGACCGCCTCTCCCTTTTCTACCTGCCCCGGTTGGTCATCAGCATCACCAATAATACGGTGCCTACTGCATAATGGGCATTATATGTATACAGATCAATCAGCCAGTCTCGATGCCCTTTTCATCGCTGCCGTCGTGCAGGGGAGAATCGGGGAGGAGCTCGTTGCCGGCGGCGTTGACTTGCGCAGGCACAGGAAGCCACGAAGCAACTCCTCTCCTCCGTGAGTTTCTGCGTACTAATTCCATGTCGTCTCTCCCTCTCTCTCTCTCCCGAGATTGGCAACCGGCATGTCTGGATCGCCGCAGCTGCAACCTGCTCGACCAAACAAGTTGTTGCTTCCTCTCCAAACTGGCCGTTCTAGCTGCCATGTAGTACTAGTACCATCCTTCGTCTTGATTTCTGCAACCGTCCCCCTGATGCCATCGTTCATCAACTCATTCCTCGATTGCCATGTCCGATCAGGAGATGCCGCCGCCGCAGCCCATCCGCCTGGGCCCCCCGCACCCGTACCTGAAGACCCACGGGAGCAAGGTCGCGAGGCTGCACCTGTTCGACTGGGTCGTGCTGGCCCTTCTCGTGGCCATCGACGTGGGGCTCAACCTCATCGAGCCGTTCCACCGGTTCGTCGGCGAGGACATGATGACCGACCTCCGGTACCCCCTGAAGAGCAACACCGTCCCCGTCTGGGCCGTGCCGGTACATCTATCTATACAGCCTTTTCCCTGCAGAAGACCAAGAAAATTATTTCTCTGGATTAAAGATCGCTGTTTTGAAATTGGGCAGATATACGCAGTCATCGGCCCAATCATCATCATCGTCGCGATCTACATGAAGCGGCGGAACGTGTATGACATGCACCATGCCATTCTAGGCGAGTTCTCGACGGTCGCGTCAGCTTGTTTCAGTTCTTCTTCGTCAGTTTGTTTTAGGGTTCTGACATGGGCTTGCTGTGGCTGAGCAGGCCTTCTGTTCTCCGTGCTCATCACCGGCGTCCTGACCGATGCGATCAAGGACGGAGTTGGCCGGCCGCGCCCCAATTTCTTCTGGCGCTGCTTCCCTGACGGAGTGCCGGTGAGTTCTGTTCTGAACCTCCATGGCCTGAACCGCCAGAAATTTCAGGGTTCGCTAGCGTGTTTCTTTTTGTCGCCACAATGTGACGCACCATGATCGCATTGCTCCATGATTCGATGTGTCGCTGTCGTAAATTCAGAAGTTCAACAACATCACCACACAAGTCATATGCCACGGGGACCCGGCGGTGATCAAAGAAGGGCACAAGAGCTTCCCGAGCGGCCACAGCTCATGTACGTGGGTGACCTCCTGCAACTCTGAAAACCATCTGCTCCAAGAAGTCTTTTGTTCATTTACGCCCTCTCTTCCAGGGTCATTCGCTGGGCTAGGCTTCCTGTCGTGGTACCTGGCCGGCAAGATAAAGGCGTTCGACCGGCGCGGCCATGTGGCCAAGCTCTGCATCGTCCTCCTGCCGCTGCTGCTCGCGGCCATGGTCGCGGTCTCGCGGGTGTCTGACTACTGGCACCATTGGCAGGACGTGTTCGCCGGTGGAATTCTCGGTAGGCTCCCCGTTTCAGCTGGCTCACCTACTACTACTCTGTGGACAACTACCGTTCTGAACAGAGATCACAGGTCACCCTCTCGCTGGTGTAACTCGCAGGTTTGGTGGTTGCGTCCTTCTGCTACCTGCAGTTTTTTCCTCCACCGTCTGGTGACCCAGGTACGATGCAGAATTTGCATACAGAAAAAGAGTATATTTTTTCTCAAAAAGAAAAATGAAGAAAGCTATACTAGCAGGACTTTGTTCACTAGGCCCAAATTTTTGTTTTTTTTAACTCAACCTGGGCCGTAAACGGCCCAGATTCATGGGCCGGGCCTTATGCCAATAATGGGCTGAAGTATGCTTGGCGTCTCTGTGTCCGTCCATTTATTATGACGTCCTTTGTCAATATTTTTCTTTCTGAGCACTCCTTATTTCCCACCCAAATGAAAAAAAAAAAGTTTTTTTCCTCTTCCTATGCCAATAAAAGAGTTCCAGATACAGTCCAGATTGTATCCAGTTTAGGTAGCCAGAGATTTATTGGTTTAGTGGAATTGAAGTTCCGCATATAAATACAAGTCTACAAGACTAAAGGCAGCCAAGAAGAAAAGAACAAGAGTACAAGACTAGAAGGCTGATGTTTTTACCTGTGGAGTTGCAGGATTTTGGCCTCACGCGTACTTTGAGCACATTCTTAACCCCGAGGGCGAGGGCCAAGTGCAGTCAACAACCAACTCGAACCACCGTCGATCACTGTCCGGAGGCCCAGTTGCAATGGAGATGGGAAACACAAACCAAGAACTGGGCTCCATGGAAGAAGGCCGCCCAGTTCGGTGACGTGCTGCCGGTGCTGTCGTTACGAACAGAACCGAGTCCCTTTCGTTTTTCGTTTTTCCCCCTTAGCTTATTGTATGTTTGATAGTAGATGTTTTTGATCTGTAATCGCGTCTTGTAAATTAAAGTTAGGTGAAAAGCATCATGAATTCATCCACAATGTTCGTATGTTTGAGGTGATGGTGGCCCTCAATCCATGCGTCCGCATGATCAGCGCAACGGAAGCAGGCGCAGAATTCAGATTCCTGTGTGCTGGATGAGGGAAGCTCACCGACCTAGCTATGATTACCAGAGGCTATGATTACCAGAGTACAAGAGGGCCTGATGTGTTTCCATGGTTTCCCCGTGATTTTTGTCACATGGTAGGTGTTTCATCAGCAAGATGCCAGTGCCAGACATAGCAGATAAGCATCCACAGTACAGGTCTAGGTTCAGTGACGATGATCACTTTAGTCTAGGAAGCGTCTATCATGGCTATCACAGCTGTTTGTGACCTGTATTCAGCTACAAAACGATGTACAGCTGCTGTGTTTTGACTTGTAAAGCCACTGTAAAAGACTAGCCCATCTGAATGATACTGTAGCACGCTGTCCACGACGGGTAAGTAGGAAGCCTATCGTCACGATTTTCTACGGCACGGGCGACTTGATCAGTTCAAGACTTCAGTCAACAAATGGATAATGTACTAATATTCTCGATGTCATATGTTGTGAATTACTGAACTCACAACGCCGTGCCGTTGGAAAAGACTCCTGAAAACTCTGTATGGCATACGGGAGCGACCTGTCTGGAGGCAGCTGGTGACTTTGAAATCACAGCTAGCTCACATGTTGGTTCTGCTTTCTTCTCCCACGTGATTTCCCTTTGGTTTTCTTCCGAGAAATTATGACCTGGCTAGTACTCTTATCTCCATGAACAGTCTGCTTGGTGATTCAGACATTCAGGCATCAACTGGATCACATCCGTCAGATCAAAGACCAACTGTAATCGGCAAAATTTTGGCCGAAATTGTGAACCCTGCCACTGCAGGTTTTGAGTAGGACTGTAGGTGATCATGGAGACGCATCAGATGCAGAGAAAGAAACACATGCACACCGGCTGCACGGCCATGTGGTACTGGTACTAGGCTGCTCAAACAGTAACAGAGGTCTGAACACAGTGATGAGGTTTGAATGGATCCATCAGGCACCCACCAGGCATGCAGTCTGCTGCTGCACAGCTCGACTGGTGGTGCACCTGCGCCGGGTCCATCGCCCCACATGCGAACAGAGAAGAAAAAAACGCGAGGTGAAGAACCTGACACGGCGACTTGACTTTTAACTTTCTTTGCCCCCAAGGCTGAGCTAGCGCAAGGCCTCTGCAGAAACTTCCATCTGATGTGCAAGCTCTGTCTGGATGAGCGGTGACCAGTTGATGTTTCTGTCGTCAACACGTTCCCTTTGAACAGTGGAAATTTAGCGCCGAACGGTCAAGTCATCCACTGTACTCGCGCCATTAGTATCCTCTGTATTTCTATCAGCAGAGATTCGGCGTGAAACGGTACGACTCTCTTGTTAGATCTTTACATAACTCTGGTGTTCTGAATGTTACCTTCCCATTTCAAATTTTCAGCTACCAATGAACTCTAGTGATAACGACAAATTTGACGTCAGATACAGATGCTTAGATGGAAGTTTGCGTAAGCTGCATACTTTATTGCTTGCAGCGTCAGGGATGTCTTTGGCAACATCAAGTTCCTCTCTGTCGATCAAGCTTCACGGGCAAGAAACCAATGATTCCTCACTCCTGTTTGTCCCATTATGGGGACCTCAGATCCAGCGATTTAACGGCGAATCGACGGCACAAGATAGACACACATTGATTTGGCCACCATCTTCTCCTACCTGTCAATCTCCTATTTTAACAGTCGCTGCGTTGCTTCCGTTCTCTGAACTCTCTGACCGGCACCTGATGCTTGCTATCTTAAGGCTTGTTGGGATCCACGAAACTAAAGTTTAGTCCCGTCATATCGCGTGTTTGGACACCAATTAGAAGTATCAAATAAAGATTAATTGTAAAATCAATTACATAAGTGGAGGCTAATTCATGAGATGAATCTTAAGCCTAATTAATCCATCATTAGCATATGTTTATTGTAGCACAACATGGTCAAATTATGGACCAATTACGTTTAATTGATTCATCTTGTAAATTAGCCTACATTTATGCAATTGGTTTTGTAATTAGCCTATATTTAATACTTAAAATTTCATCATCCAAACATGACCTTACCTTGCCAAAGCAGCAGCAGCGCAGCAGAGCACCCACACAGGACAAAGCAGCCAGCACATGGCTTTGGAGCTTGGACGAACAAATTGGCTGGATGGCCAAGGAATATTGCGTGCAGATGGCTACCGATTTCGTTTGAAAAGTCCTAAACTTTTGACTCGCAAATCCTTAGGGTTAGGTCCATGCTCCATGGGCATGACTCGCTTGCGCGGTACCCAAGATGCGCGTTACTGTAGATGGATACCACCTTGATTTGTTTAGGACTCTGAACCGACGACCCGGAGACGAGATTAGGTCGCCTTTTTATTGGGTTAGAGCGTGCAGTGTGGCAACGACAAGCTCTGTGGCTAGCTCATGATGCACTCCGCCGCCGCCGGTGGCATGTGGGATATATAGAGCGGCACGAGCAGCTGCAAGAACATATCTCCAGTGCGGCGACATAGTTCTCTGAAGATGACAGTCACAATATAATGCAGCTAGCTGTGCTGATGGTCAGTACAGCAGAGAGCAAACTGAAAGTCATCGTTGAACTTGGCAACTGTATTTTTTGCTTTTCAGGTATTGTTTTTACCTGCCGAAAGAGCACTGAGGACACAGCCGCTGCTGTCACACATTTGGATAGATGGATTCCGTCATCTGTTGCATTGGCTTGAGGATCATTCTTTTCTGAAGATTATTGCTACTAGCTAGTGGTGTGGTTTACGCACTAGCTGTATCTGTCTGACCAAGCTTGGTTCTGATGTGCTAAGCATACATCTTTCAAGTTTGACGTCTGTCCAGCCCCCACCAATGGCATGGCATGTCCTCCCAACTTACGAGCACGTACTTATCCGCCCCTAAATCTAATCCATCCATTTTAAAACTAACTTTGGCGCCGTCGGTGACAAAGTGCCGCATGATACATTTACCGCGTCTATCCGTGCTCCCCAAGCACCAGCAAAATTTTTACTCCAACTTGTGGCATCCACGCCCACGCATAGCTTCAACTGCACATAGAGTAGAAGTTAAATATCGCCTGGAAACCGCTAGCTAGCAAGCAAAGTAAAACTTGTGTTGCGTCTTGATGAGGCTAAGTGAGCAAGTAAGAACGGGTCAAGGGAATCATAAATCTCACCGTAGATCTGCCCGGAGATGACTTCCTCTTTCACCAAGGTTTTACATTTTAACAGCGACCCGGTAAGCGTTGACTCCAGCACCCCCACATTAACACACGCCAAGTCCAAGCAGTGCAGACAAGAAGACTGAAACTCTCACAGGCTAGCTAGAGGCTACTGCACTACACTGACGGGCTTCTTGCACTGCATGGCACATAAGAAACTACACATGGGACATGGCTGGAGAAGACGATCGAACCAGACGAAAACGACCTAAACCGGTGCAGCGATCGATCTGGGCCATGCGCTGGAGCCTGGAGGCGATGCAGGTCGGTCGTCAGGGCATCGCCAACGCAGGGGTTGACTCGCCATCAATACCCAGCGTCTGCGTCTCCACGTCCAGAGATGAGCCTGGCGCTCGTTCACCGATCAACGAGATCGAGCAACAGGGCCTCATGGTCATGGCAACTTGCAGATGGGTGTGTGCCTGTGACCGTGACTCTCCGGCCAACCGGAGGCACAGTTGCGAGCTTAGCTGCAGGTGGTCACTGGCCAATGCCATCTCTGTGTGTTTCGGCGTGGAGAGAGAGAGAGAGAGAGAGAGAGAGAGAGAGAGAGAGAGAGATCCGGGCCTTTGTCAACGGTCGCAGAAGTCGGGCCGTCTCTGTGCAGTCTGGTGTGCTGTCTCTGACTGCGTTGAGCGAGACTCCCTCCGCCGTGTGTGTCCCATGTCTGTGTAAGTGTCGCTGGCTAGCTATATTTTGCGGGAATCCTCCGATCTCATCAGCCGCCATGAAAAATTCCAACAAGGAACAGTGGGAGAGGCTCAGTGATCGATCAGGATTAGGTGGCTGGGTTGCAGAGGCCATGATGAGTTGACTACGCGTACTGCTACTGTGGGAACTAATTCTCTTACTCCAGCTTTTAATCAACCAGAGACGCTTAGAGGTTGTAAAGTACCTCAAATTTTAACTTAGATAATCTAAGAATCAGGCTCTAAAAGGGTCGGACTCTAAAATATATAAGGATCATATTAGATTGTGAAGAGAACACTAGAATCATGATCCGTTACCACCCCTAAAGACGCTAGATGCCGATGCATCAAAATGGCAAGTATTATTGTGGGCTTTACATCAAAACAGTTTCTGCCCTACAAATCTAGCTGTATCATATTTTCATTTTTTGAAAATATCTAATTAAGTACTAACCCATCAATCCATGTTTCTGCCCATGCTATTATTAATGGTAAGAGACATAAATGTTTGAGGTTTTTAGATAAATGTATTGTGGGGCTCACAGCTAACTAAAATGGCAGAAGTGATCGAGTAATTTGCAAGCACATATTGGTAAGCGCTACCTGATTTAAATAAATTTAAGGGTTACTTTATGTTACTGTTTTTAACAATAAAAGGGCGAGTAATTTAAAAAAAAAAATTTGCGGGTTACTTTAGGTTATTTTTCACAGCATGAATGGATATTAGATGTTTCTTTCTATTATTTTTCATAATGACAGAGGTTGATAATGTAGATATGGACAGTGACGAAGGTGGGTATATTTTTAGGAAATAAAATAGATCATATAACAGTTATTGTTAATGATGACTAGATCCTATCTAATTGATGACCAGCTACCTCTGATTTTTTGTGATATTTTCTAGGAATCATCTATTTTCTAGCTAGCGTGTCAATCTAGAGGATTAACATAAATAAAGGTTCCAAGCAAAATTACTAATTAGTAATATTAAGATTTGAAGAGACGCATACGCACATGCAACTTGAAAATGGCATCTATTAACTTCATGACTGGCAGGTGTATAATTTTTGAGAACTCGAAAATGATCTATAGATGGACTGATGGAGCATCCATCTCGCTAAATTTCTTGCCGGCAAAATAACCGCGTGCGCCACGTCATGTTGGGCTAGCATCCGATGCACACTGATCGGATCGTCGTAGTACAAAGCAGCAGTACGCCCAGTACGGCGTGCGTGCATGGCTTTGCTCTCTCCCCTCCTCTCGACCCTTTTTCCCCTCGAAGAGACGTGTTACGTGTACGCTCGCCTGTCTGCACTGATGACAGGTGGCGGCCATAGTTTATCTGCTCCGATCAGAAGTCGGCGAGGCCGTGCGGATGTGCGTGTTACCCTCGCGTCGCCGGAACGAGCAGCTTTATCTCTATCCGGTCTGAAACCGTTGAACGTTGCTCGCGTCTCTTCCCATTGGAACTTACCTCGCGCCAAAATTAAGCACAACCGTCGCCATTTGCTGAACACAAGAATTAAGAATACAAGGGGGTAAAACGACAAATAATATTGCTTATTATCGACATGCATTAGTTCTAGAAATGAAACCGGCTGTGCTTCCTAGATGCCACGCACTGTTTTTTTTCCCTCATCTTGTTCTTTATTCTCTCGATCAAAGTCTCCAAACAGCTGAACTTTCTCCGTTGCTTTCCGGCCAGTCTCATGATCGCAAGATTCACAAGAAAGAGATCTCACCTTATCACTGCAAGGTTCACCTGGAAATAAAGGAAAATTCCCCAACACTGCATACCACTACTTCCGATTACGTGAGGTGACGCTACATCCCATGAATGAACTTTCAGACTTGCTGTAAATGATGAGTCATGCGTATGCTTTCCAAAACAGTTCATCGTTGTTCGTTTTCCAGAGATTCTTCTCTGCTGCTGGTAACCTTATCTATCTAGCTGATACATCCATCATGATCTCCCTGTTAGAGTACTTGTCGTGCTACTTTATTTTTCCGGCTGCTGCTTGCACATATATGTCGATCGATCGGTATCACATCACACTGTGCAGATATATCAGGTTCATGCATACATGAAATTATGGGCACCCGATCGACCTCCCTTTCCTTCCCGCACTGGGGATCAGATAACTCCCGGAGCTTTTCGCGCTTCAGGTGATACATGCAATGCACCTGGGCGCAGCACACACCCATCACATCTTAACCACATGAAAGCGCCGGAGCAAGAGAGTCAAAACTGCAGCATGTAGCAGCAGAGATCGACAGCTTTAGTTTTTCCTCATCCATCATCAATTACAAAAGGAACACAAGCTCTTGAAGAGGGAGGGAGCTAGAGAGATGGGTTCCAAACATTGCTCCTTATGGCATGCATGTAATCTCCATGGCTTTTGATTAGTATACACTTGCCACAAAAAAGAAAGAAGAGGAAAAACTTGTCTAATTTACGGCGAGTTACGCAAAGATTAGGACAGGTAGTAGAAGAAGAAACAAAATGAACAATGAAAAGGAAGAGAAGATGAAGGTTTAAACAAGAGCGCTATGCTAGCTACTACTACCACCGTGCATGATCCGAGCGAAGCAAGCAAGAGGGCTGGAGCAAAAAAGGTTAGCTAGGTCAGCGCGAAGTCTATGCATTGCTTCTTGAAAATCATGTGTGGAGTAGACGCGGCGATGGCGTCCCTAGCTCTCTTGTTCGTCATCATGGCCACCATGTCCTCCTGCTCCGGAGCCACCGTCGGCCTCGGCGTCGTGAGCAGGTCCACGCCGAATAGCCTCACCGCCTTCACGGGGGGCGGCGTGGTCGCCGCGCTCGCGAAGGCGGTGGTCTTGGGCCGGACCTTGCAGTCGATGAAGAGCTGCTTGCCGGCGGAGCGGTAGAACCCGACGGCGTCGCCGGCGTGCAGGCCCTTCTCCCGAAGCGGCTCCAGCCCCTGGTGAGCACGTAGCTCTGGCTGCTGTTCCAGTAGGAGTACCGGAACCTCCACACCTTCCCCGCGGCGTCCTCGAAGTTGAGGAGCACGCCCTTGCACTCGCCGGTGACCGAGGCGGCGGCCGGGAGCTGGAGCGGGAAGTGCTTCTCCGCGTGCTGCTTCGGTATCACCAGACGGTTCAGCTTCCCCACGTCGCTCGGCGTCACCGTCTTGTCGAAGAGGTGCTCGCGCGCCGCGGCCGCGGAGGCAGCCGCGGGCGGCGACGAGGCGGGGTTCTTGGGCGGCGGCGAGGGGCACACGGCGGCGAAGGCGCGCCTGTTCTGCGCGAGCTTCCTCGAGGTAGGTGTGCTTGCGGAGCATGTCGACGACCTCGGCCTTGGATCGGGACGCGAGGAACCGGAGCTCGGCGGCGGACTCCGGATCGGACTCGGCGAGCGGCCGGAAGTTGGTGACGGCGTCGCGGCCCCGGAACCGCTGCGCCGCGACGTCGTAGGCGCGCGCGGCCTCGGCCTCGCCCGTGAACGTGCCGAGCCACACGCGCTGGTGCCGTTCGTAGATCTGCGCGCCCCAGCGCCCGTTGGGCTGCGGCACCACGCCCTTGTACTTGGACGACGGCAGCTTCCCGCCGACCGCGCCGCCGCCGCCGGCGCGCCACGCGCCGCCCGAATCCGCCTCCGCGCCGGGCTCCGCCGCGTCCATCACCGCGCTGGCCCCGCTGCCCACGCGCTGCAGCGGCCTGCTGCTCGGGGCCTCCGGCGCCGGCGCCTGCTTCTTGCCCGTGGACGCGCCGCTGCTCGAGTCGTCCAGGAGGCAGCTCGTGCTGTCCATCCGATCACTACTCCCACGCGATCGAAAGAGGGGATGCTTGGGGAAGATTCAAGCTGTGGAAAATGGTGGGGGAAGGACAAGTGAAGGGGGTGAGTGTACTAAACCACACCCACACCTTCTCACTCCATATGTATACTAATAAAGTGTACATGGGCATATGTTCCTTTTTTGTTGCGTTTTAATTAGTATAGATATGCTTATGTATGATAATAGTTTTATGATGGATTAATAATTAATTAATTGGTATGTGTGTGATCATGGCCTCATGCATGGGTGTATAGTACCTCATGGGCTTGTGTTGGTGTGGGTCAACTCAAAGTGAAGATGATGATGTGATGGTGCACCCCAGGGACCATGCATAGGTGGGTCTGAGTGTCTGACTGATTATACTGGTGTAATTATCCTTGCAAATATTTTTCAAAAAATAGAGAGCTGAGATCTTTCTTTTAATTAGTTGTTTGTGTTGTTCTAGCTTGTGGGAGGAAAAGTAAAAGTTAAATGCCTGTGGAATGTGGACTAGCGTGATGCTAGGTAGCTACCAGTCATGCTTGGCGTTTATGCTCCAGCTACTGCAGGCATATTGTGTGTGATGGTAAATGGTGACCGTGACGGTGTGGTAGAGTTTTCCGGAGTTTCTAGAGGATGGATACGCATCTCTACGTCAACAGCGTTCTCGATTCCGATATTTGCTCAACTATTCACTAGTGTGCTTTCTTAATTACCCGAAATGCCCCTGGTGTCGATCATGGGAGCCTATAGCAAGAAGATTGCCGCTGCTGTTTTTCTTTTTCTTTTTTCGTTTTTTGGTAAGAGACTCCAGCTCCAAAGCATCTCCTTCTCATTGTAAGAATCACCAGTTGAGTTTAGCACATTTGCGTGAAACATGTGAAATGTGATCCCTCAAGCTGCTGATTGACTACTGGGCCTGCTGGCTGTGATCTCCACAGAGGTCAAAATCAATGCATATTGTGCGCTGGAATTGATGAAGAGATCAAGATCAGAGGTATCTTTGATTTGGTGTTAAGCCTTTTTGTTTTTGACAAATGGTTTTGGCATCTTTATCAGCTACTAGACACACATGTTGAAAGAAAATTAGGTAGAGACACATCAACATTTTAGTAGCGATCATGGTCACTGACCTTGCTTAAATAAGGTCAATGGTCCATCCAATAGCACCTATAATAATATACGTTCTCCCACATGATGTTTAGCTTGAACTGAAGTCGGCTCTCGGCATTGGATTTTAGCATGCACAATACAAGTGTCCTCTCAGCAGATAAGCGTGTATCTATATGCATCCTCACATAATTCGGAGCTACTTAGCTAGTTGACAAATGACAAGTCATAAAGCAGATAGCTCAGGCGCGCAAGTCATAAGGCAAGGGGGTGCATTAGCAGCAGGTAGCACAGAATTTAAGCTGGTCAGGTTTGACGTTGCTGTAGATGATGCTGTTGGCCGGTTGCGTTGTCGATCGTGTCGCTGAATAAGCAGGAGTAAATTAAGTGTACAGTGTGGTCGAAAAAGCAGAAACGACTTGGTACACGCCTTGCAGCGTCTCACAGCTCATGTTGGCTGGCCCCCCTGATGGGTTCATCAACTAGCTGCACAATGGGCTTTGTTTCCAACGGTTTTGCTATTTATCTTCTCAGTTATTTTTCATGACAGTCCTGTCCCTGCATCCCAAATTACGACTTTTGGGTTACTAATTTTTTTGCTGTAATATATTTGTGAAGTATAGCAGAACTACTACATACCTCCAGTCAATATTAGTTGACGTTCAGACAAGCAAAGCAAGTACCAAAACGTCTGGTACATTCTTGCAAAAAAATTACTCTTTCAGATAATCTATATATCTAATTTGCAAATACCTCAAAACTTAGCACATAAAAGAAAAAATGCTATGTGTAACCATAGTTTAAAGGGAAAAGTCCACTTTACACGCTCCAACTATCACAAAAGTCTAATTTTCAACCTTTAACTACAAAACGTAGACCATCCAACTATCAAAACCCGACAAATTTAGCCCTTCATGTGGTTTTTTCATTTTGTGAAGATTAAAAATATTCAAATTTAAACTAAAAAATTTATAAATAATAATTTGTTTTAAATCAGAAAAATATGAAACGGGAACCAACATTTTTCTAAAAATGTAACCTACCAATTGGCACTTTACTTGTCAGTTATCCGGATCCAATTTTTCTATGTTCGTAGTATTTATTTACTTGTAGTTATACCTATTATTTTTTAATAAATAAGATTCTAATAGAGCAACAACAGATAGGTTACATCCTTAGAAAATTTTTGGTACTGGTTTCATATTTTTTTTATTTAAAATAAATTAGTTTTGATTTTTTAGATATAAACATAATTTTTTTAAAAAATATAAAACCATCTTTGAAATCACCCAAAAGAGCCAAACTCGTCCGGTTTCAACAGTTGAATAGCTCTCGTTGTCCGATTTTATAGTTGAAGGATGAAAATCAGATTTTTATAACAGTTTGAGAGTGAAAACTGAATTTGTTTCAGTTTAAATTGGTCCACCGAGTCTCTTTGAAGAAACATCCAATAAAATGGTCGAGTGCGCATGCATGCAGCCCAGATACCTGTATTAACATATGGGATGATGGTAGCTGCACTGATAATACGCGTGCTAGCTAGTAGTTGTGCGGATTCCACCTGCTAAAAACAGATGAGCCAGCCAATGAGGCGCCAACAGGTGTGTACGCACGCAATTATTGGCTAATAAGCCGAGCCAGGAGGGAGAGAGACGACCCAGGTCCACGCACCTCGCGGCAATGATTGTACGTGCACTGGCGAGGAGCCGACCCCGAAGCCACGGCAAAGCGAAGCACAGCCAGCTCGCCATGCCGCGCCACGTCGGCGCCGCGACATGCGCCATGCGGCCGGCGCCGGTCCATGCGCCTGCGGCGGCCGATGGTAAAAGGGGAAGGCCGCGCGCCGCCGCCGAGGCCACAGCGTGGAGGTATGGGGGGCCTGGCCGGGGCGCGCGCGTGGCAGGTGCCTGTTCCTTGGCGCTGGGTCCAGGCGCCCGCGGGGGCCGGGGACGCCGGGGAGGCAGGGGCGCGCGGCCGCGGCGTGGTGTTCACATGAAGGGTGGACCAGGGCCAGGGGCATGCACCAGCCGGCGCGACGCGACGCGGGCTGGCGGGCGGGGCGGGGCGGGGCGGGGCGGCTCTCCCTATCCGCCGCCGCCGCTGTGCGCGCCAGGTGCGTCCCCCCGAGGCGCGCAGCTGTATCGGCAACAGTGGCCGTAGCCTTTGCTCAGTAGCCGCGGGTGGCCACCGGCGCGTGCGTCCATCCATCCATCCACGTGGCGTCCATCACTGCCAGTCTGCCACTGCCGATGCCTAGCTATCTTTGCTTCCTCATCTCTCTCTCGCACTGTGAACGAATCCATGCATCCAGACGGATCGATCCAGCCTCCGATCCCCCAAATCTCTAGCAAAGCGATTTCGGCTAATTTCTTGGTTAATTTGGTCTGCAAGAAAAAAGAGGGCATTTTTTACTCTTAATAACACTTGTGGAAAGAAAGCCGCAGTAGGATGAGGAGCTGGATGGCGTGGCGCATATTAGCTTTCCGAAAAGTGGCCTGTACTACGTGATCAATCTATCTATCAAAGATGGCCGATCGGATCCTCGGATTAGTTTAGTTTAGCTATCATCGGCGATGTGGGTGGTTAAGAGCATAGCAGCGCGTGGCTGACGACCGCGTTTCCCTATTCCGCGTGTGCATTGAGAGGCCCCAAAGCTAAGCCATTGGATTGCGTCGTTGCGCTTGTGTGTTGGTGCCGTCGTGTCGCTTTTTATCCATTTCTATTTTACGGGTCGTGACGCCATAAGCCCCCCTGTTCTTTATGTGCGGCACAAAAGACACACGGAGGGAGAGAGAGAGAGAGAGAGAGAGCCACAACTCTCGGTCTCTCCAACAACTTGCTTGCCGACTGTTTGCGAGAGCGAGAGGCCGGCCGGCCGGTGCTGCAGCTAGCATAAAATATTATCACGCACGGGCGATCGATGCGGCACACGGGCCGTCCTTATCTCACGGCATGCGTGTCGACCGAGGTCGTGTACACGCACATCTACCTTTCCGTGATTCTTCCACGGGCTTTAATTCCTTCCTCCTCCGTAACCACGTACGTCGTCATCTTTGTCGTAAAGTGAAAAAAATGAACAGTAAAAGAACGAGTGAAAGATTGAATGAGATCGTTTTTGTCGATGGGGTTGTGTATAATATATAACCCACCAAACAGACAGGGTGGCTCTTTGGAGGCACATCTTCGGGAGGTGGGAGCCCTTTATTATAATTATTTATAATTACATATTCCTAATTGATCACTAATGGTGTAACTTCTTATTTCATTACACTCCCCCTTGATCAATTAGCTTCGTGTAATCCTCATCTGTTGGTTGATCTTCATGTGGAAAACTCCTCCAAAAATCCAGTGGGAAAAATTTTGAGGAGAAACCATCTTGTGTGTTGAGATGCCACTAAAACTCCTTAAAATCCGATTGGAAAAATATAAGGAGAAAATGATATGGCATATTGTTGATTGCAAACTTTATATGAGAAAAACCTTGAGAGGAAAAGTCATAAACAAGTTTGAAAATTAATAGTACGATCTGCGGATCATGTTTGAAGTAATCTCCACCAATAACCCGATGGGAAAAATATGAGGAGAAATAATGTCTTGAATATCTTCTTAAAAACTCTGTAGAGGATATATATGTGATATGTCTCGAATACCTCCTTAAAAATCCCGGTGGGGAAAATTAGAGATATGATATAAAATATTGCCTCATTAAAAATCTATGTATGAGAAAAACCTTGATAGGAAAATTCATTAGAAAAAGAGTGCAACTTATATAATCGGAAAATTTTAAGTATGTTATATCAAGGATTTACCCGCCCTGATACTTGCAAATATTTAAGTCGACTCATACCAATTCCAAAAACATATTTCTGGAATAATGATGTAGGTAAGGATTTAGTGAATAAATCTGCAAGATTATCACTTGACTTAGTTTGCAAGATTTCTATCTCTCCATTTTTCTTTAATTCATGAGGATAGAATAATTTAGGAGCAATATTTTTGTGATATTGCTCTTTATATAACCTGCATTCATTTGTGAAATGCAAGCATTTAATGATTCAATGGAATCATAATTTTATCATTCGGAGAAGTGTTATATTGATGCTTCAGAATGATATGCTAAAGTTTTCATTAGAATCCATTTAATGATTCATATGAAACTTTAGTATTTTGTTATTAGATTATATTCTGGCAATATAAGGATTAGTTAGCCAGAATCTCAATATCCCACTTTTATCATGTTCTGATTTGATAATGAATCCAGATCGTTGGTGCCACTTAGATATCTGTGGATATCTGATTTGACTCCGACCTATATGGCATTGTTGGAGTAGCGCTAATTTGACCTAGCAAGGTATCTACAAAAGCAATATCAGGCCTGTTGCAATTTGTACGATGCAAAAGCGCATTTTGGCACTTAGTTCCTTATCCCAGGGTCTAAATGGATATTGATCCATTTTCTTTTAGGGATTGAATGTACAAAGCGTTGATGGATATGTTTATCTAATATTATCTGGATATTGCTGCACAATATTACTTGAATATTGGTAAACTTATATAGGTGTGTTTAGTCGAAGACTTAAACATCCTTTGGTTTTACCAATTTTCATCTCGAATTCCGTCATAAATGAATGCTTGTTGTTTGTGTGTTGAGATGATGAAAATTCCATTTGGAATTTATCTATGAACACACGTAAGCAATCATAGTGAGTAATCCTTTTATGGAAGATACTCATATATAGTCAGTTGTACCACAATCAACTTGACTGTCTCAAGTCATAGAGTGACTTGTACACAATAATGTTGCAATTTTTTTTTGATTTAGCATATAAAGTCCTATGGGACATATGAATCCAAATATATCAAATTCAATTGATCCGCCAATGATTGAATATGAGAACATAATTCTCACACATACGATGAGGTATGTTGATCGGTCTCTGCGTGAAACCATGTGCTACAAGCTCTCGCTATCTCACCACCTTGCTTTCTCAAAGAAAGGTATTGTGAGAAGTAGATAATACTTCTCATTTGGAAATGAGAGCAGTTCTCCTTAATTGCCACCTTTGATTTGACCCAATTTGAGTGTTTGTTAACACTCTGCCTAGAACTTTTGGTCTGGATCCAGTTGAAGGTGTATAGCAATTTTTGAATAGGAGTATATGTTGATAAATTTGTAGTTTTAATATGATTGATTGATCACAATCAATATATCTTGTGAGAAATTACCCCTTTTGAATTCTATGTCATTTCCCACGACAATAGAATTAGGTTGTTCCATGACCCAGTGCCTGAATTTATGTGCACATATACTGAGCTTTTGAATGCTAAGTATTCATAGGCTTTGGATTTAAATAAATCCATAAAGTGTCTAACAACATTTATGATGTTGATTTGCATTTACTATATTGGAGGATATCTCCCCCTGTTTCCACGGATGCTTGTAATAAGCTATATTCCTAGCTTGTGGCCATACTTCTCCCCCTCTTATTTTGACATGATAGTTTGAGTGACATTTCACTCTTTCTGGCACATAAACCGTAGGAATTATTTTGATGACACTTTTGATGAGTAAATGCATTTGGCAGCATATTTACAATGCATTGCAAATATATGTTCCGAACTTTTTAGTTTAGATATTCTTTATATGTATGTGGATATGAGGATTGAATGTGATAACACTCTTTTGTAATTCCTGGCATTCTATGTTTGTGGTATTAATCTCCCCCTAATGCTGGGAATTTTTCTCAAAATATAGTCAACATATGGGCTTGTGAATTAATCCCTTACGAGTGATCCAAGGTATTTTATGAATGACGGATAAATACCTTATATGGATCCTCAATGCCCATGGATGTATGCTGCGGTGGTGATATCGGTATGTGCAAAACATAACCGACACGCAGATGGGAAATATTTGGCTGAGGCCATGATTTCACGTACTTACTACAACGGGGGGCACCGTATGATTGCAGTTCGATGAATTTGAATTAAGTTTACGGCGTGTACGACCGCAAGATGCCAACAAGATGTTGGTAATTTGCAATTCTGCATTAATGGTCTTGTAATTAATTTTCTCTATTGATGAGAGATTCGGCTAATCCATTTTCCACATGTACATAATGTACAGAATGTTCCACATTAACGCCTAGAGCCATACTATAGTCATTGAAGACTTTTGAGAAAAACTCAGTGGCATTATCTATCCTGATGGATTTAATTGAATTATCCAGATAATATGCTCGTAATTTGATAATTTGAGCAATGAACCTTGCGAAAGCATGGTTTCTAGTGGATAACAAACATACATAGGACCATCTTGTTGATGCATTAGTAAGTACCATGAAGTACCTAAATGGCCCAGTTAATGGATGAATAAGACCACAAATATCACCTTAAATGCGTTCAAGAAATGTTAGTGGTTCAGCCTTTATCATAAGATAAGAGGGTCTTAAGATTAATTTCCCCGTGGCACATGCGGTGCTCACAAAATCTGAATGTTTGGCAAATTTAAGAATTCATGTGATGACCAATTGAATTGCAGATAATTTTTCGCATCACCCCAATTCCAGGTGACCTAGGCGATCATGCCAAGTCTTGAAGACATCAAAATTTTGAAAAATTATCTTAAATGCAACATGTTGTACGGGTTTGTTATATCTAAAATATAATCCATTAGATAGGGAAGGAATTTTCTCAAGCAATTGCTTGGCAATCCGTCAGTTTTGGTGATGAATAGATATTCATCTTTGTTGTCATTATGTGTTTCAATTTAGAAACCATTATGATGGATATCTTTATAACTCAATAAGGTACGGCTTGAGTCGGAATACATGAGTGCATCCTCTATTACTAGTTGAGTATCCATAGGAAAAATTATTGTGGCTCGACCTCAACCAACAATCACGACATCGCGACCTGCGATAGTCGTGACATTTCCTTTACTCTTTATTGAGAGTTTGGAAATATTTAATTTTCCTGAGAGTTGTTTTAGTGGTGTAACTGTCCACTAAACAGATTTCTTCCTCCATTAGAATTATTCCCGTAATGTAACCTATAGTGAGTAAATCATGAAAGATTTAACTCATAGATTGTGTATATCCATATTTTATGGATCAAGTAAAAATGTCATATAATACTTGTGACAATAAATATGTACCACACAATATAATAATACATGATTATGGCTTATAAAGATAAATATTTTGAGGATCAGGAAGACTAGTTCATCTCTCCAAACAAGTCATTGGATTGCAAATCCATGAGTATATTGTCAGTGCTGAATAATTCATCCGACTGCGGTGGGATTTTCCAATTATCATGTTCTATAACAACATCTTAATTGTGTTCCGTAGGAACATCTTTGGAGCAATTGGCGTTAGTAGGTCGATTAGTGAAGTGAGCTTCAAACTTGTCCCCTTGAACTTGCTACTAATAGATTTCTGGTATAATTCAACCAAATGACTGGGAATGTGGCAACTCATGGTGTTGTGGTTGTGACAACCACACCTATGACCTTTTTAGTGCTTTTCCCTTTTATTATGACCTTTGCTTGTCTTATAGTTCTGCCTATTGATGTTCCTTTCTCCTTTGAAATTCTATTTGAATTTGTTGCCAACAAATTTCTTTTTAATCTCTTCTGCATTATCTATAGGTTGATTGCAGAATTAAAGCTTGGAACAAATCTTATGTACTGCAGAAGTATTCTGCAATAGATTTAAAGTCTATAAGACGTAGTTTACGTCTTGCTTCTGGCAGAATTGTGGCTTGATGCTAATTATAGCGCTCTATGAGTGAAACCCAAAGATTTCTAGGGTCTTATTCCATCATGTATTCATTCTTAAAATTAGAATGGAGATGGTGCCTTAGAAAAGCAAGGTCGTTAACTTGATTGCTTATAAAATAGGAGCTTCTGGATTAGGATCATTAATTTTCATATCCATAGCTCAAGTCAGATAGTTGCTACCATCTGCTGCAAGTTCAGCGAAATCTTTATTGACTAAATGAGCCATATTCTTACATGAGAGATCACGTATAAGATTAATTTACTGTGGTAAATTAAATAATATATGTGTGTAAATTTATGCAAAATAATGAAGTCAAGATGATTCTTGCAAATAATTTAAGGTATATTTGACTGAATAGTGCAACTATTTTATTTGTATTCCTGCGAGAATTAATGACTTGATAGTCATATTTTAATGCTACTCGCATTATATACAATATTTGGATACACTTTGTAGGTAATCATCATAAGATGTAGATCTCTCAGTAATGGGCAAGAAACTTGCTGCCTAAAAGCATGGTCTCAGGGCAAATAAATTCATAAAGAATTTATCGCAGCCAATGCCTAGGTCTCCATCACCTTGTGTTATTCCAAAATTCATGTTTATATACCTTAATTTTCAATTTTGCATTATCTACTTGATGTAGAATATGAATCAAGTGCCATATTCGTAAACATACAAATAAAATAAATAGCACATGAAAGGATTGTTCTAAAATAATTTTTGCATAACCAATGTGAGATCTGCGGATCTCATAATGTATAATTACTGCGATAATCATAGCATTCATATTACATTGGTGCTATCGTGCAAACCTGATGGTTAGATAGCTATTTACGATAATTATGCAAATCCAGAATAGTCTGAGGACTAAAACATAACAATCTAGGTCCTTAAATATAAACATGTAGAACTGGATAGTCTCAGCATGTAAATATATAAAATTCTGGGGGTCTAAATGCAAGATTGCATAGGGGAGAGAGAGTGGAGGCTTGGGCGGCCTGCTTGGCGGCCCACGGCGCGTGCAGCCCGACTGCAGCGGCTCGGCTCGGCCTGCGGGCAGTCGGCTCCAGGCAGCCACGGCTCGGCTTGGCCTGTGAGCCGGCCTGCTTGCGGCCTGGCACGGCCCGTATAAGAGGGCACGGAGGGGAGGGCGGTTAGGGAAACCCTAACCCGCCTCCTCCAGAAACCGCATGCCGCCCCCTGCCAAGAGCCGCCGCCGCCTTGTGGCCCTAGCGCCGCCGCCGGCTGGCTTTGAGCGCCGCCTCCTCTTGGCCTTGGCGCAGCCGTCGGCGGATGCCACGGACGCTGCAGCGCCGCGCTCGCCCGGGTGCCTGAAGCTCCGCCGCCCCTCTTCTCTCCCCCTCTGATGTGGTCTGCCCCCCCCCCCCCCCCCCCCCCCCCGCCCTTGTGCGCCGGCCCTTGGCCGGCCGTCGGCCGTCATGGCTCGGAGGAGCCCAGGGCGGCAGGGCTTCGGGAGCCTCGCCGCACGCCCGGCCTGCAGTCTGTGGCCGTGACACGCCTGAAGACGCGTGCGGGCGAGGAAGCAGTGGTCGAAGAAGGTGCCGGTCCTTGATGGCATGGATGCGGGTGCCTCTGCGAGCACCGCCGAGGCTGTTACCGATGCTGGTGGTGGTGCGGCCGTGGAGGTGCCATTCGCAGCGGTGATTCCGGCGAAACCGGGTACAATGACGGTGGCGTTGCAGTTCTGGTGCTATCAGAGAAGGCACTGGTGGTGCCCCGTGTCGCCGTTGCAGCGGTCGTGGAGGGGTCAGGCCGTTGTCCTGGGTTCAGTGATGGTACTGGGGTTCCTTGTCGACAACGAGGACTCCGATTGCGAGGTAACCGTCAACCCTAGGCCCTTTGCCATGGTTGAGCGCCGGCCTCGACCACCACGGATGCAGCGGCCACGGTGACCACTTCAGCCATGGCGTCCTGCAGGACGACGACCATGGTGTCTGAAGAAGTGGCCTCTCGGGCGTGGTGTCTAGTGCCGGTGGCCTCCAAGCGGAAGAACTAGGAAGCGATCTCCAGTGCATAGAAATGTAAGACTGTATGGCCTCATTCTATTGCCTTGCATCAGTAGAGAGCAAAGTGCGTGATAACATGTTGTAAAGTGAAAAGAATAAACAGTGAAAGAATGAGTGAAAAATTGAATGAGATCGTTTTCATTGATGGGGTTGTGTACAATATATACCCACCGAACAGACAGGGTGGCCCTTTGGAGGCACTCCTTCAGGAGGTGGGAGCCCTTTGTTGTAATTATTTATAATTATATATTTACATATAAAGATATTCCTAATTAATCATTAATGGTGTAACTTCTTGTTCATAACAATCTTTAAATCTGTGTGGGATACATCCATATATATATATATATATATATATATATATATATATATATATATATATATATATATATATATATATATATATATATATATATATATATATACACACCTCTCGCTCCATCCATCGTACTCGATCGATACGATCACGCCTAGTAGCTGACACATGATCAAATCCAGTAATAATGCAGATTAATTAGGCACGCGCGCAAACGTACCCGCGCGAACCGAAGCGAATAATATATGTATCGATCACACGCACATCGATCCGATCACCATCTGCAAGTGCAAGTGATGCGATCGACGCCATGCCTGTCGTATCGCGCCAAAAGAGAGCGCCCATTTTTTAATTGGCCTCTTTCAAAAAAAAAATAATCGGGAGATCATCTATATATCGAACATCGATCGATCGATGATGGATCACGCCTTTAAATTCCGGCCCTCGAGTGCTTGCTTACTCATCCTAGGGTTACATGTCACCACCGCAGCACATGACGCTCGATCGCACGCACCCATCGCGTCGCCGATTGGGGGTTCAGCGATCCGGGCGTGTTTGTTAATCGCGGGGGGTTTATCCAACTGATGTGGCACTTTTAATCTGGGGCGCAGCATCAGACGTAGGCGCACTCTGATCTTCAGCAAGCAAGCACAGATGTGTAAAGGCCGGCCGGCCCGGCTTCCGTCGGTAGAGAGATGGATATGATGCTGCGAGATCGAAGAGTAGTCTGCAGGGCTCTTTCCAACGTGGGCAGCTGAGATAACAATCATTTGGCGCACATTTTCCTTGACCGGGATTGCGATTTCAAATCGCTGCGCTTTTGACCAATGGGCGGGCTTCTGCTGTCCGTGCACGATTCGTCCCCTGTGTTCATCATGTCACGGTTATTAATTATGTAAGTTTTTCTACTTTAGGTTTTGTGTGTAATTAAATTTAACCGCAGCTATTTTCAGACAGTACATGCACATATATTAATTACTCTGAATTACTACTACAGCCACTAGCAGATACTCCCTCTGTAATTATTTACATGTCGTATTAGGATTGTTCTAATTCAAATTTAACTAATTTTGACCAAACTTATAGAAAAAATAATAACAGTTATAATACCAAATTTTTTTTATTGAATCCACCATGAAGTATGTGTTGATAGTGCATATGTTGGATAGTATACTTGTTGCTATATTTTTTTATAGATTTGGTCCAAGTTAGCTAACTTTGACTTAGTACAAATCTAATATGACATGTAAATAAAAACGGAGGGAGTAGTAGCACTACTATTCGAGTAGCATTTCTATTTTTTTTTACTATTTTATAATATCTAAAAATTAAATCCAGTGAGTGATGAGCTCCCACTACATGTGATGGCGCCAAATAAAGCCTTAGTTTTAATTGTTATCTTGGGGAAAGGGAGAAACGGTGCATCTAATTCAAACTGATCCCGGGATGGGCATGTGGTCGTTGATATGCATCCTTGGAAAAAATGCATGCATGCATGCATGTTTCTGGCAGGTGGGTTCGGTAATGACGTCGCAGTCATCACATGCATGTGCAGTGGGAGCTGAAATGCTCCATGCGTTGGGCTGAATTTTTTTTTTTATCTCGTACACCGGGTAGAGGATTACCGAGCACTTGATCCCCAGCGAAAGTTGAAACACGTGGCGGTTTATGCAGTGGCTAACCCGGATGGTTTCATCAGCTAACTTTTGGTCTGCGTGTGTGTGTCTATATATATATATATATATATATATATATATATATATATATATATATATATATATATATATATATATATATATATATATATATATCACGTACGTGTCATACTGCCATGCCGTGATACAGTAATCATGCATATTACTGATCGGATCATCATCATCCCTCTGTTTTCCTCGGCAACCAACGAGACTAAAGACAATCGTGTCGGAAAAGAAATAGAAGAAAAACTGTAGATATGTATATATATGGTGACATATTTCTAAAATGGAATCTTATTTTAAATTTCTTTCGTGACCCTGACTGCCAGGAAAAAAAAAAGATTAGTCGCTTTTCTCCCGTTGCAATGTACTAGTACAGAGTAAAGATCAGTTCCACGGACTAAATTTTAGTCCCTATCATATTAAATATTTAGTTACTAATTAGAAATATTAACTATAGATTAATTATAAAATTAATTGTACAGATGGAGGCTAATTTGCAATATAAATTTATTAAGCATAATTAGTACATAAGTTGATAATGTGATGCTACAGTAAATATGTGCTAATAATAGATTAGTTAGATTTAATGGATTCCTTCCATAAATTAGTATCTATCTGAGTAATTAATTTTATATTTAACTCATATTTAGTCCTTCTAATTAATACTTGAAGATTAGATGTGACAAGGATGTAACCAAATTAACACCCCCTCGCATTCACGATGCCAAATTTGTTGCTGTCTCATAGATATGTTCCATGCATGTGGACTGAACCGGGGGCAGGTGTTTGCTTGTCCGACCAAGGATACGTTAAATTTGACGCGTAGTAGTAACCCTCCGCGGCGCCGCAAACCCTCCCTTGGCAGGCATCTGACTGGGGCATTGACAAATAAAACGGCCCGGACATCAGAGACACGCATAGGCATAGACTGCCATGCATTAATAATCAAGTTGCAGACAGACAGTACAGTCCTGCCTGCAGTTAGGATCCTTCTAGGAAGCTGCATATATACTACGCCTGCGTCCATCTCAAACATGCCTGATGTACACTCGGTGGCAGCTGCATATGTATGTTAATTAAGTTTTACACGATCGAGATCGCTGCATTGACCTGTAATTACACTGGAGTGGACTCCGGGAAGAATAATCCTAGCTATATGGCTCGGTACAAATATGATGCAGCCACGCGACGCAACAAACAACAAGGGTTTGGCCGCGGTACGGTGGTAGCTCTACTACATCTACACGCATGCCATCACGTGAGTCGGTCAACGTTGGGTCCACTTGCTTTATCCTACGGTACCGCGCGCGGGCCGTCGTTGATCTTGACCTCGGGCTCTGTGTCAAAGTCTTTTGCAGGTTAAAAAAAAAAATCCCAGCGCGTGCTTGTGCCATTGTGTGGTGGGTGTGGGTGTGGGTGTGGCGCGAGTAAGCGACCCGTTTCACATTATTCTCAAGTCTTGCGTGGTAACTCACGACGTGACAACTGACAAGCGGTAAAAACAAAGGGGTGCTGTCGCGATGGTAACGCTGGCTTTGAATAGTTGAGGGGTTGGGGTAAGAAGGGTAAAAAGAATAAATTAAATTCGATGGAGTCGTGCGTGCGTCTGAACGGGGGAGATTGGGAGAAGAATATGCGCGGCCGCCTACGCACGTATACACACACCGACCACCCGTGCCACCGCAGAACGTACGCTTGGAAGTTACTCCGTGGAACAGGTCGCCGCGCGTTCCCGTCACATGGCGAGAGCCAGAGACCTCGCTCCCGCTGCTTCAGTGCTTCACCGGTTCACCACTCTGACATTTTTACCGCCAGAGAAGCGGTAAAAGCCGGCCGGTAATAAAGACAAGGACCTCAGCGTCCTGCAGGTCTCTCCAGCAAATCAGCGTGGTAACTTGGCTTCTTTTCGTTGTCCACTTGTCCGTGGGTATTATTACTTTGACGAAGTACTCCCTCCGTTATGAAATATAAGGCATTTTGTTTTGTTCTAAGTCAAAGTAGTCTAACTTTGACCAAATTTATAGAGAAAAAGATTAACATAACACATCAAATAAGTAAATTATGAAAATATATTTCATAATATATCTATCATTTGACTTTCAAAATATTATTACTCTTTTCTATAAAATTGGTCAAATTTGAACTACTTTAACTTAGAACGAACCAAAATATCTTGGATGGAGGGAGTAAAGGGTCGGTTCACTACTATTGCAGGCAGATATATCCGTCGTCACGCCCGCGTTGCTAGAGGTTCGTCGTCGTCGCCTACCTCGGGATCTCATGGCGGCCGTTTCAAGCAAGGAACCGCCGCTGGTTGGTAACTCGATCGGGATGAAGCGCCCGTACGCCACCCCTTCACATGTGTGTTGGATCGGCTTTGCCAACTTGATCGAGCTTTGTCGTCCGTGGAAGCACGCACGCAACGCAAACGAAACTGGTGCTGCTAGGTACTAGATCACATACTCCATGGATGTGCATTACTTGGCACGCCACTAACCGCGCGCATGGGTCTCAACTCATTGCGAGAGTTGCTTGCGTGATTTTCTTCTTTTCGAAAAACTCATGACGTCGGCCTTGCTTTCGGCCTAGTTGATCCTGTACTTTTATATAGTACGGCCTACTAGCACAACATGGCGGGCCGAGCATTTTCTCCATCCCTCCGTGTTTAGGCCTCCTCCAACGGCGAGCGACGTCGCCGGCTAAATTAGTTTTCTAATCGGTGAACAGTAGAAAACAGTACTCGCACACGCACCTAGGCACTGCTGCTACTACTCTCTCCTCCACGTTGCTGGCGAGGTCGCCGGCACTAGCTGTAGCCGCTGGAGGAGGCCTTAGGGTCGGACATTGGGCTGGCTGATGACCTGGCAAGCCCACCGACGGCAGAGAGCTGCTGCTCCTCCGATTGTCTTCTCTCACATCAATCACCCCTTAAAAATAGCTTTTCAGATGCATCGGAAATTTAGAAATAAATAAAAGAAAAGAGTAAAAGATTGAAAAAAAGGATGCGGTGAGCGTGGATCGAACACGCGACCTTCAGATCTTCAGTCTGACGCTCTCCCAACTGAGCTATCCCCGCGCTTGTGCAATTGTAACTTTAACAAATATTTAACTTTGTTTAAGCCTGGCCCTCCCACCGACCGAGGAAAACGAAGCCGCCATCCAGACCATCCATCCTCTCATCTCCCGTCGATGGCATCCAAGCTCTTGTGGGTCTCGCCAGGAATCATCTTCGGAAGATGTCCCCAAGAGAAACGGGCCGGAATCTTCCATGAGCTGCCATCTTCTCGGAATCTGGAAGACCACCCCATGAATCATCAGCAACCCTGAATTTACAGTCATGTGTATGGTCTTATGCTTATTCATACCAGGTTGTGCTTCTGTAAGGCATGCATATGTCTACTAAGCTATATAAATGCTTCTGGAAGCCATGCATGTTTTCTTATCAATCCCAAACATTTGGGTTCAATCCTTGCTTCATTACTTGCCACCACGCCAAGAAGTCAAGAACACATGGTGCCATTTTAACTCAGCATTCAGTTCTGAAATGCACAAGCATTTAGCAGGTTTTCTGGATTGGAGTTAGCCTTACTTTCCCCCATTGTAAACCGGCAACTGTATAATATAATACTACGGTCATACAGTACATGATCCACCATCTATCATCTATAAAATGCTAACACTACACCAAAAGGTCAAAACAGGTATGGCCATACAGGCAAGACAGGCACATTGCTTCAAAAAGAAGCAGGTAGGAGGAGGAAGGGAAGGAGCTTTACATTTAATGGTGTGGTTCACTCATCAGCATCATCGTCAACTGTATGATCAGCCTCTCGTATGGTTGTGTCGTTTACACATGAATACCAGCCATGGCGAATGGTGATGGTGCCATGCCACTATACGTCTATACCTACCACGGCTTCAGATCGGCCGGGTCTCCCTCGGTCCAGTTCAGCACCTTCTGCCCAGGCTTCAGGAACACACCCTTACCGTGCGGCAGCTTCCGTGCGAGCCCGTTCAGGATCTGGTGGAAGGCGTCCCTGGGTTCAGCGGGCTGTGGGAAGAGCATGGCCTGCTTCATGGACGGGTTTGCGAGCAACCTCTGCTTCCGAAGGATTTCCTCCATCGGTATGGAGGTCAGGATGGTGTCCAGTTTTGTGACGTCGTCCTCGGCCACAAAGACACCGATCTCCTCCCATGGGATCGCGTCCGCAAAGGGAAGAACGATGTCGTCGGCGATGATCACGGGGATGCAGCCAAACACCACAGCCTCCACCAAACGGGGGCTCCATGGGGCCCAGCCCAGTGGGCACAAGCAGAAGACGGAACGCTGCATGTCCTCATAGTAGGTTGGTGGGTGGTCTGTCGAGATGTCGAACATCGGGTTGTTCTTGAAGTTCTCCCACACCGATGCACGGGCGCCCCTGCATTGCATATGGTAGGTGCATCAAGACTTTCGGATCAATGATTCATTAAGAATGCTTGTCAGTAACATAATTCAATTTTAGGTGCATACCTTGCATAGTAACCACCCTCAGGATCATTTGAAGTATCATAGAACAAACCACGAAAATAGACAAAGATTGACCGAGGGGTCTCTGGTGGAACGAAGTGAGTTCTCATCTTATGAGGAGGAGTATATGGTGGGATGGTGATGGAGCCTTCCTTGAGGCATACATGATGCTTCTGCCCGAAAGTCTGGACCAGCGTAGCACGGCGCAGCACCGGAAGGACACCTCGCTCGATAGCCTTTGCTTCCTGAACAATAGGAATTCTGAATGATGTTAGATGGATGATGCTTGGAGCAAAAATGAGTAAAGGATAGCAGATGCTGTATTGGGAAATGACTAGGCTGGAATTCCATTTTATGAGTTTGCATACCAAGTTGCATTGGTAAATAATATGTAGGAGGGTTCATGGTTTATGGCTCTATGATTCACCTGGAAATAGAAGCATGCTCCAAAGTCATGTGGTGTGACAAAGAAATGATCCGCTCCCTCCGTCCTGTTCCAGTAGGGCCAACGCTTGGAAATGTACTGAATCACACTTCTCATCATACGTGGAGACTTGGTGGTCAAGGGGTGGCCCCATGGTGTAAGGTCGCATGTTGTGTATACTGGAGTATAGAACCAATCAGCTTCTTCCGGATTTAATGTCCGGACTGCACTCGATAGTAGGAAGCGATGTATGAAAATCTCTGTAGCAAACATGTGCTTGAGGCATCTTGAATCTTTTGCCAAAATATTCTTGTTGTACTTGGGCGGCAACTCATAGACATATACCTTGAGCCTTCCAACAGGATCATCTTCTAGCACATCACCAGCACTTCCTGGAATTTAATCATACCCACAGAGAAAGTATGAGGATTATGCACCGCAATGCCATGATCCTAGTACCGTGGAATTAAACAGTTGTTTTTCCCAAAAAAAGTAAATTATTTTCTTCAGGCAAAGCATAATTGAAACTATACAGCAAGTAGCCACACAAGCAAGCCACGGAACAGATACGATAGCTTGACGAGCAGAACTCTTTTAGTAGGACCAGGATGTAGCTAAATATAACGTCAAGTAAGAAATTTGAGAGATCCCTGACTGTTTTATTAAGTCGAGAAGCTCGATAAGTGTAGTTAGTGGACTCCAATCCAAAACGATAAATAATGGCACTAATCAGCAAAGTTTGCTAATTGTCAATAGAAGTATGCTATTCAGAGTTCAGCCACACTTGAAAAGGAATCAAACTTCATTTATGCTCAGCTGCTCGCCTGCTCGGTATATGCAAGGCAGGATCTATCATAACCAAAATACACATGCATCACATAGTAATAATAGGTTTGACCTCAAGATTTTGGAGCACTGGCAATCATGTCCCTTGCCAGGATGGAATTCATTGTGCACGCTGAGCATTGACTGAACGCAGAAGGTAGTTCGCAGTAGCTCATGGATTAACAAAGGAAGCATGGGAGCATATGTATTTAAGAGCTGATCTCTCTCCCCATTCCCCAACCACCCGCCCGGTCGTCTTCCCAAGGCCTCAGGATTCTGCACGCGAGATCAGATCCATTCCGGCCACCACTAACGCGACGAGGAGCACGGATTGCCCAGATCAACAACCGCCGGGCGCAGGCAACGCATAATCCAATAACCGGAGCATGGCGGCAAGCAAGAGAAGGAAGGAAGCTCGCTCCGCGTACCTTGGATCCGCTCGGTGCCCTGCGCCGCGACGACAGCGACGTCAGAGCAGGCGAGGAGCAAGGCGAGCGCCAGGGGCAGCGACCGCGCCCTCCCCGTCCCCATTAGTCTGTCGCCCGCACCTCTGCCTTCGTGCCTTCCCTCCACGCTCGGCGGCTCAGGACTCGGGAGCAACGGGGAGAGAATAGAGATGGAGGCTCGAGTCGAGAGGGTGTGGAGGAGGTGGTAGGGAGCTAGCGGGATTCTTGGCAGGCAGGGAGAATAGGGACGCGGAGTCAAAGAGGATGGCAGAGGTGTGGGAGCGCTGGGACTGGGAGGTTGGTGGTGACGGTGACACGCCGCTGCTTCGCGGGCTCTCAGCTGTCGGCGGTGGAGGTAGTGGGTACCAGGTTTCCCTGTAGTTAGCAAGATTGATGAATTTGCGTTCCCATGTACTAGCAATTGTTTCGTCCTGGATAAAGAAATTATACGAAATAGTACTCTCTCTGGTATCACAAATTTAAACCATTTTTTAGATTTAGCGATCAATGGCTAAAAATATAAACAGTTTTGCAACTCAAGGTTAGTGTTGGCAGCTTCATTATGAAATGTAATTTTACGATGTATATTTATTTAAAATGGTATAAGTAAATTACTGGTCAGAGTTTTACCTTGCAGAGTATATCAATATTCTAAACCGCTTGTATTTGTAATCAGGGAGTAAACATGTTGATACCTTCTTGCTTCATTAACCAAGACAACAGTGTGATTATGAAAAACGTGATATGACAAACGACCATGGAGTCCTAGTAATAGGCAAAAGCAAGCAGGAAGCACCCACCAAAAGTAGGTTACGCAGCTGTACGGCCTCCTCATTCCAGTATCGCTTTGCTTGTGTCACGATTCATGCCATCTTTTTTATTTTCTCCTCGGTGCCTACTATACTTTGACTTGGATCACCTGCCATTAGGTGGTCTGTTTCGTCGTCTTCTCCAGCTAGTTAGGTCACGGCGCACCGGAATGTTGTTCCCGTGGTTGACCTTCATAACCATTCGTACCTTACAGAAAACTTGTACCCAGGATCGAATTTAACTTTAAATTTTGCATCGACGGGAACCGAATCTCACCAAGATCTGTGCAAAAATTCAGAACAAAAAAAATCCTGGAAGTATGATTTTTGACAAATTCCCACCATTTCCAATGTTTGTGGCATTTAGGAGCACAGCACCACCAAATCCGAATGGAAACCTTGTTCGGAGATATGTTTCTGAACTACGATCCTTTATCATTCAGTTCGTGACATCCCAACCAAGTGCAGGTGAAGGGTGCAGTAGCTCAGTAATACCAGCTGATGGCCTCATGGACAAAAAAGGCCCTGATGTTGACCTCATTTCCCGATCGATCTACCTACCTATTGGCAGTTGGCACCAACAACCAGCAAACTTTCCCTAGCTTACTGCGCTCACATCACATGCGCATTTTGCTCCAACATTCCTTCAGAACTCAGCAACATTCAGTTAAAGGCTGAAGTGACATGCTACCTCATCAGCGAATCTATGATCTTGCTTCAGACAGCAGTTTCACTTCGTCATCGAATTGTTAAGAGGCACAAATCAAAGGGGACCAAAATCAGCCAGGTGGAACACCACAAACACCATGGCAGGGTTCTTGCAGGTATATCTCTGCTGTATGGCAGTGCAGAGGATAATGAAATGAGGTCAGACAACCAGCATGAGTAAAATCTTTAAATTTTTATTATGATGATATATCCACATATGATTGTCAAGGCCTGGCATTCTCATCATCTAATGAATGGAATAAGGAGAGAGAGAGAAAAAAAGAAATGAAGATATGAGGTGTATATAACAGCTATAGAAGAAAGAGCGTACAAAAAATGTACATTTGGCTTGTGGTCAGCACTATGCATCCATGGTAATTCAAAGGTGCACTATATCATCATGTCCACCGTATTTCCTTTCCAAAAAGTTTTTATCCATCTCAGATCCACAAGATGCTACCAAGGCTTCAGGTCGCCTGGTGGTCCAGCAGTCCAGTTCAGGATCCTCTCCCCGGGCTTCAAGAAGACATTATCACCATGTGGGAGCTTGCGCGCAAGTCCGTTTAGAATCTGGTGGAATGCATCTCCTGGCTGAGCAGGCTGGGGGAACAGCATGGCCTGCTTCATCGAAGGGTTCGCGAGGAGCCGTTGCTTCCTCAGAATAATATCTGTGGGAATGGACGCCAGGATGCTGTCGAGCCTCGGGACATCCTCCTCAGCAACGAACACGCCGATCTCCTCCCATGGGATGGCGTCCGCAAAGGGCAGGACAATGTCATCTGCGATGATCACCGGGATGCAGCCGAAGACCACTGCTTCCACTAGCCTGGGACTCCATGGTGCCCAGCCCAATGGGCACAGGCAGAACACTGAACGCTGCATGTCTTCATAGTATGTTGGTGGGTGATCGGTCGAGATGTCAAAGAGCGGGTTGTTCTTGAAGTTCTCCCAGACTGACGCACGAGCTCCTCTGTAGAACATGCAGTGTCATCAGACACAAGACCAAACGATAGGAAGATATAGAGAGGTGTCCACTGCATTAATTATACACATATAGATGATTTACCTAGCATAGTAACCGCCTTCGGGATCATTGCCGGTGTCATAGAACAGACCGCGGAAGTACACAAAGATGGATCGAGGGGTATCTGGGGGTATAAGGTGAGTTTGCATTTTCTGGGGAGGCGCAAATGGCGGGATGGTAATGGATCCATCCTTCAGGCAGACATGGTTCTTCTGTCCAAAGGTCTGAACCAGCGTAGCACGCTGAAGCAAGGGAAGGATTCCCCGGCCAATTGCTTTCTCTTCCTGAAACAATGAAAGTTCTTGTTACAGAAAGATCAAGATACTGAAACTGCCAGAAACAGAAGGTGTCAATTGGAGGTCTAGCAAGTGATTATTTCTATTACGTGGTTGGTTAACCATGAATATGGATATCAGCATGACATATAAGGAAATTACAATCATGGGTATGTTTCTTCTACAAGGGACAAAGAACATGTGGAGCCTGAATTAATTAAGTCACTGTACTAGATTAGTTCAGTCATCCTGAAACAAGGATCTTGATACCACTATCGCTCCCATGTTCAGTGTCACAATTAGACATGTCCCAGTTGTTACAAAACCTGGCATTCGCAATTTGGTAATAAACTATTATTGCCGAAGATCTAATCTGCACTAGTAGAAGGATAAATAAATGCATGTGACAGCTACTTAATGTACTGGTGTTTGTACCTGATAATGAAAGCAAGCACCAAAGTCATGTGGTGTCACAAAGAAATGATCTGCACCCTCTGATCTATTCCAGTAAGGCCAGTTTGTGGCAATCAGCTGGATTGCGCTCCGCATCATTCGAGGAGACTTGAAAGGCAAGGGAAGACCCGAAGGAGTCAGATCGCATGTTGCGTATACAGGTGTGTAGAACCAATCTGCTTCCTCGGGATTAAAAGTTCGAACAGCGCTTGACAACAGGAATCGGTGCATGAATATCTCAGCAGCAAACATGTGGTTCAGGCACCTAGGGTCCTTCTTCAGCAGTTTCTTGTTGTATTTGCTGGGAAGATCATAGACATAGACCTTGAGCCTCCCAACAGGGTTATCTTCTAACACATCACCAGCACTTCCTGCATTTTATTAGCCACAGCATTAGGGCGTGCACAAAAGTGGGGGAAAGAATATACCTAGTTGTAGAACCATGCTAGGGATCACAGGACCACAAAGCATACTGATCAAAGTTCAAAAGTAAGGTATGCTAGCTAAGCAATCTACAGGTCTAAAGTGAATTTTGCACCTGTGCTAAACTGAACGAATCATGATTAATTGATTATCATCATGTATCATTGAATGTCAAAGGATCCACCTGCATTCAGCTTATCTGCTAGCCCATTAGCATACGAAATCAGGATGGAATTCCCATAAATTCAAGATTCAGAGGTCTAGAAGATCAAACTGACATACTAATACACGCCAAAATTGTTGCTTTACCAATTTACAAGATGTAATACAGGCAACAAGGTATACAAAACAAATAGCTCGACTTGTAGAAACTGGCAGGAATGTGCTTCTCAAGATCAGAAGCAGGATGGAAACAAACACAAATCGCCCAGCGCACCTTCGATCCGCTCGGTGTCCTGCGCCGTGACGACAGCGACGCCGGAGCAGGCGAGAAGCACGGCGAGCGCCAGGACCAGCGCCCGCGCGCTCCCCTTCCCCATCGGTCCTCGCCCGCGCCGCCGCCTCCCTTCCTTCCCTCCCTCCCGCTTCACGCTCGGCTGTGGTCAGAGGAACGTGGAGAGATCGGAAGGGTGGGGGAAGTAGTAGGAAGGTCGTGGGATCCTCGGCAGGCGGGGAGGAGAGGGGATCCCGGAGTCAAAAAGGATGGCAGGGATGTGGGAACCTGGGAGGCGGTGGTGGTGGCTGCTGCTTGCTCGCGGGCTCTCGCTGTCGGCGGAGCAGAGGAGAGGAGGTGGTGGGTGCCAAGTTCCCTCCCTCAATAGTCAATGCCCGCCCAGTAGGCAAGGCGAGGGGAAGCTTTTCCGCCAGATTTTCTGCTTACCACCTAGCAGGTCAGCAGAGCGTCCATGGATGGAGGAGGTTTGGTGAGGGGTTTACCTCCGCATCAGATTTCAGGTTCCTTTCACTTTCCTTTCACCAAACTTGGACTGGACCTCTCGCTTGTCTTGCTACTGTACCTTACAAAAATGAAACTCTCTACTTCAACCGTTCTTGATTCCTTTGAACCAGTTATTACTGTTGGTGCATCTTTGTCATGGTGCTCAATACTCTACTTCTGCTGTCATTCTCTCTCTCTAGTATCTTCCACCACGTCGATCTGTTTCCTTTTCTAGAAAATAAACCAGGCTATGGTGATTGGGATTTTTCCTTTGCACATGGAGCGCGCACGCATGACTCATGAGGATCTTTTTTTTTTCCTTTGCGTTATAATAATTGCAGCCATGGCATGTGGTTCAATGCGTTCCCTTTTTTATAATTATACAAAAAAGGAAGAGAAAAATCGAAGAGGGAAAAAAAGGAGTTGGTGCTTGCTGATGGCGCAGCGGATTCGGGGAAAGGGATTAGCAGGCTACTATCTGGAGGGGCCAGGGGTTTGTTGAACGTTACTACCAGTAGCGTCGTAGCGAGAACTCCACTAGCGTTTTAAGCAAAGTCGAAACGGGGCCCGACGGACCAGAAACCGTACGCCTCTGCTCTTCAACAGCATGCTGGTATCATCAGATTCCCTCGTTCACAGGGAGATGTCCCCCTCTTCTTTAGCTGCTTTCAGTTGTCCCTTTTTTTCTCTAGCTGTCTCTATCGTCCTTTATTTGCTTGCTCGTGGTTAGCTGCCAAACTTTAAATCGACGAAATCAAACAAAACGCAATGTTTACCCTAAAAAAAAAACAAAACGCAATGTTTGGGACTGAATTGTGTATTTGTGTTTGCAAACAGCATTTTGGATCGTTTACCTTGGTTGCGGCAAAATGTCGCCCTGTGATGCTGTTGCATGTAAAAGTCTGTCAGATAAGGGAACCGGAGGGGCCGTGATCCGATCCAACGGCCTATCTTATAGCTCCCGCATCCTTAGATTAAGTTTTTTTATAATATAAATCCTTTGATTTGTTTCTTTGGTACTTAAATCCTTCGATCAAGTTTGACATCGGCCCGACACGGCAACGTCGTTAGAGGAGTTAGTCGTCGTGGCAGGCAGACAGGTAGACGATGACATGCTCTGAGCACTGCAGCTAGCGTCGGTGGCGTATGGACAGGCCGTGGCTGCAATGGCGCGCACGTATCTAGACATGTGTGGTGTTGGGGACATCAATGCTCAGTAGTACGTACTACTGGGTAACTGAACTGTCGGTAATCGGACGGGCCTCGAGGATCAGCTGGATGGATGCATGACCAACCGACCAGGGGCTAAATCGCAGATGACGACAACCTTCGGGCTGTTTGGATCGTCCGGACTAAATTTTTAATGCCATCACATCGATATTTAAACACCACATAGAAAAGTATGTAGTATTAAATATAGATTTTAATTAATTATATAAATAGAGACTAATTCGTAAGATGAATCTATTAAACCTAGTTACTCCATAATTTTTACAGTAAATATGTGCTAAGAATGAATTAATTAGATTTAATAGATTCATCTCGTGAATTAGTCTCTATTTATATAATTTAGCTTATGTTTAGTTTTCTAATTAGCATCTAAATATCCGATACGATCCGAATTCTGAAACCCCGAACAGGCTATTGATATACCATGGTCGTGGTTTGGGCCGCGGCCGCCGACTCATTCCTACTACTGTAGTTCGTCCCACTGCTGGAATGCAGCTTTAGCAAAGGTTAGGACTGCAGGAGCTTCTCATGCGCTGAAAACCTTGGCTACTCAGCACGTACGTGACCAGGCAGAACGGCGCCGATCCGGCCGTCCACTTGTAGATCCACTGGGCCTCTCTAGCATGAGAAATCTTGCGGTCCATGTGTTGGGCCCATGTGCAGCTACTTGCTTGCGTAGTAGATCAACACGAATCTGGTACCCTGGGCCGTGTAGGCTGCTGCATGCCGCATCAGTGCAGCTAAGGATGCCCAGGCCGTGCAACCCTTCGAGCAACTGAGCAAGGAGTCTTGTGGGCTCGATTCGGTCCAGCCCAGGCTTTTATCTTCCTTGTTACGTATGCCTATGCTTTTATAAGATTTTGTGTGGCTGAATCGAAAAACAAGGGTCAACCCTTCTTCCAGCTAGCGAATCCTGCTGTTTGTGCTCCACGATTTGAGACAATCGAATTCCAGTTCCAATATGTGGGTTTCTTCAGAACAACTAGATGAATTTAGTAGATCCTTTGAGGAGGCTCCCAATGACCATAGATCGAACCTATCCTATTTTTACAGTGCTTATTCACGGATTAGCTGTACCCACGATCAATATCAGCAATGCAGTTCATCCAACGATAAACCAAATTCCAACTATAGAACTATGACACAATCAAACCCGAATGAACAAAATGTTGAATTGCCGAACTGAAAAAGACCACCAATGTTGAATTGCCGAACTGAAAAAGACCACCAATTGGCCGCCAAACAAAAAGAAAAAACAGAAATAGAAAAGGATCATTTGTATAAACTCTGCTGACTGCTGTATACGTCTTTGCCTAAAAGACAATACCAGAAGGATATCAACCTTTGGATCACGTTGATTGGAACTTATCGGTGCTATTTTCGGCCTGTCGCTATATATGCAAGCGAATCTAGGGAGTGATACACAAGGAAATCTACTTTGGACCAAGTTGATTGGAGCAAATCATATGGTCACGGACCACCTAAATTCAGGCATCAAATCTGGGAAAGAAACTCTCAACAGAATTGGGGCAAAACCATCAGGTTGCCATCAACTATCACCAGTACACACCGGACTGGTGATAGTTGTCAGTCAGCAACAGCAAGTGATCAAACAACAACAAAAATTCATCTAGCAACATCCAAGATAATATTCGACAAGTTCATGCACAAAGGACAGAGGAGTGAGTGAGATTATTCAATCCGACAGCAACACCATCACTTATTATCCATAGAACACATGATAGTACAAGAGATAGCCCCTCCTGAGTCTTGCTAAATTCCTCAAACAGATAGCCTACCCCCAATCCCATTGAAGCCTGAAAAAGGCCAAAGACCTAAAGGACTAGTGACCGATGAATCGTTGCTCCATAGTCACCCAACGCATTCGAATCAGACGCGGAACACAATTGACGCACAGCAACCAATTGGAAAAGTTAGCCAAACGGAAGCTCAGAGCTTACCCTTGAGCCTCTTCTTGAGGACATCCATGACGGCACCAAAGTCGGCCTTCACGCTCACCGGTGGGTTGGCATACTTGCAAGCCATGTCCTCGATCTTGCTATCATGGTAGTCTATCTTGGACTGAGAGAACTTCAGACCATGGGCTGTGCTGACAACCACAACACGCTCATTCGACCCGATGACACGCTGGTCCCTGAGCTTGAACAGGGCAGCGAGTGCAACACCAGTATGCGGGCAGGCAAACATTCCAGTGCGATCAGCGAGCGACATTGCGTTCATGAGCTCTTCCTCTGTGGCCTCCTCAACAATGCCGTTTGTCGCCTTGAGTGCGACCACAGCTCGGTCGACAGACACCGGGTCACCAATCTGGATCGCCGATGCAAATGTCGGCTTGGCCACCTGTGGCTGGAACTCGGTCCAACCCGACTTGTAATAACTGTACAGCGGGTTGGCATTGGCAGCCTGTGCGCAGACGAGCCGCGGCACACGATCAACAAGCCCAAGAACGCGGCACATCTCGAATCCCTTGTAGAAGGCATAGATGTTCCCAAGATTGCCTCCTGGAACAATCACCCAATCCGGCACCTCCCAATCGAACTGCTGCAGTATCTCAATAGCCGCCGTCTTCTGCCCCTCAAGCCGAAGAGAATTGAGCGAATTGGCAAGGTAAATAGGCAGCTCGGCAGTCACCTCCCTGATGAGCCGCATGCAGCCGTCGAAGTCGGTGTCCAGCGAGAGCACGGTGGCGCCGTTGGCAATCGGCTGGATGAGCTGCTCCAGCGAGATGCGATTGGCCGGGAGGAAGACAATGGCCGGTATCCCCGCGGCGGCGCAGTAGGCAGAGAGCGCGGCGGAGGTGTCCCCCGTGGACGCGCACCCGACGCCGGCGATGGGGCGCGAGAGCGGCGCGCGGCGGAGGCGGTTGACCTGGCTGACGAGCACGGTCATGCCGAGGTCCTTGAAGGACCCCGTGTGGGAGATGCCGCAGTGCTTGACCCAGAGGTCGTTCATCCCGCCGAGGTGGTCCCGGCCGAGGCGCTCGGCCCAGAAGAGGTTGGAGTTGCCCTCGAAGAGGGAGACGATGTGGTCGGGGTCGATCTCGGGGAGGACGAACTCCTTCTTGGACCAGACGCCGGAGCCGTAGGGCCAGGTGGTGCGGCCGATGCGGGAGTCGAAGAGGTCCCGCCAGTAGGCGCCCGAGAAGCGGGCCAGCGCCTCCATGTCGTGGCGCACGTCGAGGAGGCCCCCCGAGCTGGAGCGGTAGACGATCTCGTCCAGGGAGTAGCGCTCGTTGGGGTCGCCGTTCGGGGCGGGCGGGAAGGGCTCGTACCACGCGGAGAGGCCCTGCTTCGGGGCGGGGTGCCGCGCCGCCTCCTCGCGGATGTTCTCATCCGCCGCGCGCCGGTGCTTGGTGCTGGCGGCGGCGGCGGGCTGGGCCGTGGGGGCGGCGGCATCGGTGGCGCAGCGGACGCGCCGGGCGGCCGGGCGGAGCGGGAGGCGGGTGCCTGGGGTGGCGGAGCGTGGCTGGGGGTGGGAGAGCAGGAACGACATGAAGGAGGCGTGGCTGGTCGCCGCCATGGTGGGTAAGCTGGCGGCGCGGCGGCGGCGAGTGGGATTAGGGGAGGACGGAGGAGTGATGTGGATGGGAGGGTTTTAGGGAGGTGGATCTGGACGCGTGACGGGAGTTGGTGGAAAGCTGGAGGTATGCGCGGACGGTGGTGATCCAACGATCGAATGAGAGGCGGTTTTCTGGACGATCACGATCGAATGGTTCAAAGAGGGACTCTAAATGTTGCATCACCACACTCACTTCACTAGTCGGCACCCAGAAGTCGGCACAGTGGCATAGCGTCAGGGAAAACATACCAGCAAGCTGTCAGGGAAGAACAGCGTATGTCCTTAGAATAAACGAAAAATAATCAAAGAATATAGTGTTAAACATTTGGTGTTTGATAGGCCACAAAACATATGGAGCAGTATATATATCGAATATCGAAATTCAAATAATCCCCACAATCTGAAAACGACTGTGAATCCAATGTATACAGTACTTGCTGTGGCCTGTGCGGTCACATCTTTACAGAATCTGTGCGAATCTTCGGTGCTATACCTTCAGGGGCAAATGGCCCTTGTGTCAGCAACTATGTGAATCTAATAATCTACACGGCGTTTGGATGCAATATGGGGTAATTTTCATCTATTCAACATTTCTAATGGCTGTGGAGTGTTCACAAATGTAGCGCTCTTGTTGAATCCTTCCCGGACCATGATCCTTACTGCTTGCAAGCCTCTTTGGAACGTCACTTCAAGCTGCAGAAAGTGGAGAGGATAGTTACTGATGTTCTGCTTCTACAGATAAATGTGATATTCAGCTTCAAGGTGATATCATGTCTGCTTATGAAAAAGGCCACAGCCCACAGGCATAGTGCTGAAGCAAATTTGCATGCATCAAAATCACCATGCCCACCATGTCCCCCTTTTGGCAGCAGACGCAATTTCGCAAATGGTAGATCAAGATCATCATATATCTATAAAGGATAGGAGAACAATTTATGGGGGAACATATTATGTAAACATGATAAAGTACCAGCTCAAGAATAACATTTACCACAACTAATTGATTGAGTGGTATCTTGAAATATGCAACCAGCTGTCCAACCTACATAGATAGTAGTAAGGGCAAAGGACTAGCAAAGCACGATTAATTTGAAGCTACAGTAGAGTATTTACTTACAGACTCACCACTTGCATTCATAAAAGTCTGTGGCTTGGCAAGCATTACAGGGACATCACCAATGAGGCCTAAATAGAAAGAAGCACTGTATTTTCAAAAACATGTATGCATACTTTGATTCCACCCAGATACAAATTTAATAAAGAAAATCCATTCATAGGTTTTGTTTGGCTGCATATAATTGAGAAAATCCACACAAATTGGCTAGCAGGTACTTCTTATAATACCTTAACTCAGAACATTGGGTAAAGGCAAAATACAATTCAGAAGAATGGCTACAGACAAATAAAAACAGAGAAACTTCAGAAAGTGGGTTCACATTCATCTACTTGATACCAGTCCTTAGATAGTATTCAAAAGCATCAGCAAAAGCAGTACAGCACTTCATTGTACTGTTTAATAGGAAAGTTTGGAAGAAGCACGAAAAAGCTTGGAAAGACCAATGGCAAGAAAGATTACATCTTCTTTGATTATATTCAAGTTGATACGCAAATACTGAGGTAAATGCTGACCAAGGTCGAAATTGCAAAAATCAATGTTAATATCAGTGAAATGCACATGTAGATCAGTAAACTTTTCACAGAATTACCTTTCCCAACAATCGCCTTAAATTGCTTACTGCTGACCGAAATTCCCTCAGCTTCTGCAATAGCATCAATCATCTCAAACCCAACCTGGATACCAACATGGTATGGTTAAAACATGATACTGCAAGGTACGGACTTTACTAATCAATTCACAGTATGCTCTACTAAAAGCTTGAATCCTGGTTCATAATAAAAGATCCACTTTACGTATGAAAGGTGATACATTTATGCCTGCCTTTGAACATTGAAGCAAACCAACAAGAATTACATGGAAGTTCCAATTGCTCAATACACCCAAAGCAAGCAAAATCCAAGATTCCCAATTGTCAAAACGTTCTATCAAGTAGTATCAAGCAACCAAAAAATAGAAACAGCTTAAATAAATGGTAGCCTTCCAAATCTAGCATGCTAGCTTGGTTATTCTAGTTCATTATTTTGTGATTGCAAAATTGTAAGTTTTGGACTAGAGCTTTATCTTTCATGAATTTCACTCATGCTTTACTAGTTGAAGTGCTTAGCTCCAACAAGGTTATGATTTCTAAAGGCTAAACAGCTAAAACAGCATAATTCCTCAGAAAAAGTGTTGTCCAATACAGGATACATGCTAATGCGCCTGGGTAAAAACAACTGGTCTGTGTTAGCGAATTAAAAGGAATCGCAAACCTTACTCTCCTCTCAAGTCAGCTATGCAAGCAGGATTTTGGTGCCAAGCTATTTGTGATAGAACCATCTTAGCACCACAATCAACAGCAGCTGGTGTCATCAAATGTCTGCCAAACAAATACGCCCAGTGTTGGAGTTGGAGCTGAGCAACCTATCTTTCCACTAAAACTCTTGACCTGATTCGTGATTCCCCACTACTGCATCCGCTGAATCCTATATCATGGATGGATAGCCCATCCATATCAAAGTACAGTTCTATTCTAAATCAACTGGCGTTTCCCCAAATAGTAGCTGGAGCCGACGAGGCTGCCCCCCTCGCGCATCGCCGTCTTAGCTAGATTTATCCTACCTGCGACGGAATTTATAAAGAATTGGAGGGAGCCTGCGAACTTACGTTGTGCCGAGTCCCTTTGTACATCCTTCCGGGGTTCCCCAGACCGACGAAGAGCCACGGTTTCTGGGCGCCGGCGTCGGCGTCGGCAGCGGCAGACGAGGAGGCAGCGGCTTTACAAGCGGCAGCCGGCATGCTTGAGGGGTACGCTCGACCGTAGGATACGCGCGAGAACGCGAGGCGGGCGCACGCGGCAGACGCGGAGCCCACGACGCCGGAGAGAAGCGCGGACGAGGAAGCGAGGACGCCGGTGAGAATACGCATCGCCGCCGGTTTATAGCGGTTTCCGAGCTGAACAATCACAGGTCGTCTTTGACCGCAAGAGAATACGGCGGGGTGGGCCGATTGCCAGCTTGTTTGGGCTGGTTGGGCCGACATTTTTTAGCGCACTTGGGCCGACATTTCGGCTTACGCACGTTACGGCCTGGTTGCACGTTACGATGGATCAAGAATGTACTCCACGCGGTATTCCGTTTTGTTACTACAATCATGATGACGGGATAAACGTGTCAAAAGTTTTGTTATAACAACAGATCTAGAAATACCGTGGTGTCAGAAACGACTGTCATTTGAGATTAAAAAACAGGAGAGCTGCCACGTGAATGGTTCACAGTGGTACGTACCGTGTTGATTTTCTAGCGTTATTTGATTTTTTAGAGCACCAGAAAAAGGAAAAAAACGAACCGAGGAATAGTACATATTACATGGCGAAATTTAAGGCGCAGGTGTATAATAACCTTATACTTAAACCCATAATCATGAGAAGTGCACAGATAAACCAAGATACATTTGTGATACAAAAGGAAAAAAAAAGCCACACTACTATTTACATATATATATATATAGATTGGTTATAAATTCATAAATCATACCAGGAGGAACATTACATGGTATGAAATTTAAGCATTTGGACGGACCCTCTTCCTCCTCTCCGATTCCATGTCGAAGAGCCCATTCGGCAGCAGCTGGTTGCAGAGCTCCATGTAGGTCGAGTAGAGCACCCTGTCCTTGGCGCCGGTGCGGTGCTGGTGGGTGTGCTCGCAGAAGTACTTGAGCTGCTCCAGGGTGCACACCCCCAGCATCTCGCTGAGCAGCAGGAAGACCCAGTTGATCCGGTGCTTGTCCGCCGGGATCACCGGGCGCATGCTGCCCCTCTGCCCGCACCGCTCGCAGTCCGGCAGCGCCGGCTCCTTCCACCTCCGGGGCGCGCGGTCGTCCATGCCCTGGACGTTGCGGGAGATGTAGCCGCGCAGGTCCTCGAACCTGGCCCTGGCGTCGAGCGTCACGAGGCGGAGGTCCTCGCAGCGCTTGCACCGCAGCTCGCCGGTGACGGCCTCGACGCCCCGCCGCGACAGCTCGGCGAGGGAGTGGTGCACGCCCACGCGCTCCGTGGACCACGGGTACGGCGGGACCACGTGGAGGCCGCCCTCGATCTCGATGGTCGCCTCGTCGTCTGCCTGTTTGGCGGCGTGGGCGGAGGCGCCCACTCCTGTGTGGCCGGTGGTGGCGCTCGAGCGGCGGCGACCAGAGCGCGAACGCTTCGCGGGGCGCTTCGTTGGCGCTGCAGGAGTGCCGTCGCCGTCGCCATGCCCATGCACCGCCGGGGCGGGGACGATTGCATTGCCGTAGCGGGGAAACACCATCGCCATCCGAGTCGGCGCAGGGACACTCGCTGCTGGGAAGGCGCCGCTGCCTTCAACCACTAGGGCATCGAAGCGCGGCGGCGGGTAGTGGAACGCCGCCGCCGCGGCGGAAGGCGCGGCCAGCACATCCGCGGGCCGCACGGGTGCCGCCGCGGCCACCATCGGTGTCGTCACCACCGGCGAGCGGAGGCCGCCGGCATCGGCCTTCGCCCTCGCCGCGGGGGCCTTGGCGCTGTAGATGTCGCCAAGCGACAGCGAGAGGAGGGTGTCGTCGTCGCCCTTCGCCTCGCCGCCGCCGCCGCCGCCAGTGTTCTTCCGCGGCGGCTCTACCGCGGAGTAGTAGTGTTTGGACCAAGGCATGACGGGCCGAGTACTAGGTCTCGGGCTCTCGGCAGTGGTAGCGGCCAGGTCGTCTGGAACGAATGGATGGGATCTGCCGCGACGGCGGCCTGGGCTGCCTTTTAAGGAGGCGGGACGCGGGCGCGGACTTCGGGAGCCGGGACGCGGAGACGCATGCCGTGCGGGTTCGTTGAGATATGAATGCTGGCGCGGAATTCGAATCTTTTTTTCCAACGGAGCTCGTTTCGTTTGAACAGAAAGCAGGAGGAAAAATCGGCAGAGCGCTTGGGCTTCCATCCACCTCCGACCTCCCCGGCGCGTTCGCCCGGGTTGCGTCTCCGCGCGTTCCTGGTGCCTGGCATGCACGCGGGTCTGACGGCGCCTTGGGCTAAGGCCATGCATGGCTTTGTCCTTTAGAGATTGGGCCATTGGGGAGACTGGCCGGCATACAACTATGGTGGTGGATGCATGTGTGCATTCAGGGAGCCTCTTTAGGGTCACAGTGGGCTCCGGTTCTCTATTCTGGATAAATTTTCGAAGGATCTACGAACCAATAATTTATGTTGGATACATGCATCTGCAGCAGATCATGTTGTATAAAGGATGGAAGCCTATATTTATTGCATACGCACTAGTTTTGCACATCTATGTGGTTGCATGCATGTATATTCTCCTATGCATTTTAACTTTCATCAAGTACTTCATTCGCTAGTTTGGATATTAGTACAACTCCATTCCAGCGCGCGCTGGACTATTAGTATCAGTTAATCATCAATTTTGTCCGCTTGAGGTTCGAGCCCTGCTCCCTTCTAAATGCAATACGGGGAGGCTCCCATCTCGTTTTTTATCAGTTTTGTCTGCTTATCTACTGTAGTTCAGATTTGCTTCTTGCTTCTAAAGTTTAAACCTCAAGAGCTGCTTCTCTAAAAATTATCTAGGAAAGTTTGTATAATTTTTATTTAGAGCGGACGCTAATACTAGATAATAGTTATGGTATACTGTAGCATTGACCGCCAGCTCCGCCACTGCATGTGTGTGAACTGAAACGAGCAGCAGCAGGTCGAGAAGCTAGCACGCGTGTTCTCAATTCCCACCATTACCAAGGCGGTGGTGTTTCATTGCAGCACTGTCCACTTCTTTACCCCACGCGGCAGAGGTCAACAGGACCCTCATTTACATGGTCAAAGGGTTGTAGTAGTAGTTTTTTGCGTAAACAGCTCGGGTAATAAGAAGATAAATTGTACTCGCCATGCAACAACTTGTATGATTATATCATTTTAATCCAACAAGTTGCAAAATACTCCCTCCAGACCTATTTGTTAGGCACGTGAAGGTTAAACCCAAAGACCAAGACGTCATCATGCTGGCATAATTAACCACCAGGTCCCGTGCTTGCCCCACCATACGATTGGCTGCGCGCATGCTCGCGATGAATCGTTTCGCGAATGCCTTGCGCTGATTGACAATTACCGTATCATAAAACCAGATGACGCTTCATTTTTTACTCCCCTCGTGATGGCCTGCCTTGGTACGGATGGAGCGCTCTATATCATGGCCCAAATGAAAAACGGAAATACATCTTAAAAAAAAGTCTGGAGGAAGTATACGAATGGGTGCATGAACTTGTCAAACTTGTGCATGTACGGTCATATACTCATATGTGCACCACCAAGCATATTTTGCTATGTTAATGTAACTTAGGCGACAAGTACTAATTTTGAGAATATGAAGGATAAAAGGCAAATTTATCAAACACAGATTTCAAATGGATCAACATGGAGACATATCAGGACACTATACAAAAATTTATGTGACATGTATCATCATGTAGTGCATGATAAGGACTAGAACTTTTTACATTGTAGCTTCCTGAAAAACACTTTCTAAATTCAATTATTACACATGGAGTGTTATGGAAACATCATGTCAGAGTATGCTAGCTCATCATTCCAAGCAAAGTTCAATCCAATTTGCCACAAACGAAACTAAACTAGTTTACGTACTATACTGTATACATCTGCAGGCTTAAAGAACCATAAAATATAGAAATTTGGTGAGATTATGTTAATTATTATGGATGGTATAGCCTGAAAAATACACTCAGCGGTGTACATATGACCGGACATGCATAAGTTTGACAAGTTCAAGTATCCATTTGCATGTTTTACAATTTGTTAGACTAAAATAGTATAAATGTACAAGTTGTTGTATGGTAGGTAATTACTCAACAACCTAACTACCCGGCGGCCGGAGCAGGAGAATCGGGGGAGACGGGACGACGGCCGGAGCGTTCGCACTTCTGTTGGTTCAACCGCCGCCACGGAGAGGGAACATGACCCGCTTGGTGAGCGGCCCAGTCACGTACACGGGCTGACAACGGGCCGAGCCCACGAAGAAGTGCCACATCCGTTCTGTGTCCTACGGTTCCATGGGCCGTCAGCTGAATCCCTATTTTCCTTCTCCAGAAAAACGACCAAAACTTCTGACTTTCATCATCACGATGCTGCCACCAAGTGGACATGGATTCCTGAATCCTGAAGTAAGTACACCAAGTGGATGGCGGTTTTGCATCCCTACCGTGAGCTCTGTCTCTGATCTCGACAAAAAATGCCGGTCTCGCCGACCAGGTAGTTTAAAAGGAATAGCCTGTTTGAAACGGGCCAGTTTGTACTAATCTAAGTTATCTCTGAACTAAACAAAGCTTCGTGCAGGCTCGCTAGTTTCAGGCTGGAGCGTTGAGGAGATGCCGAACTGACTTTTACGTACTAGCAGTCACTTCTTTCATGGCCATAATGTTTGGCATGTGTGAGAGAGGGAGAGCATGATTTACCCAAATCGTTGCAACTCTGTCCTTGAAGCTCTGTTCAATTAGACCGGGATCCAGTGCAGTTGCAAAAGCGGTTGCTGGATCTCAACCGTTCAAAGACAGTTTCAATATGTATTTCATTCGTGGTCCAGAGCTTCCTGCTCACTGTACATAGTTGTACTATTAGCGTATCACCAAATTGTTGCAAAAGATTTTCACGGCTCAATTTTTTTTAGTTTAAGTCTGCACATATTATCAGTGGCAACAGTGACTTGATGTTTATTATCTACAATATGTTCTTCTTAAGGAAAAAAATTGTGAGAAATCGGCTGCCTCTTACTCTAAAAAAAATGTGAGGAATCAGTATGCTCACTACTTGTTGAAAAGAGAAACGGTAGCACCTGAAAACTAGGAAGCATGTGCTCAGATAATGCTGTTGCCTGAAATCATCCACTGCGAAGCATGCCATTTTTCAGAGCTTGTGCGGGGAACAGCTTCCTTTCCCACAAAAGGATCAATTATCAATATGCTAGAAAAGAAAACTTGACCCAAAGACAAAATCCTGGATCTGCATTGTTGGCATTTTTCAGAGTACGGCACGCAGCATTGCAAAGATACTTTTGTTAGCTATTTTTCAGATAAGTGTATGAACAAACTGAACGAGAAAGCCAGAAAGGTAGGACACAATTTTTTTTTTCTTTCAGTTTTGCATTTCTCATAGAGCAAACACACAAAAAGATACATGCCAACATTTCGCGGTACATCCTTGCCATTGTCGGACTTAGGAGTAGAAAGTAACAACAAACCCAGCAAAGTTAAAGATGATACGGATACATATCTGAAGGACCCTATGTACCTGGGGTACATCAAGGAACCAACCGACAGAACCAAACAAAGTAGTCAATGGCCAGGAAGAACCGCAAAGGCATCAGTGGATCAGTCATGGTAGAAGAGGAGCATGATGACGCACTCCCGGATGATGCAGAGCCTGGCCACCTGCTTCCTCAGCACCCTGCCGAGTCCCCCTCCTCCTCCCCTGCGCTTCCCCTGGCCACCCCTCGGCTTGTTCATCCCGGATTTTTTTTTTCCCGGATGGATGAACAGAGGCACGGAGGGTTGGTAACCACGAGCACCAAGGCTCTCGCCGCCGCCGCTGCTATCGCCGGATCTGCATCTCTGCTGCTGCCGTGGTGGTGGTCAGGCGAGCGGATCTGGTAGGCTTATATAGTGGGGAAGGAAGAAAGGCTCACGTCATTGCCTTCGACCTTCCCTCCCAATGGCTGCCTACTGCTGGTGCCTACCTGTGCATGTCTTCCCTCTCCATGAGAGCACCTGATGCATGTTTTCGAAGGAATGATAATGAAATACACTGACCGGCAAAGAAAAATAAAAAAGAACGCTCGTTTATTAACTTCCAACATTAATTGGATGCAGAGGAACGGTATTCCATATACACTGCACCGAACGAGAACTAGCGAAATCACTGAAACGAAGATAAACCTTTCGAGTCATTAATTGGATTCTAAACAGCTGAGCTTGTTTGTTCTTACAACCACTGAGATATCACCTTACAATTTGCGTGCTGAAATTGCCGCTGGTATTTGAGAGAAAGAACAACCATGCCGCACAAGTGCCCCGCCTGCCAGGTAACATCGGATGGTGGAACGGGGAGACAAGCAAAGCCCCATCTAACTGAGGGGCAACGGGAAGGCCACTACCAACTTTGATTTGCCCCTCCTTTTACCAGCGATTGTACGCAATCTTCGAAAGCCACAAGTGTCACATGGGGCCACGCCTCAACACAGTCAGCCCTCGCCACCTCCATGTTGCTGCTTGTTTTGCTGTGCGTTGGTGCTACCTAACTGTGTTAGCATGAACAACTAGATCCACTGCTGTTCAGAGCAACAGGGATTCATATGAGGCTATGTGTTGATGCAGAGGCTAGGATGACCATCACAAGAAGATATCATGACTGAGAAATGTAAAACTAGCAAGCTCGTAAACATAATTCTGGCATGTGCTAGCATAACAATTCTTGAAGCTAGAGAGAAAATGAAGAAGATATTTTTGCCAAGCAAGTGTCCTAACACACTAAGATATCTTTATAATTTTCGGATAAGCACATAGTAATATATGATTAGAGATACTGTCTACGAGCTAGTGGATGTATAGAATGATCTTATTAATTAATCATTGTTGGGACAAGAAATCACATCCATGATACCTGAAACAATAGTATATGTGCCACGACATCATGTGAGTTTGAACTCTACGTTTGTGGTGGTATACAACTGAGAGAACATAGAACTGCCAGACTGGTATTTATGCACCTGCATTTACGGGACGGAGCTCTGACTTTGCCACCGTGGAAGCCGAGATATTTTCTCATTAGCCAGCCAAAGATTCTTAAAGTGCAGAGCCAGATCACAAAAGAAGATATTTTTGTCTAGTGTAACAGACTGTCAGATATCTTTGAATAGTTTTAGGATAAGCATATACTAGTATAGATTAGAGATGCTCTACGAGCTAAACATATACAGAAGCTAGCTAGTAGGATCCTAATCATTCTAAGGCCAATAACAAATCGCATTCACGACCCCCTTTTTTTTTGGACAATCACCATTCTTCAGGGTCTAGAGCCACCACTGTTTTTTTTTCATATGGAAAGATTCGCCTTCAAACTACATGTGCTGGATCGCGCGAACGCAGAAGTATAAACAATTAAGCTGAATGAACGAGTAAGCCAAAAATGTAGGAGACACTTTTTTTTCTGTTTTTGCATTCTTATACGGAGCAAATACACTACAAGATACATGCTGACATCTTTACATCCTTGCCATTTTAGGACTTAGGAGTGCAAACTGAAGAAGCTGGACAGCATAGAACCCTATGTACATCAGGGAACGAACGGTAAAATCAATGGCCAGGAAGAACCGCAAATAAAGGCAGCTGAGGGATCATCAGTCAGAGTAGCAGAGGAGCATGACGACGCATCTCCAGATGATATGGAGCCTGGTCATCTCGTCCCTCAGCACCCGCCCGAGCCCTCCTCCTCCCCTGCGCTTCTTCCACTGGCCACTCCTCGGCTTGTTCACCATCCCGGATGGATGAACAGAGGCACGGAGGGTGAGTAACCCGAGCACCAGGGCTCTCGCCGCGCCGACGCTATCGCGGGATCTGCATCTCTGCTGCAGCTGCGGTGTGGTCAACCGAGAACACCTGGTGGGATTATATAGGGGGAGGAAGGCTCACGTCGCTGGCTGGCTTCGATCTTCTCCCTCCCTTCCTCCCAATGGCTTGCCTAGTGCCAATGCCTACCTGTGCATATCGTAACAACATCTTGGAACTTGGAAGAGGCATTGGCTGAATGCTGACAGGGCTGAACACCTGACGTTTTTATCAGATAGAGGCTGGCAGGCTGCCTGCTGCCGCTCCAACTCCACAGGTAGGCACGCGCAGGATCCTGCCAAGTTGCACGAACTTTGATGGAGTTCTTGGCAAGACAATGCCTCTTGACACAGAATGGATCCTGTGATCAGGATTAGTTGATTTGTAGAAATGCTTAGCTCCCTGTGGGATTCATAACATGCTAAGCATTCTGAACCAGCTGGTAGTGACTACATTGCCGTGAAATTGCACTGATTGCATGAAGATACAAGTAGTGGTAGTCCAGCAGGTAGGCACCTCTCTTCTGCAGAAGTGTCTCGGTCAGCTGCACGCTGTTCACTATCCTGTTTGAGACTTTGAGTCCTCAACTTGGGAAGGGGATCGAAGATGACGAAATGTTCAGTATATGTAAGATCACAGTATTCCAATTGGATCATTTATATAGACTTACAAAAACGTACACCATCAGAAATTCTGTGCAAGTGTTTTCTTTTTCGTTGTTGCGGTACTTTAGATTTCTATTTATGGCTAGTTATTTCACCATATAAAACGGTACGAGCATGTATCCCAATTATGAAAAGGAAAAAAACTATATTAGTATTAATTAACTTCAGTTGTGTTGCTCATCATTTATGTGCTTGGATTCATGTTTAACCTTGAAATACACTGAACATTTAAGTGCAGAGCCAGACAGAAGAAGATATTTTGGTCTAGTGTAACAGATTGTCTGATATCTTTGAATAATTCCAAGATAATAAGCATATAGTATACGATTAAAGATATGCTATCTACGACATGCTAAACGTATAGGAGTATCCTAATCATCCTAGGGACAAGAAATCACATCCATGATACCTGAAACAATAGTATATGTTCCTAGCAGAACTTTCGAGTTATATTCAAAGGGGATTACGTCATGACACATTGTTGGGACAATCTCCATCCTCAGGCTGACAGGCTCTAGGGTCAAAAGTATTATCTTTTTTTTTTGCTACTGTGCATTATATACTTACTTAGGTGACCTTGTGACGTAGCTGATGAATTATACAGTCTTAGAACCTCTGAACATGAACACCCTCGAGACTCCTACCATGTAGTGTGGGAGAAAACATTAACAAACTACTTGAGGGTTTGATGCCCCCAAACTAATTAAACCCATGCGAAGAATGCATGCCTGATGCATAAATTGGAGAAGGATAATTAATCTCTCTAATCACAAATGCTTGAGTTTTTAACGAGAATGTGTTTTCAAAATGTAATATAAATCTGACCTCTATTTTAGTTAGGTAGATTGTCCTTTAGGCCTAATGTCATTCCAGTTTCTCTTGAATCAATATCCATCCCCATTCCTGTTATGCATTACAGTCTGCAGTAAACAGCAGAAACATGATAAATCTCAGAACTAGAAACTTTGGATCAACGTAATCAATGGTACTAACACAGAGATTGGAATACAAAACCCACCACAAATTGCCCCGGTAGGATTTCAAAAAAAAACAAAACAATGGAAGGCCTGTTAGCAGAGATTCAGGTGCCAGGCAGAACTTACCTAAGATCAAAAAAGTTTCATTAATGACATGGAAGGCTGAGGCTCTAGGAAAGTATTTAGAGCCATGATGGTGAACAATGACATCATTTGTCTCACTGTCAGCTAGATAGTCACAACTTGACAAATCTTTGGTTCTGGAAGAACTTTTTTTGCAAAGCTAAAAAATGTTGACTAATACTACCGTGCATCAAATATCTGTGTATTTTATCTAAAATACACTAATATAACATTATAAGTACATTCAGAGTCTTCTAGTTAAATAAACAAGGAACATTGGACATGTGCAAGCAGATGAAAACAAGCAAGACAGGTTTGTGGCATTTTCTAGAGACATCTAGCATACAAATGGAATGATTGCGTTACAAGAACGAGGGTAATGATTGTGTTACGAGAACGAGGGTAATCTTCAAAAATTTCTGAGGATACTATTATGAGTTTGTACCGCTGCAAAGGACAAGTTTGTTATCTGCACAAAAAGGAGGGTCAGTTGAGCCTGCTGTAACGATAGACACTGAAGGAACCTTATTAAGTTGCTTGGATTCCGAACACCAAAAGTGAAAAATGTCAGAGAAGCATACCACAAAAAGGTACAGGAACCACACCGAAATGTCTGATCCACCTCTAGCTATCAGCATGCCAAAATAAATTACCTATATGCCAAAATAACAGCAAATGTTAATAGAGTACTGATTTCAAACCAAAGCTCAGTGCTGTATTCGAATACAAGTGTAGAACAGCAAAAAAATGTTCGACGTCAACATCGTTTATATATTTAACAATGGTGAAATAAGTTGTGTTCCTAAGATAACATTTTTTATCATCTTTAAGTCGTACACAAAATGTGTGCATTCCCCTAAATGGCCTGACCACTCATAAGAGAAATCTATACTGCAGTGGAATCTATGTTGGTGAGGAGCATAACATATTTGATGAGAAGTCTGAATGACATTACATCACATAGAGCTGCAGCATAAACCTAAAAAAGATCTGGTATAAACGCAGGATATTCCCATGTTTGACATCCCCTCATCCACTATTAGTGAACCCATCCCAGGCTCCCAGATCCTATAAGTTTGGAAAATGGAAAGTTTATTTTATTGGTTAGCCATTAGCCTGCTCTCACCTGACACCATTATTTTTAGCACTTTAATGGGCTTTTCATATACATCAGTATGTGCAACATTCTGAATATAATGAAGGGAGTAGGAACTTACTAGTTCAGCAAGGTAATGAGCGCAAGACACGTGACTAAATCAGTCACAGCACGGAATTACATATTCATCCAAATTTATTTGTTCACGCAATGATCCCTGTCAAGGTAGAAAAAATAAACAATGAAATCCAAAAGCGTAAATAACTCTGCAAACTGTCTCATTGAAGTTTGAACACTGTTATTGACATCTAATAACCTTCAATGTTACACTAAACATTTATCGTTTGCCGTTTCAACATTGCCATATGTTATGTTATACATATCCATTGTTGTTGTATATTGTTCACATTTTCATGTATGCGTAGAACCATATTGCAAGTAGCAAGCTTGTCGTCGCTACCACACCCACCATGTAAAGGTGCAAGAAGAATTTTTGTGGAACGGTGAACCTCTGCACTTTTGGAGAAGAGTTATAAGTTTGAGCTTCTGAGGGTAGAAAAATTTTGATGTGCAGAATAAACTTCGAGGAAAATTGATGTTAAATCTCACTGCTGAGATTATGCAGTATCAAATTTTTGTCATGGAACTCCTTCAACATGTGGTTTGAAATATAGTCAAACTATCGTACTAAACCTCAAAATTGACATAATAATCGCTCGCTAGTTAACAGACGCTAATTACCATGTTTTTGAAGTGCATGTCTTAGGAGTGATACCTAATTAACAGGCCACAAATTGTAGAATGTAGAAAATTCTCGAATCTAAACTACATTAGGTAAAATTTTACCAGTTTACACTGCTATTCAATAACAGTCAGGTTACAGCAGGAGCTCAGTAATTTGCAAGGCAATACCACCAAATATAATCAAAGCAATCTACATCTGCTTGAAATTCTATCATTTGATCTGCTAGCCTGCAACAACGCAGCTATGTAGCATATAGGGGCATGGTAATCTACAGGTCAATTGGTCATGCATGAGCTCCATTGATTTCCGATTACTCCAAAGTTCAGAAGAAGTTATACGAAGTTCTTCAGAAGAAGAAACTTATTTGTCGACACTGCGAAATGGCTTCTAGAATTGAAAATTAATCCACGATCAAGCTTGGACACGAAGGGTAGTACACTTGACATAACCAACCTTCAAACCATCCACGCTTCTACCTATGTTTCTAAAACAATCGATAACCAAGAGGAAATAAGCGACTCAGCGTGAACATTTTCGAGACGAGGTATTACCCCATTTCCATGTTCAGAAGCACAGAACAGGGGAGGAAGCAGGGGGGGGGGGGGGGGGGGAGGGGGGGGGGGGGAGGTGGGGGGGCAACGCCTCGTTCAGACACTCCGGACCTGATTCAGGTCAAGAGCGCTGTCAAATTACATCCAGCATCAGTTTGTCCCCAGGGTTCCCAGGGAGAGAGTTCGCTAATAGAAACTACCAGCAGCTAAACTAGAGAGCCCCCAAACAAAAAGAAACTGCGACGGATTGCTTCATTCGTCGTCCTCCTCGTCAGTTGTTTCCTCTTCGGCAGCAGCCATCAGCATCCTCGGGTTGTTCCCAGCTTGATGCGCCAACACCCGATGAGCACACGCCAACAGAGTCTTCACGCCGTCCATCAGCTTCCCTTGCAGCTCGGAGTTGTACAGACCTGCCCAATACGTCATGAAAGAACATGCATGAAAGATTATTTCAGTTGGGTGCTTGATCAGTTTTTTTATCAAAGCACGCCCTGTTCCGGCATTTCCAAATCGCCCAGCATATGGCTGCAAAGCCAAAATGGTAGACTATCTCCCCACCAGGAAGCCATTTCTTCATCCACACTCTATATTGGGAGGTATCTTGAGGGATGTCAGTCGTCCCAAAACAGAGCGCCACGATCCCTCACGTGACTCTAGCCACCGGCCATTGGAAAAACAAGTGATCCACTGTTTCAATCTGAGAACAGAAGGAACAACTTGGGTCCCCCGGCCACTTCTTCCTGACCATGTTATCTTTTGTCAGAACAACCTTGTTCTCGACAAGCCAAGTGAAAATCTTAATCTTGTAAGGCAATTTGGCTTTCCAAATGTGCTTGAACCCCCCCTCGAGTTCTGCAACAAGAAATGTGATCATAGACTGATTTTGTGGAGAATTTTCCATTACCAGTCCACTTCCACTTAATTTTATCTTGACAATTTTCAAATTGGAACGAGAACACCTTGTCCACCAAATCCAACCATTTGTCAAACAGAATAGGCGGGAGCCATCTGCTGAAACTGATCTGCCCATTTTTTTGCAAGAATTCAAACACAGTGATGTGCTTGTCTTCACATAAATCATATAGCACTGGGGATAATAGACAGATAGGTTTATCCTCCAGCCAAGTATCAGTCCAGAAAATTGTATTCTTCCCATTTTTTGTCTTAATATCTCTCCCCCTCAAGTAAATGTTTTTGACTTTGAGAAGGTCAGACCACACTTGGGAATCTCCTAGTCTGTGACTCACATTACCAATAGGATTCCCATGTAGATATTTGGCTTTAACTATTTCCTGCCAAATGCCATTTTCAGTTTCAAGCCTCCACCACCATTTGCATAAGAGGCTTATGTTCATTTTGGTAATGTCCTTGATCCCTAGCCCACCTTTCTTTTTGCTCAAAAAATAGTCTCCCATTTAATGAGATGGTATTTCTTCTTCTGGCCACCACCCTGCCAGAAGAAAGTTCTCTGTTTGTCCAAGTTTTCAATGACTGTTTTTGGGAAAAAGTACATCGACATGTGGTACATAAAGGTGCTAGTTAGACTGGAGTTAATCACTGTAGTTCTACCAGCAATAGAAAGAGAGCTCCCCCTCCAGGCAGAAAGTTTCTTCTCATTTTTTTCCTGGAGGGGAGCCCAGTCCTTGACATGTAGTCTAGAAGGACTGACTGGAACTCCCAAATATCTGATAGGGAACTGGCCACCTTGGCAATTAAACATTTCCATATAATCCAATTTTTTGGCATCATTACCATTGATTAAGATCACTTCACTTTTTGAGAAGTTGATCTTAAGTCCAGACATCAACTCACACAAGTAGAGTAAGAGTTTCAAATTTCTAGCACCCTCAATGTCATCTTTTAAGCAAATGATTGTGTCGTCTGTGTATTGTAACATAGCCACTCCCATGAGGATAAGATGTGATGCCAACCCAGTGATCAGACCTCCCTCTTGAGCTTGCCTGACCATCCTGGAGAGGCAGTCAGCAACCAGATTAAACAAAATTGGAGATAAGGGATCTCCTTGCCTCACCCCTTTGTGACTGGTGAAATATGCCCCCACTTGGTCATTGAGTTTGACACTTACAGTGCCACCAGTCACCACGTTAGTAATCCATTTGCACCATTGTTCACCAAATCCTCTTAGTTTTAAATTTTCAAATAAGAACTCCCAACACACCTTGTCATACGCCTTCTCAAAATCCAACTTCAAAATCACTCCAACCTCATCTCTTCTCTTAGTTTCATGCATGACTTCATACAAAGCAAGCACTCCAGTCATGATATTTCTTCCCTTCATAAAGGCAGTTTGTGAGTGCAGAATTAATTTTTCACTCACTTGTTCCATCCTAATGGTGAGGACTTTAGTAATCAGTTTATATAAGCAATTCAAGAGGCATATCGGCCTATATTGCTGGATTCTTTCTGCATCATTGACTTTTGGTAAAAGAGTAATTATACCATAGTTGAGCCTACAAACATCAAGCCCTCCATTGTGGAATTCAGCGAACATTTCCACCAGATCACTCTTGATGATTGACCAACAGGATTGGTAAAATTCCACAGGTATACTATCCGGGCCTGCAGCTTTATTGGGTTCCATCTGAAACAAGGCCTCTTTGATCTCCTCTTCAGAGAAAGGCCTAGTCAGCCATGAATTGTCTTCCTCATTTAAAGTCTCTCCCTCACGCCATAAAGCAGGATCCGAAGGGAATAGATTCCCTTGAGCAGGCTCAAAGAGATCCTTATAATAATTGGTAGCATGAAGTAACAGATTTGAAGTTCCTTCTATCACTGAGCCTCCATCATTCAATGATATGATATTTTTCCTTCTTCTTCTCCCGTTGGCAATTCTATGAAAGTACTCAGTATTGTTATCTCCTTCATGCAGCCATTTCTCACTGGATCTCTTAAACCAATATAGTTCCTCTTCCTCTAAAGATTTGAGGATAGCACTTTGGAGATGTATTTTTTTCTGGGTTTGCTCCAAAGAGAGGATGAATTCTTCTTCTATTTGCTCTAGTTGCAGCAGCTCTTCTCGCATTTGGGACTTAATTTTCCTGTTTTCACCCTGCTTGTTGAACCCCCACCCCTTGAAATATTGTTTGAATCTTTTCAATTTGGCTTGGATTCTGTCGAATGCTGTTTCAGCATGACAGGCTTTATTCCAAAGCTCTTGAACCAGTGGGAGGAACTCAGGATGTTTCACCCATGAGAGTTCAAATCTGAAGGAAAGATTTTTCAGAGGTTGGGGAACATTGTCATTCAAAATGATGGGGTTATGGTCAGAAACATCTCTAGGTAATTTGTATGTCATTACAGAAGGGAACACATTCTCCCAGGTTTTATCTACCAGGAATCTATCTAATCTTTCCAGGGTGGGTATAGGCTGATTGCTGCCCCCACACAGAATTAAATAGATTAGTATGTCTGTGAGTACCCCCTTTGTTTTTTTCAGATGAGATTCTGATCACGTTAAAGTCACCCCCAATGACATAGGGTTCTTTGCATTTACTACATGACTCAGCGTGAACATGAGGCGAAGCATGGACAATTCCGCCAGAAATCTTACCTCCTTGGACGAGGACGAGGAGGAGGCCCTGAAGGTCTTGCCGCGGGAGGAGAAGGTGTAGAGTAGTTGGTGGAGGATGCGGCCGCCGCCGGCCGCGGGGATCGGCAATGCGGCGGCGGCGATGGGGAGGATGGCGGCGAGCCAGGCGAGGCACAGGAGGGGCTGGAGCGTGAGGCCGTCCCCATTTGAACGCCGCAGCGCGGCGCGGCGCGGAGGCTAGCGCGCGCAGGCAAGGGTCTCTGGAGGCGGCGGACGCAGGGAGCAGAGCTGCAGTTGGGGTTTTGGGTTTGTGCTTCGAGAATGTTAAAGATCGTCAGCAACATTTGGTTGATGCACTTGTTCTGCACTCAACTCAAACTCGACTTCTTTAAAACTATTACTTGTTTGTTTAAGTTTCAGGGACTAGTCATATATGATCTTTTTACATGTTTTGTACACACCAGTACTGTGCATTTGCAGATGTAAACAGAGAAAATCATTTCGACTTGCAATTTCATTGTAAATTTGCAGTGTCTGCGGTGGCTTTCAGAGAACACTTCCTGGTTTCATTGTACATTCTGCAGCAAAACTTTGCATGACGTGCATGTCATGCTCTCAAATTTAAATTCAGTAATACAGTTCGCAATACTCCAATGATCACAGTTCAAGGAACTTCAGTGATTCACATTAACTATTTAGAAACAATACCAATTGACATCAATTACAGTCTAACTTTAACATTCAGTCACACGATTATGAACTCCACTCTAATTCACATCAATTACAATGTCCAATTTGGCATTTGTCATGTGTTTCTGTGCACTCCAGCACGCACTCAGCTGTTTCTGCATAACTGAAATCCAGAACACCATTACGCCCAGGCAAGGCAAGCAGCAGAGCAGTGCACGCCAAGGCAAGTCAAGCTGCTTGACTTTGGCAGGTCAAACAACAGCTTCTGACTTGCAGAGCTAAACAATGCTATCCGCGTGTTTGACTTTGGAGGAGTGGGCTGATCGTTGCAATTTCTTCAGGTTTTCTATCAACATTGCGCAATGGCAATGCATGTGCCAGTGTCATTTGTTAAGTATTTGACCAACCATGAGCAGTCGCATACACAGATACACCGAACCACAGGCATGTACTATGAGCTGTGTGCTGTGTCAACCATTTTTATACTGTGGAATGTGAACAATGCAGATCTTCGATGCTTCATCTTTTTGTAGATTGCAATCCTCACCGTATCTCGCAAAAGCATCGCGTCTCATATGCCATTACGATGTATCGCATCACATTTCTACGGCACTTCTGAATCTCGTCAGCATTAATACATCACGTTTTCAGGGCTTGAATAGCACTTACTTTTTTTACGATAGCATAGTTTGAATAACTAGATATAGATGGCAATCGAAGGTTATTATACCTAAATGCATATTAACACATACTCCCTCCGCTCTTAAATATATGACAATTAGAACAACACAAATTAGTTTAGTTTTTAACTGATTAGCTTGTCCTATAAACGTGATAGGCTGATGGCTTTCTTCATTTTTGATCTTTGGTTTGCAGGCAGAAACAACCAAACTTCGGAGCTACTGATCACGTACATACAGCAACTAGTGCTATAAGTAACGGCCTGTGGCTGGCTCCACTTGAGAGTAAGCTGGCTGTTCTAAACTCTTTATTACAGCAATGGTCTGAACTTGGACATGGTTTTTGAAGCAAGTACAGCAAGTGGTTGTAGGATACGCGTTTCTGTCGCGACCTCCCATAGCGGGTAGAGCGCTGGTTTTGCCGACCCTCGGTAATTAAAAAGGAACAGCGTGTTTGGAACCGATCCAATTTGCACTAATCTAAGTTGATCTATGTACTATAATCAAAGCGTCCTCCACTCTCGTTTCAGGTTGAAGTGTTGAAGCGATCCAATGCAAGAGCAGCACTAGCTAGCCTTTCGGCTTGCCACTTCATCAGAGTCCGGACATGCTTTGAGGTCTATAAATTGTGCCTGCAAATGTACGATGCAACAGAAATTCTTTTCCTCCTGGCACAGTGCCAAGAGATCATTTGATTAGTATTTTAAGCAAAATTTAGTGTCTGCAAGTTTGGTGAAACATCTGAACGCCCTTAGCGGCCATGCACAAACTGGCATGTTTAGTTGATAGAATTTTTATAATCCGTGCCTAGTCATTCATGTTAGAAAACACTTTCAATTCAACCATCAGTCAGTTGCCAATGCTAAAGATAAGGACGTAAATGTGCACCTGGCAAGATCTGCCAGGCTTTCTTTTTTTTCGCGATGGGCTGTGCATATCAAAACTCAGAATTCAAGAACGGGAGGCAGGTCATTTGCAGCTCAGCGCTGCGAGTATATATGCAAGTACCTTGAAGCTTCTCGTTTAATTGTGGTCCAGTGCTTGCTGCTCACTGTACCTTGTTTTTTTTTTTGTTTTGAAAGTCGACCTGGTTGTACTGTCAGGCTATTACCTAACTGTTGCACAGATTTTTATGATGCATTTTTTGTAGTTTGAGTCTGCATTTTGATTGCTGCTGGAAAACTAAAAGTACCACGGGCAACTTACCAACTTGATGGTTTATTTACCAATTTGTAACTTGTAAGTTGTAAGGAATCTGTTCTTTCAAAAAAAAAAATTTGCGAGGAATCTGGATGCTCGTTACTAGTTGAAAAAGAAGAGTACCACCTGATAAACTGGGAAGTATGCTACGTGTCAAAAGTGTATTAGTAGCGGCATTTCCAAACAGTAATCAAACGCACTGAAAAATTTGTAAACTGCAATGATGTATGTCTTTTTTTTAGAGGATAGCATCCAGCATTGCAATTTATCTTTAGAATTAGTAGTATATATATCTGCCTTGCTTGGTGCTGTTCACAAAGCTTTTCTTTTTGGCACATGCAAGTTGCTTTATCTGGATGTCAGTGCAAACTCCACACCTTCAGATGGCTACAAATCCAAGATTGCTGGAACAGCTGTTTTAAAAGTGACTCTGAACGCAAGACAAAAGGTAGATACCCAAAAGACAACTTTTCTTTTTTCTGATCTTGCACTTCTATATAGAAAAAATACACACGATAACACCTAGCAGCACATCCTTGCCATGGTAGGACTTAGGAGCAACAACCACTAACACAGCACAAGAGACGTTAAGGATGGAGATCGTCAGTAGCTACCAGCTGAGAACTACCCTATGTACACCAAAGAATCGTCAATCCTAGTTCCTAAAGATCCAGAAACTGAAAGATCAGAGCAACACCACCACCTAGATTCAGTCAACGGCTAGGAAGAAGAGCAGCAAACACCGGAGCAGATCAGTCATGGTAGCAGAGGAGCATGACGACGCATCGCCGGATGATGTAGAGCCTGGCCTTCTGCTCCCTCAGCACCCTGCTGAGTCCTCCTCCTCCCCTGGGCTTCCCCTGGCTCCATGGCTTGTTCATCCTGGCCGAGATAACAGATGCTGCAGGAGATCGGAGCTGTGAGCTTGAAGGCTCTGCTGCGCCACTACTGCTGAATCTGCTTCTGCAATGGCGTGGTCAAGCGAGGGCATCTGGCAGGCTTATATAGGAGGCCAGGGCTCACATCTTTATTTGCCGCCCATCGCCTCTACTTGTGCATATCATAAACAACACCTTGGAAGGGGCATATACCCCTTCTTGGAAGTGGGAGGCTAGCTAGCTGCAGGGGTTAGGGCACATGCGGCATCGTCCCGTCAAGTGGGCACGAATTCTGATGACGCTCCAGGGGACAATGCCTCTGGAGCATGTAGACCAACGGTCCCTCTTGACACCGAATCGATGCCGCAATTAGGAGGTCAGATGCCTGGTACGTAGCTAACTCTAGCTCCCCTCTGGGATTCTTTCCTCATGTCCTGCTAGATATTCTTAACCTATATGCTAGCGGCGATTTCGACATGGAGAAATGGATTCCATGAGGATGGCGGCAGGAGCAGCCTACCTAGTGGGTAGGCGCCTTCGCCTGCGGAACTGTCTTGGTCGGCAGCACAGTGGGCACGCTATCCTGGTTGAGCCCTCAACTTGCTGGAAGGAAGATGATATGCTTTTTTTATCAGGGGGATAATGGCATGCCCAGCATATGTAGTATCACATTATTCCATCAGAAATTGGAGGGAGCAGCTTCCTGTTTCATAAGAATTTGATTTCTTTTTCTTTTTTGCCCCAGGAACGCGCAAAAGGTTGGCCCATCTTTGTATTAAAGAAAGGAGTTCATGAGCTAATGATTTCGCTGAGCTATCGATGGTATGGGACCGTACAGGCATGCATCTCCACGGAAGATATGGTTCTAGTCTGAACTGCAGCGCTGAACTGTGAACTACTGATCATTTGTGTGCACTGCGAAGAAGGCACTGACAAGACACACATGAGAATTGCTCGTTAGCTAGATTTCCAGCACTGTGTGTAGCACATTTGCGTCCAATCCATAGGAGTCCTTCCAAGTTCCATACGCTGATACTGCATCAAAATGTTGAAATGCAGACCAACCTGCAAGTCCTTGCATCAGAACTGTTGTAGAAAACTTGGAATTTGTCAGTAAAGAGAGAACTGGCGCCCAGCCCACTGAATGAGCCCTTGGGACTGCACGCATCCCCGAATGCTGATGCAATCGAGTCAAGCCCCCATCTGCTCGGGTCATGTGACAATCACATGCTCGGATTCCAGGCTTAGCCTGCGTTTTCGGGGCATGGAAAGGCCGCTTACAAACGTATTATTGCCGTTTCTTTTGCGGGTGACCGTACGGCAGCCTTCGAAAACCACAAGCGACACATGGGAGCCGCGTCTGAACAAAGCCAGCCTTCGCCACCTCAAAGGTTCCTGCTCGGTGTTGGTGCTATCTCATTATGCGAGCAGGCAGGAACATGGTTGTTTCATATCGATGGAGATCCATATGCCTGGATGGTGCCGTGTTTATTTCAGAGAAGGATTAGTCATGGATCTTGAATCATCAGGACAGTAACTTCATTGCTCCATGCCTTGTGATGCTATAGGCGAAATGGTATAAAACTGACAAATGAAAAATGGCATACTGGTAACTGTACATTTTCAGGGCAGAGCTCTGACTTTTGCTCGATGGTAACAGGGGCATATGATTTTGGCATGGGACAGCGCCAAGATCGCTGAAGTCTAGAGGCAAAGCAGGGATGATATCTTTGTCTAGTTCCTAACAAACTGTATGATATCTTTGAATAATTCTAGGATAAGCATATAGTATATGATTGGAGATGATAGCTACAAGGTAAATGTGTAGAAGGATCCTAGTCAGCTTAGGGACAAGATATCATGCATATCCAACATATATACCTCAAACCACAGCATTCTTCACAGGAAAGAAAGAAAGAAAGAAAGAAAGAAAGAAAGAAAGAAAGAACGAATTTATCTATGTGCTACACTTTGCAGTACTTTATGCTTATAGTTAGGTGATCTTGCAATCTGTCTGATGAACTATAGAATCCTGAAACCTCTTAAACAAGAACATGATCAAGATTAGATTCCATGTAGAGCAAAAGATTTACGGAACTCACAGGACGCATGAACTGCATGCACAAACTAGGACTTGATTCCCCCAACTCAACTAACTCATGCGCAGGATGCTTGGCACTTGGCAGTTAAAATGGGTTTCTCTGGATTTGATTCATTGCAAGAACAGGTTAGTTACGGCTGACCATGATAAACAACTGCCCCATCTACGTTATGCCCATGTTATGCAAGAACTCCACGATCAGCGAGATTTTATTCCACCGGCCTTGCAATCAGGTTAGGGCAGACCGCCTGTAGCAGTTGGCTAAGAAGACAATGGAGAGAGAGTGAGACACACACAGAGAGAGAGAGAGAGAGAGAGTCCTGTTCACCTGTAGGACATCGTGTTGGGCTCACCAGTCTCTAAAGGCCCACATTGAGAACTCTAGTCACAGTAGGCCCTATTCAATGGCCCGCCTAACATTAGCACAGTAGTGAGTTGGCCCATGGGCCATGGAAACCCCAGTTTTGTCCAGTACTCGAATAAAGTTTTCTTTTTTGATCCGAAAGTATATTCGAATAAGTTGATGCACGTGGCAACGCCAGTCAACAGTAGTGGTGTGAGTACGTGACCGCTACAGTTTGCGCCGGCCGGTAGATTTTTTCACTGTCGAGCTCGACCAGTACCAGTAGTCCCACGAGTCAAGTCGCTGCCCAAGAATTGCCCACCGTGTCTTGTATCGGAGAGGTAGCCTGAGACAGACGGAGCGAGAGCTGATCCTAGCCACTAGCCCATGGATGATGTGAACCCGCTAGGGTTTGTTCCCGATCTTTCGATGAGAGGCGGGGGATAACTCGATTTGAGATGGAGGCGACGTTCACGGTCCGACTACAGCCTTCCAAGGACGCTGCGCCTTAGCAACCGATACACCACCTCCAATGGCTGCCGCGATCTTGTGGAGCGCGACACCCGGCCACTAGGGCACCTGTCCTGCAAGCAATCGAAGAACCAGCAAGAACAAGTAGAACAAGCAACTCAATTGCAAATATGGAGATAATAACCAATCTGGAATCAACAAGGTGGGGTTCCGAATCGAGTAGAACGGATGGTCTAGTCGACACACGCGTCTACAAGGAAGTAGCAATGGCTAAACTTTCAACAAAACAAAAACCCCCAATCTGTTCATGGCGGCTCTAACCCTTATTAATACCTAGGAGGACGACCAAGAGGGTGTTTGAGTCGCACTCCAACCCTAGGACGCGTCCCTAATGGATCCGACTTGATACAAAGCCCATCGGGCCAAATTAAGATGTCGCAGCATCTTTAGACAGAAAACCAGTCGGTAGTATTTTGGTCATTCCGGATGAATCAGAAGAGATATGGACTTGAGTCCGGATCCATACGAAACTAGACTTCATAAGCTTTCCACGAAGTACTTGAACGTCCCTATCCGAGTCCGTATGCGACCATGGTGTCCGTCACAAGTTGGTGTTGTTCTGCAGTCCGAATCCAGCCTCCAAAACGTGTTGGACATGGACTCTTTCTTTCCTTGCACCAAAAGTGACGTGGTGGCCTGATGGAGAACATTGGGAAGACTTAGGCTTGGTCCCCAATCAACTTCTTTGGTCCTCCATACCTTCCATGTGTGTTTATTACATGTGTGTGTATCCATTCTGGTGATGTCCACATCATTCTCCCCTTCTTGGCTGCATGTCGTCCTCGACTTGCTCCAACGGCATTTAAAGATGCTTGCTTTGTTGTTGGAACATGGAGCGACGACTATGCTGCATGGGCACAACAAACAATGCTCCCGTTCTTCAGGCTGATCCTGTTGCATAAGAGAAAAACTAGAAGAACTTTGCAAGATATTATTAGTGTTAATGCAGCCCCCTATTTGCTTATGGTATTGTAGCCCAAAAGGATATTTCAGATTAGAACAAATATACACTTTATGCACCAAATATTCTCCTTTGATGTCATTTTTTCCAATTGCATGAAGCGAACAATGATTTAAACTTGGCAAATTAGAATCTAATTGAACCTTCTCTTTTAGACAATTTAGATTATACAGAATATTAAATTCAATATAACCCAAAGTATTTAAAGAAGACAACAATTTCAGTTCATCTTGTACACAAGTAATAGGATGTGAAGGATTATCTACAGCACATTCGTATGGTTCCAAACCAAAAATATCACACTTATTCATTAATTCTGGTATATGAGTAAAAGAAGTATTAGCACACAAGTCCTCTTTATCATAAGAAACAACAAGTAATTCATCTTGTGAAAAAGTTGAATCAGCAGCAGGTTCCACTATTCGTTGCTCTTTGTTAGCATGTAGAGTGGACAAAGTTTGGACACTATGAGTCACATCATTCTTGCAAGTATTCACAAATGAAAGAATTTCTTTTTCAGCATGGAGAGCAAGACAAAACAATTGACCGATATAGCAATAGGACTTGCCAATTAACAAGTTTCGAATTTCAGAATTGAGCCCTCTCATGAACCTATTCATAACATCTTCCATGCATTCATCCAATCCACCAAACATGATACAAATTTTAAAATCATGGTAGTATTGTTTCACAGTCCTACTACCCTGTTTTAATTTCTCTAGTTTGGTAAGCAAATGATCAACATAATATGCAGGAATATAGGCATCTCTAAAATGTATTTTGAATTCTTTCCAAGTTTGCGGAATAATGTTATGCCTAGAAATATATTTCCATTCTAGCAAAGCATTTTCTGTTAAAATATTAGAGGCAATATAAATCATTTGTTTCTCCGACAGGTCATGCTCATCAAATTCATTATCTACTTTTAGCTCCCAATCAATGTAAGCTTTAGGATCAAACTCACCAGGATATAAAGGCAAGCATTGAATAATGTCCAGAATATTTTGTTGTTGTTTGCTCCGCTCAAAAATCACTGTATCACCTGCCATGATCAGTAGAAAACAAGAACACAAAAATAATATGTATCCTCCTGTCAACTACTAGAATGTGTCGGTTGTAATTCTCTCAAACTCAACTTGTTTAATACGAGCTCTTACCAGTTCTTACCAAGCAAAACAGGATGAGTCGGCAACCAACAAGTCAAGCACCTTGAAAGAAGTGTATCGGTGCCGCAACAACAGGACCTGTCAAGCTGTAGTCGGATATGTGGAGCTATAGGTGGGCTGAAGCAAGGATGAACTAGCACCACGTTAGTTACAAAAGCAAGCTGAAAAATCGTTCAACGGCGGTACTATGCTGGTCCTAGCCTAGACCGTGCTAGAGACGCGAGCCTGGACACAAATGAAGTCACGAGACACCACCGAAGAACAAAAAAGATGCACAAAGAACAGCCCTTTTTTCTTCCCCTCTTCTTCTTCTTCTTCTTTTTTTTTTCTTTTTTTTTCCTTTCTTTTTTTTTCCTTCTTTTTTTTTCTCTTTTTTTTTCTTTTTTTTCAGGGATCCTCAAAACTGATTATATAACCTAAAAGACTTCAAAAGAGCCACACAGCACACAAACTTTTCTCTCTCTCTCTCTCTGGAGTAAGCCGAGGCTATATGTATTCGTGAAAAGTTGTGGTTTGAGTAAGCCGAGACTACTTCTGCCTTTCTGTAGCGTTACAAAATATGCAGTACAAGTGCGAAAAGCAATGGAATTTTATAACACGGCGCAATAACCAATTGGGACTAGGAAATCGATCCCTACTCGAATCACAGCACCGCGTGCGATTCGGTCACAAACCAACACAGAATCTAACTCGGACTTGAACACGAATATGGACTCGGATTCCACCAACACGGAGTATGTATGGTAGCGCACGGTTGTGACTAGAACGTGACAAGAACTCGAAACTCTAAAGGACTAAAACTAAGACCAGCAACTCGACGCAACCGATGCAACCGAAAATTCAACAAGCCCTAACTAAGCAGTGTTAGCAAAGGCTCAAACGAGTTTATAGGACTGAAGGTAAACTAATCTACTATTTTTTTTGGCTTTTCTGGACTATAGGAAAAATAAAACAGCGAAGAATTAGAAGTCTCTCACCGATAAACCTTGCTCTGATTACCAACTAATGGCGACCCGCTAGGGTTTGATTCCCGATCTTTCGATGAGAGGCGTGGATAACTCGATTGGTCGATGGAGGCGACGTTCACGGCCCGACTACAGCCTTCCAAGCTGCGCCTTAGCAACCGATACACCCCCTCCAATGGCTGTCGCGATCTTGTGGAGCGCGGCACCCGGCCACTAGGGCACTCGTCCTGCAAGCAATCGAAGAACTAGCAAGAACAAGTATGACAAGTACTGAATTTACTAGATATAAATGAAGGTTTCACACGCAATCTCAATAATGGTGGGGTTCCGAAGACAAGAAGACGGGCGGCTGATCCAGCACGCGCGCTTGCAAGCAAGTAGCGAAGGCTAAACTTGATCTAAACAAAACCCAAGCATCCTTGGCGGCGGCTAAGGGGTATAAGTACGTGGGAGGACGACCACATGGGTGGTGGGGTCGTACTCCAACCCTAGGACGCGTCCGTAATGGACTCAACTTGATACACGGCCCATTGGACCAAAACAGGGTGACGCAGCACCATGGGCAGAAAAGGACTCTGTATTAATTTAACGATTGCGGCCGACTCGTAATAGATATGGCTATGAGGCCGGATCCGTTTGAAAGAAGACTTCATAAGTTTTCCATGAAGTACTTGAACGCCCCAATCCGAGTTCATATGCGACCGTGGTGTCCGTCACAAGTTGGTACTGTTCTGCAGTCCGAATCCAGCTTGCGCGAATCCGTTTCCCTTTCGGCCGCCTCCTTGGTTCCTAAGGAGAACAAGAGTACACGGGTCTCCATGGTCTAAACATGATGCACATGAGCTTAGATTTGAACTCACCTGATGATTAAGTTGATGCGCATGAGCACGAGTAATAGGACCAGCAATAGGTACTTGTGTCGGAGTGGATGTATCGTTGGTGTTGGTGTCCTCATCAATGGAAGCATCCGATCCTCCCACTCCACGTCTATCCTCCCATAGCCACAAATTATGCCTTCCTCGTTTTTGTATTTTCGGCACACATAAGTAAACTTGAAAGCATAATCGCAAGCGTATAAGCATGCTTTGATTAAACCTCGTTTGAAATACAATCTTTTTTCTCCGAATTTTATGGAACTTGAGCCAAATCATATGATTTCTACTTTTTAAAAAAACTTTGTTGATTTCATTTTCACTGGAATCTAGCTCTTTTTTTAGAATAAGGAGCCCGCGCGCCGGGCCACACGCATATTTAGCCACCGGCAAGTGGGCCCGATGCCACGCGTCGAACTCATCCATCCCCGGACGCTTGAATTATCTCGCGGACGATAATTCAAACTCTCGGGAGGAATAAATAGCACGAGCTGCGTTTTCGAACCGCGAAAAAAAAAGAAAAATCCGAAATGGCCGCTACTAGTGGCCTTGGCCTCTCCACCTCTTTCCTCCCCGGCCACGACACGCTCCTCCGGCGCCGGCGCCGGCGGCCGGCGAGCCCCGCCGCCACGTCGTTCCGGCCGGTGAAGGCGGAGCTCGGCGGCGTCGCGACGGCGCTGGGGCGGCAGCTGGTGGAGGCGGTGGGCGTGGGGCTCCCCTGCACCGTCATGCAGTGCGGCGACGTCATCTACCGCAGCACGCTGCCCCACAACGACGGGCTCACCATCACGGCCCCCGGCGTCGCGCTCGCTCTCGCCGCCGTGTCGTACCTCTGGGCCACACCCGGCGTGGCGCCGGGGTTCTTCGACATGTTCGTGCTCGCCTTCGCCGAGCGCCTCTTCCGTCCTACCTTCCGCAAGGTGTGTTCGCGCTTTAGTTCCGAAACCTAAGTCCTGTGCAGGCGCCATTTGTGCTGACTTGATGCTCGGGCAGGACGACTTCGTGCTCGGGAAAAAGCTTGGGGAGGGCGCGTTCGGGGTTGTGTGCAAGGCGTCACTCGCGAACCCCGAAGCCGCGGAGAAGGTAAACGCTAATGTTGCATCCGCATGTAAAGGCTTCAGTTCTGTAGGTTCTGGTTGCCAATCGATACTTGTTCATAGGCTTGGACGACAAAGTGGAGTAGCAGGGTATTGAAATGCTTAGAACCTGGGCATGTTCAGTGTGCGTGCGGGGTTTAACATCAGAAAAAAGGGGAAAATTATCAGTGAATTGTGCTCCTGAGGGAAGTGAAATTCTTTCGTGGGTATACGTTCAATATTGTGGCCACTGGAGCAAACTGTGCATTGCTGTAGTGGTTGCTATATGTGAATCGCTCCAAGAGTTTACATACTGACAATGTTGGACTGAAGATTTCAGGATATCTAAAACCTGGAAAGTTTGTGAAACAAAGCTGTCACGAATGGATATCTAAAACCTTATTTTGTTCATCTTGAAGCAAGGGGATGTGGTTGTGAAGAAGGCAACAGAGTATGGTGCAGTTGAGATTTGGATGAATGAGCGTGTCAGGAGGGCTTGCGCTAGTAGTTGTGCGGATTTTCTTTATGGATTTCGCGAGGTATACTTACTGACTCAATTAGATGCTTGTGTTGCAGTTTTTTATTTGGGGTTCACCCAGTCTCTTCTCTTTTCTTAACATAAGATATGTCCAAAGACGGCTTTGGCTTTCTTTAATAGAATTTGACTGATTCCTGTAACTGGTTGCATGTTGCCTTTTAGAGCAAAGCGAAAGGGAAGGGGGCTGAAGAATATTGGCTTATTTGGCGTTTTGAAGGCGAGGATACCCTTTATGATCTCATGCAAAGCAAGGAATTCCCTTACAATGTAAGTTCTGCCATCTCGCTTGAAAGATAGTGTATTAAGTATGCTTGGTTACATAAACTCTAGTTGAACCAGTTTTTCTCAGGTTTGTCATGATATTTGCTTCTTTGAATGATCTGCAGTTAATTTAACTGATGGTCACCATTCACCAGTTTGGTGCTAAGTGAGATCTTCTCAGCTGTACTTTCTTGCGCTGCGTTGGCTTGCTGAGCTGAACTAGAATGATCAAGTTGATTAACCAGTTCCAGTCAACTTTATGTGTTGATCAGTTGTATTTGTTTGGAATTATGCTAGTTTAGTGAGATAAATATGAACTTTAGTTTATTAGGATCAACAGATAGAGAGAATAGTCAGACATGTCTTCCTTTTGTTAAGTCAACATTCTCATAGCATGGTAGATTGTAGCATTTTATACTCATCTGTTGTTGACGCGACGAATTAAATCTGTCATGTGATTTTTCAGCTTTTGAGTCAACATAAGCCATAATAAATTTACAGTAGCATGGAGTAGCTATTATCTACTTAATAGATGTGATTTTTTTTGTCAATCAGGTGGAGACGAAGATTCTTGGTGATGTCCAGGACTTGCCAAAGGGAATAGCAAGAGAGAATAAGATCATTCAAACAGTAATGAGACAACTCTTATTTGCTCTTGATGGACTTCATTCGACGGGGATTGTTCACAGAGACATAAAACCTCAAAATGTGATATTTTCAGAGGGTGATAACAGAACCTCAATTTGCTTTTAATTTCATGGCAAAATATCTGCTCTGATTTTCCTCCTTTTTTTTGGCTCTGATAGGATCGAGAACCTTCAAAATTATCGATCTTGGAGCAGCAGCTGACTTAAGAGTAGGCATCAACTACATTCCCAAAGAGTTCCTTTTGGATCCAAGGTACTTGCAACTACCTTCATTATTATGAAGTTTTCCAGTAGTCAAACATTTCACCTGGCAAAGCTGTTTGTGCTAATGGTTTCACTCGAAAGGTTGTTGAAGCTTTACCAATACTTGGCAGGTATGCTGCACCAGAGCAATATATCATGAGCACACAAACACCATCCGCTCCTTCTGTTCCAGTTGCAACAACTTTGTCTCCAGTCCTGTGGCAGGTGTACTTCAAACTGTTTTTTTTTTCATTTCAGTCCTCTGAGAAATTGATCCAACCAACATAACTGCTTTGAGCTGATGCAGTAATATTTATCTTTTACAGCTGAATCTTCCTGACAGATTTGACATATATAGCTTGGGTCTCATATTCTTACAGATGGTAAGTAATTACAGTGAACAAACATATTAGCATATACTTGTAGGTATATGTATTAAAAATTAGCACAAGTTTACATGGCATGCTACACGCAGGTACATCTTAGAGCACACAACTAGGAAACATGAGACGATCTAAAGCTGTTCTTTTTTCCAATCTCCACAGACTACTGTGATTCTTCTTGTTCGTTGGTTTGAACCTCATAATGCTAGTCTTCCCTCTACACTACACTGCTGCTTGGATAAACTCTTCTACTCTGTCTCTTGTCAAAACACCATCCAGTATTTAGCTAGCACTTGCTTGCTACAATGATCGTGTTAATTAGTACTGAAATACAAGATGGTGGCATGTGCTCATCTGATTGTTATGAACGCACTTGTATTTATTAACGTATGAGATCAGAGTTATATTTTATTGACATTGGAGTTACTTTTTGTCGTGACCTAACATATGGTCATATGACATTGTCCTATTACATTTAAGTGTGTTTTCTTCTCTTCATTCAACCTCCTTTTCAAGCTCCACCAGCCTACAATTTCCCCACGTTTTTTTAATATACGTGGAATATGCTCAGCAGCTGGCTACATCTCCACACTCTTCTTTCGTTTTGCCTCTTCCTGGTCTAAGATATCATTACAGCATCTTTCTGTGGAATTTCATAAAACATCTTGTAGTTGTTAATCTTTTTAATCCTACATTCTTTTGCAGGCATTTCCTTCTTTACGAACTGACAGCAGCCTTATACAATTCAACCGCCAACTGAAGAGGTGCGATTACGACTTAGAGGCTTGGAGGAATCTGGTGGAGCCACGAGCGTCCACTGAGCTTCGGAGGGGCTTTGAGATCATGGATCTAGACAATGGCATTGGATGGGAACTCCTCACGTCGATGGTCCGGTACAAAGCGCGGCAAAGGATTAGTGCTAAGGCCGCATTGGCACACCCATACTTCAACCGTGAAGGGCTTCTTGGCCTCTCTGTCATGCAAAATGTACAACTGCAACTGTTCCGGGCAACCCAGAAGGACTACAGTGAAGCAGCTCGATGGGTTATCGGCCTCATGGCAAGGTCAGGAACTGAAGATGTGGGAGGCTTTACAGAAGCACAGCTTCAAGAGCTTAGGGTATGCATGGTTGCCTTACCTTTGTACCTTTTTGATGCAGTATGGTAGCATAATTGACCAGTACGTAGAACACACAAAGATTGATTTGAAATACGTACTGGAGTTTTTTTAAAGGGCAAACTGTGGGGGAGTTCACCTCAGCACTTCATTTTCCATACGTACTGGAGTTAAAACGAGCTTTTCATTTGAAATCACTAGTCTTACGTAGAGCACACAAAGGTTTGAAATACTAGGAGTTGTTTGACGTGTTGCAGCAGTTAGAATTTAGAAGGCCGGGTTTCATTTCGTTATCTGAATGCTGACTCCAGGGATAAACAAACATATGATCTGTCAGGAGAACACCATAGACTCACCACTTGTGTGTGTGTTTCTCTCTTTTCGTGTAGGAAATAAAGCCAAAGAAAGGCAGCGCCCAGCGGAACGTGCTGGCCTCCGTGCTGCGCGTGCAGAGGAAGATCGTGACAACGATCAAAGAGAGCATGGACGAGCTCACCAGCCAGCGCAAAAGCATCTGGTGGAGCCGGTGGATACCGAGGGAGTAGTAGGCCGGCGCACCTGTACATTGCCCTATTCTTCCGTATAAAACGTCGCCCATTAGCACTGGATCACTGGTCATGGTACAATATACAATACTGCTTACTTCGTACATGCTGGAGACTGGTGAGTACAATTTGTCTGAAAGACTGAAGTAACACGATGTATAGATGTAAATATTTTGCGCTTGCAATGAAGCATCATATAATTTTTTGAGATCCTTGTCACAAGTTCATCACAAGTACTCGACTGGTCGCCTGATTATCGTGTGATTGGGGTTGTCGTAGCTTTCTGCACTGGAAGAGTGAAAAGAGTCTTCGTCATGTGGTGTGCAAGATTCCACGACAGGTCACTTGTGCCGTGGCGCCATGATTGGCAATGCAGTCTTTTCAACTGTAGCCAATGCTGATGAACAGTGAACGTAGTTTATGACGCAGTTGGAGACTTGGGAGTGCCATGTTGGCCCCTCTCTGTTGTTGCATTTACCCGAAGTGGTCCTACTGCATGGACCACATCCTCCTCTTAGCCATTTTGCTCAAGGTGCCAACGACTGTGGCTGGCATGGCTGTGAACTGCATTTATCCGAGATTCTGAGTACTGTGGCCTTGCGCAGGTGGTAGTTTTCCGTTGGATCGCATTAAAGGCCTGTGACCGTGTGGAACTGAGAACGGAGGACCCCATCTTGACCATTTTCCTCCCTGTATTGAAGTGCGCTGCCTAATCGAGAGAGAGAAGGGGTATAAGAATAAGGGGGTGTTTGGTTCCAGGAATTTTACTGCCCTGTTACTCCCTATCCCATCGAATGTTTGGTTACTAGTTAGAAGTATTAAATGTAGATTAATTATAAAACTAATTGCGCATATGAAGACTAATTTGCGAGATAAATCTATTAAACCTAATTAGTCCATAATTTAATAATATGATGCTACAGTAAACATGCGCTAATAATGAATTAATTAGGCTTAATAGATTTATCTCACGAATTAGCCTCCAAGTATGTAATTAGTTTTTATAATTACCTTATATTCAGTTTTCCTAACTAGCATTCGAAGATTCGATGTGATAATAACTAAACTTTAATCTCTGTAACCAAACAAAAGCCCACCAAATGGTCAAGTAAAATCAAGCAAAAGCCCACCAGAGAGCAGCGTGGAAGGGAAAGGGGGCAGCCCAAAGCACCACGGTCAGAAAGGACACAGGGCTGGGGTGGCCACCCTCAAAGGTCTGTATCTGCCCAAGGGCAAGAACGCACAGCTGGACATGGCCTGGTCCAGATTCCAGAACATGTCGACATGGCATGGCAACACGGGGGCCAGATGCCTGACATCTTCGGCAAACAATCCAAGACACAGGTACTACTAGGAACGTAGGAGTACTGCTGCTAGCAGCTAGCCTGCTACTGTATCCTGTATGCAGCTACAGATGCATAGAGGCAATGAGTTTTCACCAGACCGGCATGCCATCACGTCTGGGCCTGTGCCTTCTCTCTTCACGCAAAATGTTTCAGAAAACCCTTTCCAATGTGTTTTTGGGCAGGTTATTTGCTTGTATCATTTCAATTCCATTTTACCTTTCTAAAATTAGAATGGAATTGGATCATGCCATTGAAAAGTTTTAGCAGAATAAATCAACTCAAGCCCAAACTAGTAGGTAGTTTATGTGGTAGGATTATCGCCGCAGAAGTACTGATCCAAAAGGAGTTCAGACCAGATGCCACAAGTTAGCAACCGCCGTAGATTCATGGCTGCTTAAACCTAAATCCGGGCAATGATTGGACACAACAGAAAATCAATAACGGCAGTGGTGTCAAATTCTCCATCCATCCTTTGTCTTCACTTAGCACAGTGCAATGATCACATTGGAAGGCTGGAAACTAATCATGTCCTTGACGCATCTCGTTCTTTTCATTGGATTTCAGAATTTTCAGACTGGAAGCAACTGTGTTAATCATGGCCAGGAAACATCATTAGAAACCGTTCGTTTTCTCTTTTCGGTGGTATGGACGTATGGTCGGAATGGGTCCACAGCCCAGCATCGTTTCGTTGGCCGACGCGGGAAGGCGTCCGTTCAGAGTGCCTGACACCGAAGCGAGCAACCGAAAGGCAAGGAGGCATGACGCCTGGTTCAGTTTCTTTATATTTCTTCAGGGACCCTGCTTCGGAACGAGACTGCCTTCACGTTGTTTATGTGGGCCTGTGGCGTGTAGAAAGAGTATCTGGCCAGCTAACCATGCGAGACATACCAGTTAGTTTGCACATCAGACCCTTCACTTCTGTGAATTGAGATACGTCTATTTCTTAGAAGTATTATTCACAAAAAATACCATGCCAAAAGTATGTCACAAATCTAGTCGCAGTATGAACACAGTAGACTATGTCACACATTTCTCGTCAATGAGGGAACGTGCCCATGTACAACGTAGGGACGTCTACCGCAAAACACCTTATAGCCAGCTAATGTTTGTATTAGATTTCTACTAAAAACATGTCACAAAACTAGTTTGTAGTATAAATACAGTTAAGGCCCAAGCGTTTCTATTACAACACTATAGACATACGACAGGCTCATTGTGTTGTCGTTATTGTTGTTGCTCACTCCCTTAGGGTGTTGTTGCTTTATTGTAATGCCCACTATGAGTTACTTCTTTTTTTAATATAATCGTTAACTCTCCTGTGAGATTCATATTTTTTAGAAAAATATGTATAAGAGAGTGTTATGCTATGTCATCAGTCATCACATTTTGCCAATTAAGAAAAAATATTTTGTGCAATACAAAGGGAATCCACAACATAGGCCTCAACAAGCTACAAGTTATTTGCATATGACTTCGTTTACGTAGGAAAATGCAACAGTAAGAAAGCTCAGACATAATCACTAATTAATATATAGTCTTGTTATATGACCTACTTTGGTTCGTGTAGAGTGCTATAAAATATTGATACTAAGGAAATTATACATAGTGTTTAAATTTATAGTCGTGACGTGTGCAACTATCTGTAGGGGAATGCATAATATTCTAAATTTTGTAATCCACCATCAGGTTTACTCCTACTTATCTGCATTGTTGACATTGGCACAAGTCAAAGACAGCATACATTTCCATTAGCGCCTCCCATGCTCAATCGTATTCACTAATACGTCCCACATCAATCTGCATAAAATACAATACATTTCTGCTAGTTCAGAGGGGTTTAATGAAAAATCAAGGCATCTTTGCCTCGTCTAAGTCTCGAACCTTCCGCAGTTCCGCTCGTAAACCACGAGAGGGGTCGTCACTCTAGACGTACCCGCTCTCGCACGCAACTTCGCAAAAAGAAGCCTCGCCTTGTTCATTTTTACTCCCCGGCTCCCCGCGTCGGCGAAATTTGACACGCCAGCACAGAGAAGAAAAAAACCACTTCCAGAAAAAAAATAACCGAATCAAACGCGTCCCCCAGGAGGCCAGAAATATAGCGAGGAAGGAAGGGGATAGCGGCGGAACAAGCGGCCGCGCAGAAATGGCGTCGATGCAGAGCTGGCGCAAGGCCTACGGCGCCATCAAGGACACCACCACCGTCAGCCTCGCCAACCTCAACTCCGACTTCAAGGTGCCCCTCCATCCAGTGTCTTCCCCCTTCCGATTTCCCCGGATTTTTCTTCGACCTAAGTTTGGGCAGTTCATCCAAACTCTAGTTTCAAGCGAGCCGGTGGAGTTTTGGGTTGCGGGAGCAGCCTCGGATCTGTGGGTTTTGATTGGTGCCTGCTCGCTTTTGTAGGATCTGGATGTGGCGATCGTGAAGGCGACTAACCACGTGGAGTGCCCGCCCAAGGAGCGCCACCTGCGCAGTGCGTTGATTCATTCTTATACCCTGTATTTCCGCGTATTAAAGCTTCTGCCTAATTTAGTGTTTATGGAGGTCGGAATTAGATCGTGCCTCCAAGTGGGGGAGGCTGTGAATGAGGGAAGGGTGTGAGGCGTGCGTGCTTTTGGGTTGTCTTCGGTGTTTGATGATGGATAATTTGTGTGTGGTGGTGTTGCAGAAGTTGTCGCGGCGACATCCATCGCCAGGCCACGGGCGGATGTTGCCTACTGCATCCACGCTCTTGCCCGCCGTCTTGCCAAGACCCGCAACTGGATTGTAAGTTGTATGCTCACTTGAGATTTTTCTTTCATTGTTCCTGTTGTCTATAGAATTTGTTGTTTTGGATGTTATTTTTAGTTGGAGTTCTTTTTTCATTGTTCCTCTCATTTCTGGAACTTGTTGTTTTGTATGCTCTTTTAGTTCTTTTTTTTTTTTGCAACATACTAAACATTAGCATGTCAATCTTCTAAGGAGATTTCAGTTGGACGTTGAATGATATATTCTCAAATGAGATGTGGAATTTCTGTCGAGTTGTCTATAAGCATGAGCAGCTACCTTGATTCAAATAACACACTGAACATTGGGTTGGGTAAAGCATACACAATTGCTTTGATTCAAATAACATTATGCCAGACCATTTGCCGCTTGTTAATCATCTGGCTGATGCAAAATTGATGTTTTAGTTAAGTTAATCCCTTTTATGACTTATTGACTTGCATATGAAAAACTTGTGACTCAAAATGTGACCTGCACTGGTTCTTATAATTTCTCGAATGCTTACTAGTGTGCAGAGATCCCAAGCCCGGATAAAGGAGGAGGGTGGTGTTAGGTTTGGCGAACCAGCATAAAAAAAAACAGCCACTCTAATGGATATAAAACCCATAAGAAACTCGTTGGGGCGTAATCCTCTTAGCGACGCGCTACATCGGAACCCGGGTGTGGTGTTAAATGGGCAAGGGCCGGGTCGCCATCCCCCCAAGGGCGTGTCGTATCGTGACCTGGGTACGATGAAAAGTGAGCAAGGGTCGGGTCGTCACAGCCTGAGTGGCGCGCTACATCTGTGCCTGGTGTAGTGGAAAATGAGCAAGGGTCTTCGCACTTCCCTCGACGGGTGCGAAGGGTAAGGAAGTTAGCCGAGCCAACTAGGATTCGCATAGGTAGCTGGAACGTAGGATCCCTAACAGGTAAGTTGCGGGAGCTAGTTGATGCAGCAATTAGGAGGCGTGTAAATATTCTATGCTTTTAGGAGACTAAATGGAAGGGTCAAAAACACCTGGTGGTGGAATGACGAGGTGCAAAGGGCTATTAAGGAGAAGAAGGAGTGTTTCAAGCGCCTCCACCTTGATAAGAATGCAGCCAACATCGAGAGCTATAATTTAGCGAAGAGGGTTGCAAAGCGAGCTGTGAGCGTAGCAAAGAGTAAACCGTATGATGACTTGTATCAGCGGCTAGCCACGAAGGAAGGGGAGAAGGACATCTATAGGATGGCTAGGATCCGCGAGCGGAAGACAAGAGATATCAACCAAAGCAAATGCATCAAGGATGGGACAGATCGACTTCTAGTGAAAGATGAGGATATCAAGGACAAATGGTGAGAGTATTTTGATAAGTTGTTTAATAGGGAGAATGAGGGCCCTACCCTTGAGTTAGATGACTCTTTTGATGACATGACATCAACAGACACTTTGTGAGGAGAATTCAGGAGGCTGAGATCGGGGAGGCGTTGAAGAGGATGAAGGGGGGTAAAGCGATGGGTCCTGATGGTATCCCCATTGAGGTGTGGAGATGCCTAGATGCCAAAGCGATAGTATGGTTAACTAAGCTTTTTAACCTTATTTTTCAGTCCAGCAGGATGCCTGAAGAATGGAGAAGTATATTAGTACCAATCTTCAAGAACAAAGGAGATGTTTAAAGTTGTACTAACTACCGTGGGATTAAGCTGATGAGCCATACGATGAAGCTTTGGGAGATGGTTATCGAGCACCGTCTAAGAAGAGTGACAAGTGTGACCCAAAACCAGTTTGGGTTCATGCCTGGAAGGTCGACCATGGAGGCGATTTTCTTAATCCGACAATTGATGGAGAGATATAGAAAGCGTCTTTATTGACCTTGAGAAGGCGTATGATAAAATACCAAGAAATGTCATGTGGTGGGCCTTGGAGAAGCACAAAGCCCCAACTAAGTACATTACCCTTATCAAGGATATGTATAAGGATGCGATGACGTTTGTCTGGACATGTGATGGTGACACCACTGACTTTCCTATTAACATAGGACTACATCAGGGGTCAGCATTGAGTCCTTATTTATTTGCCTTGGTGGATGAGGTCACAAGGGACATACAAGATGATATCCCTTGGTGTATGCTCTTTGCTGATGATGTGGTGCTGGTTGACAAGAGTAGGGAAGGGGTTAATAGGAAGTTAGAGCTGTGGAGACGCACGTTAGAGTCGAAAGGGTTCAGATCAGTAGGACCAAGACAGAGTACATGATGTGATTTCAGCGCGACTAGGCATGAGGATGGAGATGTTAGCCTCGATGGGCAGGTGGTGGCCTAAAAGGATACTTTTCGGTATTTAGGATCGATGCTTCAAAAGTATGGCGACATTGATGAAGATGTTAGATATAGAATCTCAGCTGCCTGGTTGAAGTGGCGTCAAGACTCTGGCGTCCTATGTGACAGAAGGGTGCCACAAAAGTTAAAAGGTAAGTTCTATAGGACAGTGATTCGTCCGGCGATGTTATACGGTGCTGAATGTTGGCCTACAAAGAGACGACATGTCCAACAACTGAGTGTAGTAGAGATGCGGATGTTGCGGTGATTTTGCGGGCACACACGAAGGGATAGAGTCCGGAACGAAGTTATTCGGGATAGAGTCGGTGTGGCACCAATTGAGGAGAAACTTACCCAACATCCATTGAGATGGTTTGGACATGTTCAACGGAGATCCCCTGAGGCGCCGGTGCGTAGTGGGGTTCTAAAGTAGGCCGAAAATGTATAGAGAGGTAGAGGTAGACCTAAACTGATTTGGGACAAGTCGGTTAAGAGAGACCTTAAGGAGTGGAATATCTCCAAAGAGGTAGCTTTGGATAGGAGCGCTTGGAGACTCGCCATCCACATACCTGAAGATCCGTGATCTTTGTTTTTTTTATGGGTTTCATCTCTAGCCTACCCCAACTTGCTTGGGATAAAAAGGCTATGTTGTTGTTGTTGCTGCTGCTGCTTACTAGTGTGCAGAGAAGTTGCTATGCTTATTTTCAGTTGGTAATGTAGAGCTTCAATGTATCCTAGGCTGGTTGTAGTTTTCTGGATTATATCAACTGGAGCTTTGAAGGAAGTTCTAATAGTTGCATTCTGTTGTGCATTAATCCTTTTGGTCATTGCTTACCAATTTGTTTGTTATACTTGCTTGAAATGCTTGGTTGTCTATTGGTAGTAACTAGTATTTCCATTGAAGGTTCATTTTTAGTTTATTATCTTCCTGAGGAAATTTGGATTTGAAAGTGCTTGGTTCTTGGTTGGTGGTAACTGTTATTTCCTTTCTAGGTTATTTTCTAGCGTACCATCTTGCTGAGGTAAGTTGGATTTGAACATGTGAATGAAGAATTTGTTAGGTATAAACTTATGGTTGTCCAAAGCTAACCATTTAACTCTACAATTCCATTCTTCAGTTTGATAATATGTGTTTGCAATGCAGTATGAGTCTTCCTGAATTATTAGAAAGCTAAATGTTAGTCATGAGAAACTTTTTTCCAAAATTCCTTTCCTGGTTTCATATTGTGGTGGTTAATTTTCTTTACATCTCTTTTGGACATGCAGGTTGCACTGAAAACACTTGTAGTGATCCATAGACTTCTTCGCGAGGGTGATCCTACATTTCGAGAAGAGCTTCTTAACTTTACTCAAAGGGGACGGATTCTACAACTTTCAAACTTTAAGGATGATTCCAGCCCAATTGGTTGGTATTTCTTCTTGTAGTAGAAAGCTGTCCCTGTCCTGCCTAGTTCTTCCTGATTTCCCGGATTTCATATGCTAAGTAATCGTGCAGCTTGGGATTGTTCTGCTTGGGTTCGCACATATGGGTTGTTTTTGGAGGAAAGGTTGGAATGCTTCAGAGTTCTGAAGTATGATGTCGAAGCTGAGCGTTTGTCCAAACAGGGTCAAGGTCCTGAAAAGGTTAGGAACATTGCATCTCAGTGTGGTAGTGGCGTACTGCAAGCCTGCAAATGATTATATTTCGAGGATTGCAACAGTTTTTAGTTTTTAGTTTCAGTACCAATTCCAGCTCACTAGTTAATTCTTCAGCTGATTCGTTTTGCAATAGGGACACAGTAGAACTAGAGAGTTGGATTCTCAGGATCTATTAGAGCAACTGCCAGCGTTGCAGCAGTTATTATACCGACTTGTGGGATGCCGGGTGATTATCTCTTGTAACTTATTTCTTTTTTATTTCTTCTTCTTTTTTTTACTTAACATAGCTTAACAACTTATTTTTGTTTGTTTCTGTTTCTGTAGCCTGAAGGAGCTGCAAATAACAACTACTTGGTGCAATATGCTCTAGCTTTGGTAAGCTGTGTTCTTTGGTTTGATTTGGCTTAGAAATCTAATTTTATAAACTCATATGTGTCTTGGCTCATTAACTTATCCAAATAATATTGGTGGAAAACTGAAAATAGAACGATTCTGTGTTGCTTCTGCTATAATCTGTAGTTTGCCTCTATGACACCCTGCCAGATGTTTCTAAACACAATTACATGATGTTTGATATTCTTATTGTATCTGCGTGATGCATATCCTGTACAATAACAGAATATTTCCAGAAATGACTTATATTTGATTGCTTCCAATAAATATTTGGTTGCTTCAGTGCTCCATGTTTGATTGTTTCTGAAATATCCATGAACCATACTATTAGGCCCTATACTATAATTCTCGTCCGTGTGAAAATAATCTGCCTTAGGAAGCTGAGCCTAGTTCAGTTGGTTGATGCTATAAATCTCGTCCGTCTGAAAATAATCTGCCTCGGGAAGCTGAGCCTAGTTCAGTTGGTTGATGGTGTGGACGTACACCTAGACCACTCAGGTTCAAGTCATAATCAAGGTGAATTTGGGTGCCTATTATCTTCTTAATAAAGAGCCACCTAGTTCCTCCTAGGTTGATCTAGTTGTGAAAGTAATCTGCCTTATGTATGTTAAAGTATACACCTGCTTTTTTCCCTTCTGAAGGCTCATCAATTTGCTAAATAAAGAAATAATAATGTGCCCCATGTTTTACCTGAGTACCATGCCATAATAGTTGATTTGACCTTAGATTGTGACTATATTGCACAGGTGCTAAAAGAAAGCTTCAAAATTTATTGTGCGATAAATGATGGAATTATCAACCTTGTTGATAAGGTAACTGGTAGTTTTAACATGAAAATATACTGTGTGTAGCTGACAATGCGCACTTATGTTAGTTTTTGTTTTGTCTAGTTTTTTGAGATGCCAAGACATGAAGCACTTAAAGCTCTTGAAATCTACAGAAGGGCTGGTCAACAGGTAACTCCAGAGTTCAGAATATGATAATCGAAGTAATCTAGCTTCTAGAAAAACAAAACACCATGTGCTTTCCTTGTTCTTATATATCTGGGTTATTTGGCACATTTCAGGCTGGGAATCTATCAGAGTTCTATGAGAATTGCCGGGGTTTGGAGCTTGCGAGGAATTTTCAGTTTCCCACTCTGAGGGAGGTGAGTGTTGTATTGACTGTCTACTTTGACTATTTACACTGGATTATTTTGTGACATCTTATGTAAGAAATTTTCCGCAGCCACCACAAACATTTCTTGCAACTATGGAGGAGTATGTGAATGAGGCTCCGCGTATGGTTCCAGTTCGAGAACCCCTGGTTAGCACTTGGGTGATACGATTAATATAACGTTTCTGTTTTTTTTATACTCAATTGTTTTTTAGCCTAAATGAACTTGCTTGAGATTAAAAGGCTATGTTGTTCTTGTTTTTTATGGATATCATCTCTAGCAGTCTAGCCTACCCCAACTTGCTTGAGACTAAAAGGCTTTGTTGTTATTCTTGTAGTTTAGTACTCCAGTTATCTATTGGTTATGTGATTGGGAAATCACATAGCTATTTTTTTTCTGTTTTCAGCAATGAGGCTGCTTAAGTTATATAACACTAGAAACTCCGTCGAGCAAATTCCTGTAGCTAAAACCTCATGATTCTTCACAAGATATAGCAGTTTTCATTCCTGAGATATTCTTTGTTTTAAATGGCAATAAATTCATTTATCTGTCCCAAATTATCACTTTACATACCAACTAATTGATTGCATATGCTTCCATTACATAATGATTATCATTTCACAGTCATCCTTGTAATTGGCCAGTTTGATATTCTGTGGGTTGTTTCTCATAGTAGGTATTCTTCTGAGTACTGGAAATGAGGTCAACTCATCAATTTTCATTTTTTTCATCAGGAACTTCCTGAGAGGCTTCTTCTTACGTACAAACCTGAGGAGTCGGAGGAAATTCCTGAGCCTGCTCCTGTAGAAGAGGAAAAGGCACCAGTTGAAGAACCTGATCCGGTACCACCTGTTACCGAAGTTATTTCACCTCCTCCCAAGACCGAGATGCCTGATACTGGTGATTTGCTGGTGGGTAAAAGAATGCTTTAATATCCATGATCTAAATCTTAATGTGCTTATTACCACAACCTAAAGTCTTACTTGCCAATAGGGCTTAAATGATCCAAGCCCTGCTGTATCAGCAATAGAGGAAAGCAATGCTCTTGCCTTGGCTATTGTTCCAACAGGTATTTTTTATCAGTGAATTCCTAGCGAATGCTAAGCATCTCTGAAGGATCTGTCATTAAGTGGTAAATTAATTTTGGATCTTTATTAGAGGGTACTTCAACAACTGGTAGCACTGTGTTTCAAGATAAGGGGTTTGATCCAACAGGATGGGAGCTCGCCCTTGTTACCGCTCCGAGCAACACAACTTCATCTGCTTCTAGCAGTCAATTGGTTGGTTTCTTTGATCTTCATATCTTTTTTTTTTCTGAGGTGTTTATGTTTTAGTTGCATGTTATGGCGCTGTGTGACACCAGAATATAGGGTTGCTACTGCTATATGGGCACATTACTCACATCTTCAGCTTTATTTAGTATGAAGTTCCATCCTATTAGTGAATTCATACATTTTGGTCAAAACTTGGTTGCAACATTTCTATAGGCATATTTTTTTACAGGATGAAGCTTATGTCCTGTGCTAGGTTATATGGTGGATCATGTGGCCCCATACTACATCATACATGACCTTGCATAGTCTTTAAGCAATCACATCATATGACCATTAAACTCCCATCCGTGTTATGGATTCTTGGCTGATGGTTCTGCACTGTAGGTTCGTTAAGATAAACATGCATAAGTCTTATGACACTCTGCATTGCACCAATAGTGCATTACTCTTGACAATCAGAATGCTCTTACGATTGCTTGGTCATGTGAATGACATTAGGCACATGTGCTATGTATGGCTAATCATGTATAACCTGTGAACAATAAGTGTACCTTGAGCAGTTGAGCTTGAGCCAATTGATGGCTATGCTAGAACGCAATGAGGTCACCAGGCTAGGCATTGAATAACAGCAACGATATTCCATACAATTTGTGGCAATGCCAGCTGTGTTTGATCAAAATAAACTTCTGGACTCCTCTTTACAGGGTGGTGGATTCGACAAGCTCATCTTGGACAGCCTTTATGATGACGGGGCTTGCAGGCAGAGACAACAGCAACAGCTATATGGTTCAGCAGCGCCTAATCCATTCATGACAAATGATCCTTTTGCAATGTCCAACCAAGTCGCACCCCCACCATCAGTTCAAATGGCTGCCATGTCTCAACAGCATCAGCAGATCCCAACGGTGATGCAACCGAATCCCTTCGGACAACCAATGCAACCGCAGATGGGCATGGTCCCTGCAACAAACAATCCTTTTCTGGATGCTGGCTTCGGGCCATTCCCAGTAGCGAACAATGGGCATCAGCAACATAACCCATTCGGCGGCGCCCAACTTCTGTAGGCCATAGTTACATGAGCAAATTTGTGCCCCAGCAAATGCGATTTTTGTGTGATTATATCATGCATTGTGCTTGGCCATTCTTGTATGCGACCCCTGTATTATGTGTTGGCTTCACCACACGGGGCTGCTGAGTTACCCGATCCTTGTTGTAAAGAAATTAGTAACCTGTGTAACACCACGTATATGTCAATAAACACTAGGACGTGGTTATAATTATAACAAAAAACAAAAGAGCGGTGTGCCAACTGACTGCCAATCTCGTACATGCCGTGTGGTTGCCCACCATGTGCTCGGTTGAATATTCCAAGCCTAGAATTGCGGTGTGTTATTGTATAGCTATGACCTCTGAGCGGTGTGTTATTGTATAGCTATGACCTCTGATGCTTATAGTACTTGTGACATGTGAGTTGTGACCTATGCATACTTCATCTAATTTAGCCTGGTAACAGGTTTTCTACTGGAAGTTTCCATCCGTTTGAATTCGGCAGGAACCTTTCTACAGAAATTTTCTTTGTGGATGCTATCCTGTGGCAATCGTCTTATCATCATCAGCATTACTGCACGTGTATGGTTGTCATCACTCACCATTTCGTTTTCCCCCATGGCTCTGTCGAAGCTGATGTTGCATAGCAAATAGCAACATCTCGCCAATGTCCACAGCACGATTGTCGTCTCTTGAGCCAGAGGAAAAGCGGCGAACAGTAAAAACCTCAATCAGTGACCCGGCTTTTCGCCTCGTGTAAGGCCTTGGAGGTTGCTGTAGCGGCTAGCCCCCACCTACGTAACTGCCTCTGGATTTCTAGTCCCCTAGGGTTTGATAGGAATCTCAACAACCGTGACTTGTTACAAGAGATAAATCTGGAGGATGCTTCAAGCCTGGATCCAGAAGCGAAGTTGCCAGAGTTCCAAGTAAATCTTCTTTGCCATGTTTGAGAGAACTGGTAGAAGAAACTTACACATCATCATTCGACAATACCATTTTAGGACCGATACTTTCATTTCATAGGCCCTTTCGAGTCCATGGGATAATTCAGTAAATGAATAATCATATACCATGATGTACATGTGCATCCTCACCAAAGTGAAGAGCCTTTGTATTCAGGAAGATACTGTCATTTTCAGCACAGCTGCACGGAGGAAATGGATGCTCAACAGCCCGGACGGCGCTAAAAGTTTGTGTCAACCTCACGCACAGTGACGTGGCCTTTCGCCGCGAGGGCGAGAGCAACACCGGCGCATACGGTTTTCTGCGTACGCGCCCTTCTGGTTCTGGGTTTCTAGCAAACAAAAAAGTCTGCATTTCTCGTGAAGAGGAAATCCGCAATTTTGTCAGTGCGGTATCATGCAGCACAGCAACAGGACGAGAGTATCAATCACGAGGGGCCCAGGGTACCAAGGGGTATCCACCAACCCAATTGTTTACCTCCACGTCAGGCGGCATCCACACAACATCCCCTGCCCCACGGAGCACCAAGGCTAACCACCGGATCGGCACCACGTGTCACGGGGTCTAACTGCTCCACATGTGTGATGCAGAAAAGAATCTAGGACGAAATCATTGCATCTGCTTCTAAAGTTTTTATTTGAGAAATGAAGCGGTCTCTTTGTCTTCTTTTCTATGGAGCTGGCACTCCTACGTGACACTGGACGGATATGCCTTGAATTAACAAAATCACCGTGACCATCCGGACATATCACCTGCCCATTAATAGATTTATTAATGAGACGCATACGGCTTGATGTCGCATGGTTACGGAGTTCAACACATTTGCTAACCATTTAAGGTATTCTTTGGTCCTCATGTAATCTCCTTATTTACTATACGATAGAAAATTTTATTTCCACACCCCCTCAATAAAAGGAATTTAATTAAATACAGTGAAGTATTAACTACATTAATTTTATGGCAGCCTATATCAGCATTTAAGACCATTTCTAAATTATAGCCATCACATTTCCTAACACGATGTCGCCATTTAAGGGTCCACCACAAACTGAAGTGGCCTTGTCACAGGATGGATTTTTCTTGGGAACCCATTTTTCTTCGTTGGGAAGACCGGGGACTTTTAGTAGTACTTAAACAAGCAGCACTAGCATCGCCATTCAAAACAAGCAACGCACGCCCCCTAATATGTTCAGGATTCCTAAAAACAATGCGGCTGAGATAGGGAAAAACTTTTACGGTTCTCTGACAAGTGACGAGCATGCATGTGGTGGGATCAACTCAACTTGTCCACGGCTGCTACAGGCCTTGCGACCATGTCGTAGAACTGTTAGCAGTACGGCAGCAGCCTCGGCCGTTCATTGAGCCACACGCTAGGATGCCTGCCTTCCTCCAGGCTCCAGAGATCAATCACCGAGAGGGCAAGGGCGCCAGGGCCCAATGGCGCAGGGCGCGACGAGGCACCCCCGTGCGCCCGTGCGCGGCTGTTGCAACGGGCGCAGCCGATCCGAGGCGCGGCCCTGCCCCACCCAGATCTCCACGGGGATTCGCCACCGCGCCGCCACGCAGCTATAAAAGCCCCGCCCCGCCCCTCCGCAAGACCCGCTCGCCGCTCCACCACCACCTCCCCCCCACCAGGCAGGCACCGGTCCACACTCCCCACCGCGTGGCGAGCCGCGACGCGAGCGACCGACCGACCGGGCTCCCTGTCCTCTGCTCTCCCCCTCCGCCGCGCGCGCTGGTCCGGGCGCGCCTGGGGCTGGTCTGGTCTGGTTCTCGGTTGATGCAGCAGAGGGGCCTCGCCCACAACCGCCGCTCCCGCGGCTTCTCCCGCTCCCGCCTCGCCGTCGAGGGCGCCTAAACGCACGAACCCCCCCACGCCCACGCTCACGCCAACAAAAAAAAAGAAAGACCAGAGCTTTCTAACTAGTTAACGAAAGAGAACAGAGAAAACACCACAAGGAATCGTCGAGATGGACACCGGCCGCGTCCCCGTGATGGCCGTCGCGAATGGTAAGCGGACGGGACCCTTGGATCGCAGATCCTCTTGCTGTTTCTCCTGGGGTTGTTGGTTGAGAGGCCGGGTCGAACAGGTGGTGGGCGGCTGGCCACACGAGCAGGGAATGGCTGATGGGGGGCTGTATGATGCGATCCGGTGAGGGGTTTTGGGTTTTCGGGATGGTGTCTGATGGCCTTGCTGCGTCGTGCAGGGATCGGTGAGGTGGAGCGGAAGGTGCAGAAGAGCTACTGGGAGGAGCACTCCAAGGACCTCACCGTCGAGTCCATGATGCTCGACTCCCGCGCAGCCGACCTCGACAAGGAGGAGCGCCCCGAGGTACGGCGCTGCATGATCCTCTCTTCCTCCCTCCCTCCCTCTGTTTCTTCTCGTATCGCTTCTCCTTTCCGTCGCTGCTGAATGATTGGCTTGTTGGCACTGGGATCTTGCCATATCTCTGGGTACAGAGAAAAATGATTGGTCTCTGCTGCAATGGCATGGCCTTTTTACTTCTGGAAAAAAAAGGTGAGAGGGACGTAACTGGACGGTAATTTCTTTCAGGACAGGCATGCCGGCGTATGTCGATCATGAGAACGTGAAATTTTTTTAAAAAGCACTGTACCTGAGGTAGAGAGGCTGATGCTGACGCTTGCTTTTTGAGTGCCCGTGATTCGGTTTCTCCTACAGGCCAATTATGGCCAGAAGAGACCAGCTTAACACTGCTTCAAATCTAAACTTCTCAAGAGTTGACAGCCAGCCAATTGCGGTGGATTGCTGCCTGGGACTTGCTCGCGTCAAAGACAAACGAGCCGCTGACAAAACTTGCTGATTTCAGCACTAGGAACGTTTGTGATGGCGCCTTGGAGGTCAACTTGCTTGCTAATATATTAATATGAGCTCAACAGAAATGGGCAGTAAACTAGATAATATAAATTAGGAAACAGTAATTTCCTTGGAGGCTCATGAGGTCATAATATTATAGTGGGAACTAGTGAAAGCAAGGGGCCTACTACTTGTGTTGAAAATATCTAGCTGGCCCACCTTCGCCAGCTCTGGTCCTCCTCTAACTGCCCACCTTATTTTGTTACTACCTATAATGATTCCCAGGTCAGTTTATTATGATAATATGTGGTCATTTAGAGCTTGCTTTTGCTGTGACCACATACTATTATAATAAATGAAAAATCATATTGTTACTGCGCATCTTTTTCGATCACCATGGTTTATCTAATATATGGTTTGTTGCTCTTCTTCTTCTTTAAAACTATATGCAGATTCATTTTCTTCAGAGTGCTAATTTTTCACTGTTGATGTGCAGATCCTGTCGTTGCTTCCATCTTACAAAGGGAAATCAGTTCTAGAGCTTGGTGCTGGAATAGGGCGCTTTACTGGAGATCTGGCAAAAGAAGCTGGGCACGTTCTAGCACTGGATTTTATTGAAAGTGTGATTAAGAAGGTGGATTTTTATAGTTTGAAATTCTCATGCATGGCAGCTGACATCTGCAAGCCTATGCCTAGTTCATGAATATTCACTTCTTTCTCTTCTTGTAGAATGAAAGCATAAATGGACACAACAAGAACATAACTTTCATGTGTGCTGATGTAACATCTCCCGACTTGAAGATTGAAGACAACTCCTTTGATCTGATATTTTCAAACTGGCTATTAATGTACCTTTCAGATGAGGAGGTAAGAACAGGAAACACTTATGAATGCTGATGCCGTATGCTCCCTCTCTCTCTCTTTTTTTTGAAATATATCTATCTGCAGTAATCTATTCCATCTTTCATCTGAAATCACTTCAATAAATAACATCCATACTCAAGTGGTCTAAACTTTTCTTTTCCTAAAAGGTCTAAACGCGAAAAGCTCTTTTTTTTTACTGTAAAATTTTAACAGTATTCTATCTCATATTGTAGGTCGAGAAGCTTGTGGGGAAAATGGTAAAATGGTTAAAGCCAGGTGGCCACATATTCTTTAGAGAATCATGTTTTCACCAATCTGGAGATTCGAAAAGGAAAGTGAACCCAACACACTACAGAGAACCAAGGTTTTATACTAAGGTAATTTTACAAGCCCTCTCTTTCCAGTCTGTCTCCAACTTCTGTCTCCAACTTCAAGACTCAAGAGTGGAATGCTGTCTACAGTACACCTTCCAACGTTACCTGTCCTAACTCTTCGACTGAAACCAGCTCTGGCGTTACATCTCTAGTTCTGTATAAAAAATTATATAGCAGAACAAATTAGAGTCACCTTTTTAATTTGTCATGGGCACATTTTGTCATTCAATGCCGTGGCCCGCGGGTTTATCTTTCATATATATGTTCAGTTGGTCATTACTAATACAGAATAATCTATTAGCGTCTTCCAATAGTTAACTTTTTTATATATATACACACAGGTATTTAAAGAGGGCCATTCATATGATAAAAATGGAAATTCTTTTGAACTTTCTCTAGTGACCTGTAAGTGTATTGGGGCTTATGTCAAAAACAAGAAGAATCAAAACCAGGTACTTTCTGTTGTTGAATGTGCTTGTTAACTCTTGTGTTGTTGCGGTTAAAACTGAAATTACTGACATACATAAGTACATAATATCAACAGATATGTTGGTTATGGGAAAAGGTAAAATCAACAGAAGACAGAGATTTTCAAAGATTCCTGGACAACGTGCAATACAAAACTAGTGGAATCCTACGTTATGAGCGTATCTTTGGTGAAGGTTATGTGAGCACTGGTGGAGTCGGTGAGGCCACTAATTTCCTCACCCTACTGTTAATTCGTCAATCATTTACTATACACAGATCACTCAACATACTTGTTTCATGAACAGAGACTACTAAGGAGTTCGTGGGTATGCTGGATCTTAAACCTGGCCAGAAAGTACTTGATGTTGGATGTGGAATTGGAGGAGGCGACTTTTATATGGCTGAGAACTACGACGTCCATGTTCTTGGTATTGATCTTTCCATTAACATGGTTTCGTTTGCAATTGAACGTGCCATTGGACGCAAGTGCTCGGTTGAGTTTGAGGTTGCTGATTGCACCACAAAGGATTATCCAGAAAATAGTTTTGACGTTATCTACAGCCGTGACACCATCCTTCACATACAAGTATGTTTCATTCTGTAGAATTAATTGCTGTTCCTTGTAAGCATCTATTATTTATTTGTACAAATACTATCAGGATCTTTAGATTGTTGATACCATCTGAATATCAAACTTAGCACTCACATTCCTGACAAATGCCACTCTTACTCTTACAGGACAAGCCTGCTTTGTTCAGAAGCTTCTTCAAATGGCTGAAACCCGGTGGCAAAGTCTTAATCAGTGACTACTGTAAGAATCCTGGGAAACCATCAGAAGAATTTGCTGCGTACATTAAGCAGAGAGGTTATGACCTTCACGATGTGAAGGCTTATGGACAGGTTTGTTTCTACTGTTACAGCCATCGTACTAATAACTGTCTAGTTGCTTTGGATGATTTGGATCAGAAGGACAGCTCTTCTAACGACTATTTATATGACAACCCAGATGCTTGAGGATGCTGGTTTTCATGATGTCATCGCAGAAGACCGCACTGAACAGGTTATCTCCCTCTCTGAATGTCCTCTTGTTGCTGAGCAGTTCCTTATCCTTTTCTTGTATAATACTTGTAGAAGTTGAAAATGCATAGAAGGAGCTGATTATTATTATTATTATTATTATTATTATTATTATTATTATTATTATTATTATTATTATTTTAAGTTGAGAGAACGCTTGATACATGATCTGAACATTGTCTTTACTATGCCATCAATATTTTACTCATTTCCGTATTCTATGTTCAGTTCCTTAGTGTTCTGCGGAGGGAGCTAGCTGAGGTTGAAAAGAACAAAGAGGCTTTCCTGGCAGACTTCAGCCAGGTGATGCATCATCAGAGCCTATTAATTCTTCCGCCCGCGAGATGCCATCCCTGATTTGCGCACCTCTGATTTTCTTTCGTTCCATCTGCTGGCAGGAGGACTATGACGACATCGTGAACGGCTGGAACGCGAAGCTGAAACGGAGCTCTGCCGGTGAGCAGAGGTGGGGGCTGTTCATTGCCACCAAGTGATCGATCCAGCCTGCCTGGCACCGGATGGGGCTCTTCCGAATAAGAATGGCTGTGGTTGTGGCTTCTTCTGGATCGGTGATTCAGCCTAGAAGTAGAGGATCTTCAGAATAAAAACGGGTGCTGCTTGTGTTGTTGTTGTTGTTGTGCCTACGCTACTAGAACAACAGTTAGGTGAACTGTGCTGTGCAACCAGGGTTGCAGAACGCGTACTGCGCGTTCCATTTCATGTGGTGCGTGTACTACGAGCTACTACTAGTAAGATTATTATTGTCAGAGTAGTCGATGTCACTGGGATCCCCTGTGCTCAATTCAGACGTGCTTTGCTACGTGCTCTTCGAAAGTATGTGTCCCTTCTGTGCTATTCTTTTGGTTGGAGGAGGATGGCGACACAACGCAGGTGCTGCGTATGGCGATGCGCAAAAGATAGAAGAAGTTGGTTCGTCGTAGCCGTTTTGCCGTTTTCTGAATCCTGCCCGTGCCGGCAACGGGCCAGGCACAGGTAGCTTCTGGGGCAGGTTGCTGGACATCGCATTCACATACCCCACGTGGCGGCATTACCAGCATCTTTTTTCTTTAGCGGCCATGCTAAATAGGCTCAGCTGTTTCTCTACGGCTTTTGCTACATTAATCAAATCTTTAGGCCAAGGGGAGAACAACACTTGCTGTGGAGTCACCGTCACGCAGAGACGGTCTAGGTAGCTGCGCTCAGCGATTTTTCAAATCAAGGTTTGATCGCTGCTCGTGTACTGTTGTTCTGGGATTTTAGGCCCTCTGAAAACGAAAACGTAGTTTATCCGAACCATAAAAAAAATCACACATCCTAAACTGTGGGTGTCTAAAATCTAGATTTAACTATGACAACCATGTGAACTGCCGAACTGAAATGATCGCGACTTTGCATTCCAGGTGTTTAATATACCTGGAGCCTATAAGAGAACTCGAAGAGTTTGTTAAAGCGGGGATAGTGGAATATGGCTCCACTGTGCGCACCGAAGGTGATTCACGGGATCGGCGGCAGGGAAAGCGTCAAATGAAACCTGTTGGTGTTGGAGGGGCAAACAAATTCTTCGTAGTTCTGCCACTGTCATGTGGGCCTGATTGCAATCAGATTTGCTCCTTCCGTCCCAAATAAATATTATTTTATCATTCAAATTTTATCCCACAAACAGTGTGGTTTTAGCTTGATCCATCTAATTAAAGCAATACCAAGTACCAAGAAAATATTGTATAGAAAAACGCATAGAGCTAATTAAATACTTAGTACTTAGTAGAGTAGTTACACTACATATGCATTCATATTCATTGAGTATCCAGAAAATCAAATAAATAACACGATTTTCAATCACAATTGCTAGAAATAATTAGGGGTAGCAATATTATTTCTTAGGATGAGTAATGTGTTTGAATTTTCTAAAATAATATTTATTTTAGGATGGAGAAAGTATACGACAGTGGCACGAGTTCCTCTACCGCCACTGCGGAGGAGACCCATCCGTCGGAGAAGGAGGGAGGCGAGATTGCTCATAGCCAGCATGAGGAAGAACATAAACGCTTGCGGATCAGTACCAGTCATAGCGGGAGCTCCCCAGGCCCCCACGTCGCTCGAGCAGGGCGACACGGGCGGCTCGACCTGGCCCCGACCCCAGCCCGCGCCTACCTCTTTCTCTGCCTCCACCGCCGCCGGAGTTGCCCGCTGGAAGTCCGGCGAGCAGCAAGGAGGGTGGCGCCAGGGCCATCTCACTCATGCCCCCCTCGAAATCCCTCTCTTCCTCCCCCTCCACTCTTCTAGCTCGGTAGTGAGGCCACGGCCGGCGGTTAGATCCACGCGTGGGCGGCCGGATCCGCACGAACAGCAGCCAGATCTGCGGTCTGCTGGAGATTCCCGGTTGGTCCTGGCGGTGAGCCTGGCGTCTGGACTCGCGGAAGCAGCGGTGGCGGCGACGGGTTGCGCGGTCTTCTCCGCCATGCCTTGCGACGGTGGCACCTGGCGGCTGCAGTTCCATGGGTAGGTCATCCGCAGCCATTCTGCGTGTGGGCGTGGATTGGCGCCGGCTCCTGTGGGCCTCTCCGTCCGTGCGCGGATTTCTGCATAGGGGGCTCTCCGTTCTCCAGTTCTGTTCCGACAGCTGGTGCCGCCCGTGCCGAGTTGCGTCGGCAACTTCGTGGTGGCATGGACGGTGGAGGCTTGCTCGGTTGCATGCTAGAGGCGTCGTGGTGGCGTGGCGGGTAACAACCAAGCGGAGGTACGATACGGCGTCGTGGTGGTGTTGTAGTCAGCGCCAGCCGCCTCTTGCATCTCAGATCAACTACTGGTGGGTCGGTGGGGTCAAGACGGACAACGATGTCCGCGTCCTCCTTGGAGGCGTCCTTTCTCGGTACCTTACTGTCCTACCGTGCTGTGGTTAATGCGGGTGAAAATTCAATCCCTCGTGGGCTAGCGTCGATGGCGCCGTTGGTGTCATGTTCTTTTGAAGGCGAAAAAACCAAAAAGTGTGCGGGTGGTGGTGCAGACGCCAGGCGGCGTGCTGATGGAGTGGCAGTGGAAGATGCTGCTGAGGTGCCGTGATGGTTGCGGTGGAGTTGAAGAGCTACGACGAAGCGATGGCGTTGTGAGATACGGGTTGATATCCCAATCTAATCGGTCGATTAATGATATTGGCTAGTACGGTGAGTGATACAGCGTGGTTGATGTCTCAATCCAAACAACCCGTGTTGTGTTGATTGAGCTTAAGAGGTGTGTTGTGCGGTGTTGTGTGACTTGTGTTGATGTTTCAATCCAACCAATCAGAGTTGTTTTTTAGTTGTCTATCCAGTCTCTGGATGTATTTTTTCTTAATATAATCGGCGGCACATTCATTTTAAAAAAAAAGCGCTACAAAATACGTAGATTTAAAAAATAAGACATGTGAGATAAATACTCCTTCTGTCTCGCAATATACCTATGTTCATATTTATCTTAAGTCAAACAATTTTAGTGTTAACTATATAAACATTGTTAACTTAGCATGATAAACGTAGCTAGAATAAGCGTTTGCTTTACAAGGTATACCCAGTATCTAGAATCATACATATAAAAAAATTGAAACAACCTATCATTTGGAGTTTGAAACGGGAGGAGTATTTATATAAAAAAAGGTTAATTTGAGGCCTTGTTAGCAAAGTAACTTCCCAAGCAAACGGCCCTGCTACCCCTGCACCCACTGGCAAGCCCCACGCGCGGAGAATACGCGAGACGAGACGCCACCAAAGGCCAGTAGCACTAGCACCAACCCCAATAGCCCCCGACACGCGCGAGTCGCGACCCAACCGGCGACGGACGAGACGAGGCAGAGAGGGGAGCCGTGAGAGAGCAAGCGGCATGAGGGGCAGCGAGATGTTGACCGCGGCGCGTGGAGCCGGCGCGGCCCCGTCCACGGCCTCCTCGGGGGCGTCGGCGGCGGCGGACCTGGCGGGAGCAGGTGGCGCGGGCGCCATCGGCGGGGGCGGCGGCAACTTCCCCCTCGCCGTCGCCCTCCTCGCCTTCGCCTTCGCCAACTTCATCAACCTCCTCTCCATCTGGTGCGCCCCCCTTACCTCCCCCTCTCCCCCTCCTAGATCTAAATCTAACGCGCGGGGGCTTGGTCGTTGGTTCCGACGCGATTGCTCCCGCGCCCCTGTCGGTGCGCGTTCTAGGTGGTGGTTGGTTGCGACTTGCGATCGGATTTGGGTTCTGGTTAGCGAAAAATTGATTTTTTTTTCGTTGGCTGTGCCTTGGATTGAGGGTTTCCTCTTGTGTGATGTGGTGTGCAAGCAAGGAATGTGCTTTACTTTAGCGAAGCTTAATTTCATGCTGGAGATGAACATTAACTTTTATTGGAAGAATGTGGCGAAGACATGCTATCTGTATAAAAGTCAGTAACCTTATGTCGTTTGTTAGAAAATTACCTGTCTTTATGTACCTTTCTGAATCCACTGTGGCACTTGAGCAAAGGCTTACTGACATATTGGACGATAGTAGTAATTTCCTATTGTTGGTCATACAGCATGAATTTTGATTGCACTGCTCGCTTCAGATAAAGCCCGATTGTACTGTTTCCATCTGCAAAATTGCAAACTGAACCCCCTATATATGTTTTTGACAGTACTTACATCTGAATGAAGACTATGCGGCATTAACGATAGGCTGATTGAATGTAGCTGGATGCTCAGAACTATTGAGTTTTTAAGTTAGAGTTTGCAGTGCCGTTCCATTAATGTTTAATTTGTTCTTCCTAGACATGCAGGTTAAAAGAGAAGAGGTGGGATGCAAGGAAATTTCTTAGTTCAGCTGGAGTCATGTCATCTCTTTCTGCAACTGTGGGGAGCCTGGCCGTTGCTGTGGGTCAACAAGAAGGCGCAGATAGCTCTGCATTTGCCCTTGCCTTGGTCTTTGCTGCCGTTGTATGTACTTAAATCAATCAGGTCCCATGATTTTCTTTTTGTAAGCAAGTGGATATTGCAACCCTGGAGCATTCCTTTTTAGAACTGTAGCTGCTGGCATCTACTTTCCTTCCTAAAAACAGGAGTAGTTTTAACATTTGTTGCTTTTAAGAGTAGTGTTTTCACTTTTCAGTATTCAACCTATAGTTGGTCTCATCTTGCATTGCTGGGAATGGGCATGGATTTTATATTTGTTTTTAAACTTAAGGTAGTAATGTCGGCATTTGTCCACTGTAGATGTTATGAACATGGACTTCCTTCATGGCAGTGGTTGACAGCTCTACTGGCCAACTTTCATGTTCTCTTCAGTAGTGCATTTGCCCACGCTTTCATGCCAAAGCCATGCGCTTGTCAATTCGACAAAATTCTTCATATTATGTTGATAAGAGCTAATGCACTCTGGAACCATGCCAGCTGATGTGCCATTACTCGTTCTTAAATTATGCCATAAAACTTGCTAGCATGTGTAATATTCTCCTTTTTAGTTATGTTAAGCATTCTCCCTGTATTTTAGGAAAAAGAAAATGTAAAAAAATGCTTACCTGTATCCTTGTCTATAAGCATTAGTTCCTTTTCTATGAATATGTTCTAAGCTTATATTTTTCTTCTTATAGGTAATGTATGACGCATCAGGAATCAGATGGCACACGGGTCGCCAAGCTGCGGTAAGCCTGGGAATTTCTATGCATATTCTGAGCATAAGGCATTATCTTATTGCACTGTATTGTCACTTCTTTTTGAACTTGCATTGGAACTGATCTATTTCTTCTAACCCAGTCTACTAACTTCTGTTGCAGTTGTTAAATCAAATAGTTTGTGATTTCCCGCCAGAACATCCAATTATTTCGACCTTTAGGCCTCTAAGGGAACCTCTCGGACACAGTCCACTTCAGGTAGCTCTATTACATATCTTCTATTTCTTACACAGTAAATACGGTACATGTCCTTGACTTATTCAGTTATGCTCATCCTTAAAGATGGTACTGTTTCATGAGCTAATATGGAATTACTTCAACCCTGACCAAAGAATTTTTTTTTTGCTCTTGGTCTATGGCTGCTATTTTAGGTATATGTGTATCTTGCTACAATGGCTGATTGTCAGCAATGCATCGTATATCTCCTTTTTTCTGTCACTAATATCATTATCTCTTTCATCGCCGCAGGTTCTTGCAGGAGCACTTGTTGGTTGTACTATTGCATATTTCATGGGAAAATCCGTATAAGAAATAGTTGGCTTTATGCCTTGTACACGAATTATATTGTCTTAATATATCTTTTTGCTAAAAAATCTCCCTTGTATATTTTGCCCCTGAGAAATGTCTTCTCTCATGATTGACTGCTTCAAATTTCTTTCTGGCTGGAGTTTAGATTGTGCAAAACTTGCTCAAACTGTAATATGGGATTATTTAGAAGCTGGTTAGGATATTGTGCTTGCTGAGTTCTGACACACAAACTGATTAGGTTATGCCGCAGTAATCTTCCACTTTGGTAATTAACAAAATTTTCCGCTCCAACTGCCGTAAAAAGAAGGTGCAACGATCCATTACATGAATATTTTTTCCATGTGCGAAAAGAAGGAAAAAAATGTCATGAGTGGAGGCTCAGCTAATACTACTGCAAAACAAGCAACATAAACAGAAAAAAGAAGAAATTTTTATGCATCTAGTAGTTGCCACCTGAAAATTATCACTCGAACTATGTATCAAGCTGATGACACCAACTCGTCGATGAGCTTCATCTCACTTGTGCTGCTGCTGCTGCAAACGCATGCAGCAATGGACTGCCACCCTTGTGCATCCAGCCGCACCCCCCTCAGCCCCATCTGCTCCAAGACGAAGCATGCCTCCTCCCCCTTCCCGTCCTCGCCGAGCCCTCTCACCAGGTGCCGGAACGTGCGCGCCAGCGGGCAATGGCCGCTCGCCAGCATCGCGTTGAAAACCCGCAGGCCCAGCTCGAAGTCGCGCGCTTCGCAGCAGCCGTCGAGGAGGACGCGGTACGTGGCCGCGCTCGGCGCGGCGCTGTCCTTGAGCTGCATCTCGACCAGCGCCCTGTGCGCCTCGTCGACCCTGCCGGCGTCGCACAGGCACCTGATCAGGACGTTGTAGCTCGCGTCGTCAGGCTTCAGCTTCCGCTTGCGCATGTCGGAGATGAGTCGCCTGACGCCCTCGGCGTCCCCGCGCAACGCGCACGCGCTCATCAGCACGCCGTAGTTCGCCGCCTCGGGCTGGCAGTCCCGGTACTCCATGTCGAACATCAGCTTCTTGGCCTCGTCGTACCGCCCGACATCGCAGAGCCCCTGCATTAGCAGGGCGTACGTGACGGCGTTCGGGGTGACGCCCCTGCGTGCCATCTCGTCCACGAGCCGCTCCGCCGCGGCCAATTCCCCTTCCCGGCACGCCGTGCCCACCAGCGTGTTGAACGTCACCACCGTCGGCCGCACGCCGCTGGCGAGCATTTCCTCGAGCACCGCGCGGGCGCCCGAGAAGCCGTCCCGGTGGCAGACTCCCTTGAGGATGATGTTGTAGGACACGGCGTTGGTTCGGACGCCGAGCTTAGGGGCCTGCGGGAGCATGTCCCGCGCGGCGTCGACGCGGTCGTTGCAGACGAGGGAGTGGAGGAGGGCGTGGAACGTGGTGTTGGAATGGGAGCAGAAGGCCGGGACGGCGCGGAAGACGAGGAGCGCGGCGTCCGGGCGGGACGCGGCGCCGAGGTGGTCGATGAGGGCGGCAAAGGCGGTGGGCTGCAGCGGGACGCGGAGGGACCGGAGCGCGGCGAGGAGCGGGAGGACGAGCGGGAAGAGGCGCGCGCGCGCGAGGCGGTAGAGCACGCACGCGGCGAAAGGGTGGTCGTGGAGGTGGCGCGGCGCGGAGAGGAGCGCGGCCGCAGCGGCGATCGGGGAAGGAAGGGACTTGAGGTGGAGGAGGAACGGGTGCGGCTCCGGCGGGGGCTTCGGCTTGTAGAGAAACTTCTTGGGGCGGCGGCGGCGGCTGCTGCGCTGTGTTGCTGCGGTGGCCGGCATTGGGCATGACAGGTAGTGGCGGGAACCCGAGACTCCGTTTCCCGGCTCGAGTCATAGTACGTGGAGAGCGCCTTGGGCCCATGAAAAGCAAGAGATTTCGGGCTATCAGCCCATTACCCACGGCGGCCCAGCAAGCAACCTCTCGTGCAGTAGTCGTCCTCGTCCCCTTCGTCGTCGGTCCCGACTGACTCCGGCGCCCCTCGCATGTGGCGGTGGCGCTCGCGGCCCTCGGAACTCGGCGCCTTTCTGGATCTCGGATCCAGCATGGCCGCGAGGTACACCTCCTTGTCCCCCGCCCACCCGGAGTACGCAGTATGGCTTTAACCCTTCTGAAGTTCGAGTTGCATTCATGTAGTTTCCACCGCATAGCTCGTATGCGCGGAGCCAGTTCGATTCGAAATGAAAAATTCGCTGATTTTTTTTGTTGGGCTAATTTGCTGCGTCCTGACCAGCAACCATTCAGCATGCTTAGTAAGAATTGTCGCTTGGGTACCAGTTTCAAGTTTCGTCATTACCTGTCTTTTGCGTCAAATGGAGGACGAACTGCTGTCTTAGCTCGTGTTGAAGACAAGATTGGTTCAATACGAGGAACCACATCCTTAAAGATTTTGAATTTTGTTAATTTCGCACTTCAATGTGTAGCTTCGTCGATTTAAATGCCCTTGTACGTAAATTCAATGCAAAATTTAAACACAGTATTGGGTTCGTATTCGACATTTTGCTCTGTGCAAAATTTAAACGCACGATTGGGAACATTTTGCAATGTGTGCCCTAGCACTGCCAAAGCTATAGATCTTTTTTGAAAATTCTTTCATAGATAGATAAGTTTCTAACAAATACTAGGAATCAATCATGTAGCCCAGATCTGTTACATGGTGCGAAGCTCCACAAGTGAAGCATAAGCTCCACCAGAGACGCCCATCAGTGTTTCGTGGCTTCCTTTCTCCACAATTACACCATCCTTTAGAACTGCGATCATATCAGCTCCTTGGATTGTTGAAAGGCGGTGTGCGACAATGATGGTTGTCCTGCCAATCATCACACGATCCAATGCATCCTGAACAATGCGCTCTGATTCAGCATCTAATGCGCTTGTCGCCTCGTCTAGGAGAAGTATCCTTGGGTCCTTCAGGATAGCCCTCGCGATAGCTATTCGCTGTTTTTGGCCACCTGACAGTTGTGTTCCTCTCTCTCCGACAGTTGTATTGTACCCCTGTGGCATGCTTGAGATGAATTCATGAGCATTCGCTGCTCTAGCGGCCACAGCAATCTCTTCCTCTGTTACCTCTTCATGCTTCCCGTAAGCTATATTATCACGGATCGTTCCACTGAAAAGCACTGGTTCTTGGCTTACCAATCCCATCTGGTCCCTCAACCAACTGATCTTTAGGCTACTAATTTCCACTCTATCTAATAAAATTGCACCAGAATCAGGTTCATAGAAGCGCTCTAGTAAAGCTATCGCCGTAGACTTGCCACTGCCACTTTGACCAATGAGCGCAACTGCCTGCAATAAACGGGTTCTGCGTTAGTCCCTGGAACAACAATGGTCTAACAAAAAAAAATAATCCTCATAATAACTGAGAGCAGATCGGCAAAATTAGGTTCTGGTTTAGTTTAGACCTTTCCAGAGGGAATGCCCAGGGTGAAGTCAGTGAATATTTGAACATGCGGACGGGATGGGTATTTGAAGCTGACATGCTTAAAATTGATGTCGCCCTTGACATTCGCCAAGGTTGAACCTTCTTCGCTGCTGGAATCAATTTGGGATTTTCTATCTAAGATTGAGAATATGGAAATAGCAGAATCATTTGCCTTAGCTGAGTCAGAAGCCATAGCATTTGTTTGTGATACTCCAATCATGGCTAAAACTAAAGCAAAGTAAGCCTGCATTCCAACAATTTGAAACATACTTATCGAATAATATATGCACCAATAAGGAAAAAAATAAAACAATGACTATTACTTACCTTGAAGACATCACCAAAAGTGGATTTGCCCTGACTAACAAACTTTGCACCAACATAGTAACAAAGAGCAGAGCTGGCGTATAACATCAGATATGAGAAACCAAAACCAAGGCCTCCAACTATTCCAGTTCGAATTCCCTGATCCCTAGAAGCTTGGCATTTCTGATTGTATTTGTCCATCACTCTCTTCTCCGCACAAAATGATGCTACTGTTCTGATGCTACCGATTGCTTCAGTTGCCACTTGACTTGCTTCCTCGTACATTGTCTACAAGCACATGCCGGGTGCAGTAATGAAAATCAGAAAAGAAGGGAAGATATTTACTAAAAGTGGCATCCACATTAAATTGAAAAAACAAAGCATTGTTGACACCATTCTAATACAGTGGTACTGTTAAATATATGCTAACATGTCTACCTTTTGCTAGCATGATACATATATCAAATCTAAGTTTCAGGACTCTTTACCATAGGTAATATAACTTGTGGAAATGGAACTAAATACTAACTCATGGTTTATTGGGAACACCACAACACTGTAACATTTCATGATTGAAATATTTGTACCTGGAACAGAAAAAGAAAAGTGTAGAAGGCTAATTTATATCTACCTTAGCATCTTGACTGAACCCCTGTAGGAACTTCACTTGAGCATAACCCTGGAGACCCACTAAAGGAATTACAAATAAGATCACCAATGAAAGCTTCCAGTCTGCGACCATTGCAATTACTATTCCACAAATAAGTGTTGCAATACTTTGGACCAGTAAGGCCAAGTTATCTCCCACTAGACGTCTTACATTAAGTGCATCAATAGATAGCCTTCCATTAAGTGCTCCACTATTAATAATGAAAAGGATGTTTAGTATATTGATCGTCTGGTTCTATGAATAGATCAAAGTATATATTACTTACCTGGAATTTTCAGGATAATCAAACCAAGCAACTTCTTGGTGCACTATGCTTTGGAATGTCAAAGCTCGGATTCGTTCTATAAGCTTCCCACCAGCTATTGCAAACAGAAAGCAATTTACTAATTTTGATACCATAGAAATTGCACCCATCACAGCACACAGCAATGCCCAAAAGGTAGAATCTTTCCGTTGCTGGTCTGGTGGCTCATAAAATATTTTAGCAGCACTAGCCAATGCTAAACCAAGTGTTGGATAGATAGCTCCGTCAATTGCTGCTACAATAGATCCAAATAGAAGAACTGCAGCCTCTGGTTTGTTTAGGCTAATTAGGCGTCCTATTGGTGCTTTATTTGGTACCTTGCCATCTGTGTTTTCATTTTGTCTGGCACCATCTGCAAAGGTATATTCCAGTAGTTCAGTGGGCCCAGGAACACCAAAGGGAAGACTTAAAGAATGACGGCTGCTCCCTCCTGAACTTCTACTTACTGATCGTCTGGGTGACCCACTCTTTTTAGATGCTGAGCCTGATAATCTAGCATCCGACTTATGGTCATTTTCTTGTTGTGTCTCTTGCAGCTGTATAAGCTGAGAGTATGCTCCATTAGGATCCTTTACCAATTCATCATGATGTCCTACAATCAGTGGTAATTTATATAAATAAGTAACTTTTTTTACCCTTTTGTCACAAAAGGAAGTTACAGAATGTGCTCAAGAGGCAATTACCTTGTTCTACTAATTTTCCTTTAGAAACAACTGAGATGCAGTGAGCATTTCTTACAGTGCTCAAACGGTGTGCCACAACAAGTGTGGTTCTCCCCACCATGATCCTATTTAGTGCATCTTGGACTATCCTTTCAGACTCCAAATCCAATGCGCTAGTTGCTTCATCAAGCAAAAGAATTTTTGGATTTTTAAGGATGGATCTCGCGATTGCAATCCTCTGCTTCTGTCCCCCGGAAAGCTGAGCACCTCGTTGTCCAACTGTTGTGTCATAACCCTGAAATCATATGAATGCATATCAGTTTTATAGTTTTAAACATGACAGTGACTTATTATTGAGCAGATCATGTTCGTGTAAGTACATTAGGGAAGTTCTCAATGAAGCTTGCTGCATTCGCGAGCTCAGCTGCTCTCTTGATTTCTTCAAAGGTTGCATCCTCTTTTCCATAGGTAATATTCTCCCTGATGGATGTCATGAAAAGCAGTGGTTCCTGGTTAACAAGGCCAATCTTCCCTCTTATCCAGTCTAGCCTGAAATTTTTGATGTTTATTCCGTCAATTAAAACCTCTCCAGCCTGTGGATCATAAAATCTCTCAACCAGATTGATCACAGTTGACTTTCCACTCCCACTCTCCCCGACTATGGCCATTGTTGTGCCACTTGATACATGCACTGAAAATCCATCAAATATCAGTTGATCTGGCCTGCCTGGGTAGCTGAAGAACACATCCTTCAGTTCTACTTCACCCTTGATGTCCTCTAATACAATGCCAGTACTATCCTCGTAATCAATTTCTGGTTTCCTCTTGATTGTTTTGAACAATCTGTTACCCGCAACTCTTCCTTCCTCAAAGGAAGCTATGCAGGGGGTTGCATCGCCTAAAGATCTATCCCAAACAGTTAAAAAGTTCATGTTAGTAGACAGATAGGGTCTTAATGTTTTTTTGGTGATCAAGTACTAGCACATGCATCAAAAGAAGATACCATTATTATTGACCTTTTATGGTTAAAATGCTAGAACAAGGCAGGCTATTTGCTGATTTCAACTATTAGTCTGGGACATTTTCAGCATCAATGCTCACCTAGCACTTATCATGATTGCAAACATGACATTTAGGATATCTGCTCCACTATATCCTTTGGTGATGCTTAACTTGCTGCCGTACCATATAATCAATCCAATGGTGGAGAAATATAATAATGATAGTAAACCCATGCCAAAGCCTTGGACAGCCCCTTCCTTGACTGCTCCTTTATATGCCTTCTTTATGAAATTGTTGTACAGGGCAATAGCTTTCTTTTCACCATTGAAGGAAACAACCTGTTATAAATATGGATACGAGTCAGTCACAAACTTATCATCTGTAGTGCATGATGATCATAGGGCCTACCGTTCTTATGGAGCTAATTGTTTGTTCAACTATATCACCTGCATCACTGTATGATGCTAGGCCCTGGCTAGATATTTTGGACAGAATCTTTGCGACAATTCCAGCAGCAGCAATAAATGGTGGTATCGTAGAAAGCATAACAAGAGTTAGGAGCCAGCCTTTGGTGAACGCCAGCACAAACCCACCGAAGAAAGTTGTAACAAGCTGTAGAAATCTGCCGACCTAAAGACAGGAGAATCTGAGTTGTGATCATTCAAAAAGGAAGACAATGGAAACAAACAAACAAGCAAAACAGCCTTTAATTTTTCTATAGGAAGGAAGCTGAAGCATCACCTGAATAGCATCTAATCATTTTATTTGTTCTCTTTGTATCAGGTCTAAATCAATTAAGAAGATGCACGGTTTATGCACTTACCTTCTCACCAATAGCACCCTGAATTAGAGTCGTGTCAGCAGATATACTGGAGACTACTTGTCCAGTCGTCGTTTCTACATCGAAGAATGTCATATCCTGTCTGAGGACTGATTTGAGATACAAAGATCGAATACGAGTAGCCTGCCTCTCACCAGTCATCGTCCAGCATGATACCTCTGGTAAGCACTGGTGTTATTGTCATGTATTTGCATTTGAGCATTCTTTAAGACACTAAGAGTGATTTTAGTGGCATCCCAATTCTTAGTGATCCACAAAAGTACTAAAGGGTGATCTGATACTTGGATTTCTATTCATAGGCATTATACTATTGTTATGATCATTAAAATACTTGATCATATATGGCGTCGTGATATCGATGATGTTTTTTTTTGCTCAAATATGATTCCAAGTTCAAAAGGTATCCAATATTATATAGGCTATACATGGCAAAAATGATAGTGTGCCATGCTAGGACAAAATGTTCCTAAAAAAAACCTGAATACTATTATTCTATATATGATACTTCAATGCTATGGCGACCAAGGTGTCCACAAGAGCGAAAATTGCATATATCAGTTGTACTTACGGACGAAAGAAGCCAACCCTGTTCCAATGGCCAAGTAAATGAAGTTTAGAACTGCCTGAAAGAAAATGCCAGCAATATTACTAGTACATCCAATAACTAGCCAGGGAAATTAACAAGATTTTTTTTTCCTTCTGGATAGTAGACTGCAGCATCACTTTTTTACGAAAACAACCATCGTTACTTACATAATATATGTTGAGACCATGATAATGTGTGAGCATCAAAACAGGTATCTATGTTATAATCAAGCATCGCCTAATCCCCTATATGACAAGAGTATGTGACATTGCAGGCTTGCAGACAATGGCTTGTGGAGGGGCTGTACCTTGTTAACTCGATGAACAATGGTGTCCGGGGTTGCAGCCCCAAAGGCATCAATCATCTGCCCAAATATGATCGTCATAACCACCATCGACATGCCGTTGCCCAGCGCCCCAACCATGCCGACCAGCATCAGCATGACGTCGGTGCTGTCCACGTACTTGAACAGCCCATGGAACGGCACCTTGGCCATTGCCATGTCCTTCTTGCCATTCTCCTTGTCTTCTTCACCACCCTTCACTGCATCGGCAGCAGCTGTGGACGTGCTTTCTTTTGCCATGCCGCGCCTGCCCTTTGCCAGGTTCTCGCCCTACTGCAGCATATGGCTCATGTTGCTCTGTTGATGGTAACCTTTTTGTAGTGCCGTTTTCTAGGGTGATTAACGTTTTTTTTTTGCAAGTGTTGTTTTTCATGTTTGCTGTTAACTTCATTCGCAAGAGCGATAATGATGGGGATAAGCGTCCAAGTCGATAGCCGGCAGTGTGATGAGTAGAATGCATCCATGATGATGTCGTGAGCTGTTATCTTCTTCATCAGTCAGCATCCGTGTTATTGTGTTAAATTTGTTTGGGTTAGTTATGTCGGACACTACCTTTCAAAAAAAGAAAGCTACTCCTATGTTCTACAACAATCATCAAGGTGCAAACAGCCATGACTGAATCGTGATACGGCGATGGCAACTACGATCTGGGATCTTCCTGACAACGAAAGCAATGTTCGTTTGAAAGTTGAAACCCTTCTTTCGTGGACAGTAGCTTTGAGCACTTATCACTTGTAGTCGTCGCTCCTGGTAATTTTTAGCCTTCTTTTTGCATCAGAAGGTGACGGGGACGTCTCGATCAGATGATTTCGACGACATGACCCGGTCATGATATGTTTGTGTGTACTTCGTGTACAATACAGCGTGACGCGTGCAAGTTCATGCCCAGATCCGCTGGTATCTGCTGGCATGGCACGACTGCGACCTTGCAGGTGGCAGGATGGAGCCAAGTGCAAAGTGACAAGGTTGCCTGAGCCCGGGATCCTTGCTCGGGCGGCATGAGCATCAAACCAGCTAGCTGCCTTCCATTTGTTTAATCGTTTGGTGAGCGAGGTTCTGCTGGCGCATGAAAGGACCCTGAGCAAAAACTGCATAGGATAATTGTTTGTGGCGGCGTCGGAACGACAACGAAAGACCTCACCGTCGCCGGCGACCGAAAGAACGGCCTCGAGGTATCTACGGCGCCGCCGCCGGGCGTGGCGGGGTGGCCGCGGCGGAGACGTAACGGGCCGAGTCAGAACATCATAACGGCTGGGCCTCGTTCGATTAATTTTTAGGCGGGCCGGTTAAGTATCCATCCATGGGCCCCGCTTAACTTATCTGACATGGTGGCCCGTAGCTTCATCTTGTTCCCCCAGACGGCCAGACCCCACCACCGCGCGCGGTGGCCGCGCCCCCGCCGCCGTGGCCTCGGTCGCCCCTCCGACGGACTCGGACTCGTAGTCTTCCTCGCCGACGGGCGACGGTGGCTGGCCTCCGCCACCGCGAGCGTGTATCCACTTCCTCGCTACTCTCTTCGCGATCCAACAGAGCAACGCGGCGAGCTGAGGAGTGCGGAGTTCGGGGAGGCGGGCGCAGGCGGTCAACAACCACCTGACCATCAGAGGCAAGGCAAGCATAGCCGCCGCGGGCCCCCTTTGCTGGGCTGCGAATGCGCCACGGGAGGCTTGATGAGGCTGTCGACACGGCTCCACGCCTCCACCTAATAATCCGAGCAAGGTACTGCTGATTAATTTCTCGTGTAAATTTCTGCCTGCAAATTTCAGACGCTCAAACATTATTGGTTTCATTCGCCAATCAGATGATATGCCTCCTCTCTTCGTGATTTTGGTGCTAGGTATCTACAGTGTGCAGTTGATAGCCCGAATTATTCACCATGCTACCCAAGCGTAGTTGGTTATTTTTTTTCACACACCTCGAACACTCAACACACTATATTGGTCTGAAGGAAAATACACACATGGTATCTGGGTGCATACACTTTCAATTGCATGAACTGTTCACTACTCGTTCAGAAGCTACATGCTACCAATTTTACCAAATTTCTTCTGGTTATATTCGTCTGAGTGCACATCCCCTGTATGCAGGCACGTCCAATTGCCTGAATTGTCTGAGCTTCTTCAGTCCATAGAGGATTGTGCTCCCCCCCCCCCCCCCCCCCCCCCCCCCCCAAATATTAGTGCTCATGCTGTGTACCAGAGCGAAGTTCCACAAATGAAGCATTCACTCCACCCTCAATGCCCATCAGCGCCTCATGTGTCCCCTTCTCCACAATCATGCCATTCTTCAGAACCGCAATCATATCAGCCCCTTGGATCGTGGAGAGGCGGTGGGCCACAGTAATGGTGGTCCTGCTGACCATCGCCTGGTTCAGTGTATCCTGGACAACACGCTCTGATTCGGCATCTAACGCACTGGTGGCCTCATCTAGGAGCAATATCCGTGGATCCTTCAGAATGGCCCTTGCTATAGCGACCCGCTGCTTCTGTCCACCTGATAGATGTGTTCCTCTCTCGCCGACCACTGTATTGTATCCCTGGGGCATGCTTGATATGAATTCATGGGCATTAGCTGCCCTGGAAGCTTTGATAATCTCCTCCTCGGATACCTCATTTTTGCCATATGCTATGTTGGCACTGATGGTGTCATTGAAGAGTACTGGCTCTTGGCGTACCAGTCCCATCTTGTTCCGTAACCAACTGATCTTGAGATTCTTAATGTCCACTCCATCCAATGAAATTGTACCAGAATCGGGATCATAGAATCTCTCCAGCAAAGCAATTACTGTAGATTTTCCACTACCACTTGGTCCAACAAGTGCAGCACTCTGCATGGGGGGAAATTGAATGGGGAGATTGCTATTTCAAAAGGGAAAATGGAAAGGGAAAAGTTTTAATGAGTACCTTTCCAGAGGGAATGTTTAAGGTGAAGTCACTGAAAATTTGAATATCGAGGCGGCATGGATACTTGAAGTTAATGTGGTTAAACCTAATATCACCATTTACAGGATCCAAGGTCAAACCTTCTTCAGTGCTTGAATCAATTTTAGATTTCTTATCTATGATAGAAAATATGGAGGTAGCAGCTTCTTTGCCTTTTCTGTATCGGATGCTAAGGTACTAGCTTCAGACAACCCAATCATTGCCAAAATTAAAGAAAGAAAAGCCTGAATCATAGGATGTCAAATTAAGTATGTGCATAAGAAACTAAAAATAAGAGAAAGATAGCAAATGCTGATGCATGCCAATTACCTTGAAGACACTGGGAAAAGTGGATTTGCCGTGACTGACAAATTGTGCAGCTACAAAGTAGCAAAGGGCAGAAGAGGTATGGACCATCATATTTGAGAAACCAAAACCAAGGCCCCCGATTATTCCGGTTCGAATTCCCTGGGTTCTTGAAGCTTGACATTTGTTATTGTATACTGACACCACTCTCTCCTGAGCACAGAAAGATGCTACGGTTTTGATACTAACTACTGCATCAGCAGCAACTTGACTCGCTTCTTCATACATCATCTGCATTCACATAATATGATTGGGTGTTCTTTTATTAGTCCAAATAAAGACTACTTAAGTGATATATAGATCCATTAACCTCATAGATCAAGTATTTTATTAGGTGATAAATCAGCTATTGACAATTCTTGATGAAAATATGAAAAGGTAATCTATTTTTCATGAACTTAACTAACTCAGATAAGCTGCCTTACTTTTTCTTCAAGGAATGCTACAGTAGGTGCGGACTGCGGATCAGACCTGAACTTGGTTATTTTACGGGATAAAAGTATTATTTCCAAGATTGGTGAATAAAGGGACAGGATACATGACTAAAGGGGAAAGACTACATTATTAAGCAAGCGATCTTCCCAGGTATGTAGGTCGGCTTTTACAACCAAATTGCATGCAGCGTGCAGCCATAGTATGAGATCTGCTGCCTACTTTTGTCATGGGGTATGTATAAAATATTAAAATTAATTCTAAAAATGCAATGAAAGAAAAAAGGATCATGGTAATAAAGTCCTACTGGTAATAGCATACTTTAGCCATTTCGAGCTATTCAAATTTTTGTGGAACCATCATATAACTTAAAAACAAGCCCAAGAGGCTATTTTATGATTGACCTTGGTATCTTGACTGAACCCCTTCAGTAACTTCACTTGGGCATAACCTTGGAGACCAATAAGCGGTATTACAACCATGATGACTATTGAGACCTTCCAATCTGAAATCATTGCAATGAGTATCCCGGAAAATAGTGACGCGGTACATTGGATAATTACAGCCAAGTTGTCTCCTACTAGGCGTCACAAACTAAGGGCATCAATGCAAAGTCTTCCACCAAGTGCTCCGCTGCAAGAGATGAATATGACAACTCTTAGTCTGGTATAATCTCGTGGTTATCAAAATATACGTGCAACTGACGTGGAATTTATGGGATCATCGAACCAGGCAATTTCCTGGTGCACTATGCTTTGAAATGCTAAAGCACGGACACGCTCTATGAGCTTCCCACCAGCTATTGCGAACAGAAAGCCATTTGCGAGCCTTGATACCATACTCACTGTACCGAGTCCGACAGACACTAAACTCCAAAATCTAGAATCTTTGTCTCGTTTGTCTAGTGGTTCATAAAAAACTGCAGCGGCATTAGCCAGTACAAAACCAGTAGCTGGGATGATGGCTCCATGGATTGCTGCTGCTAGAGAACCTAACATCAGGACTGATTTTTCTGGTTTATTTAGGCTAAGTAGACGTCCAATTGGCTCCTTCTTGAGGGTCTTGCCATCATCATTTTTCTTATCACTATTTGCATCATTGTATGTCAGTGATTCAGTGGACGCAGTCAAGCTAGGGGGAGGCGTCATAGTACGTCGACTGATACTCCCAGCAGGATTACTTGTTGACTGTTGGAGTGACAGACTCCTTATAGGCCTTGAGTGTGATATTCCAACATCTACTTGATAGCCATCTGCTTGGTGTGCCTCTTGCAGACAAATAAGCTGCGAGTAAGCTCCGTCAGGATCTTTCATCAACTCATTATGATGACCTGTAGATGTGTAGATTTATGTCAGAAACATAGTATTCCAAGTTTTAGCATCCTTTTTGGCACAAGATGAAAGTTATCACGTGTATAAAAATGCGAACCTTGTTCGATTATTTTCCCTTGATGCACAACCGAGATGGAATCAGCATTCGTCACAGTACTTAGTCGGTGTGCCACTATAGGTGTGGTTCTGTCCAACATGACTCTGTTTAGTGCCTTTTGGACTACCCTCTCAGACTCTAAATCCAATGCACTTGTAGCTTCATCGAGCAAGAGTATTCTTGGGGTTTTAAGAATAGCCCTTGCAATCGCAATCCTTTGCTTCTGGCCCCCTGAGAGTTGAGTGCCATGTTGACCAACTGTTGCGTCATAGCCCTAACTTCACATAAAGAAATGGTTAACACTATGTTTATAAAGGTGAACATAGGATACTGTTATGTATTGTGTTTATTTAAGTACATTAGGTAAATTGTCGATGAAAGTTGCTGCATTAGCAAGCTCAGCTGCTCTCTTGACTTCTTCTAGTGTTGCATCCTCTTTTCCATAAGAAATGTTGTCCTTTATAGATGTCGTAAAGAGTAGTGGTTCTTGGCTAACAAGACCAATCTTTTGTCTTATCCAGTCTAACTTGAAACGTTTGATGTTAATGCCATCTGTGCAGACTTCACCAGCCTGTGGATCATAGAATCTCTCAACCAAATTGATAACAGTTGACTTCCCACTACCACTCTCCCCAACTAGGGCCATTGTTTTGCCACTTGACACATGTAATGACAGTCCATTAAATATCAATTGCCCAGGCCTGTTTGGATAACTGAAGTACACATCCTTCAGGTCCACATCACCCTTGATGTCTTCTAATATCATCCCAGCAGCAGAATCAGAATCAATCTCTGGTTTCCTCTCAATTGTTTTAAACAATCTGTGAGCAGCAGCTCTTCCATCCGTGAAGGCAGAAAGGCAAGGGGTTGCATCACCTAAAGCTCTATTAAATAAAGTTGAAAATTCACACATAAGTGAGAAAAAAATAGAAAATCAGCATGGCTGCAAACAAATTTATAATGTTGCTGTTTAAACTAGCAGAACATATTTCCCATCGGTAAGTGCTACAATATCTGGTTGTCATTTAGCCTATCTGAGTGTGCATATAGTTTTAGGCTTTTAGCATCAGACTCACCTTCCACCTACCATGACAGCGAACAGAATGCTTATGATACTTCCTCCATTATATCCTCTACTTTGGATTAATCTAGTCATACCAAATGACTAATCCAAAGGTAGAGAAATAGACGAAGGAAAGGGATCCAGCCCCAAAGCCCAGGGCAGCTCCTTCCCAAACAGTGGCCTTGTATGCCCTCTTTATTTGGTTACTGTATCGAGAAACAGCTTCTTTCTCACCGTTGAATGAAACCACCTATTTTGCAGATATGGGACATGGATTAACATGACGACTAATAATTCTTGATGCCATGATTCAACTACAAATAGCCTACCATTCTTATGGATCCAACTGTTTGCTCGACAACATCACCTGCATCACCATATGATTTTTGGCCCTCGCCAGAGATTTTGGAATGCATCCTCGAGACAATTCCACCAGCAGCAATAAACAGGGGTACAGTTGAAAGCATGACAAGTGTTAGAAGCCAACCTTTCACAAAAGCAACCGCAAGTCCACCAAGGAAGGTGGTAACAAGCTGTGCAAACTTCCCTGCCTGATAAGAAGGAATGTGGCAATATGTCAGGGAAAAAAGAAAATAAAGTGACCACTCCAAAGTGCGCCTACCAGTTCACCAAAACAGCAACATGATGTAAATATGCATGTTGATCTACCATAGGAGTAAGTAGATTTTTTTTCTGCAGCAGATAAAACCATAATGTATTATACAGTTACCTTGTCCCCAATGGCTCCTTGAATTAGAACAGTATCAGCAGATGCACAAGAAATTACTTGTCCAGCTGTCGTCTCTAAATCAAAGAATGCAATATCTTGTCTCAAGACAGACTTGAGGTACAAAGACCGAATACGAGTAGCCTGTCTTTCTCCAGTCATTGTCCAGCACGATACCTCTGGAAAAGCAGATGTATTGCAATAATTTAATTGCCAATAATATATTTAAATTGTTCACTTCATTCCAACTATTATGGCGCCACAAATTATTTAATTACAAGGCTTGTTTTTCCCCTTTTTATTTGCTATGCTTGATTTGATACACGCATGACAGCGACAGACCCTGTTTTGATACACGCATAAAATTCAAGGTAGCTTGAGGTATACATAGACTACGAATAAGATATATGACTGATTTTGCCTTCTCCCCTTTTAAGTTGGTTAGTTGAATCTTAATTAGCTCTAGTTTCCTAATGAATCATAACCATGGAATATATGATAAAACCATGTGAACCTGCTAACTCATCAAGGCTGGGTGTAGTGTCCAAGCGATCACGCATACAATAACTGATGAAAAGCTAGATGCCAGCTCATCAAAAGACTGGGTGTAGCGCAGCCAAGTGATCACAGATACTTACGAAGAAAAGAAACAATTCCTGTTCCAATTCCCAGGTATACATAGTCCAGAGCTACCTAAAAGCAAGAAATAATAGCCATGTCAGAAAAATGTTAAATCTTGGAATGGTACTGGAATTACATTTACCTTGTTGGCAGGTCATGAGCTAGCCATTGCTCAATGCCTCAATCCAAACTAAAGTCTTTGGATGCGCTTGGTGTCATATCCTACTACTGAGGCACATATTTGAGGATCGGATATACATATCCTACCTTGTTAGCCCGGTGAAGTATGGTTTCAGGGGTGCCATCTCCAAAAGCTGTAATCACCTGCCCGAAGATGATCATCATGATTGCCTGTGACACGCCGCTCGCCACCGCAGAAACCACCCCAACCAGCATCAGCACCATGTCTGTGCTGTCCGCATACTTGAACAGCTCGTGGAACTTCACCCTACCATCGTCTGACTCCATGATGTTTGCTTTGTGCTATTTTCACTCTTGCTGTTTTCCTTTGTTTTATATGTGAATTCTGGTCTCCTGCATGTTGCGTTATATTGTGGCAGATGGTAATTAAGTGACTGACTGACTGTGGTTGAAAGATCAGTGAGTGTTCAAGAGCTGTTTGGAGCCTAGACTTTTTATTCGTCCCAACATGGATGTCTGGGGGGAGTTGACCAGACAACTCAAAAGCCGATATGGTTTGAGGTAAGAAAGGTGTGTCCCTGGAAAATCCTGTGCAAAGAAAAAGTAAGACATGTTTGCTTGATTAGTATACTGTGCGCATACCATTCTTCGTTGACTGATGATCTTCGGATTGTAGTCTTTCACGACCTTCCCTTGTCTCTCTCTGTTGTCGTTGTTGTTGTTTTTGAAAAAGTTCCCTTGTCTCTTCCTCGCTCGCACTCTGAAATGTACGGCAAATATTGGCAATTAGGCCAAATCACTCGAAAGGACAAAAGGAGCAAATTATAGATGTTCGAATATATGATTAAAAGAATACTAGCGTAAAATTAGATGACAATTTTACACATAAGAGGTGGCACTAAAATGTATTCTACGGAGTAGAAGGTTCTGGATAAGATTAGATGATTATTGGCGGTAGTGGGGTATATAGAGGGATAGGAAATCCTGAACAGCCAAATGACAAAAGAAAGGCCCAATAGACTGGCCCAGTTCCTAGCGCAACCCAATATAGCGGCTGGCCCAATAGACTGCATGGCCCACCCAAGCAACCGATTGGTTGGTTGGCCACAACGGCGCGCGCCAGCGAGTGGCAGTGTGCCACGCGGCGCTCAGACGCGACGCGCGGGGCCCTGATGATCAAGCGCCCACGCACGCGCTCAACGCGGCATGGAGCGGTAGCGGCGTCGTCGTCCAGGCTCCGGTTGCAGGAAGGTTTAACACGGCACGGCGCAGGCGGGTCTTCGGCGGCGGAGATGGAACGGTAGGGGCACGGGCAGGATCACTAGGACGAACCGGCGGGCCGGAATGCGGAGGCGGCGCTGGTCGGGGTTGTCGAGACGCGGCGGCGGCGATACTTGGCATTCTGGGCGGCGAAGGAGGCGCGTGGCTATTCTCGGCTTCGGCTTCGGCTTCGGCTTCGGCGACGGCGCCGCTTGCGTTGCGCGTGTGCCGAGACCAGGGAGAAGAATACAATGAATCGGGGCTCCACCAGCTTTAGGGATTAGAACAAAGGGACCACGGACCCGAGCGAAATTCAAACGAAGAAGCGGCGGCGGCATTCTAGTATTCTACCGCTACGGTGCCGGTACCTGATGACTCGGGGAAGGAGAAGAGCTAGCGGAGCTGTATGTGCCTGATGAGCAATGACCTTCAAACAAAATGGAGGAACGGGGAGGAGAGCCTGGCGTCCTATGCCCTATCGCCGGTGCATGGCCGCCATGGTGACGCGGTCCGGAGGCTTCAAACTTTGACTTCGACGAGAAGGGAGTGGCGGCCGGCGGTGGAGGTAGAGGGAGTCAGGGAGAGTGGCTTGGTCGGTCAAAGGGCGAAGGCCTGGAACTTATTGGCAGCCAGCCAGCCAGTCACGACGGGGCTGCGCGGCGTGGACACGCGGCAGGAGCGGCGGGGGACGTGTGGCAGCAGCGGGGCCCGCCGCCAGCCGGTGATGACGGTGTGGTCGCATGCAGCGGCAAGGAAAACGTGGGCTGGGATTCATCGAGCGCGTACGCGGGGTGGTCGTGCTCGTGCCGTCGTGGGCGCCGGGCCGGGATGAGCATACAACTATACAGGTGCAAGGTATTTTTCAGGATTTTACAAAGTGCACACCATATTTGGGTTTACCAGGTATGTACAATCCTAGCTGTGAACAAAATTTACAGCTACGTGTATGAAGTATGAACAAAAACAGTCACCAGAAATTTACAAATGGTGTCTGCCATGTGGGCCTAGGCAGCATTCCATCGGGGAGCCAAAGCTTCATGCTGACGAGGAGACTCCGGCGCGCTCCGATCACATGCGGAGCTCCACCAGCGACGCGTACGCGCCGTCCCTGGACGCCATCAGCTGCTCGTGCGTGCCCTGGGCGACGACCCCGCCGTCCCTCAGCACGGCGATCGCGTCGGGGCCCCTGATCGTCGACAGCCGGTGCGCCACCACGAGGGTCGTCTTGCCGGCCGCTGCCCGGTCCAGCGCCTCCCGCACGGCGCGCTCCGATTCCGCGTCCAGCGCGCTCGTCGCCTCGTCCAGCAGCAGGATCCTCGAGTCCCGGAGCACGGCTCTCGCGATGGCCACGCGCTGCTTCTGCCCGCCGGACAGCTGGGCGCCCCTCTCGCCGGCGGAGGTGCCGTAGCCCTGGGGCAGCGCCGATATGAACTGGTGCGCGTTCGCGGCCTTCGCGGCGGCGACGATCTCCTCCTCCGACGCATCGCCTTGCTTCCCGTAGGCGATGTTGGCGCGAATGGTGTCGTTGAACAGGACGGGCTCTTGGCTCACCAGACCCATCTGCCGCCGCAGCCAGCTGACATTGAGGCCCTTGATGTCCACGCCGTCCAACGTGATCATGCCGGAATCAGGGTCGTAAAATCTCTCCAGGAGCGCGATGATGGCGGATTTGCCACAGCCGCTCTCCCCGACAAGGACAACCGTCTGTGGAAGAAGCATGAAACTAAGTGCTTATCAGCACTTGTACTGATCACGGTCGAAGGAATGAATGTTCACTTGTTCAGTGGTGTGGTACCTTCCCGGATGGTATCCTCAAGTTCATATCTCTGAATATTTGCATTTCACGGCGGGATGGATATGAGAAACAGACATGACGGAGTTCGAGTTCACCAGCAACGTCAACCAAGACCATGCCGTTGTCGCTGTTGGATCGATCTTCGATTTACGATCAATAAGTGCAAATATTGATGATGCTGATTCCTTGGCCTTGGCAGAATCTGAACCTAGCGCACTTGTCTGTGAGACGCCTATGGTTGCCATGAGCAGAGCAAAGAACACCTGCAGAAGAACACAACAGTTAGGTTTTGTATGCTAATATGCACAATGTAAACCAACTTCAAGTTAGTTATCTAAAGAGTTTGCTCACTCTGAATACTTCAGTGAATGTGGCTTTGCCATCAACCATAAACTTTGCTCCGACGTAGAAACAAAGGGCATATGTAGAGTACAGGACGAAGAACGATACACCGAAACCCAAGCCACTGACAATGCCTTGACGGATCCCCTGTCGCACTGGATCTTTGCATTTTCCATAGTAAGTCTTCATCACCTTATGCTCAGCACAGAAAGAGGCAACAGTTCGAATACCGCTGACAGCATCATTTGCCACTTGAGTTGCTTCTTCATACATTGCCTGCAGTCCAACATTCAGGAAAATGAAATTGCTGTCTAAGTTCAATTGGCCGAATGATAATGTGCTTTTACCAGTGATGCATGATATGCTACCTTGGCGTCTGCACTGAATCCCTCCAAAAACCTTATCTGAAGAAATCCCTGGAGACCCCCCAAACGAAGCACTACAGTGGCAACAAGGGCAAGCCTCCAATTTGCAACTATTGCAATAATAAATCCAGCAAGAACGGTAACAGTGCTTCGAACCATCAATGCCAATGAATCACCTACAAGACGTCGTATATTTGAAGCATCGACAGACAGCCCTGCACCAATGGTTCCACTAGACATGAAAAAACAATGACATAACTATGCAATGCAGGTTTCATCATAATTCTGGAAACGCAATATATTATTGCAGAATATTTAGATGCTAACCTAGCATTCGAGGGCTTGTCAAACCAGCTGATCTCTTGATGAACAATGCTTTCAAAGGATAAAGAACGAATGCGCCCAACCAATTTCCCACCAGCCACTCCAAAAAGGAAATATTCCACTGGCAGAGAAATAAATGAAGCAACTCCTGATGCTACATACATCAATGTCCAGAACCGTGAATCTTTCTGGAGTTGATGAGGTGGCTCATAGAATGATTTGATGGAACTGGAGATCAGCACGCCGAGCATTGGAAAGACAACACCTGATACGACAGCAGCCAATGTACCTAACAGAAGGACTGGCATCTCAGGTTTATTCAGAGAAATAAGACGGGAGAGGGGCACCTTCCTGCATTCTTCACCTTCGTCTGATACCTTAGACAGTAGTTCAATATGTGTGCTATCCGGAACAATGCTGGCAGTCGTGATCAAATGCATGCTGGTGCTCCCAAAAGAAGCACCTCCACTTATTGATCTCTTGAGATATGCACTTCTGACAGCTGAAGTAGACCTTTGATAATCTACATCAGATGCATCTGGTTCTCCAGTTATATCCTGCAGCTGGATAAGCTGGGAGTATGCACCAGTGGGGTTCCTCAGTAGTTCAGTGTGCGTGCCTGTTTAACATTTACAAGTGATAAGAGAAACTCTAGAATAATCGGATCAAATAATGAGAGCATGCAGGGTTCAGACCCTGTTCAACAACTTTTCCATGATGTACAACTGATATAGTGTCAGCGTCTTTTATAGTGCTCAGCCGATGGGCAACTATGATTGTGGTCTTGCCTTGCATGATTCTATTAAGGGCCTCCTGAACCGCTTGCTCAGACTCCATATCTAGTGCACTTGTCGCTTCATCAAGCAGCAAGATTTTGGGATTTTTGAGTATGACTCTCGTGATTGCAATTCTTTGTTTTTGTCCTCCAGACAGCTGTGCCCCATGTTCGCCAACCATTGTGTCTAGGCCCTGAAACAACAAGGTTACCGATTAGTTATGATAGTTACAGTGTAAGATGGAATTTTGTACAATGCTAAAGCATTTTAATTTCTTCTATATACATTGGGTAAGAATTGCATAAAATTCCTCCAGCGTCCGAAGATTTATTGTGATATATTTGCAGAAGGATTTGGAAATCGAGTTCGAATTATCATGAAATTTACGGAAGGTGTCGGATGTCAATTTTGGTGGGCGATGCGGCCTCTAAAGGATGACACTTCGATCTTCATCTTTAGTAATACCTAACGTTGGTCCGCCAAAATCAGCATAGGTTAGGTGCTATTGATGGAACATGGTAAGCCCATCTTTCTCCATATGAAAGTGCTGCGGGCACATAGAGATGTGGGTAGAGGAAGTCTCAAAAAGTGTCAATGAAATTTGCTGCATTAGCGAGCTTTGTCGCAGCCATTATCTCTTCATCTGTTGCATCTTCTTTCCCATAGGTAATGTTCTCCCGGATACTAGTGGCAAACAACAGTGGCTCTTGACTGACAAGACCGATTTCCCCCCTTAGCCATCCAAGTCTCAGGCTCTTTATGTTAACACCATCTATCAACACTTCACCAGCCTGAGGGTCATAGAATCTCTCCACAAGATTAATCACTGTTGACTTTCCGCTGCCACTCTCACCCACTATAGCCATTGTTTTTCCACACAAGACGTGCAAAGAGAAGCCATCAAATATCAGTTGGTCAGGTCTAGATGGATAGGAAAAGTATACATTACTGAGCTCTATATCACCCTTGATGTCTGCTAGCACAACCCCATCTGTTCCATTGGGATCAATTTCTGGCTTCCTTTGAATTACTTGCATCATTCTGTACCCAGCAGACCATCCGGAAGCAAAAGCAGGCACACATGGAGTTGCCTCACCTAGTGACCTGATAAGGAAAGTGTGTGTAGAACAGTTATGCATGGGCCAATTTTCATTGTCATGAACAAATGAGTAGTGTTATTGCCTCTGCTATAAATCAAAATGCTGTTACTGTGATGGAAACCGTTATTTAATCACTTATGGAGCAAAAGTAATTGTATAAACTATTAAACTAGATGATCTGTTCGTTTGTAAAAATGTATGTTTAATGAGCCTGTCATGTTCAGTTTTACATATCTAGAAGAATCCATTTGGTTTTATATTTACGCGAATTAGAGTATGACCAGATTATAAGTCAGGTCAGGCAGATCAGAGCACATTACATGTCACCGATCTATTAAAATCTGAGATACTGGATAGTTAAGTTGAGCGAATTAGAGTATGCACTATGAACTGGAGTCCATTGGCCATGAAAGAAAAACGAATATTTATCCAACATCTTAGAACAACAGCAATCGACTTATTGAAGATTTGATGACTTACATTGCACCAGTCATGAATGTCATCCAGACACTTACAACCTGCCCTCCGTCATATCCTTTATCAATAATCAATTTTGCCCCAAACCATGCTGTTAGACCATAGCTGCAGAACAGGATAAACATAACAAAAACAAAGCCCAGGCCAGTAGCTGTCCCTTCTTGTACAGCAGATATATATGCATTCCTAATATATTTATTGTATAGTGCAATGGCCCGATTCTCACCATTGAAGGAAGCCACCTTTCAAAAAATAGCCCAAGAAGAAGTTGGTTAAGAATCTAAACCAACAGTTAGATTTAAAGGAAATGTTTATGCGAGGATATACTGTTCTGATTGCTCCGATTGTCTGTTCAACAACATTTCCTGCTTGATTGTACTTAGCTTGACCCTGGCTTGATAGTCTCGATACAGTCCATGACATAGCTGCTCCAGCAATTACTATAGGAGGGATACTTGACAGCATTACAGCTGCTAAAAGCCATCCTTTAGAGAAAGCAACTACAAACCCTCCAACAAATGTGGCAGTAAGTTGCAAAAATTTCCCAACCTGAAAGACAAGCAAAATAATTGAATTATCTATCTATCTAATCAGAACAGACATCAAATCAACACAAAACATGGAAGAGCTGTTTAAAATCATTAGATAAAAGTATGCTGCCTACGTGATTGTAGCTTCAGAAAAGTATAGCATAAACCAGCATCACAAGCCGACAATGATATATTCAAGTTTACATAGGTCTACCTTTTCACCTATTGCATCCTGGATAAGTATTGTATCACAAGACATCCTTTGAACCAATTGTCCAGTGGTTATCTCCTTGTCGAAAAATGCAATGTCTTGCCTCAATACAGCTTCGAGATAGAGACCTCGTATACGAGCTGCTTGTCTTTCTCCGATTATCATCCAGCATGCAACCTCTGATGAAACATTGAAAAACAGTAACACCTTAGTGTTAATCTATACTTAACTTCTGAAGCAGAGTACACATAGATATGCTCTTGGCGGTAGCTATTTTGCAGAAAATAATGGTTCTAGTAGCTTATTACACAATAGGTTGATGCTTTTCCTTTCTTAAAAAGAAAGACAATATTATTGTGGGAATTCTTCGTTTCAGTTCTGGACTCCTGGCTCCAGGAATAGCTAATAAATAAGTTCATGACTCACACGATTAACATCAAAATCAGATGATTATATTTTTTGAACCGAAGCCACGCACGGCGGGCATGATCAGATGATCATGTCTTAGTTATGGGAAAGGAAGCTGGAATTGCAAGTGCACTCTCCATTCTTCATATACATAGGCTAGGTGCTAAATATCTTATCATGCCTTTCCATTCTGAAGGTTTAGAGGGCTCAGTGTCAGTGGGTGCCTGAATTATTAACACTGATCACTACAAGGATTGACTAAAAAAAATTTAACTGAACCCAGGAAACCATTGAAAAAGGGAGTACTCACGGAGGAAGCAAGCAAACCATGACCCGACGGCCAAATACAAGAACTTCAGGCACACCTGAAACAACAGTGCAAAGAAAAATTAGCTAAAGAGGAATGGCAGCGCAAGGGTTGTGATTAAATGGGGATCGAGACGCACCCCGGAGACGCGGTGGAGGACGTCGTGGCGGGACCCGGAGCCGAAGGCGTGGACGACCTCGCCGAAGACGAGTGTCATGAGCGGCTGCGCCACGCCGCTGGCGACGGCGCCGGCGGCCCCCGCGGCCATGAGCGCCACGTCCGCGCCGTCCGCGAACCGGAACAGCCGGTGCAGCCCGACCTCCCCCTTCTCCTCCTCCTCCATGGCGCCTCGCGAGGGCATCCTCCTCCGCTCCAGCGTTGCATAGCCGGGCGGAGCAGCTCGCCTTTCATAGCGGCGAGGCCGACCGCGGGAGGCCTGATTCCGACGACGCGCGCACGCGGGTGGCGGGAGGAAGCAGAGGCGGCCGCCGGATTTGGGAACTTTTTTGTAGCTGCTGTCGCTGAGTAGCGTGTAGCGGGCTGCATCTGCTTTGTTAAATTAGTAACCGGCTGCACGAAAGCCCACGGCTTAGCCCAGCTTGTTGTTTCTTGCATTGCAAAATAGGTAAGCCCACGGAGGTGGTGCTCGACCACGCCACCGGCGACACCATCTGCACCGAGTGCGCGCTCGTCCTCGACGCGCACTACGTCGACGAGGGCAGCGAGTGGCGCAACTTCGCCGACGACGGCGGCGGCGAGGACCGCGACCCCAGCCGCGTCGGCGGGCGCAACGACCCCTTCCTCAACAACGCCCCGCTCGACACCCGCATCGTCTTCAACGGCCCGCAGAAGACGCTGGCCGAGGGCGGCCACGCGCTGCCGAGGATGCGGATCAACGGCGGGCCGGACCCCGAGCAGACGCTGGTCGAGGCGTTCCGCGCCATCGCCGACATGGCCGACCGCCTCGGCCTCGTCGCCACCATCAGGGACCGCGCCAAGGACGTGTACAAGAAGATGGACGAGGCCAAGGCGTGCCCCCGTGGCAGGAAGCGGGACGAGTTCTACGCCGCCTGCCTCTTCGTCGCGTGCCGCAACGAGGGCAAGCCGCGGACGTACAAGGAGCTCGCCACGGCGACGAGCGCCGGCGCCGGCGCGAAGAAGGAGGTCGGCAGGATGACCACGCACATCAAGAAGGTGCTCGGGGAGGGGGCCGGGCAGGTGATGGACATCGGCGTCGTGCACACCGTCGACTACATGCGCCGCTTCTGCTCCCGCCTCGGGATGGGCAACCAGGAGATGCGCGCCGCGCAGGAGGCGGCGCGGAGGCTGGACGACTCCCTCGACGTGCGGCGCAACCCCGAGTCCATCGCGGCCGCCATCAGCTACATGGTCGTGCAGCGCGCCGGCGCCAGCAAGACCGTCCGGGACGTGTCCATGGCCACCGGCGTCGCCGAGGCTACCATCAAGGAGGCGCACAAGGACCTTACCCCGCACGTTGAGCTGCTCTTCGCCTAGAACGCGTTTCTTTGCGATCCTAGCATGTCCTTCGCTGCCCCTGATTCTCAGCATGGATCGTGTTCAGGAGTTCGATCTAAGTACATTCATTCGTGATCTGTGCCTGATTCGTTGATTCCAGCAGAAAATCATGGATCGATCCGAGGTGATTGCTAAATGCTAAGTGATCGCGATTCATGAGCGAGTGAGCTCATGAAGCATAGCTGCTGTTGCAGCTTACATGTTCTCGCGGCCGGACCATGAATGAAACGCGAAGTCCGTCGTTGCGAGATGATCTGACGAATGTTCAGATAGCAAGGCGCGTACAACCCCGAACCACCTGAACATATCAATCCCCAATTGATAATCTGGCAAGGGTTGCTGAGCTGTGATGTCAGCCATGTTAGTTTTACCAGCCTTTGAGTTGAGCACATGCCGTTGCATAAATGGTTTTGTTGTTCTCACAGTAGTGCCATCGATAACTCATTCACAGGGCTGGAAAAATCCGTAATTCTTGTCCTTATGTCTCTAAAATCTAGTCTTGCGCAAATGAATATAGAAATATAGAATAACAGCATGCCTCAAGAACAAAAAGTTAGGGGAGGAGGTTGCATTTTGTATCTCACCAGAAAGTGAGATGTGCACAATCAACTACTTACTTCCGATCATAAATGATAAATGCACAACGTTTTAATGTTGGACACAACTGTATAAGTATATGAACTAAGAAAGTAGGTGAGAGGACCATCTTTGATTAAATTGACATATCCAAAGTGCACTAGGAGTGCATTGATGCTAAGATGCAATGCTGGAACAAATGTGGTAAAATGCCTAAAAATCATAGAACGGCCTGCACTTAGCAATTAGTGAAAGGTGTTAAAACTAAAACAACAAGCATCTGTGATTGGATGAAGTATGACAGAAAAAGCAATTGATCATCCTTTTTTTTTTGAAAAGCTCGTCTGTATTTGCTTCTATGGTCATCTATTTAAAAATAAAATGAAACGTTTGCTATCTTGTAGTGGCTAATCGTAACTAGGAAAGAGTTTTTTTTTTCTTTTGTCTCGAAGGTCGCGAGGAATACTTGTGTGTTTTTACTCTTGTTGTGGAGTTTAGCACGAGCATAAAAAAAAGGAAACAGGACGTTCTAAATCGAAAAAAGAAGGAAGGAAACGCAAGCGACCCCAGCCAAACACCAGCCCAATCCGCGTCCGACTCCGACCCGCCCGCCTCGCTTTCCGACACCGACTTCGCGCGTCCTCAAGCCGACCCAATCGCCCAACCCGTCTATAAATATCAGCCGACCCCTCCCAGAAATCAAACCCCAACTCCGCCGCGCCGCCGGCCGCCGCTGCAATCCCATCGATCTGCACGAGCCTCGCTCGCCACCTACGCTTTGCTCGCTCCAGTAGACAGCGGCAGCCATGGCCGGCGAGCTGCTCCACTGCCCGGACTGCCACCGCGCCACGGAGGTGGTGCTGGACCACGCCACCGGCGACACCGTGTGCACCGAGTGCGCGCTCGTCCTCGAGGCGCACTACATCGACGAGGGCTCCGAGTGGCGCAGCTTCGCCGACGACGGCGGCGGCGAGGACCGCGACCCCAGCCGCGTCGGCGGCCCCAACGACCCCTTCCTCTCCAACGCCCCGCTCGTCACCCGCATCACCTACTCCGGCCCGCAGAAGGTGCAGGCCGTGGGCGGGAACGCGCTGCCGAGGATGCGGGTCAATGTCGGCGGGGCGGACCACGAGCAGTCGCTGGTCGAGGCGTTCCGCGCCATCGCCGACATGGCCGACCGCCTCGGCCTCGTCGCCACCATCAGGGACGGCGCCAAGGATGTGTACAAGAAACTGGACGAGGCCAAGGCGTGCCCCAGGGGAAAGAAGCGGGACGTGTTCTACGCCGCCTGCCTCTACATCGCGTGCCGCAACGACGGCAAGCCGCGGACGTACAAGGAGCTCGCCACGGTGACGCGCGCCGGCGCCTCCGCCAAGAAGGAGATCGGCCGGATGACCACGCTCATCAAGAAGGTCCTCGGGGAGGAGGCTGGGCAGCAGGTTCTTGACATCGGCGTCGTGCGCGCCGCCGACTACCTGCGCCGCTTCTGCTCCCGGCTCGGGATGGGCAACCAGGAGATGCGCGCCGCGCAGGAGGCGGCGCGGAGGCTGGAGGCCGGCCTCGACGTGCGGCGCAACCCCGAGTCCATCGCCGCTGCCATCAGCTACATGGTCGTGCAGCGCGCCGGCGCCACCAAGACCGTCAAGGACGTGTCCATGGCCACCGGCGTCGCCGAGGCCACCATCAAGGAGGCGCGCAAGGACCTCACCCCGCACGCTGAGATGCTCTTCGCCTAACGGGCTTGTCCTCCTGTGGATGCGTTTCTCGTCGATCTTGCATTGGCTTGTCGGCCGTCGTGTCCCGTGTTCTTGATCCTTGGCATCACGGCATGTCCGTGTTCCTAGCAACTAGGACATCATGTGGATTAAGTTTCTGTTGGACTTCGATTCTAAGTACCGTTCATTCGTGAATCCGTGCTTGATTCGATTGTTTCCAAACTCATGGACCGGTCCATCGAGATGTTTGCTGAATGCTAAGTGATCACGAGTCATGAATGACTTCCTGATGTACATAGCTTGCATCTTGCATGTCTTGGCGGCAGGTCCATGGATGGAACGCGCAGCCTGTTCTTGCGAGAATCTGGCGAATTAGTGTTCAGATGTCTGCCAATGGCATTGAAGGAAATTACTCGATTAGTACGAGTGTACTATACCGGATCACTTGAACATATCTATCCATTGAAACAAACTGGCAGTGGTTGCTGCATGCGCTGTGCGCTGATGTTATTCAGTCAAGTTAGTTGGGGACTGCTGCTGCAGTGTTGGCCTGGCTGTTTTCATTATAGTGTCTCTGATGAATTGATAACTCATTCACAGTGCTATTCGATAGACCTGCCCATACCCCAGACTGGGGCTGGAAAGGCCTGGGCTAGAAAAGCAGCCTAAAAGGCCTGGCTAGAAAAGCAGCCTAAGTACCTTAATTAAAAACAAACATCTATTTATTTATATTTGATTAAAAGAGTATTTTAAAACAATGAAAAATGTGCACAAATGAATTTAAAATAAATACTAACTTTTCGTTATGCTAGGCAAAGTTACCGAACCCTAGCCTAGCATTAAAACATATTATTTTCTAAAAACTTTATAAGATAAATTTGTTCAGTGTAGTTTAAAGACGTGTTCTCCCATCTCCAAATCCCCTCCTAGATTTAACAACCGCGAGAACGCATGCGGGGGTGATGGGGTAGCTACCACGGGCGCTTCTAAGAGCTAAAAGAATGGTGCCGCTTATGGATTCCTCTAAAGTGATTTCACATCAAAATCCAGAAGCCACCTCTTAAAAATAGGTTCAAGTAATGATCTGCTGTAGGTCTATTCGGTGAAGCTCTTCCTGCTTATAATTCTCTATGAAAAGTGATTATGTGAGAAAAGTGATTTTATAGATGAAAATGATTCTTTATGATTTAAGTTAAGCTTCGAGAAGAAAGTGATTCTGTGCGGGAAATGAATTATGATAAGCTAGTTTTCTTTAGCTCCTAGCTCCGTAGTTCATTTCAGAGGATCGCATCACAGAACTAGCCTACTGGAATTATTTTTTCTATAAATTATCACTTGGCAAAGCTTCTCCTGAAATCATCTTGAGAGATGCTCTTAGAGCTCTGTTAAAAAGGTTGTAATTTCATCACAGATCAATCAAAAGCGTAGCTTGCAACAATTGTACTAAAAATATGTTCCACATGTATAGTTATAATAAGGTTTGTGCATCATGTTGTATTTAAAGCTGGTTGGGGTTTATGTGCCCCTCACTAAGACTTTCTATTGCGAAAGACACTATAGATTTCTTTTTTTGTGACTGTGATGGTAATCTATGCATGGTAGTGGCAAGTGCTTGCGAGGGGTACAACAATCCATAGTTCCTTTCAGTGGAAGATCATCCCGCAGGATGCAGGTGGCTTCGATGATCAAAGAAATCATCATTACACAATGTCACCTTGCATTCGATCCTGGCTGTTTGTAACAATGACAAACCTATGTTTCCAAGTAGTAGTTCTTTCTACTCGTTTTTTTTTCTGCCAAACACACTGCAAACGCATCTGCTCTATAATAATTGTTTTTTCTCTTGATCTTATATCAAGCAGCTAGCATCCTCTTCTTTTGATCCTTGGTATGCTTTATTGATGTTATTCTTTCAATCATAAACATATGCACCCTTAAAAGAATGTATACACACATTTTCACACAAAAAATGGAATAATCTGATCCACATTTTTTTATATGCATATAGAATTTTGCAAGTACCACATGACATCCCTCTGTCTGAAGTGAAATCATTTCTTGTTGTTGACTCAACAATGGAAAGAATAAAATCCCTTTATTCGACAACTATTTGAATAATTGTTTTAAATAGTATTATTGCATTTGTGTTTTGCATAAAAAAATTATAGTCCAAGGGGTGTGTTCATGTCTATCTTGTACTACAATAATGTCATTGTACGAGGTGAGAAGTAAAATCAAGGTCAAGTTTGGAAAACATCCCTCTAACTTATTACAGGACATGTGCTCAAAGAACTCACTCTCCTAGCTCTCTATTGCTGCTACAACTTCCTTCACTATCTTTCTCTACCTTTGATGTTCTCTAAAAGAGAATGCAATTGTAGTTTTGTCATTAGCCAAACTATCTTAAGTTTTTCTAAGTCTATAGAGAAAGAGTATCAACATTTATTTGGCACCAAATATGTAGAGGACCACTAGATTCATCATGAAATGTATTTGGTGGTATAAATATCTATACTATATATTCTCTATAAACTTGATTAAATTTAAGACAGTTTGACTTAATTGGGATAAAACTAGATTTACATTCGTTTTGGGCGAAGGAAGTATTCATCCGTGGCAAGGGGCGAAAAGACCTATACATCTCATGATACAATATTTTAGCATAATTTAATCTTCAATTTAAGTTTTCTTCTTGCTCTGTTCTGTTATGGCTACGGTACATCTTCTTCATGGAAGGGATGTCTGCTTCTGTGTCTATGATGGTGGATTTATTTACAACCCACAGATATCCAAGAGGTATTTTCCGAGCCTTTATGCAAATAGGCTTATTTGCTAGTCCATGTTAGTGTAGTCCTTCAAAGCTTTCAATGCTTAATATGTTATAGGTCAATAGATTGTTTGATGACATCGCATTGCTTGTGTGCCAAGAAAAGTTAGATTGGCTAATGGTAGTTCATAGGCTTTTGTATGTGATGGATTTTATTGATGTTGAGAATGCACTCATCCACACATATCTCTTATAGCGTATCCAGATATGGAATCTCATTATTGCACTTTAGTAGTCTTTTTTTAAAAAAAATGAATCAGACAGGAGAGCTGCCGATTATGTCCATCTTCTCGGTGTTTCTTCATTCTTTGGAGATGATGATTCGTGTTTATGTGTTGTAATTTTGTTAACCTTCAAAGTATTACTTGAGATGAAAGTTGGTGTTTATGACGTGTAATTTTGTTAACCTACAAAGTATTACCTTAGTATAAAAAAATCAGTGTTATATATGATATATTGATACCCCGTCTCCACTTTAATTAATATAATTTCAGGCTGCGGGGCGAAAAACACAGATCGAGTTTACCTGTTCTCCAAAGTAAAACCGAGTTCGATCCCTATCCGACTCGACGTGTCGTGGGCCCGTCACCGGCAGACGCCCGTTCGATCCGGAACCGGGGAGGCGTAAGCGTAACCGCTGCGACACCGATCAAGGCCGAGTCGGAGATGCCACCGACCTTTGGCCGCCTCTATATAGCACCCCCCACGTTACACGACGCCGCCACACGACAGAACCAGAGCGCCTGCGCCACTGCCCAGATCAGACCAGACTGCCACCGAAACCACATCTCTTTCGAGAGGCCGCCGCCGGACGACGCCAGCGCTCCGCGAACGCCGATGGAGTACTCGGCGCCGATCGACATGCGCGCCGGGGCCGAGGAAGCCGCCCTGCCGAGGAAGCGGGGACGGGGCGCCGTCGCTCCGCCTCCGGGGCTGCCGAGGACAGCGGAGGAGGGACCAGCATCCGGCCTGAAGAGGATACGCGGCACCGTGACTCTCTCGCTGGGGACGCCGGAGGAACCCGCGGTGCCGCCGTCGGTGGGCGGCGCCGCGGCCTTCTCGCTGGAGGCGGAGGAGGAGCCCGCGATGCGCGGCGCCGCGCAGGCCCGCGGGAGGGCGGCGTCCGAGGGGGGGTGCCGCGCCATCGCCGACATGGCGGTCCGGCTCGGGGTCGCGCCCGGCGTGCGGGACCGAGCCCTGGAGGTGTACCGGGGGCTGGAGGAGGGCAAGGGCAAGGCGCACCACTACTACACCAAGGGCGCCGGGCGGAGCGGCGACGCGCTGTCCGCGGCGTGCCTCTACGTGGCGTGCCGCAGCGCGGGCGCGCCGCGGACGTTCAAGGAGCTGGCCGCGGCGACGCGCGGCGGCGCGGCGTCCAGGAAGGACATCGGCAAGCTCCTCACGTTCATCAGGAAGCGGTTCGGGGACGACGCCGGCGGGGAGGCCATGGCCATCGGCGTGGTGCGCGCGGCCGACTACATGGAGCGCTTCGGCTCGCTGCTCGGGATAGGGGAGGAGGAGGTGCGCGTGGTGCAGGAGGCGGCGCGGAGGATGCAGGACCAGCTCGACGTGCGGCGCAACCCGGACTCCACCGCGGCCGCCATCATCTACATGGCCATGCAGCGGAGGCCCGGCGCCGGGAGGTCGATCCGGGACGTGTCCGCGGCCACCGGCGTCGCCGGCAACACCATCAAGCAGGCGTACAGGGAGCTGTACCCGCACGCCCAGCTGCTCTTCGGTTGAATTGGTGCCAATCGTTGTGTTTGTTCCTTGTAAACATTGCATTGGCTTGTACGTAGCAATATAGATAATTAGATAAGTAGTTCCTTTCGTTGTAACTGATCTTGTTTACTTGCTGCAATGCTATTGATTCCTCCATCGTATTATCCTGAAATTTGAACAATGACAAATCCATGCCCCTAAAGAGTTTGTTTGGACCTGGAATTTTCTGTGCGCAAGAAATCTACTTTTCAAGTTTTCTGTTGAATCCATGCTTGATTACGCTGATATTTATGTTTGTTTGAATAACCGTAAAGCAGCATTCTCTCAGGTTATTCCGTCTGAACTTTTCTTCGCATCCAGCTATTCTCAATGAGATCAACCAATTTCAATCTTGCAACAAGCAACAACAGTTCCAAATCCCATCCATAATACAGCAAAATCACGATTTGTGCTGCCATGAACAATGCTCGAGAGCACTGAGATCCAAAACCCTTCCACAATTCCGTGACATCATATATAGCATATAAAACCTGGAGAGAAATTTCCCCAATAGAAAACTCGAGGGCGGAAGAGGCCGTCGCCGGTGAGTTCCGCAGATGTCAACGAAGAGAACCGCCCCTGACTTGGGATCTCTCCGTCTAGGTTGATGCATTTGCTGCCGCCGCCAGTGCGCTCGCCGCTTGCAGACGCCGCCACGGCCGATGTGCTCGCTAGGTCGACTAGGAGGCGATCGAACGAGACCTGCAGGTAGTGAAGGCCCAAACCTGGTGCATATCAGTTGCGTGTGGGCTTGCCACTACCCCAAGTAGATTTTTCGACCCGCCCTGTAAAGACAAAAAAATCAGGGCCTGCAGCAGTTTATTACAGTTTTGAACCCAAAACCGGCATCACAAACGGGCCCCGATGATTGTGTGCAGCCATGTCACGTGTGCCCTCCCTCATTTGTGTGAAACTCTGCAGCTCACGATGCTCGCATGCAGGGTGCGTACAGAAATGTTACTTATCGTGCTTCATTACTTCACAAATTCACATACATCAAACACATTCGGTCATTTGCAGTAGTATACATGATTACATGAAGCTTCGTCAAGATAAACCACAGATACCATTACGCTTAAGCGAGCAGTTGCGCACGCGAAAATGTTACCTCTGAGCACCCTGTATTCTCGTCACCTTCCAGACAATACTGTATCGTAGGAACTGAACTGCAATAACTAATCTGACAAACTCAACCAACAACCAGACAGGTAAAAGTGTACAAATAGTCAACACATCATATAAATTGGTAGCGACTCAAGATTATGCCACTCGCAAATACTGCATTAGGCATTCAGGCGCCCAAAGATTATAAAAAAAAATAAACAGAACAATCCGATTCACGTCGCGATAGCACTATCCGATCTGCAACCTGCCAACTTCCAAAGCCAAGTAGGCAAGTAGCCAACGCAGAAATCTACTGCCAAGACATTTGGTTAGGAATGGATGACATTCCCAGGCATAAGTGTAAAATCCTCCAAACAAAATCTACCTGCCAATTTCCTGACACTACATAGCTTCTAACATCAACAAAAGGCACACACATAAATAACAGCATCTGAGTAAAATGGCCTTAGAGCAATACCTGGATCCAAATAACATATCTAGTTACCAATGGTATAAGAACATGGAATTGATATTATTAGACTGGCATGCACAGAACAGATCAAGACAAAACAAATTTGCCTACTTACTAGTACATCTCAACCAGTTGTCAATAAGATAAGCTGACCAAAGAACTCAAAACCAAGCTGATATGCTTCTATGTAACTTAAAGCTGCGAGATGCTAAATCTGTACAGCTTTTCAACACAACTATAGCAACAACCCAATAAAAGTCACTGGCTACTTGGCTAGAATGATCGACAGAATACTAAAAGACAGATTCCACCTATAAGTAAAAGAAACTGACAAAGCACATGGTTTATTGTTTCAGCCAAGAGATACTGCAAGATGGTACACTTGGACACTACTCAAAAGAATGAATAACCACAGTCCACAGGCATCATCCCAAAGGCTGATCAGTGTTAAAACTAGAAAATCCTTGAATGATCCCCTTTTTCTTTAAAAAATAACTAAGTAGGATGCACTCTTTTCAGTTGCTAACCGAAAAATTATAACCACTTGGAAGAAATGAACTTGGAACATGACCTAGACACGATAACCATTTGTCCATAACAGTAAAAAAATGCCAATAGAACAGGCTGGTGCACAGAACAGGGTTAGACTATGAATCACCGATACTTCACTAGCCCAGCAGTACCCGTATTCGATACTTGCATATCCGATACTTCGATACTCTCTCTATACTACCACTGTGTCGTTTTTCAAACTCACGTATCGCCGTACCGGTATCACCGTACCAGTATCGCCGTACCCGTATCGCGCATCGGTGATACATAGGGGCTAGACAAACATGTTATATCAAACCAGACGCCTATGGGATTTCAAACCTGATAATCAATATTTAAAAAGGACACCACCTAGCATAAATATATGAGATGCTAAATATGTACAGTTTTGATCTCAGATGTAGTAATATTATACTAAAAAAGCAGTGGGTAGAGCAACCACACGATTATAGAAAAAAATATCCACTAACAAGTTTATCAAACAGGCAAGGACATGATTTATAGATACTCGATAGCTTAAAAAAATGAATAGCCACATACAATATTCTGAGGCTGACCTAAGTATCTCCAAATTACCTGAGCACATAAATAATTGTTGACTTCACATCTGAGGTAAAGTGACAAACCTTTGAAGTGCTTGGATTTACCGAATCCTATATTTTTTTTAACCAAATAAAAAGCACTTAGCTCAGTCTAACTTAACGTTGTGATTTGCAATGCCGATTCATTTCTCACCTATTAGTTTCAACATAAGTGTAATTATGGAAACATCAGTGTTGTGCTGTGCATCACCAATAAAGGTGACTTCATTTGTAAAGAAGAGACGGACATGAGTTAATGACTATAAAACATCAAACAAATTCATGGATACACAATACATATTAATTGAAAATCCATTGACACTAACACATTTTTGAATTACTAGCGACAACCTGGCAGTCAGCATAAATGCATTCAACAAACATCGCTACAAGCACCAAGGAGTACTAGGCACACAAACAATCAAAGATATCTGCAATTAAACACATCTGCAAGCATTCACTGACCAACATAATGCCTTTGCTCATTGACCACCTGAAAAGACTGACAACAAATATCTCAAACAAAATTGGCATGATCAACAGCAGCACTTTCTGGGTTAGCCAATCCACAAGTAGCCACAAGCTCACAGGTGCTGAGTCAAGTACCCACCAGATAAAGCATTAACCTCAGTCATACATGACAGATTTTCACAATTCACTAGATTGAGCATTTGAGCCACAGACATCTCAGCCACAGAGATTTCACAAAGAGCAAAACCATCCAAGAATGCACATCGTATAACAGTTGAAACTAGCCAGGTGGTAATAACTGGAAGTCTGGAATTAGGTGCAACATCAAAATAACAGACCAGAACTACATTGTCTCTCTCACTTGTGTTCACAACTCTTATTAGCATGGGAAACTGCAGAAAGTAATAGTACTTGCGATATGAGTCCTGATCTATTACCCATCAACATAGTAACGATACTACTATGAGTTCAGTAATACTAGTACCCTGACAAAACGGACAATCCATTCTCATATAGGCCATAGCAGCGGATCAAAACTTCCCACGCATCGGACCGCCAGATTACCTCTTACGCTGAATCAAGAGCGCCGCGATGAAGGCCGTGACACCGGCTCCAGCAGCCATCGCAGCAGCCAACAGCTCGGCAGGCACCAGCCCCACCTCCTTAGGCGTCCCGGCCGAGGGTGCAGCCGAGTCCATCTCCTCCTCGCCCTTGCCCTTCTCTGCGGCGGTGGCGGAAGCCTTCAGGGCCTCGATCTCCTCCTCGAGGGCGAGCTTCTCCTGGTACGCGGTCTGCAGCTGGTCCCCGAGCCCCGCGCCCCTGCGCAGCTCCTCCTCGTGGCCGGCCTTCTCGGCGTCGAGGAGGCCCTGGAGGCGCTCGACCTCGGCGCGGAGCGCGGCGGCCTCGCTCTCGTTGGTGGCGGCGGCCTGCTCGAAGGCGGCGGCCTCGTCGCGGGCCTGGGACACGAGGGCCTCGAGGCGGCGGGACTCGGAGGACAGGAAGCGGTTCTGGTGGGTCACGGACTCGAGCTGCTCCTCCAGGTCGCGCTTCGCCGCGGTGAGGACCTCGATCTCGTCCGCAGCGTCGTAGAGCTTGGGCGTGCGGTCCCCGCCGTTGGCGGCGAACTCGAAGTCCGCGGCGGCGGCGGTGGGGGAGGCGAACGTCTCCTCGCCGTTCTCCATCGGAAACCCTCCTCTCTCTCTCTCTCTCGCTCGCGGCGGCGCGGTGGATGCGGTGAGGGTGGAAATGGAAACGGGAAAAAAAAAAGCGGAAAAGGCGCTGCGGAAATGGGCGAGGCGTCTCCGCGATTTATCGGGGCCAGGAAAAGCGATCCCCAATGTCCCGATCGGACGGTGCAGGGAAGAGGTTTCAGATCGGACGGCTGCAATGGGCCCACAGCGTGGAAAGGCGAGAAGCAAGCCGGGTCGCGTTCTACCCACGCGGAAGCAGAAGAAAAGGCTCGATTCGCTGTTCCCTGTCCACAGCTCGCCGCGGAGGCCGTCGCCGCCCAAGTGAGGTCCGGAGTGAAGAGGCTTGCGATCTCCGCTGCGCGCGCGAAAGATGGTGAGATTGACTCTTTGATTCCTATGTTTTTTTAGTTGCGAGGATCTGTTGACTTCTGTCTGTGTTGAATCCTAGGGTTTCAGTTCTTTCTTTACTGGAAAGATTAAGCGGCTGGGCTGCGATTTGTGATCCCTCCTTTTGCTGCGTTGTTTGATTGCTCGCTTATGTCGATCCCATGCTTAATGACTCGCTCAGATTCGGTTATCTGAGAAAGCGCGAGGAGAATTGCGCCCGATCTGTTAGAACTTTAGACTCGACAATTGATGTTTTGGAGATCTTGTGATTGTTCTGGTTCATCGAATGAAAATGACTGGATAACCGGGGAAATTTAGTGATTTCGCTAGCTTCAGACATGAGCTGGAGTGATGTTGTGTGGTGCTCTTGCAACCTTGCTGAGACTTATTTTTGGGGCTCATACTAATATGCTTCATTATGGCCTGTATTTGCGTATGTACATCCAAAGGAACAAGAAAATATGTCCATAATTGGTATTATTTTGTTGGTGTTGGAGGTTCCAACCATCTGTTCTGTGGTGCTCTGTGTGCCTTCAAGTAGTTTGTGATATCAGCAATTCAGCATGCTTCAGTTTGTCTTCCTTAACCATAGAAATATTCTGGTATGGCTACTTTATGATAGCCTTCCCTATCATTTTAACACACAATCAACTGCCCTACTGTACCAGTAAACATGATGGCATAAGAACTTTAGGATCTATTGAAAGAAATCAGTATTAGTTAATTTGTTTTTAGCATAAATTCTTCGTATTTCTGTTTAACTTGTTCTTTTAGAAAAACAAAATCAATGGAATCTGAGTTCTTTAGGTGTATGGATTGGCTTTATCTATGGCACAAGTGGGAACAGTTTGCTTCTATCCATAGTCATATCCTTGTTGGGTGACTTCTTCTGATGGAATTATACAATTTTGCTTGCCAGGCTGACCCAGAGTTGGAAGCTATCAGGCAGAGGAGGATGCAAGAGCTAATGGCACAGCGGGGTGGGGTAAGATACCAAGCTGCATGACTTAAATTGAAGCTATCATGTTGAGCTAGTTCTTGGTGCTATTCCGTAGACTGACTTTTGATCTAATGTCAACTTTTGATTAGGCAAATCAGCAAAATGCAGGCCAACAAAAAGCTCAAGAAGATGCAAAACAGTATGGTCTATTCCTCCACTATCTTCCCCAGAATGTTATAGCTCATCATCAACTTATGTCCTGTTAAACCTGGGGAACACTAATCTTGAATCTTACTCTCAATCAGGGAAGCTGAGGAACGCAGACAGATGATGCTTGCTCAGATATTATCTTCTGAAGCCAGAGAAAGGCGTAAGTTCTCATTATTGATTCCATTCATGATGTGCTTAATGGCTGTTGTTCTTATTATTGATGCCATTTATGATGTGCTTAATGGCTGTTTTAAATCATTTACATTCAAACGATTCTGGAAGTAGAAGTTTTTCTTGTACTTTTTATCTTTTAGCGAGTTAGTACCTCCATAGCATGGAAATTGTTATGCGTTTTGAAAGCAACTGTGCGAGTCTACCGGCTGGAGTTGGATGAAACACTTTGCAAAAATCCCTTTGCTCTGTAACTAGTGGAGTATGTTACTTTCTCTCTTCTGAATTTTGGTTTTCACCCTTTGGTAGATGGAGGTTTAAAGTGAGGTCAGCTGCAATATGTGGTTAGAGTCCTTGTCAGATCTATGCTACCGTGCTTCGGGCTCCAATCATCTTGTTGTAGTTTCCAGTCTAAGCAAAGTCCCTTAGATTTGGGCATGTGCGGCTACAATGTAAGCTGGTGCCACCAGCTAATGCTGTTTTTGCTTTCTATATAGGAGGTCTGGGTTTAGAACTGTTGTGTGTTTCATCAGCTGTGTGCTGGCCCAATGGGTATATATTTCTGAAAGCACCATGCTGATCAGGACAGTTGCTCTGTCCACGTAGTTGCAGTTGGAGTCTTTGAGATCATCAATATTATGTGATAAATCATTACATCTACTTCCTCACTTTTACTTGTGGCAACAGATAACAAAATGTATATTGTCAACATAACCTAGGTAATGGCATGAAATTGGTATTGATGTTGTTTCTTATTTTCAGACAACTTATTTTGCTGTTTCCTTAGAAAATAATCAAAGATGGGTTCTTAGATCCTGTATTTAGACTATGCTGTTATGTTTTGTACTTTTATGTAACTAGCAATATGGTCAGATGAAAATGCTGCAAATCTAGTGCAACCAGCACAAATTCTTATGGCTGCACAGACTAAAATCTTCCATAGAAATATTTAAAGTTATTATAGTTTTTGTGGTGTCATCAATGTTAAGAATAAAATGAAAAATACTAATCATGTTTGTTTAATAACCGTTTGTTAGAGTTTGGTTGTTAGAGTTTGTTTAATAACCCTTTATGTTTCTACAGAGGTTTAGAAAAGCTATTGCTGTCCCATAAGTAGATTCCTGTAACTGTTGGAAATAAATGTGCTGAATAACAATTATGTTTGGCCAAATCAGTCATAAATCTGCTAATAAAGTGTAAACAGTTGAAGTGGGGGGAATGAACAATAATACAATACTTATGTTTGCATGAATTTGACAGTCTCCCGCATAGCTTTGGTCAAACCTGACAAAGCTAGAGGTGTGGAGGATGTTCTGCTTAGAGCTGCTCAAACTGGTGGAATATCTGAAAAGGTAATAGATAATGCCAGATCCTTTTGTGGCTTTGTGTATCCTCTGTTGGTGCTCCAAGAACTCGATAGAGCGGACATATACAATTGTTACACTTTTCTGGTTTCAGGTGTCAGAAGAAAGGCTCATCTCACTTCTGGAGCAAATTAACACCCACACAACCAAGCAAACCAAAGTTACGGTATGTAGAGCGTGATGGATTCGAACATGTTCTTGCATGAGTCTAACTGACCTGTTAATATACTTTATTCTATAAAACTGATCTAATTTGCAGCAGAAAAGCCCTCACATATGTGAATGTTGTAAAGCAATTGATGGTATGTCTTACTGGAAAAAAAAGGAACTAGTATGTATAGGCTGTAAAGTGAAAACAACCAAGAGTAGAACTCCAGAAAACTATCTTCATTATCAGAACAAGTTAAGCGTCTTGTTGACTCTTGTTTGCCTTGCAGATTCAGAGGCGTCGGAGTGTCCTTGATGACGACGACTAGATGTGACCTGCAAGCTTCCTACGATTGTATGATGAGCTGGTGATGGATTAAGAGTGGTGCTGAACTGTTTGCTTAAAAACGATGATCCGCTGTGACAGTCACCAGCCATCAAAAACTTGGTAGATTATTCCGTGGATCTTTGGTTGTATATGATCCGAAGTCTTATTGGTGTGCCCATTGAGGACAGTCGATATTGGCTGTGTTTATCCCAGAAACACTTCGCTCTTCCTAAGCTACGGCATTAATGCGTGTTTGTGTCCACTCCTACCCGGTCGAGCCAGCCTCATTGTTGTGTTCGAGTTCTTCCAGTGCCATGCGGATGTGGTGCCGCACTGTTTTGCAATTTTGGCTGCGTTGCTTGCGACGCAACGACATGTCATCTATCTACAGTGTGATATGCGTCCATGGAGGCTGTGCATGTGCGCTCTGAGCACTGAGCTTAGTACTCGCTACTCGGGTTCGGCCATATGCATTGGCCTTCGCTTGTTGTAACCCGTGTTAACGGATGATGGCTCCGGTGCTCTCTTTATAATGCAATTATAGCCCGATTCTTTTAGAGTCCGGTCTTTAGATTATCTAGACTAAAATTTAATGCACTTTACCGCACCTAGTTGTACCCTTTCTCCTGTTCGAGAGAACCTCAGGTAGAGTGCTCCGTCTGGGTGGGTCGAGCTGAGTACCGGCCGACCGGACACTCCGGCCACCCCAAAACATCACCGGAAACGACCCAGCCGCACATTTTCCCCTCGCGGATCTCAGTGCGCACGACGTTGGCCAGGGAAGGAATGTCTCGCCCCCGTTATTCCTTGGCAGCGTGCCTGCGGCAGCAGAAAGCATGCTGCGGCACGGCCGCGGCGTGTACCGAGCGCTGGCAGCCACGGGGTTCGCACGCCACGCAAGCGAGCAGCGTCCCAGCACCGGCTGACGGCCGCGCCATCCTGCTGCAGCCTGCAGCCACATGCAACGGGCAGCAGCGTCCGGGCCGGGCCGTCCGCCCGCCCGCCCCCACACGACTGGCCTGCCGCGGGACGAGAGCACGGGGCCAATCCCCGGCCGCGCGCGTCGCCCGAAGCGCGCACGCCGCATGCGTCCACGGCCAGGGTCCAGCTCGCCGCGCAGCGGCACGGGCGCCGGACGCCACCACGCCGCGTGCCGCCAACGCCCCCACCCCGCAGGCCACGCCACGGGAACCGGCAGGCCTGCGCAAGCGGCGCATGCTGATCACAGCTCCCTCGCCCCGGCGAGTCAGCGCGACCAAAGCGCCGGCCCTCCCGTGCCTGTATCCGGTGTGCTGGTGAGCATGAGTGAATGCGTGCCGTGCAATGCAACAGAGCTTGCCCAGGAGCCTTTTGTTCAAAAAAAAAACAGAGCTTGCCCAGGAAAAGACAAGGCACCGATCGTATCATAACCTCGATGGCAAATTTATAATCCCTGTTAATCGGTTAACAAATAGCAATGCTACACGAAAAATATTTATGTGTACATCTCCCGGACCGTACGGCTTCATTCCCTGCTAGGCTGCTAGCAGCTCCAGCGACCATGGCATCCTCGTCCTTCCACCTCCACGGCTCCCCACCTCCTCCCCCGCGCCCAAGCCGGACCGGAGGTCCGGGCCTTGCGGCGCTCGGCGACGGGCGGATGCCTTGGATGATCTATCATGGATCACCGCGGAATCGCAACCTGGAATTTAGGAGAAGACACACAAAGCGAGATGAGATAGGAAGGGCACCGGTGACTGAAACGAAGATCATGCGTACACTTCGACGACAAACTGACATTGGATCTAGCGTCTTTTCAGCAGTGGCATAGCTACCGATCTAACGCTGGTACCTTTACGATGTAAACAATGCGTTTGCCACAATTCTGAACCGCATTTGGAGTCGTGCAGGAAGCAGATAGAACACAGCAGTTCACCATGGACACTGAACACTGTTCGCGTTCAGTTCAGCTGGTGGCAAGCGAGACACCAGCAGCACCACACACTAGCGTCAAGCGACATCACAATGGAAACCGGAACCCATGCTCTTTTCCTGACTGAAAAACGCAAACGAAGCTTGAGGTTTCAAAAGGCAGTCAAACATGGTGAACGAGGGGCAGGCAGGGGCACTGCAGCAGTGCAGTACCACTGCACTTTGCCTTTGCTGCGGTATGATTGCGAATATTGATTGCACGGCAAAGGACCAAACCAAACAGGAAGGCCCGCCCATATATAGGACATGCAGATCGTGCACAGGGAAAAAGGCAAAGGCGATTGGTTGCCATCAAGGCCGGAGCCGGCATGGCCCACACGAATCCTGGGCGTCCACTCATGCACACAGTTGAATGGATTTCATGGACACTGTACATCAGGAAGAAATCAATGCAAGGCACGCATATGGCGAAACAGCAGCGGGCGGTGCTCTACTCCTACTCTTGTGTAATGTTCATTCATCTCAAAAGAAAAGAAACTTAGGCAATGTTTGGACGATAGATACTCCATTAAGGTCCCGTTTGGTTTCCAAAAGCTAAACTTTAGCCCCGTCACATTAAAAATAATCTTATTATTTAGAAGTATTAAATAAAATTTATCTGAAAAACTTTTTATAAACGGGCACTAATTCGAGACGAATTAGTCCAGAAGTTCTGCAATTAGTTTTATAATTAGACTTTATTTAATACTTCTAAATAACAAGATTCTCTTTGACGTGGAAACCAAACGTGGAAACCAAACGCCCCCTCGCTGAAGAGAAGAAAAGATGCACAAACGGAGGCTATTCTGGCCTGCAAATGCACAACCTCCGGATGATCTTCTTCTATATCGAGTACAGAACATGGAAATGAAATTAAACGGTAAAACTCGCAATCAAAGCTCTTTCAAGCTTCAATCTCTAGCATCCAAAAACACTACTGAACTGAAACAAGAATACTACTACTAACCAAACGATTTGCACTCGATACTCAACTATTCTCTTCATTAATAACCACAAAAGCGCTAAACAAATACTGCTCCAATACGGAACCATGAATCCCCGAAAGGTTGCTGCCATGAATGCCTTCACAATCTACATACAGCAAAATCTATCCCCAAAAGTGGAGTTATCACACAGTATGTATTTTCGGTAACTAATCAAAGGAGGCCAAATGAGCCTATGCATCCCTACACAAAAAGGAGTTGGCTAATTCAATATCAAGCTCTTACTCACTCAGCATTTTTTTTTTCTAAACAACAAGGGAGCTGGCTACTCTGGTCGTGCATCTCCTACCTTGGTCGATACAGTGCAGGAAAGAAACCTGACTGTTTTTTTTTCTTTTTGAAAGACGAGAAATCAGACTGTAATCTATTGCAAGCCAGAAGCCACATCATCACAAAAAAGATGCAATGGAGTCTACTACATGCAAGTATGAAACTGCAAACCGTACCGTTGTTCTAAAGAATCTCACAAGCAAACATCTATATCGTTCATTCCTTCCCCCTTCTCCCTTTACGCCATGACCAATGAGCGAACTGGAACAGCATAACAGAAGCAGAAGGAGCAACAGGATAGCACTGCAATGTCTGTGGACTGACCTGCTGCTCATCCTGCACTCGCCGAGGCCATGGATGTCCGGGGCCAGCTCGGCGTCCTCGCCTCCAGCGACCGGCCGCGCCATTGCCGTCTCTCCGCGTCGCGGCACTAGCACTGGGCTTGCGAGCGAGGAGAGGCGGAGGAGCAAGCGAGCTGGGAGCAGAACCGGCGGAAGGAAAATGCGTGCGCCTTCCGGAGGAGGAAGCAGAGGAAAGAGACGAGCGGGAGAGAGACTTTGCGAGAGCGAGGAGGCCGTGTCCTGTCTGTGTGTGCCGTTGTACTAGTACTGGTAGCTTTGTGTGCAAGGAGCCAAAGGAACGGAAGGCAGCAATGGCTGTCAGCTATTATTTCTGCTTTTCCGGACTCCGGCCTGCGCTGCGCAGTAGTCTTGCCTCGTCGCTGCTAGCCTGCTACCACAGCGCACAGCTAGCAGCTGCAAGCTCTCAGTCTCAGCTCTGGTCTCTCCCTCCTCTGTCTGCAAGTGTTGAACTACGCTGGATTGGATGGACCGGCTGTCAGTCTCATCAACTGACTGCGCTGGGCGGTTAAGCACGCCATCGCGTCACATTACCCAGATGGAATGGAAGAGCCCCGGAGGGACCCAGCCAGCATGTGGACCACCTGCCAGGGATAAAAGGATTTTCGCTGCCCTGAGATCCCTCAGTTCAGGATTGTTTTGCGCTGTTGATTCTGATTGCGTTGCTGCTCTCTCTACACTCTACAGTCTACTCTACTCTTAAGCATTCCAATTCCATCACTGAAATTTCTCAACCTGCCTCTACATACACCTCGCAACTCGCAAGCATGGGCCACGACCGTTCCTGCCCGTGGGCCCAGCTCGGGTCCACCTGAGGACCACATGTAAGCGAAAGAAGCTCCTCTTTCCGGTTTGCCTGTCTTTGAAGCGAAGGCATGCATGCGCCCGGTGTCTGCCTGACCGTCTGCGCTGCGCTGCGCTGTGATGACCGAGCAAGCAGCGCACAGTCGCAGGCAGGGATGGCTTTGGTTGGGTTCTCTTCTCCGCTTGCCTGTCTGCCCGCCTGGCGCCTGCTGCCGGCAGCCGCTTTAATCGTGTGCGTGTCTCAGGAAACGGGAAAGGGGTCGCGAATCCAGAGAGATAGCCAAAGATTTCTGGCCTGCTGTGCTGCTTTCCTTTGAGTTTCGGCTCGGTCTCTGCAGAGCCAACACCACCAACGGCCTTGAATTGACCGGCGTCTTTGGGCTTGCGCTGCTGCCGCCCTTGGGTGTTGGGTCTCTCGTGCAGGTGAGCACTGGGGACGGGGGAAAACGGGTACGTCTTGGTCGTCTCGGTCTTGAATCTTGACTGTAAACACGAGAATGCTGAACAGCTCATCTGTGTTCACATCGAGTTGCAGTACATACATACGAGTAGATGGCTCGGTCCGTGTGCAACAGCCTCCTACATACATGCACGGGACGTGATCAGCTAATCTAGGATTACAGGCTTGAGACTCGGCACGGGTGAACTGGTCATGTGGACCTATTCCTGGTCGCCAACATTGATGACCTCCGACGATCTGTGCCTGATGCCAATCAGACTGATGTAACGGTACTGGTAATCAAGTGGCAGGTCAGCTTCCACGCAGCTGAACGGCCAAAAACCGAAGTGTTGGCAGCAACCTAGTGTTGACCCTCTGACAGTTTAAGGCCGCCACCGAGATCTAATCCTAACATGAGGTCTGAGCCTGTCTCATGGAAAGTTTTCATGTGTCTATCTCTCTATTTGAAATTCTCTGTGTTTCTCTGGTGCATTCAGATAATACATTAGAATTTTTCCATATATAATCCATGTGGGATTGCAAGTTCTATGACATGAATTTTTCCTATTTATACGTTTTGAGAATCATGTGTTCTAGATATCCCTAAGCATGGATAAAAATACGTTGGGTTTTCCTCTCACAACCGCTTCAGCCATTGGATGTGTGGACAGTGGACGGCTCTCCTAAACTACTAGAACTATAGGAGTATGAACCACATCACTATCTTGCTGACGGTGGTGGTTAGATTTTCCGTTGTTAACAATGGTGGTTGATTTGTTGTCGAATTTTTTTTTAAAAAAAACATGAATTGAGTGCTAGGCAGTGGTCAAGTGGTAATGCCTAAAAGTGCTAAAGTTTAGCACTAGCCCATCCAAATAGGAGTGCTAATAGAATGAGCTAAACTAGCTAAGATTTAAAAACTTCAGCAAGGATATAAGTGTTAATATATGCTAAAGTTTGCACTCAACTTTAGCATATCCAAACAGGCCGTGAGAGCAGCTACATTTTTCAAACGTATGAAATTCAACATGCACCGTATGTTAAAAGCGGCGGCTAATTCGTACGCGGACACGCGAAACACTAACGAGTGATGAGGCGGCTGCCGTGCAAATGCAAATTAGGAGTATATATATACACTGTCACAAAAACTTAGGGGGTTCTCTATAGTCTTATTACAAGATCCAAGGATACCACTTGCAAACACCACTACCGTACTGGCACGTTACAAACTTGTTGGAACCTATGCGATCCACAAGAAGCTCCTGACTCCTGAGTCCTGCCACGCACACACGTGCCTCGCTCGCTCCGGCACACCGCCCGCGTGCAGACAAGATCACCGGACGAGGGCGCCGACCACGTACCGGACGAGGGCGTCCCGGAACACGCGGAGCGCGTCGAGCACGTCCGCGGCGGCCGGCCCCGAGCGGCGGTAGTGGGGCGGCGCGTTTCCCTCGGGCGACGGCGGCGCGAGCCCCTGCCTCCCGGACACGCCATGGGGCGAGCCCAGGCCGTGCGGTGACGATGGCTCGCGCAGTGGCTGCGGCCCGTAACTAGGCTTGGGCGCCGGCGGCGCGCGCCCTCCCGGCCTGCTCACGCCGGGCAGCAGCGCGCGGAGCTCCGGAGGGACCACCGCGCCATCGCCGTCGCTTGCTGTTGCTGGTAACGTCAACGGCGAGCGGACGTGCTGCTCGTACGAGCCACCTGACGATCAAGAGAAGAGGAAAATAACTCGGTTGGTCAGTAATCGAACGGAAAGGCATCAAGGTTAGCATGTAAACTGGATGATTTCAGTATGCATGTACACGCACCGGCACCGAGCTCTCGTGCTAGGAGTAGCGGGGCGAGCAGGAGAAGCACGACGGCTAGAAGAGGCGTTGACGGGGATGGTCGTCTCTCCATGGCGGGCGGGAGGTCGAGACGGCGAGCACGGGTGGTCTCTCTCCTGCGGACTTGTTGGTTGTGGCCTGAGAGGATTACCTGCAGACCGCACAGCAGCGAGCTTGCATATATATAGACTGGACAGGCCGGCCAGACGGCCAGTAGTAGGCAAGTCAACTCGTCATTCCCGACCGGCTCGGTTCGGTAGTCTGGCAAACCAAGACTGCCTGCAAGAACCATTCTGTTAACTAGTACAGTTGCTATCACACACACATCCTTGTTTTCTACGCGCCAAGTTGCTGGAACCAAGTAGTGCTATTTGTCAAGAATTGAGAATTCCCTGCGGGCTCTGCGAGGCTGCAACTATTCGACAGGCGAAGCAACAAAAATGCATCGGTTATCGGGGCTTCATGTTATTGGGTTACAAAGTCAACTGCTGAGTTGAGATCAACTACTACTACTGGCATTATTCTGGATTTCTGGACACCAGTTGGTATTATAGAAGGACCGGTTGTACTGACCACCATCAGTCAATCAGGCAATACCAAAAGATGGTCATCGTCCAAGTGGAGAACTGCACACGAAGCAAAGGAACAGTGTACCTTTGTAAACTAACCCATCGTTAGCAGGTCACTCTGCGCTTGCAGTTACCTTGGGTTGAAGTTCAGCTAAAATTTCTAACCATTCACTTTGTGCTTGCCGTTCTCGCTGCAAGCAAGGGCTCTCAACACATGTTGCATCACTTCTGCAACTGCAAAACGCACGAATAAAGCAGCAGGACGGGCTGCATCCCGCATCACCTGAATCTCCTTGCAGATTGCAACGGTGGAGAATGAGATGGGGGACCTCCAACGCCACAGGTAAGGCCCACGAACCAAATGAAAAGCCCGAATGTGGCCGAATTGCGGTCCAGTAATCAGGTGAGCCAGGTCTGGCTGGCCCATCCAGTGCTGGGCTTGCATAGGACCGAATGAACTCTCCAGTCTGTTTGGTTGGACTGAAACGACTGCTAGACATCTCAAGAAAAGGTTTGAAACTGTCAGGTGGTATATTGCGATTATGGAGCGCTAACTGCAAACATAGAGTTTTCCAGAAACAGAAAAAGAAATAAAACATGCTGTTTTCTTTCAAAAGAAAGAAGATTGCGTCCGTAGAGACTCGATGGAGGAATGGACGCAGCGCCCCTTTTGTCGATTTGTCAGGTGAGTTCCCAACTGTAGGCTATAGAGTACAGACCAGGACTGTGCCGTGCATGCAACAACTGCCCCCACCAACGATGCTCCAGTGCTCAGTCCTCATCTCACCGGCCCATTATTCGATCACTCGAGGCTGGGGAGATGCCGAGTGGTTAGCCAACTGCCTGCTTGATCCTTATCCAGCACACCAGTTCGCGGACGCCAAAGGCCAGTGGCAAGCTGCCAATTCCAGGGAATCAAACTCAGGGTTCAGACGGGGGATGATGGTGTGCTCTGGTGGAGTTGGCCGAAAAGTCTGTACTTCTCCTCGTCTCTCATTTCCATCCATATATTTCACTCAGAAGATATCCTCCATCTTACGGGTAGATGACGACACAGTGCTCGTCCCAAAAAGGAGACGACTGAACAAAAAAAAAAAAATTGGCATCCTTTTCAGTTGGTCAACTTCTTCATCGAATAAACTAGTAGTGTTCGTCAAGCCTTCGCAAGTCAACATCCCTTGCCTAAAGGCCTAAAGTCCAGTCTCCTTTTTCTGCACATCTGCTTTTGCGAGGACGTTGACCCCCTTTCTCTTAGAAGAATAATTCGGCCGCTGAACCTGCTGTATACCTGAAACACAAAGCAAAGCGCGCAGACATTTTTCGTCGACTGCGCCGGCGCCATTCACAAGCAACGGCGTTGACATTCCTCAGGCTCTGAAAAAGCGTCGCCGATCAGCTCCACCTCACCTTTGGCGAATGCTGGAGTGCAGCACAATCTTCATACTTCCTGCTGTTGAAAGGCACACGAAAGAAGAAGAAGAAAAATCACAGCTGAGCTCAAAACGATGCTTGAATTATTGCAAGCAACTACAGGTGCAGAGAACAGTAGAGTTACGCGCTCAATACTTGGATGCAGCGTCGAACGTCATGGATGGATGGATCCACTGAACTTGTGCTCTGCCTCTGCAAGCAACTACGAGACCGATCAGCAGTGCACACCCTGCAGAGGACGGTCGCTTCAACATTGGGTGCTGGACTGCTGGGTGCAACGCGAGGTCAAACGACATGGATAGATGCATCCATCGACTGAAAGGCCACTCTGCGAGCACTACGCTCCAGGGTAGGCTTCATGCAACTCTATCACCTCTCGTCCGTACGCGCGCATTTTCAGAGTTCGTGTCCGTCACTTTCTTATCCGCTCGCCGGATCGAGGATCCCCTCGGTCCGGCGAGATCAGACCGGACGCACGACCTCGGATCCCGTATCGCCCGTCAGCCGGCATCGCCGTCATGCTCGCACGTCAGCAGCGATTCCGGTCAACCGGCAGATTAAGCTTTACAAGTACATGGCCACTTTCTTTTTCTGGGAAGAAAGACTAACTGGGCGATGTCAAAACGGTTGACCTGCTACAGGCTACAGCACTACTCTACTGCAGCTAGCCTTCACAACTGGAGCCGGTCCAACCAAAAGTCGCCGTTTAATTCACCTTGTGGCCTGAATCCTGATTCCGATTGGCGCCATGGGATTTAAAAATGGAATGCGCAGTGGAACAGCGGTGTGGAGCTCAATCATGGAAGATTCTTATTTTCTTTTGGTCCAATCATTAGGTGAGGTGGAGCGTCTTATGAACCCTTGGGAGCCTTATGTTTTTTTTTTTGTGGAAAGGAATAGAGAACAAGTCGTTGACATTGTATATACGTCCCGGCTGTCTGACTTGGGCGAGTGGACCTTCGAACTCAAGAGTTCGGCGTTGCAAAGTATGTTTCCGGATCTCCAAAAATGCCGAGACTCATGTGGGCAAGCCGTCGCTCCGATCCATTTCACATCGCCAGATCTGACAGACGCGTTTACAGTCGTCCAGGGGCTGGCACCGTCACGGGCAGGGGTAGCGCCAGCCCGTGGTGAAATCGAGTTCAAGCGAAGCACAAACCAGTGTGCTGCCATCAATCCGTGTGCCGTGACGTTCATGTCTTCCATTGGATTCCATCACTCGCCGTGCACGTATGATTTGTATGATCCCAACTCCGAGGCATTGCCGTCCACTTTTAGAATGGCCGTTCGATTTTCTGATCTGACGGACGAGACGCCAGGAACGGCGCAGCCGTACCGTCTTCTGAAAACTCAAACTGGAGTAAAGCTCGGATTCTTACTTGGATCAGCGGTGAAATGGGGAGTGAAGTGGCGTAGAATCAACCCACCCGGCGGAACCGATCAACCGATGGGGGGCCGGGCGGGCCGACGGCGCACTGGCGGCAGGAGGAGGACGGACGGACGGGCGAGTGGAGCTGCGCTCACGCTGGCCAAGGAAGCAACGCATCCGACGCGACCGCATCGCACGCGACGGGCGCCGGCCATCCAATCCATCCACCGTTCGGCCGCCCGCGCCGCAAAGCGCACGCATCCGCCTCGCCGCTTTCGGTCGGCGCAGGGCATGGACCACCGCGGGGCCGGGGGGGCACCTGGCCGCGCCCTCACGCGACGCCACTTGTCGCGCCCGGCTCCGCCTGCGCCGGCCGCACGTCGCTCGCGTCGCGTGCCACGCTCACTGGCTTCGCGGCGGCGCCGAGACGCGGCCCGCCGGTGCGCGGCAGCAGCATATGCAGGGGCAGGCATGCAGCCGCGGTGAACATGCCGGCGCGGCGCGCTGCATATGCACGGGAATATTCCGCCGCGGGGCGGAGCGGAATCCGAGAAGACCCGGCCGTGATACTCAATCCGATCGGAACGGATTCCGTTTCTCTTTTTTTTTATCGGAGGAGGCGTCGACGGCCGCCCGCGCCGCGCTGTCCCGGTGGAAGGGTCCGGCGGCGAGTTTCAGGTGGCCCGACGACGGTGGCATGATTCACGACCACATGCAGCGGGACGTACTCGCGGAAAAGTTCGTGAACGACGCCGTACAGTTGGCCGCAAGCAGGGCAGCTGCTGCTGCTGCTGCTGACGCCGCCGCTGCGTCTAAGCTTGCGTTACACGACCGCGAGCAAGGTCGAGACTCAAGTGCCATTTTTCCTCATTTTCCTTTCGAAATTGATTCTTTCTCTCTAGACGATTAACGGAGGATTTGGTGGCTGCACACCATAATGTTCCTGCGGACTTCCACGACGCTACAGACAGACAGCAGAGTGTGGAGCGACCAACCGTGGCCCCCTTTCAGGTGCGCACGCGCTGACTCGGACCTGCACGAGGACGTTGATCTCTCGCCCGTCCAAACTCCGAAGTACACCGCACCAAACCTTCCCCTGCGCCGTGAGTCGAATACCCTGTTTCGTCGAACTGTCTCTCCTACTACTAGTACTAGCAGAGCAGACTGGAGCGTCCTCGAACTTGACCTGAACTTGTCCGAGGGCGCGGGGGAACGGGCGGTGAGAGTGTCATCCGCCCTGACCGGGAGTTGACGACTTGACGGGCAGGGGTGAACGAGGACAAGGTGTGGGTGCGGACTGCGAAGGTTCATCCGTTAATTACCCGCAGCGCAGACCCCCGCGCGCGTTCCCACCAAGCGACATCTACGCCCCTCCGTCCAGGCGTCCACACCACATAGGCACAGGCACCGCGCAGGCCCCGCCGCACACAAGCCCCTCCTAGTCCTCCCTCCTCCTCCTATATATATAAACGCACCTGCCACCCGCCACAAAAAGAGTCAGCACGAGAGAGCCAGCTCGAGACAAGTCAAGAGCCATCGGGCCAACAGAAAACACCGCCACTAACAGCGAGACGCAACAAGGAAGAAGAAGCTAGCGGAGGAGGAAAGAAGGCATGGCGGCGATGGCCATGAGCAGCGGGAGGTGGACGCGGGTGCGGACGCTGGGCCGCGGCGCGTCGGGTGCTGAGGTCTTCCTGGCCGCCGACGAGGCGTCCGGGGAGCTCTTCGCGGTGAAGGCCGCGCCGGCGTCGGCGGGCGCGGCCGCGGAGGCGCTGCGGCGGGAGCGCGGGGTCATGGCCGGCCTCCGCTCGCCGCACGTCGTCCCCTGCATCGGCGGCCGCGGCGGGCGGGACGGGTCCTACGAGCTCTTCCTCGAGTTCGCGCCCGGCGGCACGCTCGCCGACGCGGCGGCGAGGGGCGGCGGGCGGCTCGCGGAGCGCGATGCCGCCGCGTACGCGGCCGACGTGGCCCGGGGCCTGGCCTACGTCCACGCCGCCGGCCTCGTGCACGGGGACGTCAAGCCGCGGAACATCGTGATCGGCGGCGACGGCCGCGCCAAGCTCGCGGACTTCGGGTGCGCGCGGAGGGCCGGCGCGGCGGCGGGGCCGTTCGGCGGCACGCCGGCGTTCATGGCGCCGGAGGTGGCGCGCGGGGAGGAGCAGGGGCCCGCCGCCGACGTCTGGGCGCTGGGGTGCACCGTCCTCGAGATGGCCACGGGCCGCGCGCCCTGGAGCGGCGTCGTCGGCGACGCGCTCGCCGCGGTGCGCCTGATCGGGTACACGGAAGCCGCGCCCGAGGTGCCCCGGTGGCTCTCCGCGGAGGCCAGGGACTTCGTGGCCAGGTGCCTGGCGCGGCGCCCGGGCGACCGGCCCACGGCGGCGCAGCTGCTCGAGCACTCGTTCCTCGCCTCCGCCGGCGGCCGCGAGGCCGCCAAGGGCGAGTGGGTGTCGCCCAAGAGCACGCTGGACGCCGCATTCTGGGAATCCGACAGCGACGACGAGGACCACGACGCGCCGTCGTCGCAGAGCACCTCGGAGAGGATCGGGGCGCTCGCCTGCCCTGCTTCCGCGCTGCCGGACTGGGACGCCGACGAGGGCTGGATCGATGTGTTCTCCACATCCGACGAGGCGACCGCCGACGAGGCCCCTTGCGTCGCCGGCTGTGCCGGAAGCGAGGAAGAAGCGAGCGCGGAGGCCGAGCCCCGCGACATTGATGCGGACAGCGGCGCCGGCGCCCACAATGTAGGAGAAAGCGACGCTCCGGCTGAGCACGAGAGGCATCACCTGTGTGCGAATTCAGGCTGTCATGACCCAATCCCATGTAAATCACTTTGCGACGCAGACAATGCAATGGATTTTGATTTCGCCCAAACCTTGCTCTGTCCATCCCCATTCCTAAATTCAGAATTTCCTGTTCTTCCGAAGGCGCTCTGTTCCTCGCGTAGGACTAGGAGGCGCTCGCATGGACGGCATCGTAGTGTGTTCACACGTAAATTCCACGGGCGCTGTAAAATTCGCTGTTGCTTTGCTTGGGGCAGAGGACGTTGCGCCGCCCGCGTAGCCGTGACTGTGACTCTGACGAGGAAAAAGCGCGCAGGAACGCAGCGGCCAATCCCCGGCCCAGCTTTGAGCTTCCCCGCCACGGCACGCGCCGAAGGTTCCAACGCGGAGGAGTCGCTCGCGTCGACACGGAAAAGCGCAGCGTCAGCGCGGACGCAGAAAGGGCTTCGCCCACCCCGCGGTCAAAAACCTCCGGACTCCGTAACCGTAACCCGGGGGTCCAGGAAAGGCCACGTGCGAGCCGCCCGCCGGCGATAAGAAGAAAAAAAAAGCCAGCAGAGAGGTGCGCCCCCTTTACAAGTATGCGTCGCGTCGCGTCGCGTCCTCCGGTTGCTTCCTCCGGTGGGTGATCCGCCAGGGGATGGGAGGAGGAGCCGAGGGATATCCAATATCCTGCCGTGGGCGCCGGGCTCTCCCATTCCATACCGCCCGGCCGCGGTCACCGCTTGCCAGTGTGCCGCGGACTCGTCGCGCCCTTCTGGAACGGTAGCGTGCCGTGTCGGTGCGGGATAAGGGAGCTGGAGGCTGGCTGCGCTGTAGGATCGCCGCCGCCGCCCGTGCTTTCCAACGTTTCCAGACTGTGAAAGGGGTTATCCGCTGCCCGGCAGCTGGTCCACACGGCACGCGTCCGATCACCGCGAGCGGACGGTGCGCTGTGCCTCCTCGACACCTCACTCGCTCTGGCGCGCGAGATCCTCCGGCTCGCATCTCTCGTCACCAAAACACAAATGCGCGACGCAATCGCGGCGTACAGCCTACAGTGTGTGTAGTCACGCTGAGCCGTACCCCAACAGTTAGGCAGATGCGTGCGAAAAAGCTGGGGTTTTGGTAGCTGGATATGGTCGCCATGCCACGGCGGCGCGCGGCGGCAAGCGCGTCGGACCCGGCATGGTCGCACCGGGCGAGTACAAGTGGACGGCGCCGCGCCGCGCTGGGGCGCGCCAGACGAGCACGCTCACCGCACACGCCTCCGGTGGGCAGAGAGCACGGAGCGAGTCCCGGAGTCCACGGTCCACCACCGTCCACGGGTGACCGGGGCCATGCGGCCGATGCGCATCTGCCGCCTCCGGCCGCCGCCTCGTCATCCGATTGCCAGCCATATCCGCCCGAGGAGTAGTAGAGCCCGTCGCTTTCGGCTTCCTTCGAGCGCTCCCGCTCCTCAGCCTGATGACTCGCCGCCCCGCTATGCCTTTCCCCCGGGCGCCTTTCTGTTGCTTTTTTCGCCGCCTTTCCCCTCCCGGAGAGAGATCCGGACGGTTAAACCCGATCGCTGTCACGCGTCGCCCCCCCCCCCCCCCCCCCCCCCCCCGGCGGCACCACTCATGAGGAGTGCGTGCTGGATTACGCGGCGGAGCACTCCCGGATCGGTCGATCCCGTGACGTGACATGATGATTAGTACCGGTACCTGGAGCGCTCCAGATATTTTTTTTGTTCTAGAGCGCGGCTAGCTAAGCTGAACGCTTCTTGCGAGCCAAGCAAGGCCAGGTACACCTGGTGGTACCTGACAGGCGAACTAACCTTCCTGCTAGTGTCAACTTGCAATCAATAGCCAGTCAAGCAAGCACCTGCTGTACTAGAAATAGGGGCTTTGCGCAAGGGTCGCAGAAACTTCCATCACACTGGTACCATAGATCCGCGATGAATATTGGCAGCCGGTTAAGTAAAGCTTACTGTCTGTACTTTGCAAAAATCAAGCTACAGTAGTTGCTTATGTGTTGTTGAAGAAGAACAGGGCACCGCTCTGAACTCGCGAACGCTTCCCCTTGCAACAACAGTTGACCCTGACAAAAAGTATCCGGAGTCTCCATACCAAATGAAATGAACGTCCCATCCCATGCAGGGCAATCATTAGGACCCATGATCCCGTACCGATCGCTAATGATGGGCGATAATAAGCAAAGCCGGTAACCGATCGCGTACTCCTACTTACCGACGGGGGCTTGGATCCCGCGAGAGATTGACCAGCTCAGCTCGATCGGTTCATCGGTTGGCGTCAAGCAAGGGCTGCGCGGCCGCCGCAACGACCGCGCCCTACCCCGGCGGCGAGCGGGAGCCGGCCAATCATGAGGCGGCGAGTCGAGCGGCACGCCGCGGCAGCAGCCAGCATGTGTGTTGTGGTGGCGTGCAGCCCACCGAGACCGAACCGCGCATTTGTTTTTGTTTTTGCTTTTGTTTTGGCGTGTGCCGTATCTCCTGGATCGCCCGGTATCGGTAGGCCACCGGCGCCGTGCCAACTGGATGGGCGGGCGCTGCGTGAGCTAGCGTCGCCTAGCTGCTCGGTTTATCTACGTGTTCCGCACCACGTCTTCCCGCTTCGCTTCGGTTCGGCTCGTGAGCCCACATGGCTGCGCGTCGCGCTGCCCACATGTCGTGTCGTTTTTGTTTACTAGTTTTGGCTGCTGCTGGGGCTGGAGGACCGGCACGGGGATAAACAACGACCGACACAGGCTGACCTCACCGGCGGTGGTGCCGTGGTAGGGCCTTGCCGAGGCACGCACCATCAATTGGCACGCAAAACTCGAGCCTCAGATTCACCTGGCCAGAAAGAGATCAAATGGCCACCGGACGTCGTCAGGGAAGAAGATCCGCACACCGACGAACCATTGTTTAATACAGTCGTAATATGCTCATTCGAGCTGGATCAGTGATCAGTCAATGCTATCCATGCATTTTTCTTCTTCTTCTCCTCTTCTCATCTTCCTCTAAGGCCTGCAGTTACGCGCTTCCAAGTACCTGTCGGTCCTGAACTCGCTTCGTCCAGCGCTGCGTCCATAAACAACTCAAATTAAGCACTCGTATAACTTTTCCGAACTAAGCTGATGACAACGTATGGGTGCAGAGTAGGGCGTCCCGATCCCATTTGCAATACCGCTGTCCCCACACGCTCACCAGCTCACCAGCTCCGCCCGCGAGGGGACAAGTGTGCTTTCCACAACGAGAAAGGAGGAGCGCGAGCGGCAACAAACACTGACTCCGCCTCCGCTTCACACCTGTCAAAACTGGCAGGCAGTCCACCCTCCGGCCGAACCTACCCGTTACCTGTATGTACTTCGCCAACTCTCGGGCACCAGGTGCGCCACCAGATGGCAGCACCAGCACGCCCGGCCGCAGCTGGGAGATAGAGCGAGGCTGCAGCCTGCACAGCGGTAGCGAGGTTTGGATCAACCACGGCTGCTGCTGCATCTGCATGACTTGCATCACCTCGTCGACGTGGCGAGATTCGAGTTCCGATGAGCCTGCAGTCCGACGAGAGCGGATCATTATACGTGGCTGCCTAACACGGCGTGCGTCCAGCTTTAGCTGCTTCGTCTTCAGAATATCACCATACTGCCATGGCTTGCTTCCCCTTTCGATGCACGATCGGGATGGCGGTGGGACTTCACCAGATTATATCCGTGGACATGCATGTTTGACCAGCCACGGCCCAGGAACAAGTTTTATACTTCCACATACTCCTACATGAATATCACCTCTTCATTCCCTACTAACTGTGGGTGGTTGGGTTTTTTATTCACCTAACAACAACATAAGGAATACGGCGATGAAATGGTTGGATTTGGTGGTTTTATGTTAGAAAATCATGTAACTTCAGTAACTTACATTGGGATCCGTCTTTTATTAAAAAATGGGATGGCTTCAGTATTTCTTAGAATATACTTTGAATAGCATGTAAAGTATATATTCTAATGTTGATCCTGTCTATCCAAATGTATCCTTAGCGTGAATCGTTACAAGACAAATGATATCAAGTAAGGGATGTGAAATTGAATATGGTCCTTTTTTTCGCGTCCCATGCTCCATACAAGTAAAATACAACCAAGATATTATTTTTCTTAATTTACACGTCAAAATGGTATCCTTAGAAAAAGAAACAGATGATCCGGATACTATCCATTGGAGTGCACGACATCTTCTCTCTCGTCACCGCAAAGCTCATAGCTATCAACTTATCTCTACAAACAGCACTTTCTACGCGTTTTTGGTGGTGCCTTACTAACCAACACAATCTTATAGCTATTCTTCCTCGCCTCATCTTAGTTACCAACAAAAGCCTTATAGCTACTGAACTAAAAAAAAATGTTGTAGCATCTTCCGGCAAAAGTAAATAAATACTGTACCATCCCGCGGTTCGATTTTTTTCTTTCTTGTACTTTTTTTTTCATTCTCGGCCGACGCCACGTGGCCACCCGGAAATAGATACAGAACCCGTGAAGCTTCCTTGCAAAACCGACACGAGTAGTCACCGCATCCAGTCCGAAATAGCCATTCCACCTCGTTTTCCACTTGCCCGCCCCGCAAAACCCACGTTCCGTGCGTCCCACGCGGCCAAATATCTGGACCGGCCGGGACCCGCCCTTGCGCGGCCCACAGGTCAGCCACCCCACGTGGATAGCGGAGCCCGGAGAGCCCGAGCCCCCGACGCCTCCCGCGTCACCGCATTCCTCACGTGCTCTGGCGAGCGCGCCACCGAACCGGAACCCGCCACCGAGTCGGGCACGCCACCGAACTCGCCCGGCCTCCTCCCACCCACGCTTATAAATACGCGGCCCGCAGCCGGGTCGCCGGCATCGCGCCACGCAGACGCGAAAGTCCCGAGACCTAAGCACAAGCTCCCAACGAAACCGAAAGGAAATCCAGTGGGATCACGAGTTCCACCGAGATGGCGATGGACGCGGGCATCGGCGGCCGCCGCCTGACGCGGCTCCGCACGCTCGGCCGCGGCGCGTCGGGCGCCGTCGTGTCGCTCTTCGCGGCGGGCTACGAGGGCGAGCTCCTGGCCGTCAAGTCCGCGGCCGGCGCCGCGGGGGCGGCGCAGCTGCGGCGCGAGGGCGGGATCATGACCGCCCTCCGCTCGCCGCACGTGCTCCCCTGCCTGGGCTTCCGCGCCGCCGCGGGCGGGGAGTTCCAGCTGCTCCTCGAGTTCGCGCCCGGCGGCTCGCTGGCCGACGAGGTGGAGAGGAATGGGGGCCGCCTCGCGGAGGCCGCCGTGCGGGCGTACGCGGCGGACGTCGCCCGGGGCATCGCGTACCTCCACGGGGAGGAGTCCGTGGTGCACGGGGACGTCAAGGCGAGGAACGTGGTGATCGGCGCCGACGGGCGCGCCAAGCTCGCGGACTTCGGGTGCGCCAGGCGCGTGGGCTCCAAGGGCCCGCTCGGCGGCACGCCGGCGTTCATGGCGCCCGAGGTGGCGCGCGGGGAGGAGCAGGGGCCCGCGGCCGACGTCTGGGCGCTGGGATGCACCGTCATCGAGATGGCCACCGGCCGCGCCCCGTGGACCGATCTGGACATGGACGACGTGGTCGCGGTGGTGCACCTGATCGGGTACACGGACGCCGTGCCGGAGGCGCCGGAGTGGCTGTCGGCGGAGGCGAAGGATTTCCTGGGCAAGTGCCTGAGGCGTGACGCCGGCGAGCGGTGGACGGCGCCGCAGCTTCTGGAGCACCCGTTCCTGGCATCCGCGGGCTGCGGCGTCAAAGCAGAGGACGCAAAGCCCAAGTGGGTGTCTCCCAAGAGCACGCTGGATGCCGCATTTTGGGAGTCAGACGCCGACGACGAGGACGACGAGATGCCAGAGAGCGCAGCCGATAGGATCAGGGCATTGGCAGGTCCGCGCTCGGCGTTGCCGGACTGGGAATTCGACGATGGTTGGATCGAAGTGCGCGGCGGCTGCTCTGAACTTTCTGACGCCGCGACCGCTGGTCAAGAAGCGAAATTTCCAGCCGCGCAATGTCAATTTCCCAGCACGGCGGTGGCGGTATCACCGGAGCAGGTGCACAGTGAAGTTCCTGATGTTCTACCCGTGGCTGCGCCGGCAGCGGAGACAACGAGCTACGAAAACTTCTGGGGGGGAGAGTATGCTGGCGATGATCCTGTGCACAATGTAGGAGCTGCCGGTGCCTATGTGCATCAGCAACAGCAAGATTTTTATGAGAATTTCACCAGTAATCCAATTGTACTCCATCTTTGTATTTCTGAAGAAATAGCAAAAAATTCCTTTCATTGTCAGATTGCCCCCTTTCATCTTCCTCCTACTCTGTTCGTCTTCTAATTTGCCCCTTTACTAACACCAAACTGACAGAATTAGGAACCATCGAATACAGGAACTTTTTCTCGAATCCTGCGAGGATCTAAAAATTTTCTTGTGACGTATCCTCACTCAAAACCGTCGCCATATATGAACTTGAACTGAGATTAGTAGCCTGAACTCGATGCGGCGTCACTGTCCAGTAGAAGAACGATGACCTCCAACAGTCACCCGCCTATCCATTCGATGCAGTAACCGTTTGAGTGAAAACCATGGAACGTTCATCCTCGGAATGAAAGCATGAAGTGACCCGAATTAACGCCTTCTCGACAACTCACAAATCCAACCCAACCACATCTAATCCACACCCCCCCCCCCTATCCCAAACCCAAAGCAACACCCAACCCAAAGAGCTTGGACAACCTCACGGCAACTTTGGGGAGCGTTGCCGACAAATGTGGCAAGCAGCAACACGCCCGCGGCCCTCATCATCTCATCACAGGTGTACGCCGCAACCGCAGCTCCCTCTCCATCAGCTCCAGAAACGCGCTCGAACCCCTCCCTGGCGGTGCCTATGTGTCATGTGGCGGCATGGCGTCGCCGCCCGGTGCTCCGGCTTCTAGAGTTTTTATTTTCTTTTCCCCGGCAAGAAAACGCCGGCGCTGTGGACGCGCGACGCCGTCCAAGTGGCGCGCGCACTCCCCCCTTCGCTAGCCCGCAGCGAGACCGCGAGAGGAGGGGTTGAGCCCAGGAGCACGGCAGCACGCGTACACGTTTGCTAGGTTGTTGGAATGGAAGGAAAGCGATCCGCCAGGACACTTGTCCAGGTGCTCTGGATGAGCTCGTCCATGACCACGTGTGGCACAAAAGGTCTCCTTTTGGAGCTTCTGCAAGTGCTCGTTTCTAGACCCATTTTTTTGGTCGACCCAGTGATCTCTTTTTTGTTGGCACCGTTTAACTTTCTCCCGTTCTAGACTAACCGTTTACTGCTGACAAAATGTGTTATACAGGAGGAGTATACCGTATCTAGATGTCATACTATTGCCATTTACTAGTAAACCCAACGTTTTCTGGCGGCCAGTTGACCAGCAGGTAAATGCTAGAAAACGCATCGGCTAGGATGGAGCAGTTCAAGTCTTGCGTTCACATCGCACGCGCTCCAATTGTCACTGCTCATGTGCCGTTCCGGAGTGGACCTCAAGAAACGGGTGCTTCTTACGGAGCAAGTCAAGAGCAGCCAAGGGTTTCTAGCTGCCGAGTGCCAGCTCGAACTGCCAACAGCCTTGGCATGCATGTGTCAGTGTCGCTCCCCCTCGCCTTTGCGCTTTTCATCGATCAGCCTGCCTTGTGCTTGAATTCTCGGAAAGAACTTTCTTTCAACCTGTTCCTTGCTCCTCAAGGGAGATTGGAGGGTTTTTTTTTTTTGGAGTAGTGGTGGTGGCCGTGGCCTTGCTGCATCTGGAGACCTGCCTAGGTGTGCAACATCCCAGAGAGGAACCAGACACACAAAAGGCACCAGTGCATGGCCACCAAACTGTATCTGTATCCACAGCTCGGAAAGTTTCAAGTCAAGCTTGCAATTGCGCCCATGGTCCAGATAGGCGCCACGCCGCAGCCGCGAGCGATGCTCTTCATTTGCTCTGGTTTGACGAATATTATCATCACCTAATCTGACTTTTTTTTCAGAAGCTGGTTGAGTCCCCGGAATCTGAACCAACGCAAATCATCAGTTCGTAAGGCCTGCGTCAGGCGTCGCGTCACCCGGCGAGGTCAGCAGGTTTCATCAGGTCAGCCCGGCGGGTCCGAGAGTTCTTGGAACCGCAGCGTCAGCGCAGGCCCCGTATCTTCCCTGCGTCGTCAGCGCTTAACTAGCATCCCTGCTGTTGCCGCTGGCCGTGACGCGCAAAAAAGAAGATGGGTGCGGGTCCTCTTCGTCCCCCGTGGCCTTTCTCCTCCTCTGGCAATGGCAGCTTTCCGAGTCAATCCCTTCTCGTTGCAGAACTTTCCGGGTCATTCTCGGCTGGCGCGGTGTGGGTGCGGATGAGCCTCCGCCGGTGAAGGTTGAACGAAGTAGCTTGGCTGTTCGCCTGTTCCAGTGTTCCTGAAGAGCGGGCAGGCAAAACGAGATGCCGCTCCGGATCAGCACGGAGGGAAGAAAAAAAAAGAAGACATGCTGTGACTGTATTTTTGTTTTGGACTGCAAGAGGCGACGGTTTCAGACCATTCTGCAGGACACAGCCACCGCTCGTAACCAACACAGTTCAGGAAGGTACTAAGATACTGCTAGATCACTACTATAAGCTCGTGCTTTATGGACCGAGGAAAAAAAATACTAGTCTACGAGTATTTGGTGAGAATGTTATCCTTGTGCGTGTTGAGGCTGGCCGTGTGAAGGAGGCAGGTGAAGACCGGCGAGTCAAGTCAACTGTCAGGTGCCGGGTTGTGGGTTGGGGTAACGGCCGGAGGCAGCGCGGAGTCGCTGACCCTGGGTTCATTGTAGTTGTAGTCATCAGGGTCATCACCCATGAGCTCACATTAGGGTCGCGTTCTCAGTGGCTTTTCCTCCGCGGCGTTTGCAACTGCGGCCTTGCGAACCTTCGTTTGGGCTGACCATCACTCCCGCTGTCAGGAGAGGTCGACGGCGGAGTTCGTAGCTAGCGTTAGGGAACGTGTTTTACGTGGTCTGCGGAATCAGCAACTCTGATACTTCGGACGCGGCGGTTCTCTGCCTGCTGTTAGCAGACCGAATTACAGTGCTAGATACAGAGTCTTTCTGCTTATCAGAACTTTGTGATGTACAATTGTTCAGCAAAAAGAACATTGGTATGGAAGTGACGATCTTGTATCACCCGCATCGTGAACAGACAATGAACAAAGACAGAATTGTCGATGTTCCATACTTAAGAGTGGCCCTTAAAAGAAATTCAAGGACGATGCCTCACAAATCAGGAGCCTAAACTTCTGTTTTCAACTGCATACAGAAAAAAATCTTTGAGAAAATGTAGACATTTATGCAAGTTCGATTCCTCTTTCTTTTTCTTTTTTGGAACCAGAAATGTATGCAATGCAAGCTTTGGTGGGAAGAAGGATGTGTGGGTTTTCAGAGGAGAAAAAAAAGAATTCAAACCGAGGATTTGTTTGGGTGGGCCAAAATTCCGAACCATTGCGAAATGAATTTGGGCTCCCAACAAGCCCTGCTGCCGGGTCAAAAGTTAAAAGGCCTAGGCCTGATTTGAAAATTGGAGGACAACCCAGCAATAGTTGGATATACACCATACTAATGATGATTCCAAGGAAAATCAGGATCTAAAAGTTGGAGTATGCAATTCAAATCTTCAGAGATTGCAGTAGAACAAGAAAGGCACATCATGATAATAAGATTTAGAGACTATCATGTTTTTTTAGAGGAAGAAACTATCACGTTGAGCGCAGAACTGAACCAAAAAGGCAAAAATGCCGTACGACAATTAGCCCTTGTTTCTACTGGGTGGGTTCAACGCGACCGAGTTCAACCGAAAGCACAGGCCACTCGTTCCTTCCCCAGCTATTGTAGGCTCCTCCCCCCCACCCTCCCCGCCGAACACGCCCCCCTCTCCCTCCATGCAGATCGAGGCAACCTTCCACCGCAGCTGTGCCCCTCTCCCTCCTCTGGTCGCCCTCGCCCCCCCTAGATTGGCGTGGAGTGGAGATCCGTCGGAGTTCCGATTGGTTTCTTCTCTTGCTGGTAAGGAACACGGGCTTGCTCCGGTTGCGTTGTGCATTTTGTGATTTTTGTTCTGCGGAGTCTTATTTTTGTTGCGAGCCCCCAAATCCAAATCTTTCGTTCTGCCCGGAATGGATTTCGTGCTGCGTGGTTGATTACTACTGCATTCTATTTCATTTTTTATTGCATTATAAAGCGCCACATTGTTAATCTGTTCTCTTGGAAATGTCAAACCGTTTTAATAACGGTTTCAGGAAAGAAAATGACGCGCAAGATCGGGAGGATCTATCTGGGTATGGGTTGATACCATATAAGAACATATTTGTTATTGTGATCAAACTGGAAATTTCATATTGTTATTCACTTATAGATTTCTCTGATATCATCGAGAACGACGTTTCATGTCAATTTGATCTGAATCCCTTATTGTGATGCCGAGGTCCCAATATTACTGTGGATGTGCAGTTGCAGGCGATCGAGACTCAATTCCTGAAAATATATAGGATGTTGACATGTTACTGTTTAGATGACACCAGATGATAATGTGAGTTCCAAAACGCATTCCTTTTATTCTATTTTGACTGAGCACGTGCTTGTGTGCTAAACAATTGGAAATATAACGCATTCACCTTTTCTATGTCCCAAAGGCCCTTATAACTCTCAAGAAAGGTAGCAAGCTTATCAAGTATAGCAGGAAGGGAAAACCCAAGATTCGTGAGTTCAGACTTTCGAGTGTAAGTTCTTACGTGCACTGTTTTATAATACAAATCTTAACTTCTCAAGTATCTCTTTGCAATAAAGAAATAACATCCCTTGATGGTTCTGCATTACAGGATGAAACAACATTAGTTTGGTATTCCCACAGCAAAGAGAAGTTCCTTGTACTGTCGTCTGTCTCTAGAATCATTCCTGGACAGAGAACTGTAAGCCGAAACACCACCTTACAGTTACCACCGAGTTAGATGGTTACTTTGCTGCTATGCAGTCACAATTAAAGTTTTTAATGACAAAAAAAATTAAGGCATAGGGTCTCAGACATTTCAAATGGACATAAATGAATTCATCTTTTTTCGCCAGGCTGTTTTTAGGAGGTTTTTACACCCTGAGAAGGACTACCTATCATTTTCTCTGATATACAAGAAAGGTCAACGTTCCCTTGACCTGGTAAGATGTAGATGTTTTGTTCTCCTTTTTCTAACGAACTAGTGGTAAAAACTATGTGTTAAGAGAAGGAGACCATCCACCTGAGCTCAAACCCGAGTGCTCGCAAAATGTGGGTACCTCCATGAGAACTAGTTTCAAGTTTCAACGAGTTTTTTTGGCCAACCAGGGTCTGGTACCCCCTATTTAAGACAAAACCAGGGGATACCATTTCCCAGTGGTCGAGTTCTTTGAGTATATCTTATACTATGATCTATGGAAGACATTAGTTACATGAGATTCTAGCTGATCTACAGGTTTGCAAGGATCAAGCTGAAGTTGAAGTCTGGTTTTCAACACTTGAGACACTCATTACCTCTACTTCAGGCCGTAAAAGTTATTCGACTGATGGTCCAAGTGATAGGTTATCAGTTTCTGATGTGAGTTGGTATTCTTGAATAGCTGGTCACATCGTTTACAATGAAATCGAATATGTTATAATTTCTCTCTGTGTGGTCTAGTTTAAGTATTTGTGATTGGATTCAGATTTCATGACAGTAAGCTTTCTTTTGAAGTTTAGTTCTTTGAAAAGCCAGCAGTAAGATACCTGAGAAGCTGCATTTATATTGTATTGTGATGCACACATAAATCATGGCATTTTATCCTACTTGATTGTACAAGGTTATAATTGTTATCTAGAAGAGACTAACTTAATCGTGGATGTGATTTATGGCTTTGACCAACAAACAAAGAATGGTGACACCGTTTGGTTCTTATTTCTTCTGTGTATTAGCTAGCATCTTATAAACTACTGTTAGTTATACTTTATCCACTTCACCTTTCTTGTTTCAGCTGAACTCTGCCTTACCTTTGGTCAAAGGTTGCAGAATCTTCAAACTAAACGTTTCTTTCCCTTTTCTTTTCAGGAAGTATCACATTATCAAGATAGCAATTTTTATGATACGACAGTAGATATCGCCTCAAGTATTACACGTACTTTTAACTCAGGTAGTTACAGCGCAACCAATTCTATCAATTCAGCAAAAGCAGATGTTAGATCGGATCGTGCAAATATGCTAAGAGCAAGTACAGACGGTGGCCGCATTAGTATTTCCAGCAGTGTTCCTAGTTCTTCAAGTCAAAGTTCTGGACAAGATGACATTGAATCCCTTGGTGATGTTTATGTGTGGGGTGAGGTCTGGACTGATGTGATCCCAACAGAAGGATCCTCAAACTATTTGTGCTCCAAAGCAGACATTTTAGTTCCCAAACCGCTGGAATCAGATGTTGTTTTGGACGTACAGCAGATAGCCTGTGGTTCCAGGCACATTGCTCTGACTACTAGGCAAGGAGAAGTGTTCGCATGGGGTGAAGAACTTGGAGGGCGGCTTGGTCACGGGACTGATGCAGATATTGGCCGTCCTAAACTTGTTGAAGCCTTAGCAGTTTCAAATGTAGAATATATTGCGTGCGGGGAGTTCCATACTTGTGCTGTAACTGCCTCTGGTGACTTGTACACTTGGGGTGATGGATACTACAATGCTGGATTGCTTGGACATGGTGCCGGAACTAGCCATTGGCTTCCAAAACAAGTCTCAGGACCCTTAGAAGGAGTTCAGATACTGTCTGTTGCATGTGGCTCATGGCATTCAGCACTGACTACGTCAAGTGGGAAAGTTTTCACTTTCGGTGACGGGACATTTGGCGCTCTTGGACATGGGAATCATGAAAGTGTTGCATACCCAAAGGAAGTCGAAACTTTGAGTGGATTCAGAACAATGAAAGTAGCCTGTGGACTCTGGCATTCCGCAGCAATTGTGGAGACCAGTAATCAGGTAGGCGTGAATGTGGTGTCCAGGAAGCTATATACCTGGGGCGCTGGGGACAAGAATCTCCTAGGTCATGGGGATAAAGATGCTAGGCTAGTTCCTACATGTGTTCAATCTATCGTTGATTATAATTTCCATCAGGTGGCCTGTGGACACAGTATGACTATCGCCCTTGCTACATCTGGTCATGTTTTCACAATGGGCAGCTCTAGCAATGGTCAGCTTGGGAATCCAAAGTCTGATGGTAAACAACCTAGCCTGGTACAAGATAGGTTGTCAGGCGAATTGGTTGAAGAGATCGCCTCTGGCTCATATCACGTTGCAGTCTTGACTTCACGAAGTGAAGTATATACATGGGGGATGGGGGCCAATGGAAGGCTGGGGCATGGTGGTGTGGAAGATAAGAAAAAACCAACCCTTGTGGAAGCATTAAAAGATCGTCATGTTAAAAGTATAGCATGTGGTTCGAATTTCACTACCTGCATTTGTATACACAAGTGGGTTTCAGGTGCAGATCAGTCCGTATGCTCAGGTTGTAGGCAACCATTTGGCTTCACAAGAAAGCGACACAATTGTTACAATTGTGGGCTTGTCCATTGCCATGCATGTAGTTCAAGGAAAGTACTGAAAGCTGCTTTGGCACCTACTCCTGGCAAACCACATCGTGTATGTGATTCATGCTTCATGAAACTGAAAGCTGCAGAGACCAGCAGCAACAGTTCATATCAGAAAAGGAATGTCAATGCCCGTCGCTCTGTTGATAACAAAGACAAGCCAGAGAGGCCAGACATAAGGCCTTCCAGGCTTGCAACAGGATCACCAGCAGAACCACTCAAGCAAGCTGAGACAAAAGCAGTTCGAAATGAGATAAAACCAGATCCTATGTCCATGATTAAGGCATCCCAAGCTCCTTCCATGTTACCTTTTAACAATCTCGCTTTTGGTGGAACATTTGGTCCAGCTAGTCTAAAGCCCATGGCAATGGCAGCTGCAGTGCCAATGGCCATGCCTGTGCAATCATCTCCTCTCACAAAGAAGCCAAATCCAGCTGCAGCAACTCCTCTCTGTGGTAAAATTGAGACTGATAACTTGAAGAGGACGAAAGATGTGCTGAATGAAGATATATCAAAGTTGCAGTCTCAGGTCTGATATAGAATACTATATATTTTGCCACATTTACCATGTTTAGCTGGCGCTGATAAATTTATTGAACTTTTAACAGGTTAACAAATTAAAACAAAAATGTGATGCCCAAGAGGAGCAACTGCAGAAATCGGAAAGAAGAGCTGAAAATTCTGCCTCTATAGCTGCAGAAGAGTCTTCTAGGCGTAATGGTGTCTTGGAGTTCATTAGGTTTCTTGACAACGAGGTACAGTATTAAAATGGCTCTGCATGATAGATACACAGCTCTTGAGCTTGCATGATGAAATTAAGTGCCTACCCCCTACCATGCTGCGTGCGTACTTGAGCCAATAGTCTAGCCTTTTATTCTATTCCATTTACAGTACCCAGTCTTCTATAATCCAAATCAAATACAAATAGGGGTATGCTTCAATGATGTTGCGAATGAAACAAGCATAATGGTAAAAGGATTTGTTGTTAACTTGGAACATAGAATAACATGAGTCAATATAAGCTTTGTAGTAGCTCAAAAAATAAGGGTCGTTTCACTGTACATGTTTACTGGATCTGTCTTGATGATGCTCACTGTATCACGTCCGGTCATTCTTCAGCTCAAGAGTATTGCAGATAGGGTGCCCAGTGATGCTGCTGACAGCTTAAAAGCCTTGCAAAGTCATTCAGAGAGATTTCTTACTGGGCAAGGTATTCATCCACCAGAGGTCACAGGTGCCGGTAGACATGCTACGGCGCATCAGAGGTCAGCAAGCATGGGCAGTCTGGTGTTGTCTCAGGATGGCAGCACTGGATATGCCGGTAGCTCGGCCGCTTCCTTGACGAGTGAATCTCCATGCCACCGTATCATGGAGAACAGCTCGAGAGCTAATGGTGACTTTGCACCAAAGCATAGTACTCACGGAGAAGTGCAACTGATCGAGCAGTTTGAACCAGGGGTGTACGTGACACTCATCCAGCTGAGAGATGGTACCAAAGTATTCAAGCGTGTCAGATTCAGGTAACCTAGTTGCCACATGCCCTCGTCCTGTATACGGTTTTGATGTCCTAACCTTCTCAGTATCAATCACTTTCATAGTACATCCAAAGCACTCCATAAATTTCACTTTATGCCAAGACAAAATTAGTTTCCAGGAGCTGATCATTTACTCTCCTTGTTCTTTTTTCCCCACGATCAGCAAGAGGAGATTTGCGGAGCAGCAGGCCGAGGAATGGTGGCGGGAGAACCAGGAGAGAGTGTTCAGAAAATACAGCCATCCGGCTAACTAGGTTCATCGGAAACCGTCATCGAACACAACATCCCAGCATCGTGAGGAAGAAGTATGATCATCCACCCTTGTGAGCTTGGTTGCGGACGAGCTATGGGTGGGGGAGGCATTGGATGATGGCGCTTTGATCGGCGGTGCTTGAAGGAAGTCAAGTCCTGCATGTTGATTCGAGCATTGCTCCTGCGGCTGCATTGCGGTGTTATTATAGATTACTACTAGATTAGATTGTGAACTGGGAAGATACTGACATATGCGTTTCATCCTTTTTGCGCTTGCTTTACCGAACATGGCAGTTCGTGGTGCCTTTCCAGACAAAGCGACAGTAGCTTGCTGTGAAACCTTTCTTCACACCTCAGACAATATGTTGTTTCACAATTTTGATATTCATTCATCCTTTTGTTTCCCCTCTTGAGGTTACAGTGCCAAACTATGAATTTTTTTTTCTTTAGGAGGAGAAAAAGGACGGAGTCTCTCGAGTGAGGTAAGCTAAGGGAGCTTATAATGTTTAATAAGGTGATCATATAGCATGTGGTATTCATCTTCAAGCAAATGCATGTATGCTCTGGCCTAGCAGTTCGGCGGCGAACTATCCTCATGCACCTCTGCCCGTGCCCGCGCCAGGCACGGCTGCAAGGCGCAAGCCTGGCCGCACGGTTTGGTTCCAGAACCCGGCGCGCCCTGCCTGCCCTGCTCCACAGGGCCGCCGGAACTTCACCGCGGATGCTACTACGGCCACACGGCCACAGCAATCCCGCAGCCCGCGCGCGCCGGCCGACAACAACCACCGAGCGGCAAGCGCGGTTGTTAGCACATCTCATACATGTAATCCTGAATGATTCCGAGTCCAGCCAAACAGGTACAGCGCTACAACTCCGCGATCATACGATCTCTTTCCTCATGGGCCTTGACTCGCGATGCTAACCGGTAAAACAGCCGTGCGGCATGCACGGACAACTAGCAAATCCTCATGGTTAAATACAGGCTTGCTTGCGATGGATGATTCTCCAAATAACCGGCAACCGCGTGGGCGCCATCCTGCAACAGGTACCGTAACTGCGTGATGGGATGAACCATGGTGTGTAATGCTGCTACTAACCGATGAACAGGCATTTCATTGCAGGTGGCAGCCTTTTTTGGTGGTTCTGGTGCCAATCTTTTCATTTTTTTTGTTTTATTTTATACAACAGAATTGATTGATTGCTGCTCGTGGCAAACCACGCAGAAATTTCTGTCGTTGGCTTGGGGTTCCTGATGACGTTGCCAATGGCGGCAGCCTTTTTGGTGGTTCTGCTGCCTATCTTTTCATTTTTTTTATTTTATTTTACACAACAGAATTGATGATTGCTGCTCGTGGCAAACCATGCAGAAATTTCTGTCGTTGGCTTGGGTCCTTGGTGACGTTGCCAAGGATTGCAAAATTTGATTCGTGCCAGTGGCAGCGGATTTGATAGATACTCCAACAACTCCGATGAACTGAAAACACGCCAACACCCCTGAACGCACGACGCACTCGACAAGTCGTACACTGCGGCAGATGCAGCACGCAGCTCAACTGAAACAGCGAAACAATTATTGTCAGCACGCGATCGGCTTTGCGACAACATGCAAGATTACAGCTTAGGCCCTAGGCTAGCAAGTGCTAGGCACCTGCCTCACAGCGTAGACACTAGAGAATACAAAACACCTTGACCTGGTTGGTATATCATCCTGTTTCGGGTCATCGTCGAATTTGCAACAGGCATGAAATACCTAGGCGCCTGTTTTTACTACCAACTACACACTTTACGAACCAACAAAATACACACACACACACAACACATTAGCCGCAACCCAATATACACGAACGGCTCTGCGTGTGAAGAACAGCTGTGCCGCGCCCAGCTCTTAGAAGCAGAACTTCTTCTTCTGCAAATGGCATGCATATAGAAGTGACACAGATCAGATGGGGCAGAGAACAGACTATGCTAACGAGGATATAATGATCCGTAGTTGAGAAACCAGAAAGACACCACGCGTGTACATCTTCAATGATGGAAAAGGGAAATGAGCATGAGAGAACCGTAACATACACGGAATTTGATCAGCTCTTGCTTGTCAATGTAAGCGAGCAGCTCGTCCTGTCGCATCAAGGCATCATAGAGGGCCTGATCATGGATATGAGTTTAGATAGTTAGTTCGGAACCTCAGCTTCTTTATTTATAAAAAAAATGGAAGGAAGTCTTTTCATGCATATGCAACAGATGACATCGTCTGTAGAGTAACAGCCAATTCCAGTTCCGTAGTTTGTGTTGTGCCGGCTGAGATCAATCAAGGACGTAGAAACTGCAATTTTGAACAAAACAAGCTTACCTTCTTCGTGGAAATTAACTCAGCCTCCAATGCATCCACACGGCGGACGGCTGCATTGAGCAATTCTTCCTTTTCAAATGGCATCTCAGACGGCTTTGTCTCAAGCACCTGCACCTTGTCCTCCAGCTCGCCCAGCCGTCTCAGCATAGATGAAAGCACATCCTTTTCCGTATAGGATGGGGCAGGAGACGGAGGTCGGAACTCCTCCTTGCACTCCTGTTCTTGAGGATACTCAACGTGATAGTCATCATGCTTAACAGATTGGTTAGAGATCTTTCTAGCCATCTTGCTTGGAACAGAACAGAGCATGGCAAAAAGGGTCATGACCAAGACCGTCAGCCACGTGATTATTTGAGCTCGGAGTCCTTCGAATGTGCCAGGCAAATTTCTCAAGGAAAATGAACCTGGTGCGAGAATATAAAGGGTTCAGGGTTCAGTACACAATAATAGAAAACAACATTCTTGCATATGCAGTTATGCATCACATGCTGCTGTAATTTTGTGAGCTACGTCCTTATACCGGAGGACAAAAATGTTGAAAACATGTGTGTAGCTAGTTAATTATCTATCTATAAATAGTTGAGTGTCTTGGTGGGAACAAACATGAACTAACTTTAGGAATGGATATCAATTTGAACAAAAGTCAAATGGAGTATAATAACTGTAAACAAGAGCTTGACGATAACTAAATAGCCACATAGCATACCTGAGGAAGAAGCTTGTAGACTAGCTCTGGGACTACCCCATCCATCATCAACAACCTTGTCCACAACAGGAATGTTTTCAATTGAAGCATGAGCAACAGATGCGGAAGCATGTGCTGGCAATTTTGACTGGAGATAGCAACAGAGGTTACCCATCAATAACTACGTGATACCAAAAGTGGCAATAGTATTTTAAAAAAAGAGCACCCCAAAGTTACATTCCACACATGTTTGGAATGGAAAGCATACTGGTTAAAAGCCTGTAGTACTTGACGCAACAGGAAAACAAAGGGGGTGTAGTAATATTTACAGTTCAAAAGAATGTTTACAGAATACTACTTAGTATAATTTAGTGACCTGTCATCAATAACTTTTTGGCCCTTGGTGGTGTTTATAGTCAAGATGTTACTGATGCAGATTATTCAAGTCATATTATAATCAGGTTGTTGATCATACACTAAGGGTTAGCCACTTGCCTCCTCATGAACAGGGGTCAAAATAGGGTGTGTGATCAGATTCCTTGATGCCATAGGAGATGTTACGTCTTCCACTTCAGACCCAGACTCAGCAGATGCATCACTGCCTTTTCTCTGCTTCAGTAAAATAATGGAATAAGTACTGAGTGAGGACTGAGAATGATGTCTCTAGAAATTTCAACAGTACAGCATTCTTATAGACTTACGGCTGGGTACTCTGGCCTAGCATAACCAATTATCTTTCCATCAGTGCTGGATATAGTCACAATTTGCCTTCCGTAGTTTGCCTCGCCATTGAGAACTCTCTGGAGAAATCGAAGATGCATCACATTAGCACTAATGCGTTTTTTTCCAGCTGCATATCTCATCCGGAAACATCTTCCTTTTCTTCTCCGATATTTAATCATGTTTTATTTTTCACAAGACTGGGGGTCGTTGTGGCAGGATATTTATTACCTTTATTATTTCGGGATCCTTCCAAGGACCTTTGTCGGATTTTTGACAACCTCCATGTTCATCACACTTGCATTTACCACCAAGAAATTCTGGCAATTCACTGCATGCATGTATTAAACAGAAATTAGGATGGAAGCCAACATCACAAATGTATGACCAAGAAAAAGGATACTGACCACTCATCAATAATTTCAAGCAACTTATGTTGGTACTTATTCCCAAGAACCTTCAAGAGAAAATGATAAATGATAAATGGTAAGTATAATGTGTATAAAATCACTCAAGAAGGATGTAATCAAATCATTGTTAAGAAAGCGTTACATACATGAATCTTGGAAGCAGTTTTCGGATCAAGGAACGATTTTATTGTGTTCCATAACATCTTGAAGCCTTGGCCAGCATTAATTATATACATCCGGCACAATGTCTGTAACAGCATCCAAAATGCTTTAGGGATTCAACAATGGGCCAAGATAAATATAATGACAAAGAAAAATTATATTTCTTCTTTTGAATTTAGAAAAATTACTCATGGAAATATTTCATTGAAAAAGTTTCAGATGCTGGAATGAAATTTGTCAGGATCCATAACATTGCTACCTACCTCTGGGTAGTTATCACTGTCTATCTTCTGCAATCGTGTAATTAATTCCCTCGCAGATTTTGAGAAGTTCTTGAAACCCTTCATTTACATAAGTCAAGAACTCTTATCAATGTAGATTTAAATATAAGAACAATATTTAGCTATAATATAATGTGACATACCACTCCTTGCACATCCAAAATAGTAGTACATGAGTCTATGTGTTTTTTTGCAGCAATTGAGCAAGCTGGAAATCTCATCTGGAAACATCTCTCAAACTCCTTGACGTGGTATCTCACATACCGATCGATGGTTGTTACCTGCACTAGCTTGTTCGCATCAACTTTTCCTATTAACTCTATGTAGATAGGTCTACCCTCTTTATCCACCCCATGATAAAATTGCGGGTAATACTTTGTAACTTCATCTAACTCGGTGTAGTCAAATTCCTGAGGTGTAGAAACCAAGAAGGGTCAAAATACAGAAGTTACTGATGAAGATGACATATTTTGATATATCACCATTTATATTTCAGCTTTACCTCTATTTTGTCGGTCCCAAATTCCTTCCTCCATCTAAGCATGTCTGACCACATATTCTTTGCTTTCTCAACATCAAATTTTCGCGCTTTTAGGAACCTGTAATGTGAATCAGATCAAATGAGAATCCCACTCAACTAATATGGCAACCACTTTCTTTCTAGACATGGCCCCTTGAGCGCATATAGTTTATTGGTGCAAACTGTGCAAGCCTACAAGGTTTATCGTTGGGCTATTGGGAAGGTATGAAAGGGGAAGCGTATACGCAGCATAAAGACAAATCAAACCCTGTGAACAAGGAACTCCCTGCCAAGGTTCTTCTTCGGAAGAATTTTTTTTTTTTGAGAAGTAAGTACTGTACCTCAACATCATGTGATAGTCATCATGCTGTTGTGGCAGCAAATCCTCATCAATTAAGCATTGCCGAAATGTCTCGACATCTTGGAGCTCTTTAACATCCCTTATGTCCTTGATGGAATCCCTAGGTTCATTTTTCTTTTTGCTCCTCCTTCTCAAGGAATGCCTGAATTTATTCCCCGCATTAATTGCTTTTTTCTTGAAAGAGCCAATTTTAGTCTTCTTATCTCCTTCTGAGTTGTCTGCATCAGATCTGCTCTCTTTCCTTTCATCGTTATGTACAAGCCCTTCAAAACCTGCACATGCTGTCTCAATTTCCCGTATCCAAATCAAAGCAAAGAAAGCTATTTTTTGGAAACAACAGGAACCGATAGGTGGGTTCGACTAGACAGCAAATGATGCTTTACATGTAGGGATGCAAGTTATATATATTTTGGGTCATTGGGTCGACCCAAAAAGTTGATAACTAGAATGGCATTCTGCGTAAATAATTTGGAAGGAGAAATGAACTAGAGTGGCATGCCATCGTAATTAATTAGCTGACCCAAAAAACACTATTGGGTACCCACTTGCATCCTTATTTACAGGTAACTAGAACTGTAACCTGCCTATTACATCGATGCTAATCTAGAAAAAAGGCAAGGGGTTAATACAGGTTACTTATTGGTTTGCACATGTTACAGCAACATTGCTACATGTCGATCATCAGCATTTAATGACTCGGGTTCAAGTTTGCGGTTATCATTGATGATGAGGACCAGTTTCGAGCATCAGCTATAAGGCCCTCTAATGAGACCAGGTAAAATTCAGGCAATTGGCAAATAACATACTATATTGATTTCTTCCCTCTGTGACAGAAGTACGTTGGGGTTTCTAGCCCCAAAACCAATAAAGCTAAAACCTTGTAGCAGCAATTATTCTTATGCCCTCCGGTAATAGCATCTGCTAATATATCAATTCCTTATCTTTCAAAGGAACAAGGGAGAACAAGATGAGTCGACAGCATCTGCTAATTCATTGGGAATCGATTCATAGTGTCCCAAGGGAAAGAAGCGCTTCATACTCACATGGCCTAGCAAATCGATCGAGGGGTCCTGACATCCCCTCCACGGCTCCAAAATCGGTCCTCCGAGCAAGCCCCAAGCTCAGAATCACCTGCAATCGGCAATTTGAGCGAAAAGCACTGTGATTGATGAACTGCGCGGCAAACGTCGAAAATCTAAACTATTATCTAACGAACATGTTTGATAAATCGGTGCGTGGACATGGACATAGCAGCTCGGAGGATTTCGTGGGATTCTTACCTGTTTCAGTTTTGGATTTCGGGAGCTGATTTTGTCCAGGAGGGGACGACCAACCTCTGCCGCTCTGCATTTTAATGGGTGTGGGAGACTCGGGAGGGAGAAGCGAGGAGAAGGATTCCAATCACTTTTCAAGTGGACCCGGTTCATAGACTCGATCGAACCAGTCGAATGATCGAGCTGTAGGGCGCCCGTGTGTTCGGTCCATGAACCCAGTTCACCCAGGTGTCTCTGGCGTCTGGTAGCCTCGGTTCCTCCATAGGATAGGATCTCTGGAAGCGTATAGCGGCACGATTTCAGGGGCCCCACACGCAGTGGCTGCGAACCGTAGACCGCGTTCAAGGAACGTGTGCCGGTGATGTGACGCGTGGACGAGCGTTTGGCCAGGTCAGACTTGATTTGTTTGTTGGAGACGTTGGACAACTCCTACAGCTGCTGATTGCTCCATAATAATCATTTTTAGGGAATGGAATTTCTTCCTACGTTCAAAATAAAAAAATATATATGATGCTACTTAGGTATTGCAGACCACTTCAGCGCTTCTATCATTTTTATTTTTGTGCGTTTCAAGCTGTACTTACTTTGTGTTGTGTTGCTTTGACTGATGTGTTGTTTTTACCTTGGTAAATTTTTGCTGTTTTTCTTGATCAGTTGTGGCTGCTGCCATGTTGCTAAAATAGTACCGATAATTTAGTTTTAATTCTTGACCAGAACACCAACAAATTCTGTTGGCCAATACATAAAGTTTACCTTGCATTAATGGTTGCCTGTTCTTGAACAGACAAAGAAAAAAAATGCTAATATGAGCCGCCTTGGACTGATACCTGGGCATGGTCTGCTTACAGCTCATTGATCATTTCACCTTGGTAATCCATGTCTCAATCAGGCGCCGCAACTTTGAACTCTGTTCCCGTGGCAGTAATTCCCCGATAACTGTCAGTACAGTAGCCTGCCATTGTGCTCCCTTCGGCTAAAGAACAGACAGATAAGCTCGCGGAGCTGATTGCCTGCTCGCTGGTATGTGTTTTCTGCTGGCATCAACCCAGCACAGTGACCAAATAAACGGGCAGAACAATGGGGTCGGCGTCGAGGAAACTTTTTGTCCACGTCTTCCATTGAACCTATGCTACCTACCTGAGTATCTTTAGTTGTTCCACTGATTGCAATCATCCGTGAACCCACGTTAAAGCAGGTTTTGGCTGCCATCAGTCATCACCTCACACGGGAACGGGGTTGTTGGCAAATCAAACAAGCTTGTGGTGTGATCTGATGAAAGCCTGGAGCACAGAAGGATTAAAGAGAGCATATACTTTGCTATAAAAGATGTATATAAATAAATATATAGTAGGACCGAGCAAGAAGCACATGCCTTGACGAATACGGCCAAATTTGGCTGAGTTTTCCCACCACTGATTTTGTTTAAAAAAAATTTGCTCCTTTTCCCTTCTTTTTGGGCAATAGCCCAAAGTATTTTGAAAGCATAGAGGAAGTAGGAAAAATCCTACGGCGAATTCGAGTTTAAAATATCCGGTAGGTGATCTCGTGGTTTTACTGGTGATGTAGACACAAACGAAATGATTGGTTGAATTTTTCAATCTCGCTCATTGTGATGTTGATGCTTGGCGTTTCGATCTATAGGAATGGTTGAACCAGCTTCGTGGCAGCAACCGAGCTGTTCAGAGCCACGTAACCGTACAATCATTCATGAATTCTGCCCATATTTTGGCACTATGATGGAGGACACCTCCTACCTACTAAAAGCAACTAGCAAAATCATTGCTCCATTTGTCTCAATAAACAGGCTTCTTAACATGACCGGTTCCAACAAAGATTGTCCCCCCCCCCCCCCCCCCCTCTCAAACGGAGATAAGCAATTTGGCTTGTGATCCATCCATAGATACAGGAGACAAAGAAGGCCAGGAACTTTTCAAGGAATGGTAGGTACTCATCAGAGAATAAACTGCACCTGTTCGCCATAGTGGGAGTACATGCAGAATCCACCCACTAGGAAATAGGTTTATAGGATAATCACCTCAAACGAAAACGCTGGCGATTTTATAATGGGCATTTTGTCCGCCGCTAGCTTGAGGAGGTTAGGGGTCCCTGTTGGAGCAGTTGCCGCTTAATCTTTTTGTCTGAAAACACTTGATGAGGGTGTTAATGCAGCTCACGAACAGCAGATCGGGATGGTCGACTCTTTAGCTGTTGCTTGCCCAACCAGATATGCATGGCCGACTACTCGTTCCTTGACTCTGCATTTTCAAGGGCGCAAACATAAAAGAAGGCAAGAAGCATTGCGACTGGGGACAGGCAGCTTCAGATGACACTCCCCCGGATGCACTGAAATCAGCGGCAGGACCGTTGGACAGTTCAGTTCAGTGGGCATTTGCATATGAGCAAATTGAGTGGCGAAGCTAGAGCAAATCGGAGGGGGTGCGTTTGTCTTGCGGGTGCATAGAGTTAAAGTCACGAGGGTGCATAGAGTAATCACTGTTTTTTCATTTTCTAGGGGGTCCTGATTACTATGTAGCTTCGCCCCTGAGCAAATTGATGTTTTGCAATGTTCAGTAGCAGTTCTGTAAAAGATGAATCGTAGGGCATCTGGTATTACACTGCAATGCATCGGGCGAGCAGGTGATTAACAAAAAGTTTAGGCACAGCTGCCTTGCCGGAGATGTTCAGATCAGAGAGCAGCGTTCCGCTAGCAGCTGTCGAGAGCTAATGCTCTCTACAAGAAGCAGTTACTGCTTGGGCGAACTAGCTGCAACGATGGGACGATCCACAGCTGCCATCATGAACCAAGGACAGGATGAAAGAGAGGCTGGTCGGAAGATCTGAATCAAGGCCAGGAAACCAAGGAATACGAGGACGCGACAAGCAGCAACGGCCGGCGGCGACGCCAGGACGGCATCTCGAGGAGCGACTGCCGCCGTAGGGTAGGACAGGAGACCGGAAATGCAGGTAGCGTCCGTCCTTGTCAGGCCCAGATTCTGGCGACTGGACCTGGACGGAATAGTCTTGCAGCATCGCAGGTACCCGTACAGCCGTACTGATCGATCCGCTTCAGTTGCAGCTCGAAATTAACCCGGACGTAGCTCTGTCGTCTCGTCCCTCCGATTGCGCCTGCGGCCGCTTCTTTCTCGGCAAAATTGGCCCATGTACACCGTTAAAATATGGATTCTGCCCTGGATCACTAAAAAAGATGTCTTTACCATAATACACTATAAATCTGTGGTATTCAGGTGTAGGACATCACACTTATTATTATACTCGTTTTTAATAGAAAGCCACACGAAATGACTATTATATTCCTTACCTCTATCCTCTTTCGTTGCTGGACTTGAATTGAAGGCATCAAGCTCCCCACGGCCTCCCAAATTCATCCGCGGCCCCTCCTCTCCTAGTTCCGGCGATCCTCGGCAGCCGCCCCTCTCCTCCGGCCACCCATGCACGGCCATAGGGGGCCGCGCCCATCCGCGCGACATCCAGAGCCGGCGTGCGCCCGTCCACCTGGACGCACCGCACGGGGGCACGGCAGCCCAACTGCACCGCGCCGCACGGGGCGGTACGCCTGTCCGCGGCGCACGGGCTGGAGCCAAGGGGTGCGCCGAGCAGGCGGTGGCGGCGGAGAAGAAGCGGAGGGGGTCGACGGCGCCGAGCAACTGCTCCCAGGACGCCATGGTGGTGTCGCAGGCTAAGGCGTGGCGGCGGCCGGCCCTCTCCCGCTCCGGGCTCCGACGACCCCTCCCGGCCGTAGGGGGTGGCGCGGGCAGCTGCGTCTGGCTGCACCCACGGGGGTGCTGCGAGCCGACTGCACTGCGGCGCACAGGCCGGCGCCAATGATGCGCCGAGCAGACGGTGGCGGCGTAGAAGAAGGGGAGGGGGTCGACGACGCTGAGCAAGTGCTCCCAAGAAGCCGTGGTGGTGTCGCAGGCCAAGGCGTGGCGGTGGCTGGGCGCCCGGGAGGCGTGCCTTGCTACAGCGTGACCATCACCAACACCTGCTTGTCCTACACTGTTGTGCGCGACTTCCACGTCTCCTGCGGCGAGTTCGGGTGCGCGAGGCTTGTCGACCCAGCGACTTCCAGCGCCTCAAACTCCTTCTGAGCCCTGCATCGCGCCCGAGCATAACGGTGGAAGCCTGCTCCGTTGCAAGGATGACGGCGGCAAGACCTCCTTTCTTTATCTTCCTTATTTTCAGCTGCTACCGTGGGCTTCAATTCTAGCCCTTATCCGAGTAAGAGTATATTTGTCTTTTATAATTATGTTGATACCTGTTTGATGAGAATATAATATTATAAAGGTTATAATATCCAGCAGAAAATTAGCACTGAATTGTAGTGTCTATTGGCAAAGACTTGTTTTTTAGTAGCCTGTGGCAAAAGTCATCTTTTTTCGAGTGTCCTGCGGCCAATTTTTCCTTTCTTTATTCTTCCTTGACAGAAAGAGTGGGAGTGCAGCGAGGAAAGAGAGTGGGCCTGGCCCAACCCCATTGCATCTGTTCTCTCCGTCACGCGGGCCGATCGTTGGGCTCGTTGCACACTCCGTCACGCGGGCCGATCGTGCAGCTCGTCGTCGCACGCACTGACGCACAACAGTGCTTGTGTTTGAATCAATGAAATCCACCCCTTCTCACCAAAAAGATAAATTGAAAGTACGCGGTTTGTTCAAAAAATGAAAAAGGAAAATCGCAGACGCGGCAACAAAAGAAAGGCGAGTGCCGAGGATACCACCATGCCACTGTCTGCCGATGCGTCATTCTTTGTCAATTTTCCGGCCACATCCCACATGTGAATCGTCGTCTAGCGCTCTCACCTGGATCGGATCGAATTCCACTGAAGTCAACAGCACGTCGACACGCCGGCGTCGGCAGTATGCACGGCGAGAGCTTCGCCACACCTTCTGCTCGCCTTGTTCTCAGGTCTGAACAAACCGCAGCCTGCAACTGCAAGAGCTCGACACATACAACCTGGGCTTTTGCTCTTGCATCTTCGCCACAACTGGCGCCGCCGTGCATCACCCGACCGCGTGTGATCGCGATGCGCGCGCGCGTGGCAACCACGTGACGCGACGACGCTGACGCGCGGGCCCAGCCCGCGAACCTGTGACCTTCCTCCACACAACACACACACACACACACACACACACACGAGTACACGACCGCATCGCGTCACCACGACGACTCCTCTCCTCTCCCTCCTCCCCTCGGCTTCCCTTCCCTCCCAGGCGACGATCTCGACCGCATCCCACCTGGCTTGGCTTCCCTAGAAAACCTCCCCAAATCCGGTGATCCTATTCCTGTTCCCCACTTCCCCGGAACTTTCTAGAAGGCCCGGACGACCCTGGTATGGAACCTCCTCTTCCGGATTGGTTCGCCGATTCCTCGCCATTACCCGCTTGGCGCTAATCGTCCGTTGGTGCGTGCAGCTTTGGAGCTGCCGGCGGCGAGATCCAGGGAGCCTTCCGCCATGGTGAAGGAGAGCGCCTACTACGACGTCCTCGGGGTCAGCGTCGACGCGTCCCCCGCCGAGATCAAGAAGGCGTACTACCTCAAGGTGACCAATCCCTTCGCGCCGCGCCGCCCCCTTTGGCTGTTGTTGCCTCCTGTTGCGTGTAATGGTGCGGGTTGGTAGCTTGAGCCCGTTTTTTCTCAATTGTTGGGTGCCTGTTTTCTCCAGGCGAAACTGGTGCATCCGGATAAGAATCCTGGGAACCCCGACGCCGCACAGAAATTTCAGGTAGGTTTTTTCAGAATTTCAGTATTTGATCCTTTATATACCGTTAGCTGCTCGATGATAACATGGTGTGTCCTTTGGGAGATCAAGTTCTCTAAAGATGGAACCAGAAAACAAAGGGCAATGTTAATTCCTATGCTCCATTGAGGCTAGCTGGCTCCTGGCTAGAAGTAATCATGAACCTTCTGAAGCTTCTTTCGATTTTTTCTAGGAATAGCGAACTTTTGCAGTGGAGCATCTATTCTTAGTTGCCATGAGACAGAATTTGGTTGTTAGCATCTAAAAGGCTGTTAGCTACGAATGTGGCTGATGATGCCTCATTTTCTGAATGGGGTCAGGCTGTTGCTTCTTACTAGTTTGGTCTTTCTCCGATTTTAATACCGGAACCATTGACTGCATTGTACATGATTCACTCTTTGGGACGCGGACGGATCATCTCTCCATGGTTCGTCTGCTACAAAATATTGAATTGCATTGCTTGATTTTTAACAGGAACTTGGGGAGGCCTATCAAGTCCTAAGTGATCCTGGCAAAAAGGAGGCTTATGATAAGTATGGAAAGGAGGGTATTCCCCAGTAAGTCATGAACTATGTCTGAGACTTGATAAATAATAACTATATATTTTCTGTGAAAGAAGTGGCATGTTCAATGATTATTCAGAATGAAGTGATCTATCTGGTTTAGGGCACAAAATATGATGGGGCTGAGGACGGATAGATAACATCACAACTCACGAGCTATATAAGAGTGCCTGCTTTAGGAAAAACACAAAGCAGAAAACTGGCTACTGTTTGGAAGCTCAATTGCAATCGTGCCATTCGTTTTGAAACATAAACCTTTCATAAAATGCTAGTACTTCTATTCAAACTTTAATGTAAATAACTTGTGCCTTGTTCTATAAGTTGTTTCTTACTCAGTTGCTTAACACCTCATTCAGGGATAACATGGTAGATCCCGCTGCTGTATTTGGGATGCTTTTTGGAAGTGACTACTTTGAAGATTATGTTGGCCAGCTTGCTCTAGCATCTATAGCTTCAGTGGAAGTTGATGAAAACTCAAACAGTCAAGAGGCAAGAGCAAAGGTTCAAGAAAAAATAAAGGTATGTTCCTTCCTGCTATTTTTCCTAATCAATTGCATTAGACTATTGTTCGATTTAGGATCCAGAACAATAATTATAAGTTGAACCTAGTTAATTTTACTATGGTATAGGAGTTACAAAAAGAAAGAGAACAAAAGCTCACTCAGAGCCTAAAGGACCGTCTTCAACCGTATGTAGATGGGAGAAAGGATGAATTTGTGAGCTGGGCTAGTGCAGAAGGTCGGCGTTTATCCGAAGCAGGTATATCATGGGATCATGTATTTGTTTCACATCCCTACTACTGTGTGATTTTTTTCAAATGGACTATCTGCTTCTTGCACATGCTTCATTTCAGTTTACCCTATCAGATAGACAGTGTATTTAGTCTCATTTACATAGATTATATCTTTTATGGGTCATGTAAACCTGTAGAGGAATATGACTCCCTATTGCCCCACAGCAGTGATGTTGATGTTTTTATCTTATTCCTTGAACATTTGATATTTCAGTATTGGCTATCCAAGCTGCTAACTTGTTTCAAACAAAAATTTCAGCATTTGGTGAGGCTATGCTTCACACTATTGGGTATATTTATGTGCGGCAAGCAGCAAGAGAACTTGGAAAGAGTAAACTTTATATGGGTGTACCATTCATAGCTGAGTGGGTTAGGGACAAAGGTCACCACATTAAATCACAGGTTAATGCTGCTTCAGGTACTTCCGAGGACATCCTTTGGTGCTTTGTTTAGACCACGAGTGGGATCATCCCTGGTAATGAGTTTCTGTTGTAGGTGCTATCTCTCTGATACAACTCCAAGAAGGAATGAAAAAGATGGAGGGAAGTGAGAACAATGAAGAGGAGCTTATGAAGAGTTTCGAGGAGAAAAAGGAGGCCATGCTTAGTTCACTATGGAAGATTAATGTGGTTGATATTGAGTCGACACTTTCACGTGTCTGCCAAGCGGTAAGTCCGGGTGACCCCCGGGTTCTTGGATCAAAGATTGTATGTACGTGCCACTATGCGTATTCGAATTAAGTCATGATCTTTGGTGTTCAGGTTCTGAAAGATAGCACTGTCTCCAAAGAGGTTCTGAAGTTGCGAGCCAAAGCGTTGAAAAAGCTTGGGACAATATTCCAGGTACGTTCCATTCCTATTCTGCTGCTTCATCTATTTTGCTTCGACCCAGAAAGCTTAAGACTCGTCAGCTTTGGATTAATCTTTTATCGCATCTTGTCTCTAGTTGGTCTAGTACTTCATGAACAGTTTTCGTGTAAATTCAGGGTGCAAAGTCTCTCTACCATCGTGAAAACAGCCTGCGCGTCGAAACAAGCACAGATCAACAGGCAACGCCATCACAGTGAAGCCTGGAAAACACCCATGTAACAGGAGATTTTGGTCATTTGTTTTGTTAGGGTTTCGCCTGTATCTGTTTGCTAACATTCAGACAGCGCACTGATAAAAAAATTCAGACAGCGCAGACCGTTCCTGATATTGCCGGTGGGTGTACCAACTTTTTTTATTTTCTCTGTAGAAAAATGTGAGTGGTGAACACGAAGCAGTGAACTGCGGTTAATGCAGCGTTACAAGTTGTAGCTCCATTTCCTTTTTGAATGGTAGCAAAGCATTGCGCTAGCTATTTTGCTTAGCCTGTTTGCTTCACTTCACTCTGATGTCCTCGCCATTCCGGGCCTCTGAGCTTTGCTCAGGCCGGCGTGGCTCGAGGCCTCGAGCACGGCGCCTGTCCTGGCACCCTGGATGTTCTCGTAGGTGTGGCTTCGTAGCTTTCCCGGCCAGCCTGAGGGACAGTGGACGCAGCCAAACCATAGGCCTTCTATATTTTTTTTCGGCGTTACTAGAGCCCTGACGTACCATCCATCGGACGCTCTGTTGCAACATACACGTTTGTGTAACGTAAAAAATTAATATTTGCAACATCAAAAAACACGTACGGAAACGCATCTGGATGCAAAGAGTAAAATTCCCACCGTAAAATCACAGCTCTATTTTATACAACATCCATTCAAAATTCACTGCAACAACAAATTCATGCATGTGCAATATGAAAAAAAGCCGCCTCCACGAAATCGACCCGCAAGAAGAACATCCCGATCGCAACATGAATCTCGATCTCAACATCTCGAATCAACCGATGCAACATTCAAAAAATTCTACAGCAACACCACGGGGCTTCACCGGCGTCGTCGTCCCCGTATCTCCCGCCGCCGGCCCGGAGCTCGCTGCCGCCCACGCGGGCTCGATGCAGGCCTCGTGCGCCGCCGCCCCGGAGCTCCCGCGGCCGCCCTCGCGTGCCGCCGGCCTTGTGCGCCGCCTGCGGGGCTTGCCACATTGCCAACGGGGCATCCTGAGACGGTGCAGGGAGGAGGACGAGCGGGTACGGGGACGGTTGGGGAGGCCTGGGGCAGGTCGCAATCGGCCGCGTCCGAGAAGAATGGGAAGGGAATGGAACGGGGAGGCACCTTCCCTCGTGACCTCGCTCGATAGGGTGGAGCAACGTGAGTCTGGCGTCCGTTCGATGTTTTTGAGGCATCGTACGCCTGTAGTATGTGCGTGGCGGAGGGCCGGGGCTATGGCCCCACGGTTCCAGAGCTCAGGCGTTGAGGTGCGCGCGCGGGAAAGGTACAACTCGTGAGGGGGGCGCATGAGAGGGGGAGGCGTTAGGGGCGTGGCGCCTGGGGGAGCTCGTGTGGTTGAAGAAGAAAAGGGCATGAGAGGATAAGGGATGCGGGAGAGTTTGACTTGGTTTTGTGGACCGCAGTGTTCGATTTTTCTAATTGATATGGGATGTTCTGATTGAAGTATTATTTTTTTAAAAATTAGATACTTATAATGCACATATATTTACTCAAACTTATCCCTATAAGCATTTTTGAAGACTGAGTCGGCAAATCACCACAGTGTACTCCATGTTACAGCGGTGGGCCTCGCCGGAGCTGATCGCTCGGTGCCAAGCTGGCGGCACTTAAGTGCAGGGCTTACCCCCTTGCTACACCCCAGCTAAGCTCCATCATGACCACGCTTTGTGGCTCCTCGTCCCTCATAAATAGCCCTGATTAGCGCGCGCATGAGGCTGCCGCCGGGGTGTGTTTATCCGCCGCGTAATCGCGCACATGAGGGCGCCTCTCTGAGCCGTCTGGTCCGAGCTGGCCCAAAAATGATGCCCGCAAAAGTAGGCCTTCCGAGCGAGGCTCTGAGCCCTCTACGTCGCCGCAGCCCCCCGTCGTACCCCGTCACACAGCTCAGCTCCCCCTGCCCGGCCGGACACGTCCGCCGCACGGCGAGAGGCGATGCATGTCATGCCATGCCGGCATGGCGACCGAAACGCACGACACCATGCCGCCGTCAGTGCTCGGTTTCGACTTCCGATCAGCTGGCCCCCGGCGACAAACCTGACGCGCTCGCGCTCATCCCTACGGGCCCCGTTAGCTTGTTCGTGCAGCTGTCACTGGCGAAGCCTTCTGGAAACGGAGCCGAGACACTCCCGTGGCCGTGGCCATTAGTCAACAACAGTGAGGCCAATTCAATTCGTCCTTCTCCGGGCACCCTCAGCGAGTCCCCCTCCGATCCTAGGACCGACTGACGTGACGGCCTCGCCGAAAGGGACCCCTGCCGGGGAGGGGAGGAGGATTCGCCGGGAAGCCAGTGCCGTCTCGAACGAGGACGATGGATGGGAGTGCGCTGCAAGCATTCCTCCGTCCGCCGCCCGCCCGTCGCCGGCCGGCATGGCATGGGAGTACGCTGGCATGGCCGGCTATCTCCGATTGATTTTTTTTTTCATTAGGCTGGGCAGTAGGGCACTTTCGTCCGCTGCAGCTACCTTCCACTCCGGTTTCGTGAAACGCAAATCAGGAGAGAAAAAAAAAAGGATAAAGCGCGACAGCAACCGGCGTAACGTAAACAAGCAAGAACCGTCGGGGCCTCGCAACTCCTCCGCTCCAGCACGAGGGGGCCAAAAAAAATCAGACAAGTAAAAAATATCGGAGTAAAAAATATCGGAGGAGTAAAAAATTCAGAAAAGGTGCAGGTGCTTTCTGTGGTAGAAGTGAAGTTTAGTGGCACAAGGAATAGTATGCAACTGCAGGTTTAATTAATTTATTCTTTACAGCAAAAAAATCTTTGTTTATAGTACGTACACAATATTCTCGTATGTAAGGATGTACCACTGTCTGTCTGTTCTTCTGACCAAGCAGAAGCAGAGTATACAGAAAAGGTAAGGGGAAAAAGGAGTGTGTTGTGGGCTAGAGGAAATTAACATAGTGGTTACTACTAAGTACAATCCCTAATCTTCCAATGCGTTTTCTTCCTCTTGTGTGTAAAACGTTGGGGAATGGATCGATAGTTCAGGGGGGCAAATGCGAATGAAGGGCAAACGGGGGAAAAAAAGGATCAGAAGTATTCCAAGTTGAAGTCGAAATGCGCCAGGCTCTGCTCCTGGCCGCAGGGCAGCGAGAACTTGTGCTCCAGCGCGTCGTCGTCGTCCACCGCCTGCTCCCCGCCGCCGTATCCTCCGCTGTGCTGCTGCTGCTGCTCCAGCTCCGTGTACGGCTCCGGCTTCGCGCCGCCGCCGGAGGCCCAGTGCAGCACCTCGCTGTCGAGCACCGCGCTGCTCATCTCGGCGCAGGTCCAGTTGCTGCTGTTGCTGGAGCTCTCCCCGTAGCCCAGGTTCTCTGACACGTCCAGCACGCTGCTGTAGTCGGCGACGAACCCGCCGGCGTCCGGGGGCGCCTTGCCGACGCCGTCGTCGTACGGGCCGCAGTACAATGCCGCCACGCTGGCCGCGCCGAGGTCGAAGCCCAAGTCGGCCAGCGGGAACGGGTCGAACACGGCCGGCTGCTTCTGGGCGAGGCCGTCGTCGGAGTCCCCGGCGGCGGGCTTGTGGCCGGGGTCCCGGGCGTCCGGCAATGCCGCGTCCGCCTCCGCGGCGCCGGCGCCGGCGATGGGCTTGTGCGTGCTCGGGTCGATGCCGCGCTGCCGGAGCTTCTTCTTGAGGCAGCTGTTCCAGAAGTTCTTGATCTCGTTGTCCGTCCGCCCCGGCAGGTGCGACGCGATCTGCGACCACCTGCATGGACGCGCCGAGAGAAGAATTCTTTTAGCCGGTCGATCATCAGGCCACGAACACACACACACACACAATGGTTACTGGTAATGCTCGCCCCTCCGCGACATTGCGGGGTCCGAACCGAACGCATTGTACCGACCTGTTCCCGAGGATCTCGTGGAGCGCGAGGATGAGGTCCTCCTCCTGCTGCGAGAAGCTGCCGCGCTTCAGGTCGGGGCGGAGGTAGTTGATCCACCGCAGGCGGCAGCTCTTGCCGCAGCGCTGCAGCCCTGCACGCACCAGAACGCAATTCAGCCCAAGGCGCCGATAGAACAGTGGAGCTAGCTAGCTTGCCAGCAGTGATCGAGTGTGTGAGCTTGCTGCTAAGCTTAATTGCTTGCCTGCGAGCTTGGGGACGGAGCTCCAGCACCCGACGCCGTGGCGGATGATGTGATTGTACAGCTTCTCGTCTTCCTCGGGCGACCAGAGCCCCTTGCGGAGCTTGGGCTGCACGCCGCCGCAGGAGAGCCGTCCCATTCTCTGATCCTCCCCTCTCTCTGTCTACTCCGACGACGGCGACAAATTAGAAGCCGGGGCAACGTCGGTGGCCGTTGCCACTTGCAATGGCGATCGGCGGGTGCGTTCTCCTCCCCGCTCGGTGGCTGCTTGTGGCTCGCTCTATGTATGGCCAGGGGGTATATATGGGGAAGCGTGCGTACCAAGAACTGCCTGCGCGCTCCGGTGTGGTGAGAGAGAGAAGCTGGGCAGCCAAGGAGAGGCTGCGATCAAGTGGTTTCTAAGCAAGGTACAGTGCGCCCTCTCGCGAGCGCGCCAATGAATTGGAGCTTAAGATACCTCCCGTTCCGTTTCGTGAGAGATGGTGGCGGCCTAAAATAGTGCGCCGCCGTGCCGTGCTCAGCGAGGGTGGAGAGAGAGAGAGAGAGAGAGAGCTTTTCTGCCTCGCAACGGCAATGGAGAGAGAGAGAGAGGAGAGAGAGAGAGAGAGTCTCTCTTACGGTGTTAGTTGGCGACGTGACTTTGCATTTTGTTTCCTCTTTTTTCTCCCCCTGTTAAGAGTGACACAACACTGGTTATGGAACCTGTAAGCCATCAATGCCCCCGCGGACTCGCGGATCAATCGTGACCTCGCTCTCGCCGTGGTACGACGCCCCCCCCCCCCCCCCCCCCCCCCGATTAAAAAACTCACCGCGTCACGTTCCCTTTCCTTTGTTTTTTTTACTTGCCCGACTTAACCACCGCGATCGAATCGGCCGAGCCCCAAGCCACGCTGTGGATGAGCAGCAGCCGGCGGTCGCTCCTGGGCTAGCTAATCACGTCGCTAATCCCCCACCGGCCTCGCCGATCACGTCGCGTGCGAATGGCCTGCCGACCTCCGCGTCCCATCCCATCCGTACGTCGCCAGGGAGGAGCACAGCCGATCCGACGTGGGGGAGATGAAGCGGACGATCGCCGGCGCGGCCGCCGCGTCAGCCCGGCGACAGCGGCCGCCGCCGACGGTTGGAGTTGCACTGTCGCCGCGGAAGAAATTGTTTCGAGGGGAACGGCGCAGTCATTCGTGTCAGCCGGTGGCCCGGTTCACCGTACTGGAAGCGGAGTACCGGTCGATTTTACGGCTTGCGTGGTGGATATGGAGGCCGGAGGCGGCGGGCAGCAGTGACTGACGCCGCCGGATTTAACGACTCGGCTTCTCGGATCCGCAGCAGAGAAACCAACCGGGCAAATAAACCAACTGGATTGGATTGGATCTGTTCTGGAAACCCTGACGGTAACGTCGGTTTCAAATTATGTGCAGGCAGGCAGCAGATTTTACTGATGCGTTCGCTGTCAAATTAGCGCGGCACGCCTCGTTCTCGTTAATGATGACCTCGCTGCAGTTGAAGTCGAGAGAGGGAGAGAAAGATAAATGACAGGAAAGACGCGTAAGGTAATTTCTGCCGCGGTGAAGCGCACAATCATCTTGGGGATGGAAAGGCAGCGGCGTCGACAACAGTGTTCAGGAAAACTTTCTCACTTCAACTCTTTCGTTCTTTCTTTACCGTGCCAGTTGTTCGTACTAGGTACTTGGTGTGCATCACATTGTTGACCCTGGTACGTACTTCAGTCTTAAAGTAAAAAATGACCTGGGTGCGTGTAAAGACGAGCACTCGATCAGTACCGTGTCGGTCGTACCGGCAGTACAACGCCACCCGATACTGTCGGCGGGGGCAGGTCAGCAGCGGTAGTAATTTGCTGTCACCGGAGGAGAAAATGAAAAGCTGAAAGCCCTGAAAGTTACCGCTGGAAAGTGTGGAAAAACACACCGCGGTTACTTGTGTTGCAGGCTTGGAGCCATGGGCAGACAACACAGGGTCGCCGGAGGGCCCCAGCAGGCCATGGCATCTCCGTTCCTGAATTCCTGATCCTTGTACTTGAAGGGAAAAGGAGGCCCTGCGCCGCCCCGGCCCCTGCGTGCAGTACAGATGTTGCGCGAGGCCCTCGTCGACGGTTGCGATCGCAGGAGTAGATGGATACGATCCGATTGCGACCACAACGGCAAAGAAGGAAGAAAGCAGCGGCACGGCGCACGACGGGGGTGCATCGAGTCGCCCGTACGGCACTGCAGGTGTGGCCGTGCGCGCCGCGCTGCTCTCTCTGATCCAGCTGCCGTACGCGACCCATCGACTCGCCAATCATCCGGCGAGAAGCGGCGAGGTCCAGAAAGCACCGTGCCGTCCTGCGCGTCGGAGATGGAAGGCGTTGAAGTTTCGCACGGGGTTGGTTGACACATGTTTCGCCGCCCCGAGCAGACCGTCCGGCGGCGCCCGGACGGAGCCATCCAGATTACGGAAGAAAACACCCCTCCCGTCCGTACACACTGCTGCTGCGGCTACTGAACATGCATGCATGGAACCCGGTGCTTGTAGTTAACCGAGCGATGGCATGCGTGCATCATCGATCGCGCACAACTAGATGCTGTGCCATGGTGCACGTACTGGCTAGCACTAGCCGAGGGAGCTAGAGATCGAGGCCGGGTCCGTGCACGAGGTCGAGGTGACTTGCGAACGCCACAACCGCAGGGGGGCTGCGCGCGAGGGGGAGGAAGCGTGAGCCGGAGAAAGCGAGCAGCCAGCCAGCACGCCGTTCCTCGGCTCTCGTACCACACGGGTGAGCGCGCGTTAGGTGGCCGGTCGCGGCCGCGCGAGAGGCTAACCTTGGGCACTGGGCATGCATGCCGGCCGGCCGGCGCGACGACGGACACGCGCTGTCGCTTCGAGCCCGCTCCAAGGCTCGGACGACCGGGTACGTACGAGGTACGACTGCGCCGGCCTGCGGCGGTTGGTCAGGTCATCAGGGACGTAGCCCGCATCCCCTAGCTACTACCACTACTAGTAGCCGCGCGCTGCATGGTGTGGCTACTGACACCTGTTGCTGCACTACTCCTCCGACCTCCATGCACGCAGCAACACGTCGTGGCCGGTGCGGCGCCCAGCCGTTCGTTTACGTACGGCGTACGCGCGGCGCCGGTCCCCGTTCCGCCGCTGGCGTACGCCCGGCTCGCGTTTGCGCTACTCGTTCGCTAGCTCCCATGTTGGTGGCGCGACACCGACGCGCGCGTGCATGCGGCCGCCTGATCCGTGCGCCTGCAGCTAGCGGCCGGAGGAAAACCCCATCATGCGTATGCAAACTTCGTCAGGTAACGCGAGATCGGGAGAGGCTAATTAATTAGCGACAAAACGCTAGCTGATGGCAGGCTCAGCTGCTCGATCGGTATGGCATGGGAAGGGGTTAAAGCTGCTGCTCAGGGGAAGGGGAATGTGCATGGCAAAACGGTTTGTTTGGTGGATTGGGAGTTAGGCCGGGCAGTCCATTGCTCGATTCGGCATCTCATCTCCGGGAGACGATCGATGCACGCACGCGCGCATCCATGTCTGCTAGCCCCTGGCTCGTAGCGGCTTTGCTGTCCTGCTAATTCCTTTGGCGAGGTTTGAAGCTACCCCTACTTCACCAAGCTAAGGTAGGCGCGCCTTCGTTGTCCGATCGAGTTGCGCAGCGGTCACACACAGCAGCGAGCGAGCCCAGCCGGAGCCGTGCAGTGCGTTTTCAAACCAAACAAACAAAAAGGCACGGCGAGAAATGAAACGGGTCGTCGTCGGCGCTGCTGCTGCTGCTTACTTTATTAATTGTAAAGCGTTCCTATACTAATCATCTCGCCCAAACGTGTAAGTTGTCGGTTACTGACCGGTGAGTGCCTCCACTCATGCACAAATGACTCTGATCTCCCGCCCGGCGCGACTAGACCCACCACCACTACTAATGATCTCAGATGCAAGCCTGCGAAATGATTCGTAACTGATTCAGCGACCTGATGAGCTATCGCCGGGTCAATTTGCATGCACTGCATGCCACCTATTTTCTCCCGTACACCAACTGTATCGAAACCGGTAATCATTTCGCTTGTCATGTTGTAGCTGGCTTCACTGGTAGAGTGGTCTGTTGACTGATCGATGACTCGAGTGTGTGTACGTGCCTTTTGCTAGCTGATCTCTTCATTTCTTCAAGAAAACTCCAGCTTGTTTGGTACTAGCACATACTGTTGTTTTACATGTACGATACACACACCATGCTGCTGCATGGTAAATTACTAGTCAATTTGTATCTATTTATATTTGAAGTACACAACACAGCAGGTTACACGAGTAGTGTTAGACGATAAAGGGCAACAAAAGAACACATAAAGGGCCTACTAGCGCACATGATAAGAGGTTATTATAATGACTAGACTACGTCGTATGCCGAATCTACGGAACACGTAGAACCGCCACTCGATTAGCCTCTGCAAGTGCATGTCCCTATTGTGGGCAAAAAAAAAAAGAAGAAGAAGATCCGGCTAGAATCTTACTCGAGGCCCTGATCTTGACTTGCCTCCTCTAGAAAGGAAAGGGGGATGAGGGTGAGAACGAGAGCGTGGAAAAGGGACGGGGCATGCATCATGCTGGCTCCTCTTTGAAGTTATGCAAGCTATATAAACGCCATATCTGAATTAAATATATATGCATACAAATAAGCTCATCAGGACCATATAGATAGAGACTATTAAATACGAGCAGCCACATGTTGGTTGTTTATGAACCCATGGCGACGGAGGTTGTTGGTGTGTGCAGCGGCATGGCCGTTGCCATCACAACAGATAGCGTGATGTGCACTTGCCTTGCGCGAGTAACCTGCATGATTAAGCCGTTCGGTACAATGGCCGGCCGGAGAGGGGTGGCGTCCGTTCAAGCCATGCAGAACCAAACCCTGCACTAATGAAGCTAGCTAGCTAGCTCACCTAATTTAATTAGACTGACTTTTCCTAGCAGGGCGCTAGAACTATCTCTGCACCTTTTTATTATCAAAAAATTCTTCCCTGTTGGCTTGTTGTTTCAGCCAAGGTAGCTCATGATAATACTCAATTTTTTTTATTTTTTGGAAAAGTATATATTTGAAAAGGAGTTACTATTCAAATGTAGGAGTAATCTATATGCCCTGTAATTACAGACTTACTGGACGAGATTTTGTTCAAAACTGATGCTAACATTTGGCCTTGCACATTCTTTTCACTGATGGGAGTGGTAGCAGCCTACTTTTGGCTTGGACAGATAGTATTTTATTCCATAGCCAGTCAATCTAGAAGGGGAATCAATTCCGGGGTGATGATCGAGCTTACCGACAAATCATTCAGGCGGTTGATTCCCCAGCTGTTGAAGCTCCTGTTTCCAGAATCTTGACGATTGTATGCGAATATCTCTGGACAACAGGGCCGGAGCAGGTTTTCGTACCGCGCCACTAGTTCACTGACAGTACAGCTTAGGCGTAATTCAATTAGCAGTACAGGCCTATATAGCTAATAATGACTTGATTAATAATGTAAACCGCAAGCAATCATTATGGAGATTTTTTTCATTTTCAGTGAGGAAAGAAAAACTCGACCCGACGGGGTAATATCTTTCAATAGATATTGTGATTAAGGTATAAGATAACCTCTCACGCAGGTCAAGAAAACGCTCGAACTCCTACTCTACCTAAGGGAATTTTTTCAACGCGCAAATCCACCCCGAGGGGAATTTGTGACGGCAGGGTGCGACACCAGGTGCCAGCGCGAGCGCTCAAACGCCGGTGGGCAGCGCTCCACCGAGCGGATCTACCACCGAGCTAGAGGAAGAATCGCAGGCTACTAGTAAGAAAAAAGGAAGATCTTCTGATGACAAGCGGCGTGCGTGCAGTTTCTTCAGAGCACGGTGTCATCAATCGCTGACGAAGCTCCGATCCCACTCGGCCTCGCGCTAGCTGTTCGTGTTCTTCCCCCAAGCGATATTTTCCCCCTTGCTGCCGATCGCGCGGCGCCACCTCGGACCCGAGTCCCCCCGGCCGTCACCGTCGGAGGCCATCATTATTACTTCCCAGTGTAAAGGCCGGGCCCCAACCACCTCAAGTAATCTCTCGCCGGATTACGTTATCCCGTCGGCCTCTCCCACGCACGGAGCAATATTCTAACGCCGGGAGGTGCATGGCGGCCGAGACGCTGCGGCCTGCATGCATGCCGGTTGCTTGCCATGAAATCCTTCCCTGATGCGGACCGCCGCTTCGGTCGTTGCTGTCCCTGTTCGGAGCTGCAAATGGAAATGAAGCAACCGCGGCGGGTGACTCAGCAGCGCAGGAAAACCGAACGCCAAATTGCCAGTGCGTCAGTCAGTAGCAGTTGCCCGTTGAATCCATCAGGCACAGGAGCTGGGGACTCGGCGATGGCTCATGGCGCGGTGCAACCGGCACCTGTTGCCAGTGAACAGGATCATCTGGCCATAGCGTAGCACTGCAGACACCTCTTTTTACAAAGGACAAGGCGACAGGCTGCTGAAGAGTTCCGCCTGCAGATTGGGAATTGGATAGGCACGGCAGGGGGCAGCAAGGGGACCTCGCTCGGCACGCACGCAGACATCCACCTGCCCCCTTCCCGTCGCTGTTCGTCATGCCGCTGCCCGCGTGCATGGACAAGGGCGTGCGGTGTCCGTCGTGGTGCCGTGCCGCCGGCGCTTTCAGGGCACTGCTGCTGATCATGAGCTTGATGAGCCAGCCAAGGGTAGGAAATGATCGCACGTTGCTTTCCTACATGGGGAGGCGATCGATCGATCTATAGCTCGGTACGCCACCCCAATGCCCGTGCGACGGCGTCAGGCCGGAAGGTTCTGCCCAAACTGCCCCCTCCTCTTTCTGACGTGGGCTCGGCGCGGTGGCGGGGCCCGCGTGGCGCATTCGGGAGGTTGACCAGTGAAGTGTCGGCAGCTAGCTAGCTATGCCGGCCGGCGGTGAGCTCTTCAGTAGTCTTCGCCACCTTCTTCTCCTACCCTGTGCACCTGTCGTGTCTTCAGTCTTCACTGCACCCGAGCGCGCCGTGGCGATGATCACACATGGCGTTGGGAATGGATCGCGTTGATCTCGTGCTCCTCCCGATCGATGCGCCGCAGAGAGCTCTGCACCGTACCGCGCTGCAGGCAGGCAGGCGGAGGTCGTCGGTCGCCAGGCTCGCCACCGTGCGCGACACCGCAGAGCACCCGTGCACGCCACTCGGCGGGGCTGGTGAATTTGTCAAACGTAATTGTCTAATTGAGAGGACGTCGAAATCTGCTTGTCCCCGGGCGGAAAAGGGTCCAAACTTTGCAGGGAATGAAAAAAGGGCATGGAAAAACCGTGGCCTTCGCGCCTCGCTTCGCGCCTGCTTTGTGCTCGTCAGCTGTAAGCCTCGCCTCGCCGATCCGATTGCCACCTGCTCCGTCGACAGCTCGTCGCGTTCGATCGATGACGAGTTAGCGCTCGCCAGCAATCCGCAACAGGCACGGAATGTTCACGGGGATATCGATCGATTGGTCGCACAACCATGCCAAGGCGCCCGCCCTGGGCCACGCCCGCGCCCGCGGGGGAGGGTAACCTAGCCGGCGCCCTGTGCTCGGGGAATCGGAGAACAGCGATCTGACCGACCCGCTTGGACGTTTCCCTGGCCACGGTCGTGCGTGGTGGACGATGCGAGGAAACGAATCAACGATCCTTCCCTCCCTCCGCATTTCCATCGATTCCTGATGGACCGCGAAGAGGAGAAAGAAAAGGAGCACCGATGGATGGATGGGCCATGCATGGACGCATTGGGTTGCAAATCGTGGTCAGGGGAGTAAAGGCGACGCGGGACGTGCACCGGGCCTCTCTTTCCTTCGGGCTTACAGTAGGGCCGGCCCCATCTCTCGCTCGCTCGTTGCGTGTTCCTCGCCTCCCATAAAGAGAAGGGAAAAGCGAGCGGAAAGGCGGACACACGTAGGCCCCGGCGAGATCGGCACCGGGGCGACGCGAGGGAGGAGACCGGCGGACACACGCGCGCGCGCGCCCGGCGCAAAAGGCGCTGTTGCTTGCGGGAGCTGCCTGTGCGATGGGTGGGTTGCGTTGCAGGCGAGATCGGTCGGACTCGGAGCTTGCTCGCTCGCCCGGCGCGCACGATGAGTAGCTTCACGGCAACGGCGACGTGCGTGCGAGCGTGGTGGTTAGGGCGTGGCGCGCTGGCGCGGCAAAAATGCGGGCAGGCCTCTGCCTGGTCGTGTCGGGGGGATGTCCGGATTTGTGATGGGAATTTGGATTTGGGTATGCCGTATGCCTCTGCTGATCTGCATTGTTTCATGCGAGTCCTGACTGAATACTGCTGCTGATTACTGAAGTAGCTTGGCCGCAGGTTGATGTAGGATTTCACATTGGAAGTCCATTGTCGAATCGAATAGACAGATACCTGAATGTATTTCGTCAGATGTGTTGCTCGGTGACCATTATTCGATCCACAAAAATGGACAAATAGTCCGCGATCATTAGCCCAGTTCTTGTGAAGGCCCAACATTTGACGATCCTTCCCTCTCTCTCTCCTCTCTCTCTCTCTCTCTCTCTCTCTCTCTTCTTGCTAACAGACCGTTACTTGTGTAACAGGCCCCGTTACGTATACTTTCTGGGCCAATGGCAGAAACTCTCGCAATTCACGCGGACAGGCCTAACATGGACGCAAAAAGAAAAACCCAACAACCAACTAGGCCCAAAATATATACGTACTGTGGACGACACGAACGTGTTTCTTTGTCCAGTACCACCTTTTGTGTTACTGTAATATAAGCCCGCTCCAACTCGTAAGTTGTATCCCAATCCAAACTCTATGAGACTAGTACCTCCTTTTAAGCTCACCATCGATCGTGCTACTACCCATCGGCGCATCGGTCTTGATTCCAATCATGGAAAATCCGAACCATGAATATTCACCGTAAATAGGGGTAGGTGGTGCCGTGGTGTGGAACACGATGACAATGAAATATCTGAAGATAAGTAAGTGCAACCAGCCAACCGTAATTTATTTAGGATGAAGCAGGTCATCAAGTCACTGGTTAATTTTAATACCGTAAGAAGGTACAACTTCCGGCTTCGGTCTATATCCCTAGAGTGTGACCAATCGAAAACTAAAATACACTTCTAATCAACTTCCTTTCTCACATGTCTTCTACATGCGTGTTCAGCCAGTGCTTTAGGGCGTTTGGACCAATGGCACCAACACTTAGGGCCTGTTTGATTCCCATAGTCTAAAGTCTAAAGATTAGATCTATGCTTTTAGCTTTTTTAGATTTTGGAGAACCAACCATGTAGTCTAACAACCATGTAGTCTAAAAGTGCATGTCTAAATTTAGATCTCATTAAACCATTAGCCCCTCTAAAGTGTGCTAAAAGGGTCTAAAAGTGGTCCAGAGGTGCAAAAGACACACCCTACCCTCCCACCAACCCTTTCTCTACCACCCATTGGCATTAATTAGGGGTAAAGGTGTCTTTTCAACATCCTGGTCTAAACTTTAGATTTTTGAAACCAAACAGCAAAAAATTAACTTCAGCCCTCCTTTTGAGGGGCTAATCTTTAGCCCTTGAACTAAAGTTTAGCCCAAGATATCCAAACAGACCCCTTACAAAAACAATTTGGTTATCCACTGCACCAAGGTGCTTATGATGCTACCACCGATACGTGTAGCCGCATTGATTCCAATCATGATGAATCTAAACCTAAAGGGGATTGTCTAAGCATCAACATGGATCGAGTAGAGGTGATCGAAGATGCACATATCACATTCAACATCTCAAGTGAATAAGGGCCGCTACCATGCTTATTGTTTTCGGTACAGTGCCAAGTCAAGTCACTAGTTTGTTTATATGCACGAAACTAGTTTATTTGTGACATCAGATGCCCAAATACCCATACTCTAATTGTAATCAACTACTACTCATACCCCAATTAGAATTCTGGAACCAACCTTTTCTAAGCTTGCAATCGGTACTACTTTTCAAAAATAAGAAATGAATGGAGTTAGGAATGGAAGCTAGCATGCTGAACCGAGATGACTACCGCACTGATTCCATTCATGATGAGTAGGAACCTTAAAAGGGATTGTCTAAGCATCGCTATCTCGAGGTGTAGGTGCATGCCACAATGATAAATTGAACACCTAAAGATGAATAAGAGCAAATGCAATGTTTGTTTTTGGTAAGGTGGGTAGCTAGTGTTCGTCAAATTTTTTTTAAGTTCGTCGAAAAAAAAGGTGGGTAGCTAGATAAGTCGTCGGTGAACAATAAAGTGAAAAACATTCTAGGTTTTGGTTTTCGGCTTCCTTTAATAGTGGACCTATTGAGAACTAAAATGCAATTATGACTAACTTTCTCGGCCTTAGTTTCGGCATACCTCAAGACACGCAGACCAACATCATTTTTGGTAGGGTTGGATGCAAGTTAAATCACCGGTTTATCATTACATCAGAAAGCGCCTCGACTTTCAGCTTCCTTTTCACTTACATATTGAGTATGAATTCTGAGAACTAAAATAGAATTATGATCAACTTTCTCCCTCATAACTTTTACATGTGTGTTGAGCCACTGCTTTGCGTGGACCCACATCACTTCTACTTACAAAAATAATTTGTTTATTTGTTACATGAGTGCTATAATACTTATACCTTAACTGTAATCAGCCATTTTCATGCCCCAATCAGAATTGTGATACCAACCTTCGCTAAGCCTATACAATTGATAGTTCTAGTGTAGGTGCATTGATTCCAATCATCATGATAAATATAATATGAACCTTAAGATATTGTCTAATTATTACTACAGCTCGGATAGAGGTGAAGGTGCATGGATCACATTGATAAGGCCGCTCATAATGTTTTTTGGGTAGAGTGTTAAGGAAGTCAAATCACCGGTTATCAATACAACAAAGAAATCCTCTAGCTTTTGACCTCCTTTCATATTTAGTGGAACATGTTAAAAACTAAAATATAATTCTGATAATCAACCTTTTTTCTCAGAGTTTCTACATGCGTGTTTGAGCCACTCTTCATGTGTGGACCCATATGTAATCTATCTATTATCTTGCATTGGAGGCTTAAATACTGATACCCAACTAACCACTATTCTTACCCCCCAATTGTAACGGTGGTAACCACCTTCTCTAAGTCTTGAATCAATCCCAATCATGATAAATCTGAACCTGAGAAGATAGTACCTAAGCATATTATAGATTGGACAGAGGCGAAGATGCACATATTACATTGAACATCAAAAGGTGAGTAAGTGCTACCGTTTTGGTAGGTTGCCGAAGAAGTCACGTCACCAGTTATCAATACGACGAAAGCCCCTTTAACCGGAGGGTGCCAAGCAAGTCACGTCACCGGTTATCAATAGAGCGGAAACTGCTCTAGCTTTTGGCTTTCTTTTTTAATATCGTGGGATCCACCAAGAACTAAAATACAATTCCAACCAACTTTGCCACCTACAGTCTCGGCATGCGCGTTGAGTCGGTGCTTCGGAAGGCGTGTATCCACGTCACTACCGCTCATAGAAATAATTTATTTATTTATTTATTTTATTACATGTACTCTCCAACAATAACCGGTTTCAAATATTTTTTTACATATAACCTCTCCAATGTGCTGTAAGAGTACCCCTTAAACAAAATATGTCCAACGGATGTGTAATTCAAATGCTAGCTACAACCCGATCTTTGATATCTAATCACGTGGCGATCCAGCTAGATATTCGACAGAGGCAACCGCATCGTGAGACAGATGCTGGAACCAAATCTGATTCAGAGCTTCAAAAACCTCGGGGCCTCTAGGCTACGCAGCCTAGGCCGCCACCAACCCACCCAGCAGCCGACGCGACGGAAACTACAAACAATCAGATCTGGATCCAACAGGACGTGCCCCGCCCCTGTTTGGTTTTGTTTCCCTCCGTCGTCGTCCCGTTCGTTTGTTCCCTGGCCCCGATCCAAACAAACTCCTACTCGCACACCACACCACTCTGCGTCTCTGCCTGCCTGCCAGCAGTGTCGCGCTCGCGCCGCGCCGTGCGTGCCCTCCCGGTCCCCCGCCCCCCCCTGGTCCATAAAGCCGCGTCCCACGTTGCCTTGGTTTCGCCCCCCACCACCCCCGCCTGCGCAGCAGCGGCGTCACACTCGGCTCCCCCTCCTCAATCGCTCTCGCTCCTCGGCCTCGGCCCCCGCCTGCTTCGCCGGGGAGAGGAGGAGGCAATGGCGGCGGGCGGGAACGGCGCGGCCGGCGGCGGCGCCGACACCAGGGCGGCCTTCGCGCAGATCTACAAGACGCTCAAGGAGGAGCTGCTCGCCGACCCCGCCTTCGAGTTCACCGCCGACTCGCACCAGTGGATCGACCGCGTAACCATCCCTCCGCCCTCCTTCCTTTTCTGTCGCTGCCTCCTGGCTTTATCCTTGTGGCGCGGGGGCTTCCTTGCCGAGTCGCCGCGGCAGAGCGAGTCCTCCTCAGGCTCCGCTAGATTCCATCCCGGATCGGCGGGCGCTGTTAGCCCGTGCGACGCCGGGCTCGTGTGGGAGTAGAGTTAATTTGGTTTTGCACGTGGACGTGGGCGAATAAATGAGGAAGAAAACCGCTGGATCACGGGTAAATAAATGAAGCAGGATTAGTACTCTGGGAGCTGCTTATTACTGCTGCTTAGTTTTTACGTGGGCTGGAACGGATCAGCAAGTACGGACTGAAACTTCCCCTTCAGTTGAGCAGGGGTTGACTGCGTCTGCTGTTACCAAACGGACGTGAATTGCAGCTAAAACCACAGCAGAGCTCATAAGCTCTGCAGTTGAATGTAAACAGTAGTAGTACCAGTAATTAATGAATATAAACACTTAAAAGTGGATATTGGGTCTTTATAAGCAGACTGCTTACTGTTAGTTCTGTTAGCTAGTACTTTTGATGTGCATCGCTTATTTAACATTTTCTTCATCTTCTCCCTTGAGCAGATGATTGACTACAATGTACTTGGAGGTGAGGAGATTATTCCGACTTGCTTTCTTTTACATCATACGGGAAACTAGTTTCAGTTCCGATTCATAGTTGTTGTTCAATGGCAGGAAAGTGCAACCGTGGGCTCTCTGTGGTTGACAGCTACAAGCTGTTGAAGGGTGCCGATGTTCTGGGTGAGGAGGAGATGTTTCTTGCTTGCACTCTTGGCTGGTGCATCGAATGGGTAATGTTTCTCTCCTCGCCTCCTCGGTGTTACGAACAATAGCTAGCTGTAAAGCAACCAGAGCTGACCCAGTTCTCTTCTGTATTTACAGCTTCAAGCTTTCTTTCTGGTGCTTGATGACATCATGGATGACTCCCACACTCGCCGAGGCCAGCCTTGTTGGTTCAGAGTGCCTCAGGTTAGTGGAACAGAATTCTGAATATTCTGCTTGCCCTTTGTGCAGTATTTTCAGTGCTGATCACTTTCCAATTTTCATTTGTTAAGTAATATCTAAGGTGCATTCTTTTCTGCAATAGGTTGGCTTCATTGCAGTGAATGATGGGATTATCCTTCGCAACCATATTTCAAGGATCCTCCGGCGCCACTTTAAGGGCAAACCTTACTATGCAGATCTCCTCGATTTATTCAATGAGGTAACTATCTGTTGTGATGTACATCTATATTTAGCCCAAGCTTTAAGATTATCACAAGTCCTGATTATGTGTTCTTATCTTCCTAGGTTGAGTTCAAGACAGCTTCTGGTCAGCTGCTTGACCTTATCACAACTCATGAGGGAGAAAAAGATTTAACAAAATACAACATAACAGTGTAAGTTAATACCCAATGACTTTGGGAAATCCTTTGTTTTTATATTCAATTATCACGTGAACAAAGTATTTTTTTCTCATGCTGTCGTGTTTAGCTTTACAGAAATGCTTTTTTTTATGTAGTAGCATATTCTGGTAATTCTGATTCAGGCTGTAACCTCTATTTAATGTTGATTTCATACAATTGGAACTATTGCAGTCACCGGCGTATTGTTCAATACAAGACAGCCTACTATTCATTTTATCTGCCGGTAATTAACCTTCTGTTTCTATTTTGCATATACTATTTTCTTATGATCTCAGATTATCAATACAGATGCATTGTCACTAATACGATGCTTTATCAAAAGGTTGCATGTGCACTGCTGCTCTCTGGTGAGAATTTGGAAAACTACAGTGCTGTAGAGAACATTCTTGTTGAAATGGGAACTTACTTTCAAGTCCAGGTAACCTTATTTTGGCTGCTCATAACAATATGAACCATTTCCTGCCACAAGCATTACTCTATTTAGCATAATATATGATTATTCCCTTGCAGGATGACTATCTAGATTGCTATGGTGACCCTGAATTCATTGGCAAGGTTAGTGCATTTATATGTTGGATTAACTTCGATGAACATCTTGTCATCGAAAGTTTTTCTTTTGTTCTTGTTATCTGATCAAGTTTTATATAGATTGGAACTGACATTGAAGATTACAAATGCTCCTGGCTAGTTGTGCAAGCTCTCGAGCGTGCTGATGAGAGCCAAAAGCACATTCTATTTGTAAGTAATCTTCAAACCACTTCTCAATTCTTTTGAGGACCGTTGTCTAAACATTTAATGTCCTGCAGGAAAATTATGGCAAGAAAGATCCAGCCTGTGTGGCAAAAGTGAAGAATCTCTACAAAGAACTCAGCCTAGAGGTTTGTCTTTACTCTTTACCCTTGATGATGCTTTGTGTTCATCTGTGGATTGTTATCGCTTGTTCAAGTAGGGTTACCATACAAATGATGTGTTATTTTCATATTATCCTCATTTTGACGGCTGATCTTAGATGTGTATGGTACTGAAATGCTATTTTAAATGGATGAAGTAGCAGCTACATGGCTGCACTTTTTCTTTACTTCCCATAGTCCAAAAATGTGACATGTCCAAACACTACCTGAGGCCATGACCAAGACTTGACATTTTGTTTAAAATTTTGTTCCAGGCTTTATTCCAGGAGTACGAGAATGAGAGCTACAAGAAGCTGATTGCCGATATTGAAGCCCAACCGAGCATCGCTGTTCAGAACGTACTGAAGTCCTTCTTGCACAAGATCTACAAGAGGCAGAAGTAGGGTGCTCTTGGATAGGGAGCCGTTGCTCTATTGCATGCTTGACAGAAAACTGGAGTTCCTGGTCCGAGATGTGGCGCTTCTAGTTCAAAAATTCGATGTAGTGTGATGCACCTTGCTGCTCTGGATAATAACGAGGCAAGATGCTATTTCGGTTTGATGGACCGCATGCTGTAGACAGTGCATTGGTTGTTTCGTTATTTGGATCCTTTCATGCTATTTGCTTCCCTCCTTTTTTTTGTTGGCACCACTCTCCAAAGTAAATTCTAAGCGTACATCCAGGATAAGCCTCTATCGTTGTCGAGGAAATTAATAATAGAATCAGGTGGAGTGGTGAAACTAAATTGACTTTGGACGTGATCAAGGAAGCCAATGATTATACAGGCCTGCTGATGCTAGTTACTCGAGGAAGCGAAGGAGTGTAGGAAAATACCCGCATCTTGTATGACTTTTATGGGAAAAAAGTGTAGTGGAAACAAAAGTTCCATTACAGGAGAGAACTTTATAACCAGGAGCTTGAGCAACAAGCACTACTTCTTACAGATGAATAAATTAAAATGATTCTCCAACAACATGCCCATGTTATATTAGCGGTCCCAATAAGGAACAAGTGAATGTGTTACAGCCTTACAGGTGACTCTTCTAGTCTTCTTCAGTTCGGATGATGCAGAAGTGCAGAGAGACTGTCAGTTTGGGGGGTAAATGACGCAGACAACTTTATGTGCGTTAACAATATAACCATACTACAACAAGAATCTGCCTGGAACTATGTCATTGTTTCCGCAGACGGTAATAAAACAAGTGATATTCATACATGATGACCTTTTACACACAAGAACAAGATATAAACATCTGCTAAGTTAGCATATCTGAAATTCCCCCCTTTTTTCCGGGCACCTAAACCTAACTCGATTGGCTGGGAATCCAGAAAGTTAGGGCAGTTGATGCAGTTGCAAACATTGCTCGACGAGGGGCCCACTTCAAAGCTGTGATAGGACCAATATGACTGTTCCAACAAGCAATCTGCAAAAGAAATCTGACATTAAGACAAGCAACTTAACAATACGTACATATTAAAAGCCTAATTAAAAAAAAAGCACCTCTTGTACTGTATTGATGTTCCAAGCGTGCAGGGTTCCATCACCAGATCCTGCAAAACCAAACATATTTTGTTTTCACCAATAGCTTCACAATGCAACAGGTAACTGTTTTCAAGGTTCATTCATATGAGCATATAAGACACTACTTGCAGCAGTAGCAGCAGCAGTGATGTGCCAGAACAATGCTTGCACAACATACTACCATATGTACGATGATCGCCACTGTAATTTTTTATTGGTCATAAACACTTGAGAGGCAATATAGGTGCCTAAATCATGTTAATAAATATTGATTTTCACATGGTTGGTCAGTGACAAAAGTTGAAGGCAAATAATATACTGGTGAATTCTTGTTACTTGCTAGATCTCATCACAAAAGTAGATCCAACATATATAAAAAGGCAGAGTTGGAGGCAATTTTAAAATTTGAGCAATGTTATAGGCCTTAACTGCAGGGAAGCTGAAGGGCAGTTTTTCTTATGAACTAGCATATGCACTGGGATGTAGTTTTACCTGAAATGACATACTGGCCATCTGGAGTGAAAGCAGCTTCATTTGTTACATTGGGAGATGGTTCTAAACTAAAGCCACACTTCTGCATATTACATTGGGATATTAGCAAAATATCAACAATAGGATGTAAGGACATCAATGATAAAGCAGCAAATGGTGCACCACAAGAAACAGTATCTGAGGCAAAAAAGAGTCATGATAATTTAACTGACCTTGTCACCTCCATATGCATCCAGAACATAGATATGGTTGTTAGTGGTAGTCAAAAGCATAGACTTGCCGTCATTACTAAATTTGATGTCAGAAACTTCAGCTGTATCTCCGCCAACCAAGAAAGTATCAAACGGACCCTGAAATTGGATTATATTCATGAGATAAATATTTCGCACCCCTTCCACAAATATAGGATTCTTCTGTATTATGTTCATTAGGTACCTTATCATATGATCGGGAATCAAATAACTTAACAGCTCCCCCTTCCATTGCTACAGCAAAAACAAGTCCTTGCTGATCATATGCAACAGAAGGCCTGCCTCGAAGTCTTAGTATGCCCTGAATGATAGATGAGTAAACATGAAAGACCTTAGAGGATAAATAGTATCTTTCATCTGATAAATGTAAACTGAGCATATATGGTTGCTATTGTGAGCACAAGTTTTGCTGAAGATTGGTAGCCAACCTGACAAGCATTTACGCGAAGATCCCATATTCTGACACTGTGATCAAGTGATCCTGACATAAAGCTATCATTGACGGGTGACATACATAATGAGACAACCCTGAGATGAAAAGGGAATACTGCTCAGCATCTGCTCCTCAAAATTTCTTGCTACAAACAAGAAATGCAGACAGAAAAACAAACAAACCTGTCTTTGTGCCCTTTGAAGTATCTTAAGCAACGGTTGTCATACAATGACAGATAACGAAGTGACTCTGCAGACTCTAGGTTGTATCTTGATGAGCATAAGATAGAACTCGGATGATGAGTAAAACAGACACGGTCAGCACCATGTTTCCTATGGTATGTAGTCTTTAGCAACCTGAAACAACCATCAGCAAGTTCTAGCACTGATTACTACAACTGTTGTAGATAGAAAACTTAAATGGTGACTTACTGAATAATTTGATTAAGTACATGGAACAAAGCAAGCTTCTATCAACCATGGACAACAATAAAAGGACTAGCAAAAACACGGTATCAAAGCTAAATTGCTGGATGAGCTGAGGATTTCAGAAAACATTAAGAATGAACAAATGTTGCCTGACAGCACAAGTACATCACATCTCTAGCAATATGATAACCATGACAGAAGAGCAACACTAAGGCACTATCCATGTATATTTATCAAATGGGTTAAATTGGTCATTGGCCAACATGCTGCATCTACCCATTGAGGAATTAACTTCAGCAGCTTGTAAGAGATCAGTAATATTGATTCTAGCATGAACATATTGAAAATCTGAGCCTCTTAACGATAGGGCACCCCGTAAAATCACATCTCAACACAAACTGTTCATTGAATCAATCGGTACAGCCAACCTTTTCCCGACCAGATTTGGCAATCTCACACATCAGACTCACATTACAGCTCTATCAAAAAAGTTAGGATAAATCAAGCAAGGCAGCATGCTCACGTCGCGCTGGTGATGTTGTAGAGGCGTATGGAGTCGTCCTCGCTGGAGGTGACGAGGAGATCCTCCTTGCGGTGGAAGTCGAGGCAGTTTATCTTCCCGGCCTGGAGCCGAATTCGAGCAGACAACACGGCGAATTAGTGCGGAGCGGAAACCCTCGAGGGAGAAGGCGGGTTGGGGACTTTAGCAATGGAACTCACGTAATCGGTGAAGACCGCGCCGATGGCCATGCCGTGGACGATCTCGTCATCCAGCTGCGATAACGCCGCCGCCATCTTGTCCGCAGTGGTGGCTGCTGAGTCGAATCCGCCGCCGCCCGGACTTTCGATCTCCCCTCATCAATTTGGTTACGGCGGAGGATGTGCCTCTTTTTCTATTTTTCTTTTACGAAAAACGAAGCCTTGTAGTTGGGCCTTTAGTTTTAGCCAAGGATAATTGGGCCGTAAAGGCTGTCACTGTTTAGCCCGCAAGCCAATTCAAAAGCGAAAACAGGACGCTTAGCCTTCGAGATCAAAGAGATCTCAATCTCCCTAACAAAAAAGAGATCTCAATCATTCTCTTATATTTCATTCAAAATTTGAATTCAGCCTTCCTTATGAATAAAATATATTCTATTTTATGGTGTGCTTTGGTTAAAACATACAAGGGCATATTAAGCATAGACTAATTAGTTTCAGTAATTAAACCTTTCCCCCCAATGAATTATACGCGGTCCGTGTGTTTATGTAGTTGTAGCTCAAGTGTGCTCTGTCTTTGTTATAAAAAAAAGGTGTACTCTCTCTCTCCTAGTTCCTTTTCATGTACATGTGTAGACGTGTAGCGCCCGTCGAGTAGAAAGAAGGCGTAGCGTATCATACATGAACGAGAACGGTGGCGCAACGGCCAGGGATCGTACACCCTGCAGCAGATAAAGCGATGCACATTGTACACATCGCATCGGTTGCCACCCTGTAGGTTTACAGCTGCCATCCTATCTTGACTGGAGCAAGCAGGTTGCTGTTCCGATTTCACCGTTCGGAATACGGCCGGGGACGCCCATGTGTCACGCACGCAGGGTTGATCGCGCGCGTGCATCCGAGCCGAGAGCCAGGTCGATCGAACGGAACGGACCATGTTGGTGGTGTACAACCAGCCAACAATAGTTACAGCGGCAGCCAAATACATCCAACACAGAGCCAACGTGTCTAACATGGAAATGCCGGCTACGTTATTTCAAAATTCTTGCTTTCAATGGACCGGGATAATATGCCAGGCTCTCCTCATAATACCCCTTCAAGCTCGACAACATGTGCAAGACATGAACTGTTGCTGTTGCATATTGCAATGCATGAAGGGCAAGGGATGGCATCAAAAATCTTAGTGGCGATGTCGAAAGAGACAATGGCTCGCTTGTGACTCTGACTCAACCTTGGTTCGCTCATCCAGTATAGCATCCCTTTCAAAAATCTCTTCCTTTGTTTTATGCACAGGGACAAGGCTTTCTCTAAATAAACTGAATCTGACATCAGAGGGCTCAATTTGATGAGATGCATGAATCTCCATGGTTGAGGGGATGTTTTCTAGTGTTTCAGACAAAGGGTCATTTGCAAACACCTTGTGCTTTGATGTTGCAATGATTATCCTCTTGCTTGATTTGCTATTGCCAAAGGAACCAATAACTTTCACAACCTGTGGCTCAACAAAATCTCTTGACATATGCCCTAATAAATCAATTCGATGCTTCAGAGACCAACCACCAGAGCTATAGTCCTCGAGCTTCCAAATCTCCAGCATACTACCAGCAGGCAGCCCTTGCGAAGGTCGCGGACCATACACAAGTGACCATCAAGCTCAATTAAGTGGGCTCCTGATACCGCAAAAGATGGTGAACGGACCCAGCTGAAGGTCTCATTTGTGAGAGAAAAGGATATGATAGCAGCCCTTGGCATGTTGTCAAAAAATTCAGGTTCAATCAACCCATGCAGGCAACCATCTGCAAACACTGGCGTCGCTTTTTCAAAGACCGCATACCAAATAGCTGATCGTGCAAAATTGCAGAACCTGAAGGGTACTCCTCCAGCGACTGGTCTCCAGCAATCCCCTTCCTCACCACCAAGTGTGTATACTTCACAATGGAAAGTTTGTTTCTCATGACCTCTCCCTTGAAAAAACCTCACCACCTTGTACTTCCTTGTCAGTGCATCAAATCCAAGCCCAGCAGTGGCATATGGCACGTCGTAGCAAGGTGGCAGTCGTGTGACTGCCCGTGTGGCTGCATTGCAGACATAGTATGCTGGCACAACAACATCGTATATAAGGGTGAGGCCATGGCACGGCGCAGGCACCACATCCACAAAGTTGCCACGGGCATAGTCAAGGGTGAAGAGAAGGTCATCTCTGTGGTCCAGTAGCGAGCAAGAGTAAACTGCAGTGGAATCAAAGTTTTCTGTAGCTGAGACAAACAGCAGCTTAGGCGGTGATGGTTTCACCTCGGCCATCGCCATGTGAAGGCTGCAGAATTCCTCGGACGAGAGCAGTGCAGCCCAGGACCGGCAAATAAACGGCCCGGAAGCGCAGGATGGATTTGATGGGCAACCGCAGTAACACCTCCGTAATGATCTCGTCTGGCAGCAGCACCACGCCACTGGATGGTATGACTTTCCTCCTCTTGTTGCTCAGGCAAACTTCCGCCATCATCTCGCCCACCACCGTGCAACCGGATGATTCCATATTCATCACACCGACTATTTCATTTGAGTCACGAAAGCATCTCCTGCTTCACTGCTCTCATGCCCACCGTCGGCGATGGCTGCGATGTCTGAAGCTGGCCGGCACGAGCCAGTTGGGCAACCTTTGGGCTCTCTGCGCTTTGGATGCAGCAGCTTCCATGCGGACCAAGCGATGTGTGGTGACAGCGTTACTAGGAAAAATTTGGAAGAACAGAAATGCAAGAGTCTTCAGAGACCATCTCCTTCCTCCAGATCAAGTGTGTTAGGGATCGAGATAATAGAAGGGGGGGAAGAGGCTAGAAATCGGAGGAATTCGGGGAGGGGATTGGAGCACGACAGAGGAATGATTAAGGAATAAGATTCGGTAACAACTCTGTTCATGTCCTTCTCGAGGAAAGATCCCTCTACTGATATACTCACGCTACGCACAAGTGACAGCTAAAGTCTACCGGACCCAATCTGGACCTGTAACCTTGGTGTTGGGCCGAGTCTTCCTCTTGCCTCTGCCGAGCTCTTCTTCTGGGCCGATGTTAAGTGGGCTGCCTGGTAGACTGGTAACACTCCCCCGTTCTTGGAAGCCTGCTTGTCCCCAAGCAGGTGCCGAGGAAACTTCTGCTTCAGGGATTCAGCATCTTCCCAAGTAGATAGAGAGACAGGAGTACCAGACCATTGCACAAGAATTTAAAGTATAGCTTCAGTGCCGCGAGTGACCAATCTGCGCTGCAAGATCTTGATAGGTATCTGCAGGGGTAGATCAGTAGGTGGTAAATCGGGGAGGACTGGAGAGTCTGTACCAGATGCCTTCTTCAGTTGCGACACATGAAAGACAGAATGAATGGCACTAGTAGATGGAAGCTGCAGCTTGTAAGCAACTGGACCAATCTTCTCCAAGATCTCATATGGGCCAAAGAACTTGAACGACAGTTTGTTGTTCGACCGGGGCATGACCGAAGTTTGAATATATGGCTGGAGTTTAAGGTAGACAGATTCACCAACTGAGAAATGACGTTCAGACCGGTTCTTGTCCGCTTGAGACTTCATGCGATGTTGGGCACGTTGCAAGTGTTGTTTCAACAGGTCATTCATGAGATTGCGCTGCTCCAACCAATCAGACAACTCTGGGACAGGTTCGGCTCATGTATGAGCAATGCCAAAATGATTTGGAGCATACCCAAGAGAGCCTGAAAAGGTGTAGTCTGAAGAGCAGTGTGAAAACAGGTATTGTACCAATATTCCGAGAGTGACAACCAAGAAGACCATTGGGAGGGGCAAGCGTGGACAAAACAGCGTAGATATGTTTCCAAACATTGGTTGACTCGCTCTGTCTGACCATCTGTTTGTGGATGATACGCCGTACTCATTCTTAGCTGTGTACCAGACAACTTGAATAGCTCTTGCCATAACTTGCTCATGAATATTCTATCCCGATCACTGACGATGGAGGTGGGCATACCATGTAGCTTGTAGATATTATCCATGAATGCATGGGCCACTGTGAGGGCAGTAAATGGATGAGAGAGTGGTAGAAAGTGAGCATACCGAGAGAACTTATCCACAACCACAAGAATACAATTGAAGCCCTTGGATCTTGGTAGCCCCTCAATGAAATCCATAGAAATGGTTTGCCAAGCATGATCAGGTATAGGAAGAGGCTGCAAGAGACCAGGATATTTTGCTCTATCTGGTTTGGCTTGAGAGCAAATTCCACAAGATTGAACCCAGTTTTTGATCATCAGTTTCATACCAGGCCAATAAAATAGCTGCTTGATTCGTGCATATGTAACTGGAAAGCCTGAATGGCCTCCAATGGCACTTTCATGAAGGGAAGTGAATATTTTGTGCTGCATGGCAGTATTACTGCTCAACCAGATCTTGCCCTTATACCTTATCACTCCCTGATGTAAGGTGTAATTGCCAGCTGGGTCCCCAGAAGTGGTCAACTGCTGCAGAAGTAGTTGGGCCTTCTCATCTACTGCATATGACTCAGTGATAGAAAGCAACCACTGGGGAACCACTGAAGAGATAGCCATGATTTGAGCACCAGGTGCAGGGTGCCTGGACAAGGCATCAGCAGCATTGTTCTCAACTCTTTTTCGATAGATAATCTTGTATTGGAAACCCAAGAGTTTAGTGAAAACCTTTTGTTGCCAAGCTGTGTGCAATCTCTGAGTGTTAAGCTCCACCAGACTCTTTTGATTTGTATAAATAGTGAATTCACCATGCTGCAAATAAGACCTCCATTGTTCCAGTGCCAAAAGTATTGCCATGTACTCCTTCTCATAAGTAGAGAGTCCTTGAGTTCTAGGCCCCAATGCTTTACTCACATAAGCCAATGGGTGACCCTTTTGAGAGAGCACAGCCCCTATACCCAGAGCACTTGCATCAGTCTCCACAGAAAAAGGCACACTGAAATCTGGAAGAGTCAGAACTGGGGCAGTTATCAGGGCATTTTTCAGAGCCTGAAATGAACTTTCTGTTTCTGTCGTCCACACAAAAATTGTACCCTTGCGTAGCAGATTAGTCAATGGCTTACTGATAAGACCATAGTTGCGCACAAATTTTCTATAATAGCCTGAGAGCCCCAAGAAACTCCTGAGTTCTTTGATAGATGATGGTGATGGCCAGTTTTGAATTGCGGAGATCTTAGCTGGATCTGTCCCCACACCTTCAGCACTAATAACATGTCCTAAATAAGCAATCTTCGTTGTGCAAAGGTACACTTACTAGGTTTCACTTTCCATGAGTCTCTGGCTAACAACTTGAACACAGCTTCAATGTGGGCAATATGCTCCTCAAAAGTGGCACTGTACACCAAAATAACATCAAGGAATACTAGAGCACAATGTCTTAGCAGAGGTACCAAGGTAGAATTCATTGCAGCTTGAAAGGAACCAGGTCCCCCAGTCACTCCAAAGGGCATGACCAAAAATTCATATTGGCCAAGATGAGTAGAAAAGGCTGTCTTGTAAACATCTCCTGCCTTGAGCAATATTTGGTGAAATCCTGACCTTACGTCCAGCTTGGTGAACCAACTTGCCTTGGATAATTCGTCGAGAAACTCATCAATGATAGGCAGTGGAAATTTGCTTTTGAGAGTGAGGGCATTGAGGAATATGTAGTCTATGCAAAATCGCCATGACCCATCCTTCTTCTTGGTCATCACTACTGAGGAAGAAAAGGGACTGGTGCTTGGTCTTATGATACCCTCCGCCAGCATCTTGTTGACTTGCTGCTCAATTTCAGATTTCAGGGCTGGAGAATATCGATATGGTCGAATCAAAAAGGGTTGAGCACCAGCGGTCAATGAAATGGCATGATCACATGGCCTTGATGGTGGTAACCCTTGTGGCTCATCAAACAATATGGAATACTTGTCATTCAGATTCTGAATAGCAGCAGGAATTGGATGTCGTGGAGTGTCTTCCTGAATGACAGCAATCTGCACCATCATTTCAGACAATTCTGCAGGAAGTTCCCCTTGCAATTGAATCATTTGCCCCTTATGTGGAAACAGCATCCATTTGTGCAGCCAATCTACTTGCATAGGAGAATGCTGTTCCAACCAGTCCATTCCCACTATCATATCATAAAACTGTAGTGGAATAATCTTGATGTTGGACTGGAATTTATAGGAGTGAATGCTCCAAAGACATGCCTTCAGTTCAGAAGCACACACTAACTGACCTCCATTTGCAACTTGAACTGTGAAGGGTTGAGCCATCATAGTACTGCCCACTAATTGATCTTCCAGAGTTTGACGGATAAATGTATGGGAGCTGCCTGAGTCCATGAGAATCAGTATGTCATGACCTTGAATGTTACCTCGAAACTTGAGGGTCTTAGAAGTCTGTGTGCCAGACAATGCTTCCTTAGAGAGGGCCACATTCAGTTCCCCATCACTGGTATGAGAAGCCACTTCAATATCATCAGCATGGAGCTGAAATAATTCCCACATTTCCTGGACCACATGGAGTTGCACAGTTTGAGGACATGTATGACCATGTGACCACTTGTCACCACACTTGTAGCACTGTCCCATGGCCCTGCGATATGCCTTCAGAGCTATCAGCTTGTCATGCTCAGAGGTAGATTTGGGAGCCGGCTGCGACTTGCTCTTGTCAAACTGAGTAGGAGATGGCAAGGGATGAGGACCCTTAGCCTGAACAGTTGAGAATGGCGAATAAGTAGGTTTCTTCAAATCTCTTGGTTTAGGTGAATCCCCCACTTCATCCTGCAATGAAGCCAAGGCACAAGCAGTATCCAAATCTTGTGGACGATGTAATAACACAATAGCACGAAGATCAGTTCGCAAACCATCTATGAAAATGGTATAATATCTAGGATCGGCAGGAGACTCATAGGCAGCTAACTGGTCAATTAGTTCCACAAATTGAGAAATATACTCTGCTACAGACCCGGACTGCTTAATATGAAAGAGTTTTCTAACAAGAATATCATGTTCATCCTTGCCAAAGCGGTCAAGCAACTGAACACGAAATTCCTTCCAGTTAGCTCTACTCAAACGCTTTTCGACCGACTGCCACCAACGTGCAGCCGGGCCCGAGATGTGCATAGTTGCAACTCGGATCCACCCATCCTCAGGAACAGAGTACATGTCAAAGTAAGTCTCACACCGAGACAGCCACAGCTTAGGGTGATCACATTCAAACAAAGGAAATGGTATCTTCGGAAGACGGCCATACTGCCGCGAATCCGACGGGGAATGTCTCGATCCGGAATCGGACCATCTCGAATCGACACCCTCGGGAGGCTTACGAGTGGGGGGTGGGGGCTGGAGGAGAGGCGTACCCTTGACCGGGACATGAGTGTGGGTCAACACCGTCCCAAACTCATGATCCCGGTGGTGGTTGTCATAGCGGTGCCCATCAGGGCTGTCGGCGCGGAATCCGGCAGGTGGGCGCGCGGACGCCGACAACAGAGGCTCAAGCAGCCCCGGATCCGTGGATGCGCGCTCACGCAGCGCACGATCCAGATGCTTGTTCAACTTGAGTACCTCCAGCTTGAGATCCTCGACGGCGGAGTCGACGTGCGGCTTCCATGTCTCGAACACGGAGGTCGCCGTCTCCAGAGAAGATTCCAGTGCCTGGACACGCTCATCCGTATCTCCAAAGCGCTTGTCCAACTTGATGTCGAGGTCGTCGAATTGATGCTTGATCTCATCACCGAATCACTTCGACATCTCGTCGAGAACCAATTTGATGTTAGGATCCATTGCACCGTGATGATACTGTAATCGGGTAAAATGGTGGTGGCTAGATGACTCCAGGATCGGATGAAGCTGATACCAGAATTGTTAGGGATCGAGATAATAGAAGGGGGGGAAGAGGCTAGAAATCGGAGGAATTTGGGGAGGGGATTGGAGCACGACAGAGGAATGATTAAGGAATAAGATTCGGTTACAACTTTGTTCATGTCCTTCTCGAGGAAAGATCCCTCTACTGGTATACTCAAGCTACGCACGAGTGACAGCTAAAGTCTACTGGACCCAATCTGGACCTGTAACCTTGGTGTTGGGCCGAGTCTTCCTCTTGCCTCTGCCGAGCTCTTCTTCTGGGCTGACGTTTAGTGGGCTGCCTGGTATACTGGTAACAAAGTGGCGCCTTGTGCTGCTGTTGACCCCAACCTATGGGCACACCGCGAGACAAGTTTGGAGCACAGAACAGCCATGCGGCCTTGAAGCGATCAGTTTAGTTAGTCAATGTAATAGGCTAGGTGTTTCTTTGTCTCTCCTCTCCCCTAAACCTCACAAATCTTGGATGCACCAGAATATTTCATCCTTTCAGTGACAAAGTTCAGGTCGGCTAAATGCTTACCGTATGTTCCTAGAAGTAAAAAAAAAACGAAAAAGAAAAATGCATGTCTCCTCCGGTCTGGGCGAAACTTTGAAGTTGGATTTGGATAGGCGAATGGTCCATTTGGCCGGATCAGGATTCAGTGAATTTTAAGTCATGCTGTAACTTACTCCTGTAGACCCATCCTCCAATTCAGATCCAATGGCTCCTAGCATTCCCAAGCAAAAATGTCCAGGTTTGAGATAGTGAAGGCATGGCAACAGCTGCAGACCTGCAGTGATGCCAACAGTCCCAGTAAGACGGGCAGCGAACATGTGTGTGCTGCATTCAGCCAAGCCCCATTCCTACAGTAAAAAAATGACCACATCAATTGCAGTAACGGAAAATACTCTGTCAAGAGCTACAGTTTGACATTCACTAACTTTCTGATCACACAGACTCCCAATTGGGAGCTTTGCGGCAAATATGTATCTTGTTTGAGATATGATGCAGAATAAGTACTAGAGCAGATGCTGGCAGACTCGGGGTCACGGGACTGCGCACATGACGTACATATTCTATATTCTAAATTATATTCTAAATAAGGGTTAGGACATAACATACACCCTACACCAATTGTAATTACTTGTACAGGAGTAGGACTAGTCGGAACAGAAGGAAACTACCCGAGTGGTAGGACTCTTAAGGTAGTATCGGGCTAAGATTTCCATGTAACCTTGCCCCCCAGACTATACAAGGGCGGGCAGGAACCCCCTCTAAAAGATCCAGATTTAAGGCAATACAAACCACCACGCAGGGCGTAGGTATTACGCATACTGCGGCCCGAACCTATCTAAAGTTTCGTGTTCCTTGCACCTTGAGTTCCTGATCTCGGCGACACCCCACCTACAATCTACCACCTTGGGAGTATCCCTCGGTGGGCTTGAAGGTTAAACACCGACGGATGCAAGCCAACAAAAGTTTGGAACCTACTGGCATTGATTGCATGATGCACGCAAAAGCTCCAGAAGGGATTGTCGGGGGGCGAGTATCACGAAACCCCAAAAGTATGTTCCCAGAAGGGATTGTCGGAGGCGAGTATCACGAACCCCAAAAGTATGTTTCCTAGGAAGCTAATTACGGGTTAGCTCTCCCGCAGTATGCGGCTCAACCTAATCGGGCTACCGCATGGCCACGGATGGCCCACCAGGAGGAGAGGCACCGACAGCCAATATCAAGCCCAGACGAAAGGCACGAGCCGCCTCGCCCGACCATCAGAGGTCAGGCTCCACCTCGCCCGACCCCAAGGATGCGAGCGTAGCCTCGCCTGACCCTGTGAGAGAGGCTCTGCCTTGCCCGATCCTGAGGGAACGGGTTCGGCCGTACCCGCCGCAGGGATGTGGGGCCCTCAGGGTCTCGCGGAATGACAGGTCATGCCGGGGGACGAACCTCTAGCACGAGGATGGGTAAGGATGTGCCTCGACATGACCTCTGGAGAAGATAGGCCATTACCGCGAGCCCCCGTCGTCCGCCACGCCGGGGGACAAGCCGTAGAACGCGCCGGGGGCTCATTCCGCCCGTCTTGTCGGGGCACACGTCACCCACCAGGCACGCCGGGGGCCGCGCCGCCCGCCCTATTGAGACGCACGTTGCACGTCGCGCCAGGGAGCGGCGCAGGGACACCCCATCATCATCTTCAGGACCAGCGGGGACCACGCGCAGGGAGGAGAAAAAGCGGGATCCCGGCGACCTCTCTCCCCCTCGTGTATCCAACCCCTGCCCCTTGGCATATAAAAGGGAAGGGGAGGACCCCCGTAGGGCGAGAGAAGAGGACAACACTCAGGCACCCACACAACACTTTGCCGCCAGAGACTTGGGAGCCCGTTCCCTCTCTCGCCCGTTTGTAACCCCTACTGCAAACCAGTGAAAGAACACGAGCAGCTCGAATTGGACGTAGGGACATTCCGCCCAAACCAGTATAACCCTCTGTATCTTCCCTGCGTACCATCCGGGCCAGACGCGCAAACACAAATTCACTAGTCAGCGGTTTGAAACACCGACAGGGATCAAGAAAGAAAGAGATCATCAGCGACTCCAAAATAATATGGAGCAACAACATGTGTAAAGTAGGGCCTCAACCTGAAGCCAAATGACAAAGTCAATGTAAAGATAATAATTCACAGAGAAAAGACCGAATAATACTCACTGCGATGAATTTCAAGCATCCAATGAACGTGTGCTTCTTTCGCTCTTCGGCTACTATCCTTTGCACTCAAATCAAAATAAAGACTGAGTAGTCACAACCTTTTTCTTGTTCCTATATATCACCTTCACTATGAATCCCAATTCACCGCCTTGAAAGTTGAATTCGCTTGACCAACTAACCTCTTAGGGTCAGCCGATCAATGTCTATCAGGCACATGCAGGGGACAGCTTGAACATAGTTTGTGGCAGAACGGTGCAGACATGCAGAGATCTTTCTTCCGGTTCACTTGCGAACATAAATGACGGAAGAAAGATTAAGTGACGAAAGAATTGCATCCAGATGACTGCCCACTCAGCTGTCTATGAACCATTCCCCTGCGCATTGTAGGAAATGTTCTCATTCTTGAAATGCAGCTACATCATAAGTTCATAACATAAATTGATACTGTCGCTTCCATGAGATGAGCAAAAACTATAAGCCCACTAGTAAATCCAAACAGAAGAATAAAAAGGACTAAAAGGAACCAGCCATGCTTTATTATAACTTACAGCGAGTAGTGACAGAAAGGAAAGGCTGGGGGTATAGCGGCTATGACAACAGGAGATCCTGAGGATACTGCACGCAGGCAGAAAGGTAAAAAAGAAACACACTATACTTGAGTTTCTTTAAGGAACAATACGAAACTGTCCTTGAAATGACAAAACTATAAAGAAATCATGGCAATTATGCTATCAAATGTCGACTTCTGGTAAGGCATCACTTCAATCGTCTTAATTTCGGATGAAAAGGATAATATGCTAGGTTCTCTTCTACAACATAGGAACCAGGGGCATAAGTTTACAGCTCATTCTTAGATCCTCCTTAGATAGGGAGTTGGAGTGTGACAAATTCTCCCCTAGTGAAGCACTAGAAGTCTGAGCAAAGGACTCATAGCAATCCAGAGATGGTTCCCATAGAGATGAGCTCTTGTCAATAGGTGTGCATTTAGTAATACCAAGTTCTGGAAGAACTCCAAGGCACGATGCTTGGCCTTTGATCAAGTGAAAAAGGGTTTTCAATTGCTTGTTTCAATGGATTGTATAAACCTAGCTTCCTACCCGTACTTAGTAGCACCCTCCCGTCTGTTGGGTCGATTGCCAAAGGCACCACAATATTTGTTCTAAGGGAGCAGTCAGACCAAGATTTTAAATAGATTTTATATGCTCTATTCCATTGACCAAGCTCCCACTTCCATATATCCAACTCATCAGCAACTGGGTCTGCAAGAACAGCACACAAGAAGCCCTCAAGCTCTGCCACAAATGCGTGACAAGGACTGTTGTTGTTCCATATCGCAATGCATAAAGGGCAAGGGATGACATCAAAATCACTGGCAATGTTGAAAGAGACAATGGCTCGCTTAACACTCTGACCTAATCTTGGTTCACTCATCCAGTACAGCATCCCTTCCAGATAGGCTGTGGAGGTGGTGGAGGGTGCTGTCGGACCTGCCGATAGTTACAATCCCACAGCGAGCATTTTAAGTCATACTGACGAGAATTGTAATCCTTGAAGTGAAAGCAAATTTCCACAATAACATGCTCCTGAATCAATGGGTTGAACCCCAAGCCAACATTCTTACTGCCAACTGCAAAAGGGTTGTTTTCAGGTTGAAAGCAACCAGCCAGAAATTTCCACTGTTGGTTCAAAACCAATCCTCGGTTAAAGTGGATCCTTCGGAAACCTATACATGGGTTGTACAGATAATCCTTTTCCTCAATGCTTACCAGATTCAACCCATGGCAAGGCTTGGAGCAAACAACCTTCGTGTCAAACAATGTATATTGATAAGTTGGCTTTTGAAGCCATTTGTTTGAAGGAATAAAACTGAAACCTGGTTGTCCACTGCCCTTGCCAACAAGCATGATCTTCAGCCTTCGGTCCATGTTCTTATGCAAAAGAAATGCATGAGAAAAGCTCTCGCTCCTAATCAATCTGAACCATTGCTAACAGACAAGTTTGAACTCATGCACTGATTCCGCCGGAAGCCGCAGTAGAATCTCCCTTGTCACCTTAGCCAAGGGAAATGAGAAGGCTACCTCTTCCTTCGTTTTATGCACTGGCACGAGGCTCTCTCTCCATAAACTGAATCGTATATCGGAGGGCTCAATTTGATGAGATGTCTGAATCTCCATAGTTGAGCGAATGGTTCCTAGGGTCTTGGACGTAGGGTCATAGTCAAAAACCTTGTGCTTGGATGTTGCTATGCTTATTCTCTTGCTTGATTTGCTATTGCCAAAGGAACCGATAACTTTCACAACCTGCGGCTCAAGAAATTCTCTTGGCACATGCCCTGACAAATCAATTCGATGATTCAGTGACAAGCCCGTACATGGCATGGAGCAAGTGGAGCTACGGCACCAGGCCCCTAAAATTAAAGGGCCCCTAATCAAGAGTTAAATCAGTAGCTAGTTAATTAGTCCACGCCCTTCCGATTCCAAGTACATACCAAAGCCCACAGTAGACAGGAGCCTAGGCAATGGAATCACTCAAGAGTGGAGACTCGTACGCTTCGCCTCTTGCGACCTCGCGCGAGTGCGAGCGCAACGCCAGACGCGGTCACGCTGCTATTGCTGTGAGGCCACCGAGGCCGTGACCTGCAATCGCGAGTTCCGAGTTGCGACTCGTTGATTGCTATCCTCCATCTCTGCGTCACGCTGAGTACTCTCATTCAATTTCTTACTGCATCCGTTCCAACTTACAATTCGTACGAATTTTCTAGATACATAGTTTTTACTATATATCTAGACATAATTAATTCTCAATTAGGGTGTGAGATAGCATCGGTCATCATATTTCATATTAAAATTTGATCACAGATAAATTCTCTTTATTGGTTACCATGAACTTAATCATCTTTGTTCTTAGTAAAGCTTTTATTCTGTAAAGGTCCATTGCTTTATCATTTTTTCTAGTCTTAGAAAATATAATCTGGGGCCGAAACTGCAAGAAGTAGAGTGGGTTCAATAGTTTGCTCAAATTCAGAAGATGCTCTTGATAGATTTACTGTTACAGAAGTTGTATAATTAAAATTTAAAATATATTTAAACTATTTGTATTTCATAAATATAGGACTCCATTTTACATTTAGCACGAGGGCCTCCAAAACTTTGGTACGACCCTGTTCAGTGACCAATCACCAGAGCTATAGTCCTCAAGCTTCCAAATCTCCAGCATGCCACCGGTAGGCAAACCACTACGGAGATCCCGGACCATACACAAGTGACCATCAAGCTCTACTAAGTGGACTTGTGATGCCACAAAAGGCGGGGATCGGACCCAGCTGAACGTCTCGCTTGTGAGAGAAAGGGATAGGATACCAGCCCTTGGCAGTTTGATAAAAAAAAAAAAAAACTAGTGATTGGCGCGCGCCCTTGCGCGCGTAGCGCTGCGCGGTAAATCATAGCCGTAAAATTAAAATCCTACGAGACAAAAAATTTTACTAACATGGACAGCACGGCTGGCCGCAGCGACGGCGCGCTTTCTTCATTAGGAATTCTCACAAGCCTTTTAAAACCCTCTACCTGCAACCATAGACCAGTTTTCAGGTATAATATGACTTAGTATCTGCATCACCAAGCAAATTAAGGTATAGTGAGACTTGTGAGCTATAGTAGTACTCATATATCTCTTGATGTGCTAGTATGCCACATAACATGTGACACTTCAGACGGTGGTAGGGATCTGGGGGACGGCGTGGTGTCAGAACTATAGTAGTATTACAGCCCGTGACTGCAGTATTATAGCACATAAGCACAAGAAGCTATAATATTGCAGACCCTCCCTTATCTGCTGCCACAATCATGTACCTGCAAGAAAAAGAACAATTTCACATACTTTTGTACCAGAAGAAAGAGATAAAGATGCACGCCCTTATGAAAGATATGACGGTGGAATGCTTAATCAGCAGCGGCTTACGGAAAATAGAGACTGAATCAAGCCAACAAGAAAAGCAAAAACCCAAGCTTGTATTGCTAAAGTATCCATAGCGTTAGTACAGGCTTTACCATGGACTTGCTTCATGCAATGCAGGAAAAACCATTGTTATGTTCAAAATTGTTAAAAAGAAATCAATTTCAGTTTCTAGTGTACAAAAGGTGCTAAAAACTGTGGTTTCAGTTCGAAGTTAGCTCTTCAAAAAATATTTACAGGAAAAATAGGAAGGATGGAACAGCTTTGCGAGATGTAGATGTCCCTACCTGCATGCCTTCCTACTATACTTCCTGCTCCAATGGACACCCTGGAAACAAAAATCTTAGAATTGGACCCATTGATCCGTTTTTTTCCCAGGCCTGATTACACAAGGGAGTTTTATGATCTAATTTGATAGTTATTGGCAAAGTACTGACAAAAGAAATGATAGGAAGGTCTAGGTACATTATACTTCCATTTTCTAACATATGTGCATCAAATCGCTTTAAACCTAATGAATCACTAAATTAAATAATTCAAAATTAACCGTATCATTGCTGACAAAAGAAGGGGCAGAAAGGTCTAGGTACAGTACTTTATATTTTCTAACATATGTGCATTAAATTCACTTTAAAATTCATTACAGGATCACTCAATTGAACGATTGGAAACCATGTCTTCCAAAGCAAACTACAGATTCACTTGCGAATTGATCCTTACATATCCGTGAGATACCAAAACATACAACTCAACCAGTTCAGTACAGTAACCAATCTTTGATATTCCAGTGCAAAGAAGAACTAATAGAAAATTGAATGCTTAATCCAAACCTTGTAGCTCCCTCTTCTGTACATCCTTGCTGGTGCGACAGCACAACTTCACGGTCCTCATGGAGAGCCTGCAAAGCATGTGTATCTGTCGAACCGTGACCACAAGGCATGATATTAGATAGATTGGGGGTAAGAACGCGCGCGACCAATTTGGGATTAATATCTTGCTGTTAGCTTGGGGGTTAGTTGCACTCCACCTGATATTCATGCACAATCAGAAAAAGCAATTGCAAAATTGAAAGAAACTGATCTCTGTCTCTCCCTTTTTGCTCTCTTTTTCCCGTTCTACTTTCTTTCTCCCGCTCCCGCAAGCACCTCTGTCTGACCTCTGCTGCCACTCCAACGGGCAAGCATCAAGCCGCAGCACCAATCTCCCTCTCACGGGCAAAATCGAGTATACAGCGGCAAAATCGAGCACGTTGCAGCAAAATTGATTTCTCTCACTGCTCCCATCTCTCTACACGGACCAGCACCAAGCAGTTGCAAAATCGATTCCTCTGTCTGCTCCCGTCGATCTCTCCGGGTGGGCGCGGGCGCGGGCGCGGGCAGGGACTGGACGGGCTCGGCTAGGATGGGGACAGGTGACGGCGCAGGCGGCTCGGAAGGGAGGGGACGCGGCACCATTTGTAGGACACCAGGCAGGGGAAACAAGAGATTAACTGACCTGCATTATTCATCAGTACAGCTACAGGTTCGCCTCGTCTTCCTCCTGGCCCGGGAGTGCCTGGTACAGCTTGGGTTCAACCAACTCCCCGCGGCGCGGCGCGTCTCGCGCGGGTGGAAGGCGAAGGTCGAGTCGCCCTTCCACCACCGCCTCCACTGTCCCCGCCCGCTCCTCGGCTCGCGCAAGTATGCCGCCTCCGCCGCCGCAGCAGGCTACTCCTACCCTCTCGTGCTCCACGACCCGGCCACCGGCACGAGGACGCCACTGCCCGCCCTTCCCGACGGAGGCGGCCCCCCGCTGTTCAGCCAGCTCGTCGCGGTCTGAGCTGTGTGCTGGGCGCCGGCGTGGGCAGGTGGGCGGCTTCCCGAGACGTGGACGCCGATGGCTGCGATGTACGACTTCGTTGCCGGCCTCTAACGCTGCGGCGCGGACATGCCGCCACCGCGGCGGTCGCTCTTCGTGTGCGCGGCGGTCGGCGGTAGGGTGTTCGTCGCAGGCAGGCACGACGAGAAGAAGAACGCGCTGCGGTCGGCGGCCGCGTACGACACCGTGGGGCTATCATGACGCGAAACGTCGATGAGGGTGGCGAGCGGCGAGCCGTGGCGTGCGTGCCGGAGGACCGATGCACGGCGGCGGCAAAGGCCGTAGCCCTCGAGGATGGTCGCGTTCCTGTCGTCGGTTCCGCGTGCCACAGCGCCGAGCAGATCGTGTACGTGCCGGGTCACGGTGGGGCGGCGAGGCCTAGCAGCTCCTCACACTAGAGGAGAGGTGGTTGGAGCAGACGCGGGGAGGCTGGGTCCAGAGAACGCAACGCTGGTACGAGAGGAGAGGAAGCCTGGAGGATTCGATGCCAGGTAATTTTTTACCTGGTTCCGCAGAGACCCGCGAACAACGAACACCGTCAAATCTTGATCGCACGGTGAAAATATTTTTTACCGACGTGGACACCGTGGTTGGTCGGGGAGGGCGCCGCGTCTCATGTTTCTCAATGAAGGGTTTATCAACCAATGCAGAAACCCATGTACAAACAGCGGTGGCCTTTTGTTGTGCACTGCATTCCAAATAGCCGAACTAGCAAATTTGCAGAACCTGAAGGGTACTCCGCCAGCAATCGGCCCGGAAGCGGAGGATAGATTTGATGGGCAGCCGCAGGAACACCTCTACTATGATCTCATCTGGCAGCGCCGCCACGAGACTGGATGGCATGACCTTCCTTCTTTTGTTGCAGAGGCACACCTCTGCCGTCATCCCGCCAGGCCACAATACCGTACCACCTGATGATTCCACAGTCCTCCGCTTGTCGCACAGCATGATGCCAACCCACCCAGTGCCTGCGTCGATCAGGCTAATTCGGCGAGATGATCTGCACAGAGATCGGAGAACATGAGCAGATTGAATATTTGCCAAGTGAACGACGATGTATATTGCCCAGGCTGTAACAGGAATTGTAATAGTAATATCCAATTAGTTGCAGATTATGGATGGAGAGAAAGGGGGTCCGGATTGATTGCTCACGGACAGACCAAAGAAAGGAGGGAGGCCGCCGGAATAAAATGAACTCCTGGAACAATCCAGCGAGGCAAGGTAGAGTTGCTTACCAACAGAAAACGAGATCGATCCAAGTTCGGGTACGGTGGATCTCACTCCAGGCGAGTCCAGCGTGCGGAGGGGGCGGCGCCTCCCAAAGAGAATAAGGCCAGGACTGTTGTTTCGGTCGCCGATGAGGAGGCTCAACAATCGTGACTGGGCGGCGGAGGTAAGCTTGGATGGAAACGGTGTGGTTGGGGGAAACCTCCGTTCTCGTCTTCCCGTCCGCGTCTCGACAAAGCTCCTCTCGGCTAATGTAAAGGGGAGCATCATAGAATAGAATCCGACGCTGAAGCCCAAATTCGTGGTAATCGGACTCCGACTTTGAAGCCCAACCAAGTTCGGGGCAGAAACGGACTCCAAACTCCGAAACCCAAATTCGCAGCGCAGTAGGGCTTGAAGCCCAATCACGTCGTGGAATCTGTACGGAGATTTGCGAATCTGTACCCAAATTATATAAGTATATACGTATAAGTAGGGCTTCGAAGCTCCTCCTATTTACTTGCTCGATGTGATAATTTTTTTTATCTATCCATACTATAACAACAACAAGCAAGCAAGCAATACTATAGAAAAAAAATGAAACATTCGAATACAATTCTCACATAGAGTTAACCACTGTTACCCCACACAGATAGCCCCATTGCACACGTTTCCAAGGGACCGATAAATAAATTTAGCTAATTCTAAAATATTTCTATCAAAAAAATTAACTTTTCTCACCACGCTTTTCCCTCTCTCGCTAGGGATGAAAACAGATAGGGTACGAACGGATATCTACGGACACAAATACAGATAGATACTTTTCTTCTCGGATTTGGATCGAATACGGATAATCTCAAAGATATCGTCATCATATAAATCTGATTTTCAAGATTCGGATTTGGAAATCATCATGTTACCTTGTTCCTCATCCCATCTTCTGCCACCGTCTTCTTCCTCCTCCGTGCAGCCTGCAGGCTGCAGGTGCCGCTCGCCCCGTGTGTCGCTGTCCCTACAGCCGTGATGCCCCATCTATCCCTCACCCCGCCCTGGACCTTCCTCTACCAGTGGCCGGCGGTGTGCCCGCCACCCCCACCCTCTACTAACAATGTAACACCCTAGGTGTTAATGACACCCTAAATATGATTAAGGATCTCTAAGAGAGCATTAAGACCCCAAGGAGTGATTGTGAAAAGTTATGAATCATGTGGATGAGGAAAGCAGCATGAGGTACTAGGGGTCACAAAAATTTGAGTGGAAACTCAAATTTGAAATTTGAAGAGGTGCAATTTTTGGCCAAATATGAGACTTGAAATTAAATATTCTTAACATGAGGGAATCAAGGAAATATTGAAATTGGATAAAAAAAAACTCCTTAACTAAGTGGTCTGAGTTGGAAGAAAGAGTCGAGCACTAATCTGAAATTTTCATGTGATGGACATGTTGTCAAGTGACCATGTTGAGGAGCTTGGATTTTTCAATTTTTCTCTAAAAAATTTACAAATGGTAAATATCAAAGTTGTAGTGTAATCTACATGCTTTAGTTTGGAAGGAAAACAAGGTAAGAATTTGGAGAAATAAGGGGTTAAACATCCAGCTCCATATGGCAAGTTATGGTGTTTCCAGCTTTGCATGAAATTTTACCAAGTCCTGAAAGCAGTGATAAATCCCCATGATAGCCCTGTTTGGCATCATGCAGGCCTGTGAGGATAGCCTATTGATATTGATCATAGCCCTGTTTGGGGTTTATCACCAAGTCCTGAAAGCAGTGATAAACCCTGAAGTGGCATCATGCAGGCCTGTGAGGATGGCCTGTTGATATTGATCTTAGCCTTGTTTGGGGTTTTTGCCCATGTTCACTACTGTAAGTTGGCATCAGGACGACAGGACAGCTCACAAGAAACCGACGTTCTTCTATCAATTCTTTCCTGTCGACTGTCGTTGTTGGTTATCCTCTTCATCACGAAATTTTGGATCAAATTCATAGACGGATATGGTTCCATGCCCCTGCTCTGCAGTATGCCGGCACCATCAACGACACTTGGTTTCATTTTCATCGCAGGAGTGAGTGCTCAAGATGTATATGATACGAGCTCAACCTGTAATTCCGTGTTAGTAACCCCATCAAGTTACATTACACTACTACGTAGTACGGTAATTTTTTTTCCTCAAGCCTTTGTTGTTGTTCATATATATTCAGGTGCGGGAGATCGGTACATCATCACCACCACCCCTGCCCTTTTGTTTACAGCCCCGTCTAGTGCACGTGCGGCCCGACGGGCAGTTTCGCCTGGTGTGCCTCGGCATGCTGCACGACGACGGCGATGTTGAGGACGTTGTTGACGAGACGGTAGACGTTCTGCTGCATGGCGGCGAAGGGCGACTTGATGTCCGGGAAGTCCGCGAAGGCGTCGTTGCACTCGTCGGCATGCGTGGCGGCGTCCGACACCTTGCTGCTGAGGTCGAAGCTTGTGCCCTTCGCCTCGATCAGCTGCCGCGTCTCCTCCAGCGACTGCAACACGTTGTCGTACCCCTCGCGGCACGTGTCGGTGATGGACTTCATCGGCCCGCTCGCGTGCGTCCTCGCCGCGTACTCCGCCACCCGGATCTTGGCATCCTTCGCCCTGTCCGACGCCACGCGAATCGACGCCAGCAGCAGCTGCCGGGGCGTCGCCACGCCGGGGAGCTTCGTCAGTCTCCAGCACATCGTCCTGAAGTGCACCTGCATTGCATGCGCGACAAATATAATCCAGCAATTCCCGTCCAATCCAATCCAAGAATTTATCTGCATGCACACACACAGCCTACCTGGTTGCATGCCGTCGCGAACTCGTCCCCGCCGATCAACACGCGGTCCCTGGGCGTGTCGTCGTCGAAGACGGCGCGGCCCATGCGGCCCTCGACGGCGGCCGCGGAGGCGAGGAGGAGGAGGAGGAGGAGGGAGGCGACGATGAACCGCTCCATGGCATGTGTCGTGCTCGTTTCTCTTTGACCGCCCTCGAGATTTATTTGTTCAGAGGTGGGGAGGGCGGTCTGAGAAAGGAGACATGAAGGCTGAGAGAATACAGAGGTTGATGTTTCTTCCTCCTACCGGCGTCTGGATTATATAGGAGAGACGGGTGGAGAGGAGGCCACAGCTTGACCATGGCCTTTCCTTAGTTTTGGTGGTTCCCCGGCATAGTCTAACGAGGTTGAAACTTCTCAAGTTCCTATCTTAAAATGGGTTTGCTATGCTATGATCGAGCCCTGACGTGTCTTGGAAAATCATCATGAATAACATCTTTGAAAAAACATCGTGTAAGAGCAGCTTTAACATCTTTGAAAAAACATCATGTAATTTAGGGAATAGGTTTCTCCTGTTTTATTATGAGAATAAAATGAACATCCGATACAAACGTTTAAATAGCCAGTTTATTCAAGGCGCACCCACCAAAAAAGAGCAAACGTATATCTGAGCGCGCCCACCAATGCAAACGTATCTCCACAACTCCACGCAACTAGTAAATACTTTTGTCGTTTTAACTTGTGTGTTTAACTGGACTAGAGACTGATCAACTATTTATTCTCTACTTCTGACAGGCGGGCCAACCAGTTTGTCTTAAACAAATTAAATCTGATTTAATTCATCTGCATCCTGATAATAGCATCAAGCATCATATGGGCGATGAACTGGATTATTTTGACATGAAATGCATGCCAGAGTTGAACTAGACTTGAACTGACTCGGTAACCATCCTAATGTTAGTTAGGTGTTATTTCCTTGTATTGGTCAAACATACTCATTTTGGCTTAACATGCAACTTAAATATTTGTGGAAGTGGAATGGAATGTTCGAGTGTAAGCTTGGTTGAAGGATAGGGTTCTTTTGGAGGCTCAAGGCAACACAACTAAATAAAGAACAAGCAATAGTTTCATCGTAAATGTCCGTTGGCGCTAAAAAATCGGCCGGGAATCGGCCGATGACCTTCAGCGTTGGACACACGACCCGGGAGAATCTGCTTAACTTCTGTTTGGGTGATTGCCCTAGTGCGGTTCGCGCGGCGTGCCAGTCAATCTGACCTATTGATTGATAAGGAAATAAACGTATTAAATCCCGTGGTTTCGATCGGCTAAAGTTCCGATCTGTCCCGAAAAGCGTATCAGCGAATCGACTGATTTGCTATGAAGATGACCGGCTATAGATTAGCCGATAATCACGTGGCGATTGCAGAGAAACTACTGGAGTAACTTAAACAATCGCTACAAATGTAACACTCGAAATAGATCTAATCGGCTATATAATGATGAAAAGGGAAAAATAATGATAAAGCCGACAGTTCGATCTCAAGCTGGATAACTGGTGATAAAACTAGAACAATAGGTAAAACTTATAATTCTAGTATAGATAACTGGTGAATAAATCTAAACGAAACAACGGCGATGCGCCCGAAGTTAAAGCTTAGATATTATTCGATAAACGGAACCTACCAATTGGCCGGAGATCGTGTCGATGCAGCCTTGCCAATCCGTACGAACTCGTGAAAGAAAAAGATGTATTGGCGAAGTCGCGGACTTGAAATTAAAGTACGATGAAAAAGTATATTGTTTGTATTGATTGATGTATATTCTACAAAATCCTAACTGCTTCTATTTATACCCTAGGACTAAGATTCCTGATCTATTACGATCCGTTACAAACTTGATTTAAATAAAAACTACTATATCTATAAGACTTTCCTAAAGGAAACGGGCTCCCGCAGAATCTTCTGCTGCCATCTCCTAGTCCAATCCGGACTCCTTCCATTGCTCCTCGACCGAGTCGGTGTCGTTCTTTGACCAACGTCAGGTCATCTTTGACTGGGATCCTTTGCTGGGATTCCATTGGCTTCATCCCCTATCTGTTGGCGCAAGCCCACATTGGCCCAAACGCTCTAGCCTTTCAATCGGCCGACCCCCACCAACTCCATTCGCCAATCGCACGAAACACTGCAGCACCAATCGGCCGATTCCTAACTGTAGCGTCAATCGGTCGATTCCCAACTGTAGCCTTTAAATATATCGCACCGGCCAATCTCTTCCTTTCCTGACGCCGATTCAACACGTGTCAAAATGTGGCGTCAACACATGCCCCCCAGTTTCGGAGTAAAACATGACTTTTACTTCGAATTTTTTTTAATTTCTCCTCCAAAACAACGCGGCAAAAATCTACTTCCGTTTCGCGGTCTTCTACATGATGATTGCAATCTTTTCGAACTGGGCGCCTGAGACAACTGTTCCCCTGGAATTCGTGTAGACGGCGCGGTAAAAATCCCGCCTTTACCCCTTCTCTCTCCAACTATCTTTAAATACGGGCGTTCTCCGCCGCTTCTTCCCAGCGAATCACTTTCTATCTTCTCCCAGCGCCCTTTTGGTTTTCAACCGCATTCTCCGGCGATCCCTCTTTCATCTACATTCTGCTTCATTCTTTTAATGGCGGCACCATCAGCAACTCCAGCAACCACGGAGGCTCCGCCAGCAACTCCATCGGCGACGGCGGTTCCATCAGCGATTCCATTGGCGACGATGAGCTTCATCCCGGAGGTAAACATCCGAAACTTTCCCCTTTTACTTTTTACTGCCCATGCACCTTTTAGATCTATTCTTAGTTCCTCCCTTTTCACCTTTTTTAGGCAGTTAGACACAAAATCACTATTCCCCTTTCCGAAGCTTCTGGTCTCATCTGTTTAGGTCCTATGGGGAATCCAGATCCGACTGATCTGATTAACTTAGAAACCCATAGAAACCTTTTCAAGCAATCACCTATGGATTTGGGTCAGTGGTCAGGCATTTTTAGATCTTGGCCGAATGAAATCTCTGGCTGGAAAGAGCGGTACCAAAGAATGGCTAACTCTAAGAGAGTTCAATGTGATGAATTAAAAATCGGCCAGTGCATCAATCTCTCTTTGTCCCAGATGGAGAAGAATGAACCCCTGGTAATAGCAGCCTCCTATTTCTGGTCTGACGCGCTCAGCGCGTTTCTCTTTGGGCATGGACCCATGACCCCAACTTTGGCCGATGTTCTGATGCTAACCGGCCTTGACATTTCCTCCCCCGATACACCCTTTAATTATCTGATCAAACCAACCCATCGGCTAGAGACGAAAGGAATCAGCGGGTGGAAAGGGTATATCAACAGAAACATGAGGACCGGGACGATTTTGGAGAAAGAACATACAACATTCTTGATGATGTGGCTAGAGAAGCACCCCTTCTGCGGCAGAGCGGTTGGTTCTTCTTCCAATACACAAGCTCTGGCCGAAGCCCTGTCAAGAGGATCCACCATCCCCGTCGGGAAGCATCTGATAGAATCGGCCTACCACATGATGCACCAGATCAGCGTCAAACTATCAAAGGGAGAGCCGATTGGTAACCCTGGTGGTTCATCACCCTCTGGCTCAACTTGTACATGAGCAAAATCTCCCAGCAGCAGATAGAGACCAAGACATTCCCCCAACATCGAGTCAGAGGAGAACCCAACCATACGACGACGCTGCACCTCTTTCGGCGAAGCGGCATCAATTTTTCCTGGTTGCCTGTTCACCACCACCCAAACAGCCGTGTATTTCATATGTTTTTACAACGACTTTAGTGAAGAAATAGACAGAGCCACTTTTTGAGCTTCCCTTCTTCTATGACTCGTCGTCCAACTCCTTTGATAATGATCTCATGGACGTCTTGATCAAACCAGGGATTTTACCGGCAAACTTCTTCTCTGGGAAAGACTCCAAAACTTATGAATTTTACAACCCATCAGTTGCAGCACGGCAATACGGCCTTGGTCAGCTGCCGATTCAAGTTTATTTTGCCGGCCGCGCAAAATTCCGAGATGAGCTCACTAAGGGCCTTGGCTACAATCGGCTGTGTAATTTAGTGCCAGACTCCAGTACCATTGATCTAAGCAATTGGATAGTGGCTCCTTTTGCAGTCCAACAATTCAAGCTATGGTGGGCAGAATGGAAGCAGCATCTCTTTTTTGCATCTCCGTCAACATATTGCAATGATCTGGATCCTGCCAAGATCGACCCGAACACAGTGGTACTGCCCTTTTCTCGGCCGATTTCGATGTTATTCCTCTTTATGCTACAAATTTGCCGCTAACTCTTATTTCCCTTTTCAGTCCGAAAGTCGACTTCCTCCGACGCGGAGCCAAAGTGGTAGGCCGATAGAGAATAGCCGTCCATACACACCATTCCCACTCATCGTCTACCATGCCCCAACCATCAAAGACATCACCACCGGCCGATTGAAACAAACGCCGAAGAAACCCTCTTTAAAGAAGACGAGCCGTACGTGCCCGTATAGAATCAGCTGATCAGTCGGCGGCAATATCGGCTGAACCTTCAGCTGTGCCGACTCCGCCGATTATTGAGGAAGTCGATCCCCAGGCTACTACAGAAGCTGGAGCGGCTGCTGCATCATTTCTAGTAGAAGCTGTTCAGGTAATTTCGCTTACCTCACATCCTTCTAAGTATTCTGTCGATATTAACTTCTTCTTTCTGTCAGGCTGCGCAAATCACCCCAGTGCAATCTCCGCAGCAATCAGCTATATCCCAGCCAGAAACCGGAACGCCAGCAATTCCCCTCACCGAGGTAGAGAGTCTCTTAACTCAATTTCTTGATACTCAACCAAAAACTAACCAAAAACTAACCGATTTTTGATGCACGCTACTCTGGGTGCATCGATTTTACCTTTCCAACAACCATCGACCGGACGACTCACAGAGGTACGGCAGCCATTATATGTCATCAGACTTAATCATTTGCATTATAATTATAAAATCCGCTTCCCATACCTTTCCAGGAGGCTGGCCCGAGCAGGACACTTATAGTTGTCGAATCTTCTTCTTCCAACGAGCCAATCGCACCAGTTCCCGAGATGAGGGTGGCACTCCCGCCGGCGCAAGCAGAAGAAATCCGCTTCAAAGAGGTAAGGAATTTGTCACCCAAATCAGCCGATTTCCCCTTATCATCGGCTAATCCGTATTTTTATTCTTTTTATTCTTTCGCAGGAGCAGGACACTCCCAACAACAGTCTTTTTTCTTTCGCGGTTGCCCTTTCTGATGATGAAGAGGTTGCCTCGCGCCAAGTCACACTGAGCTCGATCCCTGATGACGTTCGTGCCAAGCTTGAGAGCATACGGACCCTCCTCCAAGACGACATCGGCCGACTAGTGGAAGACGCCTCGCCGATTCGGCAACTTTTTAGTGAAATCAGAGGCCGAGTTCCAGAGGAAGCGAAAGAGGCTCTGGTACCTGCCGCATACATGGAGTCAATGCAGATTCCAGTGTCCAGGGCCTTGCACCGTATGGCTGATTGCGCCAAACTAGCGAAAGCCCGCGAGGAGGAAGATTCCTACAAACATCGAGCTCAAGAGGTGCATTGACGAATTAGCTTCCTTGAAAGCTCTCGTCCAGATATCATCGGTGCCATAGACCGCCTTAAACGGCGAAAGGCAGAGCTAGCCAAGGAGATGGAGCAGGTGACCCAGGCCATAGCTGCTGAAGAGAAAAGACTCCAAGATCTCCCATCCATCATCGCCGAGCTGAAGCAGCAGAGAACCGTAGACTCGGCCGATCAAGTTAGGCAACGAGCGATTGCGGCTATTGATGCCCTCCTCGGGTGAACTGTAAAAGTTCTGTAAACATTTAATGTCCTCTTACCGTTGACGTGCGAATTCAAACTTGGACCGTCCTCTTTGGCACCTTTTCATTTGTTTACCCTTTTATTCCGATGGGACGCATCCTACCATTCTTTCACCCTCTTCCTTCTATAAGTATGAGGCCCCGTATCGTTTCCAAAGGCGTCTGCATCGCCCGTCTTCTTTCCCTCTAACAACTTAATCTCCATCCTCCCAGACTAGACGTCAAGATGTCTTCTTCGTCTTCTTCCTTCTCCGTCAACCAGGTGCGAAATCCTCCTCTATTTCCTCTCTTGACATTTCAATCAATCTGACGTTGGGTGTTTGTTTGCTCCCCTTTTAGCCGAAATGCCTTAGTCCCAGTCTTGAAGTGATGTGCGCCTTGAACCCGTCCTTAATTCCCAAGGTAATAATGCCTCGTGACCATATATCAACTGATAAGGAGATATCTTAGTGGCCCCGTGGCAGGCCATCCTGTAAGCCCATAGAGATTCGGTTAAAGACAGGTGCCACTTCTTGGGTTGTTCATCTATCTTCCTCTTGATCAACTTGATTATCCCCTTATTGGACGATTCGGCCTGGCCATTGGCTTGAGCATAATATGGAGAAGAATTCAACCATTTAATCCCCATATCGGCGGTGAATTCTTCGAACTCTCCTGAGGTGAACATTGTTCCTTGATCAGTCGTGATGGTCTGAGGGATGCCGAACCGATAAACAATATGGTCCTTTATGAAATCGATCATAGCGGCCGATGTCACGGCCTTTAACGGAACTGCCTCCACCCATTTGGTAAAATAATCAGTGGCTACTAATATAAACTTGTGCCCTTTGCTTGATGGAGGGTAAATCTGTCCGATGAGGTCTATTCCCCAACCTCTAAACGGCCATGGTTTGATTATTGGATTCATAGCCGAGGCTGGTGCGCGCTGCACATTGCCAAACTTCTGACAGTCTTAACAACCTTTATAATATTTAAAACAATCTTCGAGAATCGTCGGCCAATAATACCCGTTGTTTCTGATCATCCACTTCATCTTGTGAGCCGATTGATGAGCGCTGCATACGCCTTCGTGGATTTCTCCCATCAAGACCTTTGCTTCTTCCGTTCCCAGGCATTTGAGTAGAACCCCGTCAATCGTCCGGTAAAATAAATCATCTTCGAGCAACACATATTTCGTGGCTTGAAAACGCACTCGCCGATCCACTTTCTTGGACGGATCTTTTAAGTAATCGGCGATCTCCTTTCGCCAATCGTCTGCCGCAAGTTCCAGAGTCATGGCGCCTTGAATTGGCCGATACCCGGACGCGTGTTGGGCAAGCCTATTGGCCTATTCATTGTAATTTCTGGGAATGTGCTCAATAACCGCAGACTTGAACTCCTTTAACAGTTGGAGGCAATCTTCGTAGTAAATCCTTAAGACATCATCTTTGCATTTAGATCTCCCCGTTAATTGATCCACAATGAGCATGGAATCCCCAAAAATTTCCACCGCATCGGCTTTGATTTCTCTTAACAATTGGATACCTTTTAGGACGGCTCGGTATTCCGCCTGGTTGTTGGTCGCGGATGCCTCTATCGGCAGAGAGAAATCATAACTTGCCCCCCGAGACGATATGAGAACGATACCGATTCCCGCTCCGGCCCCACATGAGGAACCATCGAAGTATAGAATCCATGGAACTAGTTCAACGACAGCGATTTCTGGTCCATAATGCTGAGCCACGAAATCGGCCATGACTTGACCCTTGACAGCTTTTGCCGATTCGTACCTTAGGTCAAACTCTGACAGAGCCAGGATCCACTTTCCAATCCGTCCTTTTAAAATCGGCAATGATAGCATGTACTTCACCACGTCATCCTTGCATACGACTACGCACTCTGCCGATAACAAGTAGTGCCTGAGCTTGGTACATGAGAAATATAGACATAGGCACAGCCGTTCCACCGGGGAGTATCTTGTTTCGGCGTCCAGGAATTTTCTGCTGACATAATATATTACCCGTTCTTTTCCTTCGAACTCCTGTGCTAGCGCCGATCCGATAGCCCGCTCGTCGGCCGATAAGTATAGTTTGAACGGCTTGTCAGCCTGTGGCGGGACTAATACAAGTGGCGAAATTAGATATTGCTTGATGTCTTCTAACGCCTTGCGTTGTTCTTCTCCCCACACGAATTCCTGATCGGGTTTCAATTTCAACAAAGGAGTGAAATCTTTAATACGCCCGGATAAGTTGGATATGAATCTTCTGATAAAGTTGACCTTGCCGATCAGGGACTGCAGCTCAGTTTTATTCTGCTATGGTCTTCTGGTTGACTTCTATCCCACGCTCATGGACCATGAATCCTAGGAATTGTCCGGCCGACACACCGAATGCACACTTGTTCGGATTCATTTTCAACCCATGCTTCCTTGTGCACTCCAACACCTCTCGTAAATCGGCCAAATGTTCCTGATGACCTTTTGACTTGACCACAACATCGTCGATGTAGATTTCAACCAATACGCCAATAAGCTTGTGAAAGATATAATTCATAGCCCGTTGGTATGTAGCGCCGGCGTTCTTTAATCCAAAGGTCATTACCACCCACTCGAATAAACCGAGGTGGCCCGGACACCTGAAAGCCGTTTTTGAAATATCATCTTCGGCCATTAATATTTGATTGTACCCAGCATTACCGTCCATGAAACTGATGACTTTATGTCCTGCGGCGGCATCTATCAAAACATCAGCTGTCGGCATTGGATACCCGTCCATCGGTGTAGCCTGATTTAGGTTCCTGAAGTCAATGCATACGCGCAACTTTCCATTTTTCTTATATACTGGTACAATATTAGAAATCCACTCGGCGTAACGGCACTGCCGAATAAATTTTGCTCCAATCAATCTTGTAATCTCGGCCTTTATATCAGGTAGAATTTTAGGGTTGCATCATCGTGCAGGCTGCTGATACGGCCGATATCCTGGTTTTATGAGCAACCGGTGTTCGACAATGGACCGGTCTAGACCAGGCATCTCATGGTATTCCCAGGCAAAACAATCTTTAAACTCTTTTAATAAACTTGTCAATTTATACTTGTACTCGGGATCCAAGCTAGCACTAATATACGTCGGCCTTGGCTTGCTACCATCTCCTAAATCCACCATCTCTAATGAATCGGCCAACATAAATCCATGCCCAAGCTTCCCGTCTTCTTGGAGGAACTGATCCATCTAGTCTGAATCCTCGGAGCCAACTGCTCGGATCGGCTGTAGGCCAAAATCGGACACTTTCAGGAAATCGGTGTCCCAAGTTCTACCGGATATACACTTGACGTGTTCGCAACTCCACTGTTGCGTATCGGCCGCAGCAACACTGTAGGCGGAATCGGCGGTGACTATATCGGTATTGTCGCCGACCCACTGTACAAGGCATTGGTGCATTATAGACGGGACGCAGCAATTCGCGTGTATCCAATCGCGACTGAGCAACATGTTGTAGGACCCTTTGCCATTAATAATAAAAAAGGTAGTGGGAAGGGTCTTACTGCCGATATTGAGGTCGACGCAGAGCGCTCCGCGGGCGGGAGACACGTTGCCTTCGAAGTCTTTGAGCATCATGTCCGTCTTGGTCAGATCTTTGTCACTTTTGCCCAACTTCCGGAACATGGCATACGGCATGATGTTGACCGCAGCGCCACCGTCTACTAATAGTCTTGTGACAGGTCGTCCGTTAACGTGTCCTTTGAGGAATAGAGCCTTGAGATGTTGTCGTTTTTCGTCTTCCGGTTTCTCAAAACTGGCTGGCATTGGCTCCAAAACCAATTGCGCCATCTGCTCCTCCATCCTTGTTGCGTCGTCTCGATCGGCGGGCGCCATGAACTCCATCGGCAAGATGAACACCATGTTGACATCAGCTGCCGATTCTCGATTGTCGCCCTCCTCATTGTTGTTTCTTTTGGGGTGCCAGATTCGAGACCTGACATTTTTCTTATCCACCATCTGCCTCTGCTCTTCCTCTTGTTGTTCCCATTGGCGCAGACGTTGGATCCTTCGTTTTTGAGATTTGGACAGTCCATCAGGGCACCATCTGGGGTTCACCGGTTTGGCCGGCGGTTTGGCACGCTCCCAGTCTGGTTCCCGTCCTAGGGGGTTCTCATCTGACACCCTTGCGTCGGCCATTTCTTCTAGCCCATCGTGTGCGCTGGCTCTGCCCCCGCCCCCTAGTCACTTCTGTTGGTTGATCCTGCCCCCCAGCCGATCATACTGTTCGAACCTGTCCCTTGGCCGGTCATACCGGTCAACTCTGCCCCCCAGCCGATCATGCACTGAAAGGCACCGATCGTCCTATTTGCGCCAGTTCCTGCTGATCGGCTCTGATCCTCTGTCTCTAGAGCGCGACCTCTTGGGCGGGCGATCGTTGCGATATGGTCCGCTGCACTCGGGGCAATTATCAGCTGATGGTAATCTGAGGTTATTTTCCCAGCAGTGGATGAAGAACAGGCATCGCCAATGATCTTCGTGTTGGCGTATCATCTCTTCGCGGTGTCTCGATCTTTCCTGCTGCCGCTGATATTTGTTGAGTAAGAATTGGGAAGTGACGGGTCTACGCGATCGCTCTAATCCTTCACCCTCGTCTTCAAGCCGCCTTTTCCCTTTGACATCGTCTATCATAGCCTGATTTCTGGGGTCTACGGTGCCGCTTCTTTTAGCCGATTCCGACGTCAGCACCTTGGTTTGAAGCGAGTTTTTTCCCGTATCAACCATGTTAGCAGGGAAAGGATGCTGATCAATTTTCATCGGCTTTACTAGCTTCGCCGGGACTTCGAATTTGAGTTTGCCTTGCTCAATGGCCGACTGTATCTGCTGACGGAAAATTTTGCACTCGTTTGTGTCGTGAGACGTGGCATTGTGACACTTGCAATATTTCATCTTTTGAGTTGTTCGGCCGACGGAATGGTGTGGTAAGGTGAGAGCTTGATCTGCCCCTCTTGGAGAAGTAAGTCGAAGATTTTGTCGGCCTTTGACGTGTCGAAACCGAATGCCTCTGGTTCTTTCTTCCCGAAAGGGCACGATATCAGCTTCTTCCCTTTGACCCATTCTGCTAGGCCGATTTCCTCTTCTTCTTTAGATTCAGATCCTTCTAAATATGTTACCTTTTTCTGAAAGTTCCTCCGCTGATCAAACGGACGTACTTCTTGACCGGCCAATCGGTGAACGATCTGACTTAAAATTTCAAACTCTTGTGAGGCGTACCTCTCCTTGATGTGTGGCAGGAGACCTTGGAAGGCGATATCGGCCAGCTGAACGTCGGTCAGGGCTAGGGTATAGCATTTGTTTCTGACCTCTCTGAACCTCTGTACGTAATTAGTTACTGGTTCGTCGCTCCTCTGCCTGAGGCTGGTCAGATCTGAAAGCTTCATCTCGTGGACTCCCGCGTAGAAGTACTTATGGAATTGCTTTTCCAGATCGGCCCAAGTAACGATGGAGTTGGGTGGTAGGTTAGTGAACCACTGGAAGGCTGACCCAGATAGAGACGACGAGAACAGACGCACCCGCAGAGCATCTTGTGTGGCGGCCTCCACAGTTGAGGTGTCATCCAGCCCCGAAAACTTGGTAAAGTCAGGAACTTTGTACCGATGGGGAAACGGCAGTAGATCGTAAGCAGGTGGGTATGGTGTTTTGTACGTATAGGTTTGTACCATCGGCTTTAACCCGAATTGGTCTTGAATCACCTTCGCTATCCTTGCTGTCCAATCCACTTACTGCTGATGAACAACTGGTTGGGGGATCGGCACATGTTGGTGGATCGGCGGTGGGACGGCCGGGTGATGGATCAAAGCGTGTGGCGGATTTTGCGGCAGCGTGGCCGTCTGAGCGGTTGACAGCTGGTGGCGTAGCGAATCTGCCATCCCATCGAACAGCATCATCGTCGTCGCGCTTCTGAGTGTTTCCGCAGCATCTGTCCCCCTGCCGATTTCTGACGTAGCCGGTTGATACTGAGGGACCGTCGGCCGGACAGCCGATTGGAACGGTGCTTGGATCGGAGAGCCTCCATGACCGGATGATTGGTCCAGAACAGCCGCCGTTGCTGGTGCCCCCCAAGGTACTGAGTTTGAGGGCAGTGATTGCACGGAAGAAATCTGGGCAGGCTGAGGCGGCGCTTGTGATCGAAAGCATGGCGCACCGTTATATCCTGGAGGCATTGAAAGCAATGAAGTGTTGTATCCTCCGTGTTGTGTCGATATTGGCTGAGGAGCCGAGTGAGACGTGCCTGGTAAGATTCTGACTAGAGCTACAATAGGTGGGGTGTATGCTGGCCCCTGATATCCCTGAGCTACTCCGCTGACCAGAGAACTGATGACGGCATTGTATACCGTGTTGGTCATTACAAAGGATTGGTCGATGAAAGCCTGATAAACGAACTGTTGAATCATATCGGACATCTTGCCCGAGTCCTCAGCGATGGTGATCTGGCGGGGAATTGGAAGATGAGCTTTCTTGACGGTCTCCCCGCTTCTGGTACGACTGAAAGATTGCAGGTATACCTTCTTGTAGTCTTCTAGGTGTCTTGCCAGTTCTTCTTTATGGTCGTCCTTGAGATCTGCCTCCGTAACCTCAATGATGTTGTTTTCAGAGATTTCGGCGGTCTTTGACATATTGGATATTGAGGTGGTCCCACTGGGCGTGCCAAAAGTGTGTTGGCGCTAAAAAATCGGCCGGGAATCGGCCGATGACCTTCAGCGTCGGACACACGACCCGGGATAATCTGCTTAACTCCTGTTCGGGTGATTGCCCTGGCGCGGTTCACGCGGCGTTCCAGTCAATCTGACCTGTTGATTGACAAGGAAATAAACGTATTAAATCCCGGGGTTTCGATCGGCTAAAGTTCCGATCTGTCCCGAAAAGCGTATCAGCGAATCGGCCGATTTGCTATGAAGATGATCGGCTATAGATTAGCCGATAATCACGTAGCGATTGCAGAGAAACTACTGGAGTAACTTAAATAATCGCTACAAATGCAACACTCAAAATAGATCTAATCGGCTATATAATGATAAACAAGGAAAAATAATGATAAAGCTGACAGTTCGATCTCAAGCTGGATAACTGGTGATAAAACTAGAACAATAGGTAAAACCTATAATTCTAGTAAATATCGATAACTGGTGAATAAATCTAAACGAAACAACGGGGATGCGTCCGAAGTTAAAGCTTAGATGTTATTCGATAAACGGAACCTACCAATTGTCCGGAGATCGTGTCGATGCAGCCCTACCAATCCGTACGAACTCGTGATAGAAAAAGATGTATTGGCGAAGTCGCCGACTTGAAAGTAAAGTACGATGAAAAAGTAGATTATTTGTATTGATTGATGTATATTCTACAAAACCCTAACTGCTTCTATTTATACCCTAGGACTAAGACTCCCGATCTATTACGATCCGTTACAAACTTGATTTAAATAAAAACTACTATATCTATAAGACTTTCCTAAAGGAAACGGACTCCCGCAGAATCTTCTGCTGCCATCTCCTAGTCCAATCCGGACTCCTTCCATTGCTCCTCGACCGAGTCGGTGTCGTTCTTTGACCAACGTCAGGTCATCTTTGACTGGGAACCTTTGCTGGGATTCCATTGGCTTCATCCCCTATCTGTTGGCGCAAGCCCACATTGGCCCAAACGCTCTAGCCTTTCAATCGGCCGATCCCCACCAACTCCATTCGCCAATCGCACGAAACACTGCAGCACCAATCGGCCGATTCCTAACTGTAGCGTCAATCGACCGATTCCCAACTGTAGACTTTAAATCTGTCGCACCGGCCAATCTCTTCCTTTCCTAATGCCGATTCAACACGTGTCAAAATCTAGCGTCAACAATGTCATAATTATATTTTTTACTTTTATTTAATCAAATGTTTTGACTTACAATATTATTTTAATCAATTCTTCTTCTTGACGTGTACGATTGTCCAATTTTAGAACGATATATAGGATTGCACGATATCATCCTTCGTACCTCTAGATGGAGCTAAGCTATACTCCCTTCGTCCTAAAATAAGTGTAGTTTTAGAAGTTGGGCATGAGAATTAAGGAGGGGTAAAAAAGTAGAGAGTGCACATGAAACGAGGAGGGGTAGAGGAGAAGAGAGATAGAGATAGAGTTGTATTGAAAAACGAAAACTACACTTATTTTAGGATAAATTTTGAATTTTTAAACTAGACTTATTTTAGAACGGAGGGAGTATATCTAATTAATGACCTGCCGACCGAGCACCCAGGTGTGGCCCTGCTTGTTCTTAACACGATTGTTTTGCTTTCCTAATTTGCAGGACAGCAACAAATGTTGACATGAAAGTGTCAGTGCATTATGATGCCACAAACCCCAATATAAGAACTTCAATTGGTTTTTCAGCATATGCACTTGAGAGAGATGCAATGGTCTCGAAAGTAAATCATTTCCAGGTGGCAAGGCCAGTCCTCATTTGATACCGTGTGAAGTATTTGGTTTCCATTTTATGCTAGCTAGGTCATTGGGTACTGTATAAGGAAGGAATACATGGGAATCAATCTTCCCCAGTCATAACCTCGAAACATGCAACCACTAGAAGGAAGGCCCCTATTATTCGTGTGAAATTTGGCACCATATTTCACCATATCGGGTACTCCTTCAGGTAGCCCATCTGATTACCCTGTAGTACATCTGCTATTAATAGACTTGCCCGTAATTTTGTCTGGCAGGCTGCTCAGATTTTTTTAAAAAAAATGCAGGTTGGCTATATGATAACCATGTAGTTATCATATTGCTAACCCTGTTTGTGGTTTTTGCCCATGTTTACAGCTGTAAGTTGGCCTTCAGTACAGTTCTCTTAATATAAACCGAAGTTCTTCTATCAATTCTTTCCTATCGATTATATTATTCTCAAAATCACGAAATATTGGGTCAGATTCATACGCAAATTAAATGGTTTCGTGCCTCTGCCCCGGCACCATCAGTTTCATCGCAACAGTGAGTGCTCTAGATGCATATGATACGAGCTCAACCTGTAATTCCGTGTTAGTAACCTCATCAAGTTACATTACACTACTACGTAGGAGTACAGTTTTTTCCTCAAGCCTTTGCTGTTCCGGTGCGGAAGATCGGTGCATCACCACCACCACCACCACCACCACCACCCATGCCTTCTCTTTTAGCCCCGGCTAGTCCGGCTCGCTCAGTGCACGTGCGGGCCGAGCAATTTCGCCTGGTGTGCCTCGGCCTGCTGCACGACGACGGCGATGTTGAAGACGTTGTCGACGACACGGTAGACGTTCTGCTGTATGGCCGCGAAGGGCGACTTGATGTCCGGGAAGTCCTCGAAGCCGGTTGTGCAGTCGCCGGCATGCGTGACGGCGTCCGACACCTTGTTGTTGAGGTCGAAGCTTGTGCCCTTCGTCTCGATCAGCTGTCGCGTCTCCTCCAGCGACTGCACCACATCGTCGTACCCTTTGCTGCATGTGTCGCTGATGGACTCCATCGGCCCGCTCGCGTGCGTCCTCGCCTTGTACTCCTCCACCCGGAGCTTGGCCTCCTTCGCCTTGTCCGACGCCACGCGAATCGACGCCAGCAGCAGCTGCCGTGGCGTCGCCACGCCGGGGAGCTTCGTGAAGCCCCAGCATATCGTCTTGAAGCGCACCTGCATGCGTGCTGCTGTCAATTCTCATCCATGGAATCTACCGGCCGCCCTATCCAAGAAGAATCTGCATGCACACAACACACAAGAGAAGGTGTCGTCCGGTGCCTATACCTGGTCGCATATCCTTGGCAGCTCTTCCCCGCCGATCAACACGCCGTGGTTCGTAGGCATGCTGTTGTCGAAGACGGCGGCGCAGCCCATGCGGCCCTCGACGCCGACCACGGAGGCGAGGAGGAGGAGGAGGGAGGCGACGATGAACCGCTCCATGGTATGTGCCGTGCTCGTTTCTCTTTGACCGCCCTCGATGATTTATTTCTTCGGAGGTGGTGAGGGCGGCCTGAGAAAGGATAGATATGCACCAAGGCTGAGAGAATGCACAGGTTGATGGTTCTGCATCCTACCGGCGTCTGGTTTATATAGGAGAGACGAGTGGAGGAGGCCACAGCTTGGCCATGGCCTTTCCCTAGTTTTGGTGGTTCCCCGGCATAGTCTAACGAGGTTGAAACTTCTCAAGTTCCTAGCTTAAAATAGGTTTGCCATGCCATGATCTATCCCTGTCGTGTCTTGGAAAATCATCATGAATTGAAAAACATCATGTAAGAAGCAGCTTATAGAAAAGTCATAACTGAAATAAACATGTCCTTATATTACACTATACTCTTAAACACCCTCTCCTACTAGTCTTGTGAGTACCATACACTTGCCATGCTCCTCTTTGACGTGGTAAGGAGGATGGTATCTTAATTTATTGCATACAGGAATATAAGGAGTGCTTGGGATTTCTCAACATACTAGTTTAATACCTTAGAAATATATCAAAAATACAATTTCTACAGCAAGTAGAAAGTATACTTTGTTAAACTTTTTCATCATCTCCTCATGTCTTGCAATATTCTCATCGTCAATATCATCATGTAAGAACTTCATGACGTAACAAAAAAAAAGTTTATTCTCTCATATTCTGAAATCCTAGGATAAGCTCATGGCCTCCCGTGTCTACGGTTTTATTGTTTTTAGGGAATAGGTTTCTCCTGTTTTATTATAAAAATAAAATGGACGTTTAAAGAGCTGTGTATTCGAGGCGCACCCACCAAAAAGGCAAAAAGAGCAAGTGTAGAGTATCTGAGCGCGCCCCGTCCACCAATGCAAAACGTATCTCCATGACTCCACGACACGGACAGCCACAACTTGACTTTTAGAGCCCACCGAAATTTCAAATGCACCATTTTCACAGAAAATTAAAAGCTTCATCACCCTCACAGCTGAACTGACATGTTAATTAAGCTCCGCCGTTGTCCTGTGGTCTCGCTTGCCTTGATGACTTGTATCGTCGCCCCCACGAACTGACCCAGCTGTGCCAAATCCTCCTCCTGGCATAACACCCGCCGTCTTAGCAACATTCTCGTGATTTTCTCAAGCACCTGTTAATGTTTATACGTGTCATGTGCGTGCTTTTAAGATGAGAGTTTTGCTTCGGTGGTCCTTTCCATAAAAATTGCACGAATATTAAAGCAAATTATTCATCAATTTTAATTATTTTCATCATGGGTATTGTTTGGGCCCGGGCCTATCTTTGCCCACACCAAGATTGAACCATATCCACCGGATTATTTGGATCCTATCTTTCCGATCTGCTATTGTTTCGCGTTTTTAATTTCATGTTTAGCAACTTATCAAATTACAGAGTTTTGCTCAGGTGGTCCTTTCCATTAAAAATTGCACAAATATTAAAGCAAATTATTCATTAATTTTAATTATTTTCATCATGGGTGTTGCTTGGGCCCGGGCCTATCTTTGCCCACACCAAGATTGACCCATACCCACCGGATTATTTGGATCCTATCTTTCCGATCTGCTATTGTTTCGCGTTTTTAGTTTCATGTTGCGCTCATTCGTGTAAAGCATACGGATGGCCGGCGGCGGCGCTGTTTCTTGTCGTGTGCCGAGTTCGGAACTCGTGAGGAGCAGTGGGGATCCACGACAGCAGCGCCGCCCTGACCCTCGAGCACGTCGTTGTCTTGTGCGAGTGCCCAAAGTCTAGCTGCCGGAGCTGGCCTTTCTCCACACTGGGTTGCCAATGGCGGCTTGATTGGATGGCCATTGAACATGGAGCGTTCGCTCCAGCTCCCAGCTGATATCTTCACTATAAAAACATCAGATTTCTGTTACTTTGGAAGTCGATCATGACTACGTTCCCTTCCCAACACTGTTGAGAAAGATTTCTTAAATCATCATGTAGTAGCATGCTGGTCCATCTCTCCTTTATTTCCCATCTCAATTCCAATCGTGAACTCGGCACGTGACAAGGAATGCGGCGGCCGCCGGCCGGCCGCGAGATGCGAGCGACTGAGAAAAAAGAAACTTGAAACACCGGCAGATCAAAACTCAAGGAGATTTGATCCAAATAATCGGGTGGGTAATGGGCCGTTTTGGTCTGGGCACGGGTAATGCCGGGCCCAAACAATACTAAGATAAAAATAATTGAATTGATGATTAATTTGCTTTAAGATTTGTGCAATTTTATGTGAAGGACCACCGGAGCAAAACTCAGTTAGATATGCAGACATATTTAAGATCATATCCTCATATTGAACACTAAATATGCTTGGAATCAGCTTCTTATGGCATTAAGTTCAATTTTGAGCCACACTTGTGTATATGTGAGATAATGTTGCAGTTGTGCAACCAACGCATTCTTTTGTCCTTTTTTAGTTGAGTGTTTAACTGATGACTAGAGACTGATCAACCATTCATTCTCTGCTTCTAACAGGGCTGCCAACCAGTTTGTCTTAAACAAATATGATTTAATTAATCTGCATCCTGGATAATAGCATCAAGTATCATATGAGTGATGAACTGGATTATGACATGAAATGCATGCTAGTTGAACTAGACCTTGAACTGACTAGGTAACCATCCTAATGTTAGTTACGTGTTATTTCCTTGTGTATTAGATCGAACATATACATTATGGAGGCTTAACACACAAATATTTGTGGAAGTGAAATGGATGTTCGTGTAAGTGAAATGGATGTTCGTGTGTAAGCTTTGGTTGAATGATAGAGTTCTTTTGGAGGCTCAAGGCCACGCAACTGAAGGAAAAGCAACAGATGTCGATGATATCAAGTTTTTTCAGTAAATATCATAATTATTTTTATTAAAAAATATGCTTTTGCAGGTTCGCTATATGATAACCATGTAGTCCCACCATGGAAACGTGTGAGGGTAGCCTGTTCATATTGCTAACCCTGTTTGTGGTTTTTGCCCATGTTCACTGCTGTAAGTTGGCCTTCAATACAGTTCTCCACAAACCGAAGTTCTCCTGTCAGTTCTTTCCGGTCGTTGTCGATTATATTATTCTCAATATCACGAAATATTGGGTCAAATTCATACGCAAATGGTTCCGTGCCCACTGCTTGGCAGGAGGCCGGCACCATCATCAACACTAGTTTCATCGCAGGAGTACGTAGTCAAGATGTATATGATACGAGCTCAACCTGTAATTCCGTGTTTGTAACCTCATCAAGTTACATTACACTACTACGTAGTACAGTTTTTCTCTCAAGCCTTTGTTGTTCAGGTGCGAGAGATCGGTGCATCACCACCACCACCACCCTTGCCTTCTCTTTTAGCTCCGGCTAGTCCAGCTCACTCAGTGCCCGTGCGGGCCGAGCAGTTTCGCCTGGTGTGCCTCGGCCTGCTGCACGACGACGGCGATGTTGAGGACGTTGTCGACGACGCGGAAGACGTTCTGCTGCACGGCCGCGAAGGGCGACTTGATGTCCGGGAAGTCCTCCAAGGCGGTTTTGCAGTCGCCGGCGCTCGTGAGAGCGAACGACGCCTTGTTGTTGATGTCGAAGTTTGTGCCCCGCGCCTCGATCAGCTGCCGCGTCTCCTCCAGCGACTGCACCACGTTGTCGTACCCTTGGCGGCACGAGTCGGCGATGGACTCCATCGGCCCGCTCGCGTGTGTCCTCGCCTTGTACTCCTCCACCCGGAGCTTGGCCTCCTTCGCCTTGTCCGACGCCACGCGAATCGACGCCAGCAGCAGCTGCCGGGGCGTCGCCACGCCGGGGAGCTTCGTGAAGCCCTGGCATATCGTCTTGAAGCGCACCTGCATGCGTGCGCGAGAAACAAACCCCCGTGTCGCTATCAATTCTCATCCATGGAATCTACCGCCCTATCCAAGAAGAATCTGCATGCGCACAACACGCAAGAGAAGGTGTCGTCCGGTGCCTACCTGGTCGCATATCCTAGGTAACTCGTCCCCGCCGGTCAACACGTGGTTCGTAGGCATGCTGTTGTCGAAGACGGCGGCGCGGCCCATGCGGCCCTCAACGGCGGCCGCGGAGGCGAGGAGGAGGACGAGGGAGGCGACGATGAACCGCTCCATGGTATGTGTCGTGCTCGTTCCTCTTTGACCGCCCTCGATGATTTATTTGTTCTGAGGTGGAGAGGGCGATCTGAGAAAGGAGGCACCAAGGCTGAGAGAATGCACAGGTTGATGGTTCTGCCTCATACCGGCGTCTGGCTTATATAGGAGAGGCGAGTGGAGAACACAGCTTGACCATGGCCTTTCCTTTGTTTCGGTGGCTCCGCGGCATGGTCGCGCCTTGAATTTATGCTCCCCCTAAACATAGCTTGTGTTGCCAACCTGCCATTTGCTTCTGCGCCACGAAAACGATCGGTCCATTGAAGCATTGAAGCCTGCTACTGAGCTAGCCTGCCTGGTATTGGTATGCTCTGAACGTGCACTCAAGCCCTGACACAAGAATCCCGATCTTACGCAAAAATGGTAGTTTATTTAGCCTCTTTAATCACAGAAAGATAAGCAATCCTAGCTGAAAGTGTATCCGATTACAGAAAGCCAAACTTGGCAGCAACACGGCTCTTCAGTTCACACAGATATCTGCACTAGATGGCTAGCTTGGGCTAGGAAAAAGAACGGACACCTAGTTCCAAGATCCAAAGCAGCAACTACTCCTCTGGAGATCTTAGAGCAACATTAACTGGCCAAGCACCAGGAATTCACGAATCTGAATCTTCTTCTTCGTCTTCTTCAGAGTGCCGTGGGACGTGGTGGACGAAGTCCTCCTTGGAGAGGCAGGACTCTGGGATGACGGTGCCGGTGCTTTTCCCGAACGCCTTGCGGCAGTAGGACGACGCCTTGAGCCCGTCCACCCAGGTCAGGTTCACGTTGGTGAGCGACAGGTGCCTGCACGGCTTGGCGTCGCTGCACGAGAACGTGACCGCGTGCTCCGACGCCGACGTTCCCCTGATATCGATGTAGTTGATCTTCTCTACCTGCACGGCTGTCGCTGCAGTCTGCTGTAGTGTAAATTTTCCAACGCAGAGTTCAGAGATAGGCAGGCTGTCATCAGACAGTCACACGGTGATGGATGCTGGATTCAGTTTCTACATGTACCGGTGCTTCAGATGAATCTGCCGGATCGTCGGAGTTTCCCTGATCGATGATGATGGGGTTAGTAACGTTCCTCATCACGATGCTCTCGAACTTCACCTTGCGGGCGAAACCACCAACACCATTCCGAAACACAACAGAAATCACACAGTACGATCAGCAGATGCACACTATTTTCACCTGAGTTCCTGACGCATATGGCTGTTATGAGCCAGGTGGAGGAAATGGACAGTGCCTGTTAAGCTGTTACCTTGGTGGTCTTTACGCGTACACCATTCTCGGCGTTTGAGATGAACAAGGTGTCAACCTTGATCTTCTCCACATAATCAACAGAGCCGTTTACTCCTAAGGTTCCAATGCTAATTGCAAACGGACACTGTTAGCTGTACTAGCAATTGAGGAGCAAATGGGAAAATCTGAAGAGGCAAAAACAACTCAGTTACCTGATACCATGGCCAGGACCACATGAGATGGCTCTTAGGCGAACATCAGTGCAGTTGCCCATTATCGAGACACAATCGTCACCTGAAGAAAAGGGAAAATTGGGAAACAAGGGCTTAACGAAATAGAAACGATGCATATGGCTAACAAATCTTAACTGCTTTCAGGTTCAAGTTTTCATTCTACTGAATCTAGTCAACTACAGTGAAGCATGCTTTTCTGGCCACTTCATTCTTTCCAAAATGTTCAAAAATCAGCTCCTCTGAAACTGCATACTGAAGGGAAAGGAAGTGCTAACAGGAAAGGCACATACTTTAGACGAAATAGAAACGATAAGTACCACATCTTAATGCATTCCGTTTCAGGTGTCCATTCCACGGAATCTCTAGTCAACTGCATTCCGGTTCAGGTGTCCATTCTACTGAATCTCTAGTCAACTACAGTCGAGCACAATTTCATGGCAGCTGCATTCTTTCAAAAATGTGTTCCGAAGAGGAAGCTCCTCTGAAACTGCATATTGCAGGGAAAGGAAGTGCTGACAGGAAGGGCAGATACCTGTGGAGATAAGGTTATCCATGACGTGAACATTTTTCGAGTCGACTAGGTGCATGCCTTTGGTGTCGATGCTGTCCTCCGGCGAGGTCACCCTCAGGTAATTGGCCTCGACGTTGGAGCTCCGGGTGAACGTGAGGTGGTACTGCTGGCTGTTCTGCAGCGTGATGCCCTTCACGCTGATCCCGTGGCAGTCCTCAAAGTGAACCGCCTGCAAATTGGAGAACAGAGCGGGATGGTGATTCCTCCTAGTCGGTCACCGATTCAGTTCGAGCTAATCTCCAATCGAATGGGGCTCACGAGCTCACCTTGGGAGCAGGCTGCGCTGTGCAATTCTGCAGGAACACGAGCAGAGCACACGGTAAGTTTGGCCATGCCGTCACTCCCAAGTCCCAACACCCGGCGTCAGGTGGCGCCATCGGTTACCTTCTTCTCCTCGCACGATGACCGCGCCCACCACTGCTGCCCCCTGCCGTCGATGATGCCGCCGCCGGTCACCTTCAGGTCGTGGTACAGGTAGGAGGAGGACCCGGGGCTCCTGCGGGTGCGGCTGATTATGTTGAACACTGAGCAGCAGCGTTGGCGTACCTTGGTGTCGTCAGCGACGCCGTCGCCGACGGCGCCGAAGTCGTCGAGCGTGAGGAGGATGCGGGGCTCGGCGGCGTCCGGCAGGAGAACGGCGACGACGGCCGCGACCATAAGCACCGCTGGCCTCGGCGCCGCCCGCGCCATCACCGAAACGAAACGGCTGCGCTGGCAGAAGAGCGTCGGTGCGCCAGTTCTGTGATCAGTGGCGGATTTAGGATTTTACTAGTGGGTATGCCGATAAAAAAAAATTTATACATAATTTGTATAATAACATAAACGAACAATATGATTCATATATAATTCAGCTAACAATACAAAATTTACCGAAAAATTCGATAATAACATCCAAAGTCTTAAAGTCAACAAACAATTAAGCGTAAACATTGCATAAATTAAATACAAATAGTCTAAACATATTAGGTCGAAAATATACATAAAAGAAGCTTATATACCTATAAGAGTAACGGTTTCTCTTCTTTTGTCTGGTCTGCGATGTCTAAAGGCCATGAAAGTCTCAATTATGCCATCTTGATCCACTTCAGCAAAAATACCCCGTTCAATGAATGTGACTAGACAGTCATCCTCTTCATAGTTCAATAAGTCTACAAATAAATGCACAAGATGTAGCATTAGCTGATTGATGATTAATCTCAAACAATACTGCCTAAGCGTATGTATATTCTTATGTGATTGCATGAACTTACCTACTGGCTATTGGCAATTTGATCGATCAGTAAAATTGCTGGTCTGTCAGGTACTCAGGTTGCTCTAGAAACAAACTAACAAAGGTCACTAATCGTCCAATCGTTAAATGCAGTCTTCTGCCGTTGGATACTTGCATTCCCTTGTGCTATAATTTTCCTGGCAATGACATTGTGTTCCCTTGCGTGAACAAAATTCACAAGAATCAGATGGAACTTGGAAGGGTCAGGAAGACAGGAACGCACCTGTACCGTGAAGGCTTAGGATGACAGCAGAGTAGCAGACTGCAGGAGATCGGATCGGAGCCACGGAGGAGCGTGAGCGTCGCTGCTTGCGCGGCCGCCGGCTGCCCGCCGGCCAGATGACGAACGGATGATGCACACAGCACACGGAGGCGTCGGCGATGGGATCGAATACGAACCGACGTCTGACAATGACGCCAAACTGAAACGTCGCGCTCGGCGGCGGTAGAGGCGGACTGAAGTGCTTTTTTTTCTAAACGGGCCAAATGCTAATACTAGGCTGGGCTGGGCCGCAGGGGATGCCGCGGCCCACCCGGCGTACCTCCGCCTGATGTGCAGCACCTACTTTCACCAATTTGAAAGCCCATTAGCTTATTTGTTATGCAAAATAAGCTATATACATATTGTATGCTGAAATTGAAATTGTTTGTAATATTCTGAAGGTGTGAGGGCTCTATTCTAAAAAGCTGTCATTATATGGCTCATCCCAACTTGGAAATAGACATAACGTTATGTTCTTGTCCATTAGGGAGAGCTAGGTTAGGGAGAGGAAAGAAGAGGCTTAGCTCCACCAAATCCATCCAATAATAGAAAGTGAAATCCGTGGAGAATTTGGAACCTCCCTATTCTTATTGGCTCCCACCTCTTATATTGCTTCTTTATATAGTGGATTGCTCGCTGCCGTCGGTAGTTTTTCCCGCAAGGAGTTTCCACGTAAATCTTGGTGTCTACTTTCATTCGGTACTTTCCCTTGCTATTTGTGTTGGTTAAGTCACTATCTTACTTGCTATTGATTCATATCCCAAATGGTTGCTTGTATGGATAAGTTAGTATGAAAGGTATATGCGTGTTTTTTGATATGTTTGATATGTTGTATGGGATGATGTGGATTGATATCTTATTGAACTAGCTGCTGCAAATATCTTGTTATCGAATCATTAGATAACTTGCAGTTTGGTGGTTTCAAATATAGATGCTATTTTTATTCCTGCACATAAGATATTTAGTGAAATGATTGTAGAAAACTAGTTTGTTAATTTGATTATTCCCCTGCTCCATTAATATCGCACCCTCGCTGCCCGCAGGAGAAGTATTTCCTCTGCTTGAGGCGCGAAGAGCACCGAGAGGGAGCACAAGCCGATGGCTCCAGAATAGATGGTGCACGTGTGCGGACTGACGTGCCAGAACGCCCAGGCTGGACACGGGTCTTGGATTGGCGCTCTTCAACAGTATATTTTCGATCGTGCGCCGAGCTCATCCCGTCGTGTGGTGTATACTGTATACTACTAAAATGAAAATGTTGAAGAATAAAAATGGTCTGCACGGATGCACATCTACTAAAATGAAAATGTTGAAGGGGAAAAAGGTCTGGACTGATGCACCTCCATTAGGTTTTTTTTTTTGACGCGAACTACGACAGACCCCTTGGGATCAGCCTGAACATTTGTTAAGGAAAGAGGAAGGTTTACAGGGAGCAAAGCCACGAGATACAGGTGGGGAGAGAGAAGGAAACCTGAGGTAAAAAAACAGCCTAGGAAACAAAGATTACATAAGAAGAAGAAAGGAGCTCCAGTTCGTAATACACAGTTTGTTTACTGGTGACACCGTTCTATGCATCCAGAGGGAGAGATCAGAGGAGCAGCGCCTGGCAATGTCAGCATTCGATTCGTCCACCTGGTTGAAGACTTTAGAGTTCCTACATTTTCATAAATTCTACAAGAGACAGGTGATTATAGTCGAGTGCGTTTTTTTGTTAGAGAAAGTAGGGCCCGGAAGGGGATGATTCCAGAGGAGTTGAGGAGTTCGATCTTAGGAATGGTAATAGAGGGCACATTCAAGATAGACCAGAAACTCTGAGCTCTAGGACAGTGAAGGAAGAGATGGAGTAAAATGCACCGCCGGCTCTTGAACGTGGTTCGGGATGTCATTCCAGTTCTCAAATTTTCAAAATGCATATTTAGATCCTCATACTTACTAATCGTATCACGTGAAATCCAAATTATTAATTTTAAGTTATAAAGTGAAAGTATTCAACTTATATAGAGTTTACATGTGGGTTCAAATTTTATTTTTAAAATTTTCTGCTCAATTCTTATATTTTAAAAAAATTCAAATTTTATTTTAAAATTTTATGCCGAATATTTTCTTTGCCAATATTTCCTCCAAAATTTATCCTTTTTATTTTCTATCTTTTACAAATTTGATCATATAAGTTTCTTGTTTTACAATTTCTCTATATAGATCTTTTATATTTGAATATATTTGTACAAGTAAATAGGTATGATTTTTTTGCATATATAATTTTTTATTTAAACAAATTATATAATTTTTGATTTAGCTTGAACAACTGTGATTTGGACCTCACGTAATACAATTAGTAAATTTAAGATCTGAATGTGCATTTAGAAAATTTAGGAACCGGCATGACACATCGAGCCAAATTCGAAAACCGGCGGTGCATTTTACTCGAAGAGATGTGCAACATCCTCGAGGGAGTCGCAGAAGTGGCGAAGGCCTGGGTTATTAGCCCGACGGGAGCGCAGTCTAACATTTGTGTTGATCTTGTGATGGTGAGCTTGCCAGAGAAAAGATCTGCATCGGGGGGGAGCCAGATTCCGCCAGATGCAGGAAGCAAACAGATCATCGGGGAGGTGGGCAAAAGCAACGGTGTAGCTGGCAGCAGAAGAAAAACCGGTGCTAGTGGATCCACGAAGATGACGGTAGTCAGAATCAGGAGTGGTGAGATTAACAGAGCTCACCGTAGCCAGCAAGAGAGAAAGCTCAGAGGTGGCAACGGACACTCCATCATGTCAGGAGATGGCTTACTGATGAGAGCAAACCATGGCACATGGCAGTGTGATTGACGCTACTTGTCCTCGATCCGCGTAAATCACTCGCGTTCCAAATTCCATCTCCCGGACGGTTGGCTCTGCCTCTCGCATTGGACTGAAAGAAGATGGCGCGGTGCCGCACTCCCAGCCTACCGGATCACGGCGAACTTCGATCTGTCCTCGAGATCATTAGAATGTTGGGACATCTCGTCGAGCATCTTGCGTGCCGCGCTGGTACGGCGCTTTACTAGCAAGGCAGCAAGGAAACGAGGGCTAGCTTGACGGGCCCTCCTCCTCCGTCTTGTCGCGCACTGCGCGGCGGCCATGGCCATGTTCTCCTAGAGCAGAACGGCAGGCGAGCATCACGAGTTCGTGAGCGGCCGGCGTAGAAGATTACGGCGACGAGAGCGCCCTCGGAGACGGCCACCCTGCGCCGCCGCATCTCGTAGGCGTAGTGGACGGACGTCGTCGCCCGCCGCCGCGTGAGGATCCTAATCTGGGGACCTCTGTTTGGAAATAAGCACTAGTCAAGGAATTGTTCCGCAAATGTAACGGGGTGAATGTACCCTGCCTCAATCCTGGCCGCCCATATTGAATCGCACCGTCTAAACGAGCTCCAATTTTGATCGCGATTAATAATCGCGATCCAATTTGGGCCCAGTTTTTAGACCCGTTCAGAACAAAGCGGACCGTCCAAGAAAAATGCTGCAGATAGACCCATAGAAGTAGGGGGCAGTGGGCTAGTATAATTGGATTCCGCGGTATAGCACGAGCCCAATTTGGATCGCGATCATTAACCGCGATCCAATCTAGGCCCAGTTTTGAAGCCCAGCCACAATACAGGCCGGCGGACCAACAAATGCTGCGAGCGAGTCCATATAGAAATATATGGTGCCGGGCTTAGTGTAGTTGGATCGCACGGTTGAATACAAGCCCATTTTGGATAGCGATTCGTTGCCGGTCCTGGCGTATGTTCCGAAGCAGATGAGTACTCGTGCAATGAATGCAGATGTGTTCAGGTAAGTGCCAAGAAAGGGCACAAGGAATCGACAAGGTTAACGTTTAGCGATTCCCAAATGAAACACAGTACCAATTTGCACACCCAAAACACTCATCAGCGAGTTTGACAAAAGTGTTCATTTCATTTCACTTTTTTTTTTCTGTTTTCCTCTCGTCACCAATGGCGTGTACGGTCTACAAATTTCGGTGTGACTACAGCTCGAACCTGCAAGTTCAATCATTTGCGCAAACGTGCTTTCGGTCACTGCCTCGCTGCGACAAGAGCTGCTGATTGAAGAAAAAGCGAAGGCAAGCCCAGCGGCGTCTTGTCGATCAGATCAGGAGGCGTTGGGCTTGGCGAGGCAGGACGGCGGCACCACGGCGCCGGCGCTCTTCCCGAACGCCCGGTAGCAGGACGCGGTGGCCTGGCCGCCGCCGCCGCCCTCCAGTGTCAGGTTGACGTTCTTGAGCTCCAGGTCCCGGCACGGCACGGCGTCGCTGCACGCGATGCTGATCGCCTGCGCCGTCGCCGACGTGCCCCGGATGTCCGCGAACCCCACCCTGCGCACCTCCACCGCCCGCGTCTGGTTCGCGCACGGCGTCGGCTGGTCGCAGTAGTACTGGTCGATGATGATGGGGTTGGACACGTTCTTCATCACGATGCTCTCGAACCGCAGGTCCCGCGCGAAGCCCATGCCGCCCTGGGGAAAAAGACACAAGAGGAGTTGCATTCCACGTGTTGTATGTAAGTAGCTTCTGAAACGCAAGTGTTGTTCTGACGAATCGTCCATGTCAGAGTTGTTGTTCTGACGAGATTGTTCCTGTCAGAGTGAGTGCTGTATGCTGCCGTGTCAGTATTTACCTGCCAGCTCTTGATCCGTACGCCGTTGGTCGTGTTGGTGAGCAAGCAGGTGTCGACCCTCACGTTCTCGACCATGTCGGTGGTCCGGTTCTTGCCGAGGCTTCCGATGCTGACAGACACGTGCCATGCCATTGTTAATCCCGGCAGCAGAGATCAGATCATGGAAGACTAGAGCAGTATAGTGCCGTCACCTGATACCGTGGCCAGGCCCACATGAGATGTCTTTTACACGGACGTCGGAGCAATTGCCGACCATGGAGACGCAATCATCCCCTGAAAGACGATCTGTCAGTACGCTGCTGAGCTTAATCATCCAAAAAAACAATTCTTCAGATTGCACGTCATGTCCTTCTTAAAGGCGTTAGACATTTTCAGCATGGTGGTTCGGCATCTTTTAACTGGCTATGCAGAGGAGCTTCTATTTTTTTTCTTGCTTTCTTTCTTTTCTGAAAATAAAAGACCAAAAAAAAGTGCGGGGTGGTGCGGACGCCGGGCGGCGTACTGGTGGAGTGGCAGCGGATGCTACTGCTGAGGCGCCGCTGCGGTTGTGGTGGAGTTAAAGAGCTGTGGCAAAGCGATGGCGTTGTGAGACACGGGTTGATATTCCAATTCAACTGGCCGATTGATGTATATTGGGTAGTGCGATGAGTGATGCGGCGCAGTTGATGTCTCAATCCAACCGATCCGTGTTGCTGTTGATTTGAGTTTTTGGAGTGTGTTGTGCGATGGTGTGGTTTGTATTAATATCCTAATCTAACCTGTCGGGGTTATTTTTTTTATATCCAGTCTCTGGATCCATTCTTCTTTTTAATATAATCGGCGGCCCATCACTCATCGCGCTACCAGATTGGTTTAAAAAGGTAATAATTGCGTCTAGGTCAAATGCTAATAGCAGCCACGAATATTCTTGAATGGATTAGGAAATTTCTGCGATGCATGGAGCCAATGGAATATTATCAGCAGCAGCAGTTTTGGACTTGGCTGCGATTCTGACTGAACTTTGTCCGGTCAACTAGCCGCCGGCCTTGATCTCATCTCGCGGAAGAGAAGACTTCAAACTAAGATGCACGACCCACCCGCGTCGTCACATGTTCACGATACTGTTAAGGCGTCATCATCTGACAACGAAAGGTTTTATGCTTGCTAATCGGGCGAGCGGGTGCGTGGAAGGATTTGCAAACGGACCTGTGGAGATGAGGTTGTCCGTGATCTGGACGTGGGAGGAGTCGTTGAGGTGGACGCCGTCGGTGTTGGGGCTGTCCGCCGGCGCGATCACCCGGAGGAAGCTGGCCCTCACGTCGGAGCACCGCGTGAAGGTCAGGTGGAACTGCTGCCCGTTCTGCAGCGTCACGCCCTGCACGCTCACGCCCCGGCACGCCTCGAAGTGCACCGTCTGCATGCAAATCGGCAGGGTAGCAAAAGGATCAGGCGCAACCGGCGATCATCCCCTCGCCGCCGGCGTGGAACACGCCGCCGGCTAGAACAGTGAGGGAGGCGGGAGCTGAGCATTCACCTTTGGACGAGGCCCCGAGTAGCAAGGCTGCACACAGGAGGAGCAAAGAAAGACACGGGTTCAGAGAATTCAGGTGACTTCGTCAGTGCAGAAAAGTGCAGGTCCAGCAGACAGGTTAGGTGGTTGGCAGTTAAAACCGGCTGGTCAGTTATTACCGGGGTCTTCTTGCGCTTGCAGGTGCTCGCCCACCACTGCTGCCCCGAGCCGTCGATGGTGCCGCCGCCGCTGACGGACAGGCCGTCGACGCCGTAGATGTAGAGCCACTTCATCGGGTCCCGCCCCGCCCACGCGTCCGGGCTCGCCGGCGCGACGATCGCACCGAAAATCTAGCCGATAGAACGACGACGACACGCGCGTGAACGAAACGAGAAGAGCGCACTAGTACACGCGGAGCCGTGACAGCAGTATGTATACACGGGGCTCGTACCAGCAGCTTGAGCTTCTTCTTGCAGGGCCCGAAGAGCTGCACCGGCCAGATCCGGTAGGCCTTGCCGACCGGCACTGCGAGGACGGCCTGCTCGCTGGAGGCGCACGCCGCGGCCCACGCGTCCACGAAAGCCTGGAGAGATTCCGAAACAGAGCGGTGGGTCGGTCGATCCTGCCGTGCCCGGGGCTTCTCGGTGCCCTGCTGCCCGGCTAGCTAGAGCTAAATCGAGGGGGCGTCTGGCCGAGAAGGCCGGGCGGCGCGCGCAGCACGTACCTGGGTGTCGTTGGCAATGCCGTCGCCGACGGCGCCGAAGTCGTCGAGCGTGAGGAGGACGCGGGCCTCCGCGCCGCCGCACAGGAGGAGCGCCGCCGCCGCCGCCAGCAGGGCCGCGCCCGCGACCGCGAGCGGCGACGGCAAGGACGCGGCCATCCTCGCGCCGACCGATCAGCTGGCTCGGCCGGCCGGCGGGCGGCTTGCTCGGCGCCGCGGTGGCGGGCGCGCAGGCAGGCACCGAACAAGCCTCGGGAGGTGGTATGGTAGCAGCAGGAGCGCTGTGGCAGCTGCAGTAGTAGCCGCCGCACGACACCTAGCGAGTAGCATGCATGTGCCGGCTTCGTTGCAGCGCGGTGGTGGCCGGCCGGTCTGCCTTTAGCGGGGGGAGGCCGGTGAGCGATGCGTGACGCGAACAAGATTTCTGCATGTGGCGAGGCGGGGGAACGGCAGCCGTGGCTAGGATTGGGCGAAGCGTCCGTGATTGGTGATGGAAAGATCTCTGGGCACATGATGCTGGCAGGCCCAGTGTGGCAGCTGGTAAATTGGGGTGATGGCGTCTGATTAGATCATACTATAAATAAATAAGCTGGAATTATTGGAAAGGCCTTTCCCTTGCGCGGTTACTGGGTGGTAACAGGCCATGAAGGCTGGGGGAGTTTGCCCAGAGGGGAGGCGTGTGATCAGGGGGATTCAGGGGGCGATGGCGACGTTCTCATGAGCCAGTCAGGTAGGAAAGTCATGACTTCCGCGGGATGAAATGACACTAGATTATACACATGATTAATTAGTCGTACATAGTCTTCCTTTTGCAGTTGCAGCGGAGTAAAAAGTTGCTTTGTTGCTCCAACACCTGGTTTGGTTCAGCACGGCACGTATGCGACTCCATGTCAGAACTTTGCACAAGGATGGGGAGCGCCGAGCAGTAGAGCTCGCGCCGTCCACCTGAGGCTTAGTCCACATCGTCTTGTGTTCTTCCCCTTTTTTTCACCTTTGTCACAAGTAGCGTAATTCCTCGAGCAATACCAGGATGATCACCACTCCTTTTCCGACTTTAGGCAAGGCAACCATTGCTACCGCCACTCCATCAGACATGCCTACCTTTTGCCTGCCCAATCAAAAACCTCGCGCTTTTTTCCCGTCTCTTCAGATCAAAAGCAGCCATTGGACAAATCATCAATGCTCCTGCTCCTAGAAGAAAGATTTTTTTTTCAGTTTTGGTATTTACTGTAGTGCCACTCATGGCTCGAGCACTTGTAAGTCCACGTTGCAACACAAATGAGAAGAAAGAGTCTCCCGGCGAGATTGGGCCTGTTTTATTTTCGTACGGCATGTATGTGTGCGCATTGTCGCCGGGGTGACCAGCTTCCCCAGCAGCCACCAACTAGTACTAGAGTACATTTTCTTTAGTACCGACGCCCGAATTGACTGTCTTTTTGATTGTTTTGGACACAGCGCCGGAACAGAATTGAGGGCGTGCCTCTGTTCCCCAGGACGGAACGCATCGGCAGCCACCAAATGCAGTTCAGAACTTCAGACACGTTGCATGTCTGGCTTTGTATTGTCTCTGTGCGTGTGTGTCAACGCATGTGTGGAACAAGATTCCTTTTTTTTTTCTTTTGTCCCGTCAAAACAGAGGGTCGTGTATCAATATGTCTTCATCCTGGATAGGTAGATAATGAGAAATCATGTCTGAAATTTCAGCCGATGAAATGTCGTTGCCAGGATTGCTGCAATGACATTTTGAAAACTACTATCATTTCCCTTTCTCTCTCGCCGGCAAGTTTGAACATGATGCTTTGTCTGAACTCGATCTAACTGAATGCGGACAGGAAAGGGCTCGAGGGATTCTCAGCTGAAGTCGTCGTCTTTCAGCTCGTCAAAGAAAGAAGCCCGCCGTGATGGCTAGTGCCGTGCCGCAGAAGATTGTCGAAGGCGATGATTGATTCCATGCGTATTGAGAAAAGGAAGAGACCGGGAGAAACATGGCTCATGATTCTAAATTCGAGAAGCGGCCAAAAAACTTCCTGAAAATTGTCTACCATCACCAGTTGGGGAACAGCTCGGATGACCTCTTGTTGCGGTATACGGCTATACGCATAGATCGATTTGTCCCTTCCTATATACAGAAGTAAGCCACTGGACAGGTAGGAAAAACTTTCCCAGCACCAATAGAAATTGAACTGTTTTCCAGAAACTTTTGTGTTCCAGACCTAGAGTTTGTTCATGGCCATTTTCAAAAAAAAAAAAAGAGTTTGTTCATGGAAGGAAGAACAGAAAGAACATTGCATCAGACCCCTGACAGTCCGACACCTTCTATTCACCTTTACTCTACACAAGCATTCGAATTGTAGTTGTTTCTGGTAGTGTATATATTGCACCCATGACATGAGGTGAAACAACTCACAAAGTCGCAAGAGGATTGGAAAAGAAGAAACTACCAGATGCCGTTACAGAGTGCAGGATGATGATCAGTGGCGCCTCCCCTTGGCTTTCGCCTTGCCGCCGTCCTTGCCCTTGCCGCCGCCGCCGAAGAGCCTGCAGAAGCCGCACACGGCGACGCGAGGCGACGGCGGGTCGAGCGCGGGCGGCACGCGCCCCGCCGCCCTGTACCCGCCGTGCGCGTGGCCGGCCGAGCGGCTGCGCTCCAGCGCCGCGTCCGCGCCGCCGCCGTCGCCCGCCGGCTTGATCTCGCCCGAGAAGTTCTTGTCGTCCCACACCAGCCCCGACGAGCCCGACCGCCGGAACGTCTCGCTCGACCGCTGCAGCCCCGCCATGTACGGACGGGCACCCGCCGGAGAGAACTTGGGGCGTCTGTCGCTGGGAGGCGAGGCGGCGCGGGCCGGCGTTGAACTTGGGGCGTGGCGTGGCGTGTAGGTATACGGCGGGCAAGCAATCAATCGAGCAAAGGGAACGTAGAAGCCGTCGTCGCCGGGGGGGCGGTTGCGAGCGAACGCGATCGGAAACCTTTATGACGGGCCGGGGTAGGAAGGATCGGAGCGGAGGGAGGGAACTGAAAGGGACAGGGGCCGTTTGACCCGAGGAAATTAAAATGCCCGCCGTTTCTCGCGATAATGCTACTCTGATCGCCTCGCTGACCGGACGACCCACCTGCCACCGTTTCCTTGTGCGCCGGCGTCCGTTGCGGTTCGCGGGGAGCAGGGCTAGCCGCGACGCGTTCAAACGGAGGCGAGGACGCCCCGCGCGGCGGCCGCTGGATTGGATGCGCGCTCGCTGCCTGAGCCTGACGCCCTGATGGCTTCTTTCTTGCTGGCTCGTGTGGGTGTTTCGCCAACCGGGCAAGCAAGGTAGAAGCCGGGGGGCAGTGGCAGTCGTGGCACGCGCACGACACGACCGGGGCTGGTGGTCCACGGACGTGGACCAGCTCCATGGGGAAGGAAGGACCGGTCGGTCGGGTATGGATGATGCCATACGTTTGGGCTTTGGTCGCGGTCAACCTGACCGCGCGTGTGGTGTGATCCGGTTACCTAAACTCGCGAGCCACACATGGGGGCAATCAAAAGAACATCGCCATTGCGACGATGGCGAAGAGATGGCATGAGTCGCACGTCATGATCGAGCTAGAAATGTTTGTGTAACTGCGTGAATGCCGAACGGAACAGACGAACAGTCACCAACTACCTATGATGCATGATGCAACGGCCCCTCACCAACGCCTGGTCCCGGGGTTGTTCGGCGAGGTCCCCGGGCCTTTCGCTCGTAACTTGGACGCAACCCATCCTATGATGCTACGTTCCAGAGGCAGAAATAGTTTCTCGAGTCGATAACGATCATCCGGGATTGTAAAGTGCCCTGTTCTCCCACACCACACCCATGTCTCTCTCAAGACAACCAACTTGACTGCTAGGGTCCCAACTCTGAAGTCTGAACTGGACCTTTGGTAGCATCCGCATCCCTTGTGACCCGTCCCTTCTCTTCGGAGAAAGTTTCCAATCGCGCCTGCATGTCGTGCCCTGTCCGAGTCCGATCGCGACTTGCGGCGACAAAGCGCCGGTGAGGTCGTGAGGCGGCCTGCGAGTTGTGATACAGACGTCTCACGAAATTCCACCGTTCCCGTACGTACAGATAAGCTCACGACAGCGTGCTCCATGAATCCAACATTTGTACACGACTCATGAGGTTCTTTCCGGTCGATGTCTTCCCTTTGATAGACAGCTTCGGCACCATAGAAGCTACAAAGTTGGAGCATTTCAACAAAATGGATTGCTACAAAGTTCCTTTTCCAGAATTACATAGCAAAGACGCCCTTCATCTTTGCCCACCCCAGATAAATCGCATCTTCGCAACAGCAGTTCAGGTACAGAATCTACATGTACAGGCTACAAGCTCGGGCCAGCCACGAAAAGGATTTGTACAGCGCAACTTTGGCAACCGGAAAGAAACCCCAAATCCACAAAGCAAACTCGAGACTGTTGGCAGCTTCCACAGGCACAGCAGCACAGTGCTGAAAGGAGATGGGTATGTACAGTTCCATTGTCTATCCCTTTGTCCGTCTTAAGGTCTGGGGTTTCACAAAGCATTCGGTCAAGCCACAACGAGCAATATTCATCACCACAACAGGGCAAGAAGATCGACATCAACAGGCCCTCCTCCGGCTGCCACCGCTAGGGCTTCTAGGGCTCCTCGGGTTCCCTTGATTGGAGAAAGGATGCCTGTTCTGGGCCATTGGTGAACTGCTGCCAACAGACCCATGATTCATAATGCGACGGGGAGAATCATTTCTCATGCTTTGGGTCTCTGCCTCAAGTTGTTTAGCCTCCTCTTGTAACATAGATAGCTGTTCACATGTCAAGGTTAGTCCCTTACAAGGCTGGGCATTGTCACAAGATACAAGCTAGTCTACTCACCCGAAGTTCATTTTCCTTCACGCGATCCTGAAGTGCAGTTATAGCTGGACTCAAACTAGTGAACAAAACGTGAACTATATAAGTTGACATACAATATGCATCATATTTGGCTAAAATGAGACAAGGAGGCTGTGTTCTCACCAATACTCCATTAGTTTGCAGAGAGACGAGTTGTATGTAGATGTATGGTGAATAGATGTAAGGGGATGAATTTTCCCATCACTGCAACACAAAGTATAACGTTTACCACAGAAGAAAGCATCAGATTTTGTGTATACTATTGTCATGAAGGAACTTTAGTTACCAAATATTTTGTTGCATAGCTTGATTATATGCCGATTGCTCCTCTTCAAAAAGGACTCGTTGCATATCACAGTAAGACGCCATTGTGGTGTCCAGCTTAAGCAGGTGTCTTGTAGGAAGCACAATAAGTGGCACCTCCTTCCTTACATACTCTGCACCGCTATTGACAAAAAACTGTGTATTAGAAACTAGATGGTTGTATTATACAACACTATCTTTGGTAAATCCATACATGAATAGTTATCACAACGAAAACATTGAACATTTCATATCAGGCTTTCACACGTACTAAACTTAAATACCTCTTGATCTCATCTGATACATCGGCAGCGAGGAAATGACATGATCACATGACACTACAACAACATAGAACAATACTAGTACTAGGGCATATTCTGTTATCGATATTTTACCAATCAACTGGGGTAGTGTGAAAAGAACATAATGAAGTTAATAAGATTACTGCTAGGGAAAAGTGGAAAACACAAGTCACTACACAATTATGTTCTACAAAGAAGGAAATTGTGACAGTAACCATATGGGAAAGAAGTTTCTTTCTTTTCTTTTTTGAAAACCCAATGCAAGAGATTCATTAATTCAAAAAATGAACACCTAGGAGGAAAACTAGATGTATTTGCATTGAGAAAAGGTCCCAGAATTGGAGCCAAACAGAGGGGTAAAACCTGTGTAGCATATAAGAATTACATGTTTAATTAATAAAGCACAAAAAGTCATCCATGTTTGAGTCGAATAGGACTAGAAGTCTGGAGCCTGGCCACCTGGGCGATGAGGGCAGTTGGGTATATATAACAACCTATGAGTTAGTCTCAGTGCCTACGTCATCTTTCATTTTAGCGCCACTGTCATCTTTCATTCCAAAAAATAATTTGAACAGTACATAGGGTCATTTGAAAGTCTCGTAAAGTAAAGTAGGGTTAAATCGACACTACAGATTGGTGCAGCATAAAAAAAGGTAATCTAGAGAGTGCAAGCTAATACACATTTTTCAAGATTCTAAACGCCACACACATCAACTATTACTGTAGCTGTTCAAGAAACAAGATAGCACATCACTTGGATACCTTATGTCCATATTTGACCGGTGTAAAGCCTCCTGGATACTTGGGGTCATATCTGAATCATATGGATCAATAGACGCTTCTTGCATGTTATCAGGATTGTAGGGAACAATAGCATTTTCTCTGGGCTGATGCTTTGCGGAATGATTTGTGTCAGGATGAGAGTAGAAATCCATATCTGGAGATCTTCCCCAGGCCTATTATAAATATAGAGATGCTCAGTTAGTTTGCCAATATACTAGTAAGTAAAGTAGGCACGCTACAGAACTGCACTAATTAACGCCCCTAGTGGCTCATACATGACAACAAACATCATGCATAATTGAAATGAGTGGATTAAAAGTGTTCAACACAAACAAGCCATTCAATGGCTCAACAAAGATTCACTGAATAAGGTAGTCAAAACACGGTGAGAACATAGACCACACATTAGGTTTCTTTTATTATACAATAACAAGCTTACTCCACACTTTTCACAGCACAAGATATTCCATAATCTCACTAGATGATACTTACAAATTCAACTAAGCAACATGTGACACAGACAGAAGAGGCAATAAAATGCCCCAGTTGATAAGGATCAGCGGGCAGGCTTGCCAAAAAAATATTGTAATTGTGACAGGTTGGTGCTGCACAGGCAAATATTCACAGGTGTAGATATCCTACACTTCTACAGCTGGAAGGTGAAAGCAGTAATCATATTTAGACTGTGACCATTGGAATGCTTTTCGACTTCAATCCACAACTAAAAGTACCCACAGAATATGAATTTTAAGTTTTCAAATATAGGCAAGTTCCTAAAAACATGAAATGCTACATATTTGAAATCTGAGTGCTTATCTCCTTTTGCTGCAAACCCTTCCATTAAGAAGATATGGCATTTTATCTGCCAGTAAGTACCTTCAGCAAATCAGAATCTAAAACCTCATAGTTGTAGCCAAACAAAGACACAATCTAAAATCAACATCAAAGGCACTAGCTATTAGCAATATGCTTTGTGATTTTACTGAACCAACTGAAATTAAGTAACAAAAAAGATAACCACTGAGCGCATTAATCACTCCATCATGTGATGGAGGCATCCAACATGCGATTGAACAAAATACTAAATTTGAATGGATAACAAAACAATTCAATGGATAGCCAAATTTTCAGCCTACAATTAGAACTTTCTTAATCAACACGAATACTGCTTGAATGGCGGTGCCACCCAAGCACCATATAATGCATCTTAATAAATTAATCTAACCGAGCCAGCACATTCAAGTATAACGGCATCTGCAAGAGCTTCTGAACACAAACATGAGGACAACAATCACTTAAATGATTAACATGGGTCGATGTTTAAAGCTGGAACCAACTTCCATATCTAGAAAATACTATAAATAAAAAAACTAAACATAATGCATACAATAAACAGGACATATCCAAGTCCATAACCAGCTATAAATTAAATCTATGGGTTCAATATATATTGTACACTTTTTATTTTAAACATTCTCCTTCTAGTAGGCAAGTATGCAGAGTTGCTTGAATCATGCACAGAATATAGATGTACTGCAAGTCAGAAAAGACCATATTGATGCAAATACCAACAAAGGAACGTAGCAAAGAAAAGGGCATCAAACTAATTCCGTAAATACATGTGGCATCAGAGTAAACCTTGCTATTCTTTGAAGCTCTGGAATCCCCTGTGTCCTGTTCAATGCCTTCAAATGCAGAATGTGAGGCAAATGCATTATCCGATGAACTCCAGGATGAATCAAGATCAATCACTGGAGCCATAGCAAGAGGAAGGGCGGTACGTTGTTGTCCACCCTGTGACTGAAAGGCAATCACTTGGATTTTTCCAGCCTGCAGGCATATCAAAATCCAATTCAGCAAGAATAATGTGTTGACATGTGCTCATTAAGTTTAGAAGCATTCGTACCTTTTGAGCATCTTCACTAAAACAAGAAAATATCAGCCCCACAAAGCCTGTATCCAGCAACTGAAACATTGCTTGGGTACGAACATCTGGAAAATAAGACTCATGGGGGTTATATAAAATAAAGTTATGAAGATATTGAAGATGGGAAAGATCTCACAAGAGAATGAAGACGCAAGCCCATAAAAGCAGATGCACTAGCGAATTCTCAAGATCTCCATACCCACCATCAAGTGGTCAAGAAATTGACCCTCTGCCTTTGTAATGAATGCATTATAACAGCCTGTTTGGGAGCAGTGCACTCCACAAAATTCAGCTCCAAACACCCCCAACTCCACCAACTCCAACTTCAGGAAAAACATGGATCTAGGGGCTAACTACAAGGATTTTGCAGAGTTCCCCAAGAGGTGCTCTAAGTCGCCACCATCATGAAGCACTGGAGCAAAGCTACATGTCTAATTTTAGCATATTCCCAAACCCAAGCAATCAAAAGCATAGCTACTTTGTACCAACGGCCTCTAGCATACTTGACATCCACTATCAGAAATTGCAAGTGGATTGGTTGGTACTAGTAAGGGCTGCATCACTCAAATGAGCATAATCACAACAACAATATTGCCAGTAAATTCCTAAACCATGTGTGTGAAATGACGCACCATCATTTGACAGCATCACAGTTATTTTATGAGACAAATAAATACCAACATAAAGTTACCAGGGAGCACTTGAGCTCATTGAAGTGCAAGTGTGAAACCCTTGGCACAAAATGATTCACCAGTGGTGGAAATGTGAAACGCTTACCTACATGGGACGGCAGCACGGTGATATGCGGGTGCGAGTGGTACCATCCGATCACCCTCGTAGTTTTCTTGATGGTGGCCGTCATTTTGTGCGAAAAGGAGTCAAGTCCAAAGCCCCCAAAACCAAACATCACTCCACACAACACAAGCAAATCTCGAAAAATAAAAATGCAAGCGGAAAAAGGATATCTCGGCTTGCGCCGACGCGGCGGCGAGCAGCTCGGGGTTGACCTCGACGCGGTCCTTCTTCCGCTCGCACCTCATCTGCGGCGACGCCCCCCATATCACGGCGGTCGCGCCGCCCCTGCTCGAAGACTTCAGGTAGGCAAGCAAAAAGGAACCACGATCCCGTTAGAAGAGAAAACCAAACGATCCAAGCATTCGTGAGAGAGGCTGAGAGGGAGATGGGGGCAACTGAAAGGGGGTTAGGTTGGGGGGTGCGACGGACCTCGACGTCGCCGAGGAGGAGGCCCATGACCTCTTCGGTCTCGGTGGTGAGGGCGTGGGAGAGGCATGTGAGCCACACCTCCTCGCCGATCTTCACCGAGGTCAGCGACATCTCCGCCGCCGACGGCCGCGGTCGCCGCCGATCGGCTGGGGTTTCGGGGCGGCGGTGGACTGGTGGGTGCGGGGCTCTTCTGATGAGCTCGAACAGCCGAGCCGGGGACGGCTGCGCCGCGTCGCTGGCGTGGCGTGTGCGGCGTGTTTCGCTGCGGGGTTGGGCCCAGGACACGCTGTCCGGTGTGGTGGGGTCACGGATCCGATGCGGCTGAGCCGTCAGACAGACGCTGCAGCCGGGCCTCAGAGTGTCCTGGGCCGATGCGGTGTGGTGGGGTCACGGATCTGATGCGGCCGATCGAGTTGGGCCGGCCAAGCACACAGTGAGTGGTGAGCAGCACGAGTTTCACACTACACAGGCCAAGGCTTTGTGCGGCTTTCTACTGGGCCTCTCTCTGGGATTTGTCAAGCTGAGTATAGAGCCTTGAACAATGAACAGCGAAGTTAGCATTCCTCCAAAGAACAAACCTCTAGGAAAACATGAACAGAAATCAAAAGAAGATAATTCCAGTGGCCAAAGGGAGCTCGGCACTTCGGCAGTGGTGCAGTCGGCAACACATCGCGTCGGACTCTTGATTTGAGATAAAATCTAATGCGTTATTCCATCAGTTCCAACATCTAACATGAGGATGAGGCGGCATTTCTGTCAGTGCCAGCTTGACCTCAGCCGTCCCGCCAAAGGTTGGAGCATCAGAGACTCGAGAGCCTTAAAATACTATGAAGAGCTCTACAGAAACTCGATGGATCTCCCATGGAGTTCCAACATTACAGAAACCCAGTGGTCGGCTTATCACAAGTCGAGTTCGGCCTTTGGAGTTCCCTTGCAAAGTCTCCAACTAAAGCAGCTGGTGAGACTGAACATGCATGTTTCAGAGACAGAGATCGCGCGATCAGCTTTCAGGGACGATTTACTCATACGGGCAGCAGCACAGCAGACATCTGTAGCCGAGTCTTCGTTCTGATCTTCGGAGTGCAAGTTCCAGCTCCTTGTCTTGCCACACTGTACGCTAGTACACTACAGCTACACTGGCAAAAAAAAATCTCCTGTTGTAGTTCACTGAATCCTTGATCTACCAAATTACTTCAAGCGTTAGTCATTGAGCGTTATTTTTTTAAAAGATAGCCATTGGGCATTGGGCGGGACATGTCTAAACAGCAAGTCATCTTTTTCTTAAGAGAAAACGTGCTAAAGGCACAGTCGCTGTTGAAGTGTTAAGAGTTAAGACCTTGCCTTCGTTGCGATCACGAGAAGCGGCTATACGAGCAGAGATCATAGCACGGCACACAGAGAGCAAGATACTGAAAACCAGAAAACATCCACACTCCTCATATACATAGGATTTACCAGCTTTATTATTACACCATAATAAAAAAAAAACCCACAAAGCTGAGAGACGCCTGACCGACGAGCACAGAGATCGCCAGCCAGACCGCTCCCACCCGACTCGTTTACAGACACTTCATCGCGACGCAAATACAGCGACGCCAAACTTACAGCACCGAATTCGTAGGAATCATGGAACCGGAAAGATACACACTGGACTCATGAACAAGCAAACGGGGGATCGATCGGTCGAGGGGCAGGACGGAAGCAAGCAAGCAAGCGCGTCTACTGATCCATGGTGATGGTGGAGTCGTCCTTCTTGCCGGCGTGGCCCTCCTTGTTGTCCCCGCTCATCCCCAGCGTGCTCATCACCGCGTCCTTGGCGCCCACCGCCGCGCTCTTCACCTGATCAGTGGCCTGGAAATAGATGACGAATTTTCAGCGTCGCCTACAGCGCAAGGATTTCGAAACTGTGCACATGGTGCGTGTGATCGATGTGCTCGCATCGCGGGGTGATAGATCGATGGCCACAAGAGACGAACCTGCTGGATGACGCTGCCGGTCTTGTCCTTGCCGGCGACGGCGCTCTCCTTGGCGTACTCGCCGGCCTCGCCGGCCTTCTGCTTGGTGGCCTCGAGGGCCTCGGCGGTCTTCTGCTTGGCGGCCTCGGTGGTCTCGCCGGCCTTGTGCTTGGTGGCCTCGGTGGTCTCGCCGGCCTTGTGCTTGGTGGCCTCGGTGGTCTCGCCGGCCTTGTGCTTGGCCTCGTCGGTCTTCTGGCCCAGGTAGCTGCCGGTGTCGGACTCCTTCTGCTTGATCGCCTCCTTGGCGTCGTGGCCCTTGCCCGCGGCGTGCTGCGCCGTGTCCTTGGTCGTCCCCATCGCCTGCCCAGCCTTCTCCTGCGGACCGCGAAGCATCGCAACAGCCAAAAATGTTAGCACGGTTAAGCTGCAACGCGACCACCAATCTAACAGTGATCGAGAGATAGTTGGCCACCGTACCTCGGTGTGGGCCTTGGTCTCGCCGGCCTGGTAGCTAGCCTTGTCCTGGTGGGAAGCCATGACGATCTCTCACTCCCGAGCTAAACTAAAACACACGAACAGAGATCGATCGCTCGAATCACTCTGGAAAAATGAAGGCAGTGAACACTTGGCTGCTGACGAACGCTCGGCTGAAAAGCCTGAAACCTCAACACTACCGATGTCTAGTGTCCTCACAGCAGGCCGTTTTTATAGGCTGCTGCCGCGAGACGCTCCCCGGGACACGTCGCGCCGGGGAGCTCCTACATGACGGCCACGTAGACAGGACACGCGTTGTGTCACGGGTCCGTACCTTCGCGAAGCCTGCCCATGTAGAGGGAGCTGATTCGCGCGCGCAGACGTCGGTCGCCGATCGGCATGTGCAGACGAAAAAAGGCCAAGCAGGATAGATAAAGAAACCCGTAGGGAACTAAAACAAGTACAGGGGCGATCGAGTGCGCGCGGCCCGGCGTACCCACCCGATGATGATCACGATATGAAAATGCTGGTGGTGTCGAGGGGAGGACAAGTTGGATGCGTGCGCCTCTCCACCTCGGGTAAGTAGCAGCAGGCCGCGCCGTGACGCCGACGTGAATTTACACTTGGTGGTGGTGCGGTGGAGCGACGCGCGGGATCGCCGGCCGGGTGTGCGGCCATGCGCGCGCGCGCTTCGACGGACGTGTTGCGTTTCGGTTCGTGATGTGGTCACGCCACGCGAGCTGGTGAGGATGACGGGCGCCGCTAGCTGCCGCACAAAACTGGCAGAGGGGAGGAGGCCGCTCTGGCAGGCAGCCCGGATAAACAACGTCAAAGCCGGGGGCGTGTTGGGAAGACCGAAGACCTGGCAGCCGAATGACAGATCAGAAAGCTTCCGGGGAAGAGTGCCGTTGGTGTTGATGATCTGACAGATGCACCGAATCCTGCAGAGGCTAGGTGGTCCTTCTTTTTTTTTTTCGAGAGGAAGGAAAATAAAAAAGACTTCTTCGTTATCGTGAGCAGGCCTGCAGGCCGTGAAAGATCTCGGCCCAATGGGCAGCAGGTCGGTGAACCTTCCTTATCAGGCCGGCGTACTAGGCCTTGTCAGGCTATCCTGGGCCATCACACCGGAGTCTGTCTGATCTCAGGCCTAGCTAGCCAATAGCCCAACAAACGTATAGCTCGAGCTTGGGGCCACTGGCAGTCTGCCACCGCAGCATGGCAAATTCAGGGCGCGGCGACAGCCGGACACCATTGCTCCCAAGTCTCACTTGGCACTTGCACAGGTGCACACAGTTGACAGTACATGGTATCTCACGTTCTCAACTCTCATTCTCTCAAGCACTGTGCTGGACTGCCGGTGGCCTGGCAAATGCTTGCTGCACTAGACTACTATAGGTTAGGAATGCAGGATCTCCACTAAAATTCCCATCGCTGCTTGCGGCCGCGGATCAGCAGAAGATGATCGTTGCGCATGTCGTCCCCCTCCATCTCCTCCGCTTTCCGGCCGGTCACCTCCACCGCCCGTGTGCAATGCGATCTGCAGCCTCCACTTTGCCCCGCGCAAAGCCGCGAGCCCGCGACCCTTTCGTGACGCGATACCGACGATAGGTCAGCACCCGCAGCGAGATCTTTTAGGTCACTGGCTACTGGCCGGCTATATAGCACACGCACGCGAGACGAGAGCAACCGATCGGCGGCGGCGACGGTGCGCTGCCGGCGGTAGTGGGCGCTGCCCGGGCGGCACTAGTAGCACTTGTCACGGTCCCGCCGTCCTTGCGTCCGCCCGCAGGTGGCAGGGTAGATGGCTACGCATGCTAGCCTTGCAAATTGAGACGGCACTATAGCGCGCCTCATCCCAAATGGTGGTGCAGTGGGCAGTGGCAGTGCTGTGCTGCAGCACTGGTGCTCTGCTTCGTGCAACAGCACACAGTCTACCATGAACAGCTTGATTCTTCACAATGCTCTGCTCTGAATCACGTCATGACACTGATCCTGAAGAAGCTGCTGCTGCATGCCCTCTGCATGCGAGTCATAGTTGACCTTGTATTGGGAGCCCATCGTGGTGTTCGTTTTCATCGATAGCCCGTAGAGCACATCATTGGTGCTACACTATTGCAAAAGCTCGCACGATTCCAGTGTGCCCTTTCCAGCTGTACGAGCATCTCATCGTCCGCATAAAAGGGGGCCATTGGTATGTTTTGGCTCCTCGCCATAGTCCTGTGGTTCACAGCGCTGCTCAAAGCAACAATGCCTAAACTCGGGTCGATTTTCACCGTTCTCATTTTGATGCTGCTACTATTAGTCAGTGTATCTTCAGGTATGCCATTTCACACTCTATTTCCTTCCGTTAGCTGTATAGTATTTCCCTCTCTGGTTGGTTAATCGAACGTGATTCCTGTCTTTTGGATGCAGGACAAACTGCAACAATAGAAGGCAACCATGAAGATACTTTGGAAGTGGCAGAGGTCTGTATATTTTAATCTTTGGTTGAGAACATCAGATAACAATAAAAAGATTGGTTTTGCCATTTCTCTAGTCCAAGAAAGGGTAGATTTCAAATTGTGCCATCAGAGTTGCAACTGTGCTATCAGGGTAGCATAGCAAGTTCGCGTAGACGCAGGTCATGCGACTACCTTCAAAAGGGTTTTGAGTTTTGACCACCACTTTCGTTAAGGCAAAGCCAATGGGCAACTTCTTCTCGTGGTCAAGATTTTTCTAATTGCTTTAACCTGTTGGCGTTAGGTTTTAAGAAGCGCCATACACTCATACCGGAGCTCCTGGGTCGCTTTATTGAATCTCTTTAACTAGAGTTGACTGTGAGACTAACTATATTCGGGATATATAAACATAGTAGCTAGAAATACTATATAAGTTTTTTTGTAATCTAATAGAGGTCATAGCAATTTTGTGGCATGTGCTTCCGCCCCTGATTTTATATGAAGCAGTTAATTACATAAAAACCGATATTTTTTGATAAAAGAATATTTATTGATCCTAGGAAATTACATCAAGGTAATAAAATCATACGAATACCGGTCTCTAAACAGTTAGATACATATGACCTACAATTAATTTAAACAAATAAGGGGAAAAACCCCAATGGTCATAGTGTTTCAGTTTCAACCAGTGCCGTTGACTTTTTTTTTAAGAAAGAAACCTTTACCCAAAAAATTCGTGTATGCAATCACAGTTCGCCTCTCTTCAGTCTTCACCCTCCCGAATGCAGAGACACGGAAGGAGGGTTCTGACGGACATTCAGGATTACGACTATGGTGGATCCAACCCCAAACACGATCCACGCAGGAAGCCAGGGAATGGGCACTCCCGGTGAGCCATGACGCTGCAGCCCGGTATCCTTTGCTTACTGAGTTACTGTAACGCAGTAGAAGCAGAATGATTTGATCCTTTGCTTGCACCTTTGCACCTTTGCACCAGCCGTTCTGAATCGTGCTTGCATGCATGCATTCAGGTGTGTGCTGATTCAGGCACTTGTTATAGAAAGCTAAGGCTGCTCAGTTGAGTTGTTCAGATAAGTCAACGACTCTGTCAGTATGTATCTGTCGCTTTCTTCTCGAATCACGAAGGAATGGGCTCTCCAATCCTCATGCAGGCTCGAAAAATTCGTTACCATTTTCGATACAGCATCGTTGCAAAATTCCCCTGAGTACGAGCACGCATTACAGTTGCAGCCTTGTATCTTTGTGTTGTGCTGAGATAGGTCTGTCTGACGCCATCGCCATAGATTCAGAAAGAACACTCCAACTTTAGGACAACCAGAGATCTGAAAAATCGCCCAAATCTTTTCGGGTGTCGTGCTAAATGCAGCTCGCGACGCATCTTTTCTGAACGGCGGTTGTCGGGAGCACAACGCGATCGCCGTGCAAGTTTGTCCATCCCCGCTTATACGCGTTTATTATTACAGGCACGCAACGACTCCGCAGCCTAATATGTGACGAAGATATCACTATGCTGGACATGCACGAACCGATCTCATCAACAAGTTACAAGTCGTTGCCAACTTAGACCGCGAGTTCGGTTTGGATTCAGCCGACAGCTCTGCACCGAAACAGCGATATCTTCCTCATACGGCGTCCAAATGAGATGATATTGGAAGCGTTGGAAAGTTGACGACGAGACGCTTCTTTTGGTTCTGGTCCCAGCTCCAGAAGGTTCATGGATCATTTTGTGTGACCACGACAAGGTGTTGCGTCATATATTTTGGGTATTTTTAAACTTTGTATCGTGTCGGGCGTCAAGTCCATGTTGTGGGTTTTGTTTAGTCTAGTTTTTCATTGAGAAACAGATCTTGTTCATTGTAACTGTGACGTCAAGTTCTTTTGCTGTGAATTCAGAGCCCTTGTTCTTGTTCTTCACCACTGTGACGATTAGTCCTTTTGTGATTCGAACTCGAACCCCATCTCGTGATTTGCTTTATACACATCTGCAATTTTAGATTGCGTGTTTAACCTCTCTTGCTTGTGTTTTTCGATTCGCTTGCAGGATAGCCTTTTCGACGAGGTCAATCAAGTTGTGCTTGGTTGATAACCAAGGAGCAGCGATGTAACGGCTACAGAACTTCGAATCGTGTCTGATTAGAAGCTCGGATCACCAATATCGAGTCTCCACCAATCAAATCTACCAATAACTATCGGAAGATCGGGCCAATTCTATGTGAATATGAACCTCTGAAATTCCTATCTTCCGCTCTACAATCTCTGCAGAGATCACGGCTCATCAATAAAGAAAAGAAAAACTCCCGGATTTCTCTGGAACAAAAAGAACACAGTATCTGAAATCTCGAGGCTGAAACCTGTGCAACGTGTGACTTCCGTTCCCGGCTGCTAGCCGGCGAAGCACAGCAGGGGATCACGATCGGAGCTGTACCGTTGCCTTGTTCAGCTACCATTTCGCCTCCCCCTTTTCTGAAACTTTCTTGGAGCTAGCCGTGGCTGGCCGGTCAGAGAGCTCAGACGCTCCTACTGCCAGCATCCACCGTTCTACTCCAGCTGGAGAAAAAAAAAGCTTCATTTCTTATAATATTCCCGTGACTTTAACTCCGGTTCCGGCCAAATGATGCCCCCAAATCGGGGACTTTTATTCAGCAAATACAGGCATCATATCGCCACGGGTCAGGGTCAAACGAGACGGCTTCAGCTTCAGCCTCCTCCCATTTTCCAGTGCCTGGTCGTCGTGCGTGACGGTGGGCTGTGCTCATCCAGACCGTGACTAAGCTCCTCGCCGGCGTCTAACCCACACCGTCCCCGCACGATTAGAGCGAGTACTCTACTACGTAATTAAGTAAGGGATCGCCGGGATCGGTCCGGTTAGCCTAGCCCGGCCAAACGCGTGCGTAGTTTAGGAAGGGCTATGGCCCGTCGCTTCGGAAGCCATCATGACTCACGAGCTCAAGGACGCCGTGGCGCCTAGACGAGAGAGAGCCGAGGTGGCGCCGAACTGCTACGGCGCAAGACTGCAAGAGGCTGAGGCTGCCCGCCGGCCACGTCCGTGCCGGGCTCTCTGGAAGCCAGAGAGAGATCGCCGGGAGGATTTGGGTGTCCAGGGTTGATTGGAGGCTGGGATTCGTGTTGGCCGTTTCCCCATCCCGTGGACGTCTCCCGATTGGATACCTCGCTCGATCTGTCATCAGTGCAGGGCGGCTCGTGATTGCAGGGAACTCGTGGATCAGGATTTTCTCCATTTCTGCGCTCTGATAGATAGATATGCTGGTACAGTGATCTCTTTTTTTTACAAGGGCTTTCTGTATTTTTCACTACAAGCCGGCGCGGCGACAGATCCTGCATCGCTCATGACGCAGGAACAACATTGTTTTTTCGGATCATGAGCTTCTTCTCCATCTCACCATTTCGAACCTGTTGCTTGTTACAGTATCACAAAAGGCAAAGATGTTTCTGTAGATCGAGGCATCCACATCAGACAGGTTTACGCTTTTGTTCGTATGGCAAGATTTGAGAAACCGAAGGCAGCAGGTACTTTGACAAGTCCGTTTACTTGTTAATAGCGTCATCCACGCAATGGGCCCCGGGGGCTTGCCCGAAGACGGTCTCGGGTCCTAATTCTAGCGCGTGAAAGAACTTCTCGAATCCGAGTAAAATCCTTGACTGCGAGCCGTTCGCACGTCAGTTTTGACACACTGTCCATGGCCACTCCAGATGAAGCAACTAGTATTCTAGAACCCAGATACTATCACTGGCCTCTTCCCGTACACACACCTGTGCGGCTGGATCCTTCTCCTTCCCGGCGGTCACGATCGCCTGCAGGTCTGAAGAGGGATCCCGACGTGCAGCCATGCAGCGCACGCGGGAGGCGCCACGACCACGCGGCACGATTCGGCGGGTGATCTCGTCGGAGACGCTCCACACGCAAGGCGCAACGACGAACAAAAAAAGAATTGCGAAAAAGGAGACGGAACGGATCGAAAAGGATCCGGCGGGGGACGGCCGGCGGTTCGCGTCAGCTGAGCGACGACGGATCACTCACCGCTCCGTGCCGGTGGCAAGCGGAAGCACGCCGAGCAGCCGGCAACCACCCCACCAGCAGTCAGCAGAAGGGTCGGCACCGAGCGGCCGGCCCGGGCCCAGGTGCGGCCGCAGCGGACGACAGAGACGGTGCGCGGGGCGGCGACGGCCGACCCGATCGGACAGCCGCGTCAGCCCGCACTCCACCCACGCGGCCACGCGCATCACACGAATATTGCCGCGTCCACCGGCCGGTGCGGCGAGCGGGACCGGGTCCGGCGTCCGAGCCGGGGGGTGACTGACGGAGCGAGGAGCAACCGAGGAAGTGGACGAGTGACCCGAGAGTCTTCTTGATTCATACCAATTTTTGCTATACTAAAATCAAGGTACGCTAATAAAATTTAACTATCAATTAATTTATATTTAAAAATTGGTCATTTTGATCAAAATTATGGTAAATTACTAAAAACTTCTTAAATCTCAATTGAATATCTAAATTTCTTGCTAATAATCTAGCATGCTTTAATTTTAGCAAGCTAAAATATTGGTTCGTCATGATTTTAACGGGGCAAAAATTAACATCAAACCAAACAGACTCTCACTGCTTCCAATATCATGAATCTTTTTTTCTCTTTCATTCTGAACATCAATCCCGTGTAGAACTTTCTCTTTGTCAACTTGTTAGGAAACCTCATCTCAGATGAATTGCTCTGATGCAGACTCCTGAACCGTGATCTGCTGCTGCTGTTGCTCGCAGAGACAGGCTGGCCGTCCGATCCTCTGCGCACTATCAGTTGACCACCCAATGCAAACGATTCCCTCTGTTCCAGGATAACAGGACTCAGCATCACTCCCACAAAACAAAAGTCACAGCACGATCACTCGATCAGGGCTGACGCTGCAAAAAGCACAATACAATGCAGCGTCCCAGTTGCTACTGCTTCCGTGCTTCATTATCCAGTCCAGATCGACAGGCAACAAAAACTGGCGATAAAGTGCCCCGAAAAACTTGGACCTCAACCTCATAAATTTATCCTCGAGGCACAGCCGGTTTGACTCAGCAGACGGCGACGCGCCGACGTGTCCCCGTCCCCGCTCATATCCGCCCGCCCATCCGTCCACGTGTTCCCGTCTTCCGGAACGCCCACTCCGGCATCCGCCGCTACCTCGCGCCGCGCCCGTTCCGACGGCTATATATAGCCTCCCCCTTCCTCCGAAGCTCCGCTCGCAACCCCTCGTTTTTTCCCTGCCTCTTTTCTCAATTCCAGCCTTCCAGCCCACGTCCATCCCTGGACTGCTCCCCAAACGGTCAAAGCCAGAGCCGATCGCGCGCGGCGGCGATAACGAGAAGGTAGCTGAACTGGGAGGAGGAGGAAGAGTCGCCGGCGAGCAGCAATGCCTTACTGCGAGGTGGGCAGGTACGCGGACGGGGAAAAGTGGGAGGGCGTCCGGCTCTTCTACCGCCGCTACGGCCGCGGCGCCACCAAGGTGCTCCTCATCATCGGTACGCACGTCAATCCCCCTCAAATCAAACTTCAATAGGAGGAGAAGGGAGCATCGTGTTCTCTTCGCATGGAAAGATTACTTTTTTGTTTCCTCTTCCACTTTTCGCTGAGAAACGGTTTGGTATTTGGTTTGGGTCGGAATCAAAGGATTGGCGGGGACGCATGACTCGTGGGGCCCGCAGATAAAGGGGCTGACCGGGTCGCTGGAGCCCGCCGACGACGAGGCCCCGCGGCCGGACGAGGAGGCCGGCGCCGGCGCAGCCGGCGCGGCGGAGGCGGCGCCCGCGGAAGGGGATGACGCCGGCGGCGACGGCATCGAGGTCTGTTGCTTCGACAACCGCGGCGTCGGCCGCAGCTCCGTGCCCCCGAACAAATCCTACTACTCGTGAGTTTCCGCTCCCGATCTCCTTCAGCAGATCCAGTTCCCCGTCAGTGGCAATGGTTTTAGCGATCGGCGGGGGCGTTTTGGTTCTGTAGATAGGATAGCTTGCTCTGCTCCCCTTGAGATTCAGAACCGTACATGGGGGATCTGGTGGACGACAGCAGCTGCATGTAGCTTTCGATTAGAAAAATTACACATTTCAATTGTTTCCTGGCATAATAGCTTTCACGAGAAAATGAGTGATGGGGAGAAAGGCGGGGAATATCTTCCAGCACACGCTCATGTGTTGGAGAAGTCAAAATGGGCGGTGGTTCTGAATATTTGATCTGAAACGTGTTTTCTCATCTCTGGCAGGACGGCGATCATGGCGAAGGACGCCTTGGCCTTGATGGATCATTTGGGGTGGAAGAAAGCACATGTCTTTGGCCACTCTATGGGTTAGTCCTCCTTGGTCTGCTGCGCATTTCAATTTTGGGAGCCTTTTCTCAAATGTGTGATCTATAGGCATTGACCCTGCTACTCTGTGCAACCAGGTGCGATGATTTCTTGCAAGCTAGCAGCGATAGCGCCTCGCAGGCTGTGTTCACTGGCATTGCTTAATGTTACCGGAGGTGGCTTTCAGTGTTTCCCAAAGGTACTGGACCTTTGATATCCTCCTACATATATGTGGAACTGAATGTAACTTTGGTAACCTCACACATATTTGTGGAACTGAATATGCCTAATGTTGCGAGATACAAAGGATATACCGCAAGAGGCACGGATGTTCAACTGTTCATGCCACAAGCTAAAGGTTTTTCCCCCCCTGCTTCTGTAGGTAGATGGGCAGATGCTATCTCTTGCATTCCGTTTCTTAAGGGCGAAAACTCCAGAGGAAAGAGCGCTTGTGGACTTGGAAACCCATTATACGAAGGTGAGGAACTAATAAGGCATCTACTACGATTCCCTGTTTGATGAAAAATTAGCTTTTAGTTTTAGATTCTTACCCGGTTTCTTTGCTGATATGTTTTGATTGAACAATGCTCCTATGCAGGAATACCTTGAGGAGACTGTCGGGTCATGCACTAGGAGAATGATCCTTTATCAAGTGAGTGCTATCACTACTTTCCGGATGATGCTTCATAACACAGTCCTTGGTGAAACATTGATCTTGGTCTTTCGGATGATACATGTTGGTTTTACACATTGAATGCTTGCTTTGATAATTCTTTAACTGACACATACCATGGGATTATGCCATTTTGACTAGATATTCTTTTGTTGTGAATCTGGAATTATTTTGCATCCCTTCTTTAGAATATAATCATATACTGGTACACACCGAAATGAAAATAATTTACATTTGACAACTTATTTGTGGAAGACTCATCTGTAGTTCTGTACTGTGTTGCTTTCAGGAATATGTGAAGGGCATATCTTCAACAGGAATGCAATCTAATTGTGGTTTTGAAGGGCAAGTTAATGCATGCTGGACTCACAAAATGACTACAAAAGAATTAGATACAATACGGTCTGCCGGTTTTCTAATTTCAGTTATTCATGGAAGGTTAGTTTCTCTAACAGCAGATATTATATTCAGAGAATGGTACCATTTCGCTTGACTTACATCATATGAATGCAGGTATGATATAATTGCACAATTGTGTCATGCAAAACGTCTAGCAGAAAGGCTTATTCCTGCTGCTAGAATGGTAGAACTTCATGGTGCACATCTAGTGAGCCACGAAAGACCAGATGAGGTAAAGTGCGAACTTTGGTGAAACAGCAATATGTGCCACTGAAATGCTAAGAACATCAATGAGGATGATTGTTTTGCTTAAACTGTTCCATAACGGGGGGAAGGGGGACCCCAAAATAGCTGACAAATGAAGGTTACATAAAAAGTTGTGGCTCACTTCAAGCATCACTCTTGATAAAAAATGAACTAGCATATACTCATCTTTTGGACCAAAGGAGAATTGAACGAGAAACCTCTTACAACTTGTGCACATACTCCAAAGTTGCTAACTGAAATAAGATCAGGCATTCCAGTTATGTGTAAGCATCATTTACCACCTAAGCATCAAACATAATCTGTTACTTTTGAAGAGAACTGTTTTCCATGGCTAGTTTTAGCACAGAAAAACAGAATTGTAGGATCCAATAGGCTAAAAAAATAATCATATTTGAAGCCATGTTACCTCGAGTATTGTTTTTGAAATAAGGTCAGACATTGCAGTTATCTGTAAGCATCATTCATCACCTAAGCGTGTAACAGAACCCGTGTAGCCTGTCAATTGTATTTGGCTTCTAGGAATTTCCTGAAAATGGATAAAAGAAAGCGTACGGAGTTCCAAACTAAATACTCCTACTAATACATTTACATTTACATTCACATACTCATGTACTGGCTAATTAGGAGAATGTTTGGACAATACTGTATAGACCACATGCACTTCAAGGACAATTGACATAACATGTCTAATCGTTAAAGAGAGATGAGAGATGAGTGGAGAGCAAACCAACCAGGCAACCAGCATAGTGTGCCCATTGACACGTCTCCACAGTTCTCATTTCTCATTGTGCTTGCCCATTTTTGCTTTCCTCCATGGTTCACAATTTATTCAAGTTATAGGACAGTAGAACTCATGTAACTTTCTATGAATTCCAGGTGAACAATGCGCTTATGGATCTAATAAAGGCTACCAAATCTGCGATGAAACCTGAAGAGTGGTCGGCCCAGCCTGAGAATGTATCAGGTAAGAAGGCCAGACGTCTCCGATTTCTCTTGAAGGCTAATTGTTCCGGAGCACATCTCTTATGTTGCATCTTCATCAGAAACCGGGGCACTAATATCCGGGAGACCCATTACCGTCACGATGCGAACAGATGAAGGTGCAAATGCCACCAAAGTCGCCGTAGCAGTCTATACCTTGCTTGGCAAGCTGCAACTAAGCTTTCTTTATCTCATAGGGGTGATAGTCATGGGGTTTGAGCACATGAGGAACATTGTAAAGGTAATGAAGCCAGTAAGGGTGGCAGCAATCGAGTCATAACTCATAAGGTAACAGGATCCACCATGATCTCTTACACAATATCTGTGAGACAGATCCTCTGTGTCGTGGCCTTGCGCTCACTGAACTTTCTACGATTTTGCAGAAAACAAGGACATGTAAATTATTCTCAATACAATACCTTGTGGGAGTCGAGATGATATTTCACTTCACCCCAATACTTCGGAGATGATGATTTTAGCGTAGCATCTCCAACAAATGTGGAACTTTTCTGAGAAAACGCCTGCTCTTAGCAGAATAATAGGACACAAGAACATCGAAGAAACCATAGCACGCGCCTGGGCAGAAGTGTCGCAGGGCGCGGTTGATGTATGTACCTGCAAGAGAATCTGTAGCCTGTATCTGTTTTACGGCCACGTGCTGCGCTGGTGCTGCCGGCCTGACACCGTGGACCTGTATCATACTGAGATTTCAAAATCGATTCTTCGTTGCTTCATACATCTGCGTGGTGTCGCTGAACGCTTATTCTAATTTCCTGCATGATATAAAAACATTCTGTGAGCTGCGGACGCGCCGGGCATGCAAACCTACGGCAGCAGCGGCTAGTGTAGAGTTCCAGAACAGAAATTTCACGATGCATAAAGCATCACGGCTAGCATCCCCAGGAACACTGCACCGCCCGGTTTGGATGGCACGGGACGCCACTTGCCGGCTTGCCGCTCCCAGCCCGGCCGAAACCCGAAAGCCCTTCTCCGTTGCAGAACCTGCCCTGGTCTCCGTCCAGATTCCAGACCTCCGGGCACCGCCACCGCCGCCCGACGCCCACGCGGCTCACCTCTCCGTTCTCCACCCCTCGACGTGCTCCGGGGTGCCATCGTTGAATGAATTGTGATGCGTTTCCCAGTTCCCTCTGCTATCCTCATTAACGTCTCCGCAGACGCGCCTCGCCTGGTTACTAACTGGTGAGAAGAAAGCCGCGCGCAAAGTACAAACTACTAGAAACTTTTCACAACCCTGTTCTGTAGCATACTGAAGTTAACGCCTGGCTGCAGAAGCTCCACTTCTCCGGTATGCCGAACGGTTGCTATATATACTCCATGGTTCTGACTCTGAATTCCGAATTCTACGGCCAATTGATCGGATGACGAATGTCATGGTGCTACTTCCGAACCAACAATCCATGCGCGTAGTTTGTTGCATCAGGGAGTTCTACGGGATGATAAGCTGATAGCAGTGCATGCAGGTTGCAGGGGACGTAATTAAAGCACGAATAATACAGAAGAATCTCTCACAAACACAAGCGCAGAAGCGATGCTTCAGGGGCGCGATCAGCACAGCACTAACCTGGCAATCGTTCAGTGGTGGATGGTTGCTTCATTATCGCTTGCTCTCCCCGGCGACGGACGCGTCGTCGTCGGCCGACGGCTTCGACCAGACGATGGCCGCATGAGAGGAGGCTCGGCAGAGGAAGCAGTACGCACACGAGCACGAAGCGAGGACGATGAGGTGACGAGAAGAGAGAGGAGGTGAGAGGAGAGGAATTGTGGCCGTGCGGTGCAAGACGCGGGGAGGGAGGGAGCAGGGAGGGAGCGAGGGGCATCCACGGTAGATTCGCCGTTCCCGGCAAAATATTCCCGCGCGCGAGAGGATATTCCTAGGGATGAAAAAAGTGGAGCGAATAATTTTCGCATCCGATCCGATCCGAATTTGATTTTTGTGGATGTGTGGAAAGTTTTTTATATCCACGCGGATATGAATAATTTGAATTCGATTGTATGCGGATGCGGAGTAGGATATGGTATGCGGATGCGGAGTAGGATATAATATTAGTAAAATTCGGAGGATATGGATTATCCGATAATTGAATGCGAATAATCCGAGGTTTATAATAGGATATCCGGCTACTTTCGCGAGCCCAAGAGGCCAGCACTTTGTACAAATTAAGCGCAGTCTAAATACACACATAATATTTTTATAGCCCATTAACCAACAAGTATTTATATTATATGCACATGCGTCGATAAACCCTAACGGCTGATCGACAATATTTTTATTTTATTTTACATGTTTGCTCTATACACCTAAGTCTAAACTGAGAACCTGTAATAACTTTTGTTGGACGTCAAGTTTGACGTGTCACCATCAATTTTGTGTCATGAACTATAAAGTTGAGTATTTTATTTTATGATGTTTTGCTACTTTATAGCTTTGGTTTACGAATTATTAATCAACGTAAAAAACCACACATAAATATATATTATCCGACCATATTAATCCGTATTTGGTCCGACACCGATCCGACTCCGCACCGCATCCGATATCCTCATAGCTCCGTATACATAACCGTATCCGTGTAATATCCGCTCCGCTCCGCATCCGATAAAAAAATATGGATGAGAATATGGAACAGGTATTATCCGCTCCGATACAATCCGCTTTCAATCCCTAGATATTCCCACATCAAGTTCCTTACTACTTGGGCCCTGGCCCAACTAGACCTGAGCTCCACCAATCTGGGCTTTGCTTAAGAACCTAGTCAGGCTCCGTTTGGCAGGGCTCCACGAGCGGCTCCAAAACCGGCTCCAGCCAGAGCCCTGCCAAATGGGGTGCTTGCTTCAGAGCCCTGGAAAAGACGCTATCTGAAAGCACTTTGGAGGAGACGGAGCCAGAAAACGTGGCTCCATCCGGCTCGACCAGAGGAGCCGGAGTTGGAGCCGTTTTTGGACGAGCCGGAGGCCTCCTCAGTGTGGAGTGCTCGGGAAACGGCGTGGGCCCACGGCATCGAGCAGATCTCTCCAGCGACGACGGGAGGAGGGAAGGGCACGAAAGGCGGAGAGGGGCAGCAGAAGCAGCAGCGGCAGCCATGGGCGTGATGGACAAGCTCAAGATCTTCGTGGTGAAGGAGCCCGTCGTCGCCGCGTCTTGCCTCATCGCCGGATTCGGTACGCGCCCCATCCCTTCGCCTCCGCTCTGGCCCAAACCCTAGCAGATGCGCTCGCGCCCATCAGAAATGGCCAAATGGGGACGCAGGCTTCCGTGCTGTTGCTATACCCTACGTCGTTGCTTCGGGGACTCCGTTTGGCTCGGTGGGTTACATCAGGGGGGTTTGATTTCTAGGGGCTGTCCTGCTGGGGCTGACAGACGTTTGGGTGACCTTTTCACTTGTTACAATTCGTTAGATCCAGGATCCGAATCTCTAGCATCTGGGATGACCTTTGTCAGCGCTGCGTGTGACTCAAAATTCAGCTATCAGCTACCATAAGCTATACATTCCCCTGCTCAACAAGATGACAATTGAGTTAAATGTTATTGAATAGGCAATGGATAGTACTGTCACACGGATCCAGTTCAATGTGTGCTTGTATGGAACTAGCCATTTCCTTTAGGTTTCTACCTTTTCTGGTTCAATAAATACATCTATTTTGATGGTACTTGATGTCCATTGCCAACTTGGCTGAACATGTTCTATGTGCTGCACTGCTGCATTTCTTTGGCATAGATGAGGGGTTACAATGGTCTTAATCTCACGTCAAAATATTATCGTTCTCCATTGTCCAGAATCATGTTAAGAATAAAATGCCTGCTTTTCTTATGGATGTAGATTGCATTAGCCTGCTCTGAGCTTCAGTAATGTTAAGAAAGATTGATTTTGTAAACAAAAATGTCTCTACGGATAATAACAATGAACACTAGAAATTGGCTGATGCATGCAAATTGTTTAGCCTCCCACATGACATGAATTGCTGCGTGGCTGGTGGGGATAGTCCCTTAGGCCTTACTAAACTCATGTGGATTCATTCTCTTGCATACTAGAAAATATAGATTTATTCAAGTTTACAATTTTTGCAGAATGGATACTCATGATTATTTTCTGAGAAAAGGGATTGTATCTAAAACTTTACACGATTGAGAGACATCTTTGGTGCTGCGTGCTAGAAAAGATTGGCTGCATATATTGCACTTAACCTTTTCAACACCATTGTGCTATAAGTTGATTTCCTGAGTTGATCCCCGTTGATTAAATTGTAGTATTGTCCTTGCTAGCTATGGTTGCAATTAAACATATGATGCTTCTTAGGTTGGCATTTTTTTTGTTGCAAATGGATCAATTTGCTGGCAATACAAGCACTATGCAGTAGGCGTTCGATTTTTCTCTAGTAGATTCGACCCACAAAATGTCAAGCCAAAAGTGGTCAGATTGAAAACAAACTGTGTCAAGGTCCATTTCCACATCTATAAAGTTGACATAGAACACATAAAACATCACGTGTTGCTAGTATCAGTAGGAAACAAGTAGATGAGAAGTGGTGTTATGTACTTTGACTGTTTGACATATCAGAAAGAAATCAGAACATTTTTTTCACTTGTGAATTCACATTGGAGCAAACCCTTGTTTCCTAAGATTTTCTAGATGTGCCTGCTGAGTCTATGGAATTATTGATTGGAGTGCTTCTGTCTTGGCTAACCTTATAATTTGCAATTTCAGGTCTCTTTCTTCCAGCAGTTGTTCGGCCAATCTTGGATTCATGGGAGACTGCGGAAAAAGTTCCTCCACCTCCTCTAAATGAAGTATGTGATTTCCTCCATTTTTGGGTTGTTCTGTGTGATAATTTCAGGCTCAAACAATTAACACTGTTTCCATTAAATTTCCCATCATTTCCCAACTGAGAATATTTATTTTGCACAATCCAATTCTTATCAAATAAACTTCCTTGTCATATTTAATTAGGGAAAAACTCCTTATTTGGTCACCCCAAGCCACAACTTGGCTAACAAATTTGCCAGAAAATGAATGCTAAATACATTGCTGATATCTCAAGAGTAAATCGCAGAGAGCGTCTGTTTAAACTTTGTGTTTCATAATTGCATTCTTGTGTTGTCAAACCTGAGGAATCACCATAGTTCGCCTGCCGTTTCCTGATTTTATTGGTTTGAACAATGAAGCCTAAGTACTACTGTAGGCTGTTTACATGCTGTTATCCTGTAATTGAAAGTGGTTGAGCCAACGTTTAATCATCTGTCACTTCTGCAGGTGGTTGCAGGTGTCACCGGCAAGAAAAAGTAGCGAACTTGCATGTTGTCTCTTGTCAATGTTGTCCAACATTTTCTTCCCCATGTTTTCTGGCAACCAGTTTGTAACTTGGAAGGCTCTCCCAGGCTCGCGGTCTTTTACTCTAGATGATATCCGCGAAATAATCATTGTACCTGAACCTCATAATACTGCAATGTGACAGTTTTGAAATTTTTCCTTCTTAAAAGGGCGGGCCTGGTGCAAGCGGTAGAGTCTTACCGCCTGTGACCGGAAGGTTCCGGGTTCGAGTCGCAGTCTCCTCACATTGCACAGGCGAGGGTAAGGCTTGCCACTGACACCCCTTCCCCAGATCCCGCACAGAGCGGGAGCTCTTTGCACTGGGTACGCCTTTACACTGGGTACGCCTTTTTTTAAAAGGTCGATAGGATGTCAGTACGTTTCGGATTGTGTTTATCATAAACCATATTTCTTGCCGGAGCCGTCTGGATTCCCTTTCAATAATCAGAAGCGCCCTCGCGGCCTGCCAGTTGTGACCTTTGTAATCTCAGCATGGCGTGGGCGTGTAGTCTTGTGCAGTTGTGCCGTGTGACTTCGACTGCGTTTGTGCCTAGTGCCTCCACCGTGCCGCGCGGCGCTTCCGCATCCCACTTGACGTCTAGGACCTTGGGGGTCGGCGGCTACCGTGTGGCTGGATGGCGGTGTACTAGTACTACAGGTCGGAGGGCAGAGTCGGGCACGTCGCCGGCAACCGGCGAGACCGCGCGTGGGCCGTGTGGTGTGAGACGAGCGCATGTACTCGTGCAGACCACGTGTAACATGTCCAGCCCAAATAAGCCCACGAAGCGGCCGCCAAACCTAGGGTTTACGAGCACGCTCCCTGTATAAAAGAAGCGAGGCTCAGAGCCGCCCGGACTCCCGCAGCCGCCACCCCAACACCGGACCGGAGCGAGGCGACGCCGCTGCACCTCATCTCCGGTAAGTGGAGATCGCCCTGTCATGGCATGCGACGATGATTTGTTAGCTCCAGTAGCGTCTGCTCTGCTCTATTTCGTGTCTAAGTTTGCGCAGTTCGAGTTGATGCTGATTTAACAGTCGCGTCCTTGCTATGTACGTCACTATTCGAAGTGATTTGTATGACCCTGCTGGGAAATTGTTGGCTTGTTTTGCGCGATTCGTTCGTTGGTTAGATGTAGCTGTAGCCTCCTTGCATCTTAGTTTACACTCGTTCTGTGTTAAGGTTGACTGTAATCTGATTTTTCTCCCATCTAGATCCGGTAACAACCTAGCGCGTAGGGTTAGGCATATCGTTGGAAATATTGATGAAAATGTTCCGCTCTTGCTACAAATAGTAGGCTACCTTTTGCAATCGCTCACTTCTCCGCAGATGGCCAGATTAGTTTTTTCCCTTGTGTGTTTCCTGGTGTTACTGTTGGGTCAAGTAGTCTCACATTAGGTAGTTGATTTGGTTATGTAGACGAAGGGAAATGGCGACGGTTCCAGGGGATCTGATCTGGCAGATTGTGAGGAAGAACAACTCCTTTCTGGTGAAGCAGTTCGGCAACGGCAATGCCAAGGTGCAGTTCACCAAGGAGCCCAACAATCTCTACAACTTGCACTCCTACAAGCACTCTGGTATGCTGCTTTTGCACAGTTTTTGAGTTGTGCTGCATACATAATTCATTGTGTGATCTTTGCAATAAATAAATAAATGCTGACTGCCTGTGGCTTGCTATGTTAGGTTTGGCGAACAAGAAGACCGTGACGATCCAGCCAGCTGCTGGAAAGGACTCGGCTGTGGTTCTCTCGACGACCAAGACCAAGAAGCAGAACATGCCTGCGAAGGTGAACCACAAGTCTGTGATGCGCAAGGAGTTCCGCAAGATGGCCAAGGCTGTGAAAAACCAGGTATTAGCACATGAAAATTCATAATGTCTCTGATTTTTTGATGTTGCTATTCATGCTATATCCTGTGATGCTTATAGTATTTGCTTTATTCATTGGATATTGTTTTCGTATATTGTTACTGTTATTCTTTTCTTTTGCTGTGATGAGCCATAACAAGTAAGGAGGCCAACTGATCAACTGGTTCTTCGATGAAATATAGCTGATACGCTTGGCTTCTGAGCTGAATATTGGTTATTGGTTTCATGCATTAATCCTGTTAATTTTGTATAATTTTTATTTTGATCATTACATGTTTGTTTGAAATATAGTTTTCCCTGTTGTCTGTATGGTGCTATGTGAGCTTTCTTTGTTTGATATATGTTTGGGCTTCATTGCTGATTGCCTGATTCCCAAGGTGTAGCTGTGTTATCCATAACTCGTAAGAAGACCAACTGATCAACTGGTTCTTCGATAAAATATAAGCTGATACGCTTGGCTTCTGAGCTAAACCTGCAGACTACTTAGTCTTGTTGTATGATTGAGAGTCTTGCATATTCCTTTAGAAGGAACACTAATAATATGTGGTCTCTTCACTCTTATTACCATTCCTCTTGTACTTGTTGGTACCATAGGATCCCAACATTCTAATTTGCATTTTGTTTATCTGCAGGTTAGCGACAACTACTACAGGCCTGACCTGACCAAGCCAGCCCTCGCAAGGTTGAGCTCAGTGTACCGCAGCCTCCAGGTTGCCAAGTCTGGCGTCAAGAAGAAGAACAGGCAGCCCAAGCACTAAGCTTGTGTTTTGTTGAGGGACCTGTTGGTGCTCTTAGTCCCTGCTTATTATCTATGTTCCAACAGTTTTGAGACTTGAAGTGAGACTTGTTAGAACTAGAGCAACCATGTTAAAGCTGCTGCTGTGTGTCGTTCCATAATCACAAATTGCTTGGCACTTGATGATTGCTACTTTTATCTGGAAACTTGCTGCGCATGATTACCCCCGTTTCCAGATTTTGCTCTCCCAGTTCCATCTAATGTACTTGGTGATGCTAAGCTAATTGTGTTGGGGAGCATCATTTTTTGACTATGCTGCCCCTATGCTTCGCCGCATAGTTCGGCATCCGTTCTTTATTATTGCTACTTCACTAGAAGGACTCGCGACCTCGCTTTGGACGACCTAGAGGGACTTTCGTAGCCAATTGTGTTGTATTCTACTAGAATCTCTCCATAAGTGATACAAGCAAGTTGGGCACACTAGATTCATACACTAGCTGGAACGTGGATACATACAGAAAACAGCCCTGGTTCGCATGCTGCTGACAGGTGACGGCAACCGCTACGTCTTGTGAGTTATCAGGCGTTGCCGTTCATCTGTTTCACCTGCTCTCGCTGCTGCTGCTGCTGCTGCTGAGGCCCGATCCGGTGCATCACTGCCCGGTAGGCCGAGATCCCGATCTTCTGCACCCTGTCGTACACCCTCTCCGGGCGCAGCGCCGCGACGTACAGGCCGACTGCGTCGAGCTGCCAGCCGCTCCTCCCGCAGAACCCGACGATGACGCCTCCGTCCACCGGGAACGTGAACGGCGTGCCCTCCGCCGCGCCGAACGGCCCGTACGCCCTCTGGCTGCTCCGGAACGCCAGCGACCGGATCACCGGCGAGCCGCCGTGCGCCATCGGGGAGTAGTGCCCGCTCACGGCCGTCAGGTACTCGTCCGGGAAGCTCAGCTTGATCTGCGCGCGTGGGCACAGCACATCCAGCCAACTGAGCTTGATCTTGTCGGGTGAACTACCAAGTGATGGGTGCAGATGCTGTACGTGCCTGAGTCGTGTGGTTGCCGCCGGCTCCTCCGTGTCGCTCGCCGGGGACGGCCAGGCCGTCCCTGTCGTACTCCACGCTGATGCTGTCGATGGACCGGTCGTAGGACACGGTGATGCTGCGGATCCCGGAGTAGCCGCCGTCGTCCCACAGGTGCCCCCCGGCGCCGCCCCATGGGCCAACCTTCATGAGCTTCTTGGACACAACCATCTTCCTCTGAGCTTGCTGCTGCTGAAAAAAATTGTGCAGTTTAGTGTTCGGTGATGGTGTGTACGTGTTTCAAAGCAGGTTATGTCAGTCTGAACATAGGCACAAAGAGATGTGCAGGAAAGACGTGAAAATCCAGACGACTCCTATCTGCAAAAATGCAAAGCAAATTTAATAGAATGCTAGGAAAGTCCATCTGTGTACCATGCTTGCTTCCAGAGATTTGCAGAGGTACACAAGTGGTAAGATTGGCAACCAAAGTTTCTTCAAGGGCAAGTGTGCTTTGTAGATGGAAGAAATTGCACAACAAACCAAAAGCTGTAACTCTTTTAAAGAGGCAGCAGGATGTGGGGGATGACTGGGGACAAGAATTAGATGCCCTAAGGGATCAGTACACTGCTTTCTAGAAAGATAAGCATATTGCACGAGAGCATTTTGTTCTTCAGCAAGAAGTCTCATGAAGAATCTTGAAATTATGGGTAACTTACTGTTCGATTTTAGCATGCCCCTGAAAAGAATATTTGTATTTATTGAGCAACTGTCTATGAAGTTGCCTTCAAGGAAAAGGGAAGTGCAACGGTTACACTGCTGCCTTAAACTTTAAGTTCGCAAGGTTTTGTACTTCTACATCAGATGGTGACTCAGAGCATTTGGTCAAGCCACGCCGTGTCAATGAGGACAAACATGAAAGATATAGGTTGTCTGATAGATGATCATGAAACTTGAGAATAGGATGCCATGGAGCTGACAGCATCATTGGCAAGGGAGAATGATTCATTTGGCTTATTTTTTGCTGAAGTTTCTTTTGCGCACAAGATAGTGCCTACTCCATTGAACAAAGCAGGAGAAAACACAAAGCAGACTTTCCTGGGAGACTTGTTCAAGAATTCGTTTTTTTCTTTTCTTATCATGGCCAAACCTAACGGATTTATTGTCAGAGTCTTTGAAAAATTGCAGCCATAATCATCTGGATCAAATCACCCAAACTTGTCTGTATGAAATGTTACATGTCCATTCCAAGTTTGCAACACAGTCCATAAGGCTATATTTGTGACGTGTCCAACAATCATTGTGGAGAACTAGTTGGGTACCACTGAACCAGCAGGACACGAGAATCTTAGCTGACAGCGTCCATAAAGTCCAAAAGAAGCCAATAATACACACAACTAATCCTTGTATAATTAGTAGAACTTCATATATTATTAGAACAAAATATTCCAGAGCTGGACCGAACAATGAAGCAGATAAGAGGTAGCTGTCATTTTCTGAGGCTTCAGGTACATGCTCCACCACATTTGCAGTAATTATGGTACCTGTGGCTTCTAGTAAATACCTGTATGTGACAGGCCATCTAATGTTCACTTTTCATTTGCACTGTCAGTAGCTCAAATTGCCCATCTTTTGTGACATCCTGCCGTCCATCTGCTGTACTTTTACATTCTAGAGGCAGAGTTTGCTGTGCAGGCAATGCTACCGTTGCAAATTTCAAAATTATCTCGCCAAGAATCAAATAAGCAGTTGTCTGACAGCCAAATCCTCTTGTCCCATGGGATACCCTACGAATGCATTGGTATCATCAAACCAGACTGTATTGCAACCTAAAGCTCTGCTGATCTGTGCTTTGCTGGAGATATCAAGAACTAACCAAATCCTCTGATGAGGTGCATTGTTGTCTGCTCTCCAGATCATCATGCCCTTTTCTTGCATTGGCTGCCAAGCAGTGTTCAAATTCTTTAAACCAACCTCCAAATTTTGAACTGCAAATATTAGAAATCTGCTAACCGTAGCTTGATTTGTGCAGTTAAGAAACAGCAAGTCTCCTATCTTTAAGCTAATCATGGGGGCTGCAACTAATTTGTGAGCTGGCTGATGGAAATCGGCCAGACTGTGAATTAAACGTGGGGCCCAACCCTCCTCTCCGCTCGCATATAAAACAGCCTCTCGCCTTCTCTGACCTCTCACAAGTCGTTGCATTTCCCTGCAAGCTAGCACGCGCAAACCTCAGTTAGCTTCACGCCTTCACAGCGCCATGGCCTCCAAGATCTTGTACGTCGCCGCCGTCGCCGCCGTCGCCGTGTCCTCCTTCGCCGGCGTCGCCTTCGCGGCCGACGCCCCGGCGCCGAGCCCCACCTCCGGCGCGGCGGCCGTCTCCTCGTCGCTCGTGGCCGCCGTCCTCTGCCCGGCCGTGGCGCTCCTCCTCGGCAACCTGCGCCACTGAGCCCTCGGCGGCGGATCGTCGCAGACGAAAGCTGCTGCCAACGCATGCTTGCCATGCGTCGCATGATATCTTCTATTCGCTTGCTTGTTTCCTGACCAGTGCTTTGTACTACCGATCGAACGCATGGAATTTTATTCATTCAGAGATTCAGACCATTCCTGTAGCAGCATTGATTCGGTGTGTGAATTATCATGTGTGCCCAGATTCTGATGATATGTTTCGAGCATTGAGAGACTGAATTTTCATCTGATGATGAGGAAATGTGCTGCTTTCTTTGTGATTTTCACCCCCAACCCCAAGCTATGGCCTGTGACTTTTTCTTTACAAAGTCGAAAGACAGGTACGCTCGTATGGCCTTTTGAGTATTTGCATCTCATTCGCAGAGGAAAGCGAAGCTTTAGTTGAGATAAAAAAAAGGGGACAAAGCGTAAAACTAAAGCAGGTTAACAAAGCAGCTCCCTCTGCTGTAAAGCTGCTACTCGCGAAAATAATGCAACCAACCAAATCTATGATTTTGCTTTTGTTCTGTTCGTCTTATCACCGGTTTCCTTTGCTGCTCTTCAGCTGATCAATGATGCAGACGGCTGCTTGCAGCTGATCATTGACGCAGATGGCTGCTTGCAGCTGATCAATAACGCAGACGGCTGCTTGCAGCTGATCATTAACGCAGACGGCTGCTTGCAGCTGATCATCGACCGAATTCATGTAGTAATCCATTTGGATTCAAATGGAATCTGAACCAAGCTCGAATTCACGTAGTAATCCATATCGTTTTGCTTGCCTTCTCCCATTTCTCTGAAGAGTTTCTTCAAAAAAATGTGGACACCAACAACAGCGTGTGCCTGTTAATGCTAAGCCTTGCTCGTCACAGTCCGACCGCGACGCGCCGTGCGCCACGCCTACGCGCACGGCGTGCCCAAGGCAAGCGCGGCCCGCACGCAACGCGCAGCGAACGGCCGGCCGCTCCTCGCTCGCCACGAACCGCGCGTCCCCCCGCGCCCGCGCGCGGCTCTGCCGTTTCCAGTCGTGAAAGGAACACTGCTTGTCTCGGCGGCGAGCGGGCGGAGGCAAGTGCCCCGCGCCCCGCCGGTCAGGACTCAGAACCCTGGGGCACATGCGTGGCAAGGGAGCGCCCTGTTCGGGTTTGGGGGGGAGGAAGGAGATTCAGGAGCGGGCTCGCTTGGCGGCTTGCGGCGCTGCAGCCGGTTGCCCTGGACACACGACGCGACACACCCAGCGGGTGGCAGGGATCACATGCGCACCAGCACCATATCGACGAGTTCATAACAGAAACCAGTGGAACTGTAACAAAAATTACTGAAAACTTCCTATTTTTACAAGTCTTCGTCCGGAATTACAGAAGAGGTCCAATCATTTGTGCTGCCTGATCAACTGACACTCGACACTGTCTCATGTTCCAGACTGAATATACATTGAACAGTTACAGCACCAGGAGGTAAAAGAAAAAGAAAAAAAAGAAGAGTTCCTGAAGGCCCTTTCAGATTCATATGAAGTTTATTGTCAGAACTTGGCAAATTACGCGTGCACCTGGATTGCTCTCGGGATTACTTTGGGTTTTGACAACGCAAGATGTAGTCGGCCGTTATTAACATGAGGGGCTTGCAAAAATGCGCGGCTGCTTTACAGGAAGTAAGTCGTAGCTAATGTTCACAGTAACAAAAGCAGGCTTGTAAAAGTTCCTGCTCCTGCAGCCCCTCTGCGTTGTTCTTTGCAACTTCTGTCATTTCTCTCGTCCTCGATTCCCTCAACTTCTTTTGGAAGACATTGATCTTCAGTAGCAATCGCGAGAAATGGTGAACCGACCAATCATTCGATCAGTACGCTTTTGCCGTCATTCTTCATCTGTTGGACTTGGATCTGTGCTGGCCTTCTTTCTAATACTCACCTTCTCACGTTCAGTGTTCTCTTTTTATTCTGAGTCGCTGTCCATATCGTGCATAGCTTTCAGTCCCCTGGGGCGCTGCAAAATCAGGTATCAGGTGACTGAATTCCTTCATGAGTATGGTATAGAATTTGTAGCGGCGAGCTACAGTCCTAAGTTGATATCGACATTCAAGTCCACCCACCTTCTTGGAAACCTTCTTCTCTCGGACTTCATATCTTTCCAAAGTCAAGTCACAAAGCCACGTTCCCGGGCAGACAAACTGCAAAGGATGAAGAGAATTCAGGCAGGAATAACATAATGGTGACTATTCTAGTATGCACATCAAGAGAAACATAAGCAGAAAATAGAAGACATCAAAGTTTTCTTAGGCTTAGTTCCAAGCATGCTTGACCAAAATAAACTGAGATAGGAAAACAAATAAGGCCCAATAGCCACTGCATATTAGCTAATTAGTACAACAATTGCAATGTGGTCTCACGACATCAAGACTAGCAAATTAGTTCTGCCGTTTGAAATAAGGGTGCTTTCTGATAGTACCTAGTAGGGACCAACAGTGTCAGAGCAACTCATCAAGCATTGAGGGGACAACCAGGAAGCATCAGCTTTTAAACAAAATTATTTGCTTTGGACAGAAGCATGCTGTGGTGTTATAGATGCTTCTTGGCAAGCAAATTAAATCTCCAGGTACAAGAAAGGAGGAATCCACCGAATGCTATTTTATTTGCAGGCCTCCTATGGGTCAAGGGGCAACGCAGACAGCGTGCACAGAGGTGGCCCATGTGACCTGATGTCCAGTATGGCAATATGTATTAAATATGCGTATCCAAAATGATTTACAGCCCGGGTAGATCCTTGCATTCCAGGGATGACCTAAAGTTTGGAGTAGATTACTGTTCTTTTAAACAAATAGGTAGAAAGTAGATTACTGCTGTCTCCTAGTATTTTGAATTTTTGAGTTAGGAATATCTCTGCATGAAGCAAGGTATTCTTATTTATTATCCGTGGACTGCAATATAGAATCCTATGCGCATTGATGTGAACTGAACACATTCAAACTGAAAATAAATTATTCAAATTGAAAGTTAATGTGCGAGGGTCATACATTGACAGTTCTCTGGATGACTTTGGCTCTTTTCTTGGGTCTTTGAGGCAGCTTGGATCCCTTGAAAACCAGAAAATCCTCTTCCTTTTCCCTGTTTGACAGGGCGATTGCAAACTTTGGCCAGATGGATCCCTCACTCCCTGATGAAGAGCCTTTCTTGTCATCTGGAAAGGTCTGTGGAACTCCGTTGTTGTTGCTACCTCTACCAGGGCGTTCCCTGTCTGGTGAAGCAACCGTGTGGATGCCGTTGTTCTGTTGTTGCTGTGCTGGCGATTTCATGGTTGCAAACTCTTCCGAGTTCCTAAAAATTCAGTAACAACATATAGATTAGAAAAGATTCAGAAAAATGCCTGATTAGTTTCAATTTATCAAAGCAAAAAGCATCCTGTTGCTCATATAAGCAAAAAGAACATGATAAAGATAAGGGATACACAACAAGCAGAATCACCCATGTTCTAATAAAGGAAAGGTCCATGAACCTAACTTCAAGATATGTTAATTCGAATATGATTCAATGACACCGTGCGTGCTTTTCACAATTTTTTTTGTATTTTTTAAATGAAAAGGAAGCATGGATTACGCAATATGTATTTATAGCAGTTTTGCAGTCTGCTGGCACGAAAGAGGGACATTCCAACGGTTACATTTCCAAAAATGAGAATCAAATGCTAGATTTTTTTCTTTTTTTTCTCTCGAACGCGCAGGAGAACTGCGCATCAATATATTAAGAAGAAGAAAAGGGGGTAAAGAACCCCAACACAAAAACAATGTTACAGGGTTAAGAGGTCTGTAACACACCCTGAGAACGCACCCTAAGCAAATGCTAGATTTTTAACACTCGTGAAATTAACTTCAACAGATTATTAAATTCTCAAATAGGGAGAAGGCAAAAAATCATGATTCACCTCCAATTTAGGGGAAAGGGGCAGTATAGAAGGCAAAAACTTCCACCAATTACCTATGTCAACGCTTCGTTCTGTCCAGGCAAGAAACTATGAATTCAAGGAGAAGAGGAAAAGGGAGAGCAATGAATGAGCAAGTCCTCACCATCCACTTTACGTGTGGTGGTGACTGATTTGAGATAAAATTGGTGTTTCTTCTGAATCCAAAATTAGTCAAAAAAAAATATAGTTCACATGATGTGACCTCAGAGTCCAAAGGTAGCAATAGATGAAGGCACCAAAGTACTGAACATTTAGCCATCAAAGAACATCTATCATAGTGCTGATAAACCTTTTTTAAGAGACAATGCTGATAATCTCTTGACACCAGTCTCATCTCGTAGCTCTTTTTTCATAAATAGTTCCAGTGAAGCAAAATCACGGATCAGTTTGAGAAAAGTGTACCAGCAAAAAGGACATGTAAGTCATGTGATGCAGAAAGCAAACTGAAAAGTAAGCTAGAATTCCTGAAAATTTAGAGATTAAATTCAAATACGACAATTCAGCTGGATTGATCAAAGATGGGGACAATACTAATCTGCTGGTCCTTAAACTCCAGACAACAACTCAACTTGAATGATACGGAAACAAGACGAGATAAATCAAACAACACTTTATTTCAGTGTTAGTAAACAGACTCTCTGTTGTAAGCATTAGCTTCTTTCAGTCTTTGAGGGACTTAATTTGAGTGACGGAGGAACCAACCAATATCACAGTTCACGAGACAGATTAGTACCTCCCCCAATAATATAAATCAAGATTCAAACGGGGTAAAGAACTAGAAAAACCTAGCATGTAGCATCCACATACCGAATTCGGCAATATTGGACATGGACTATTCCATACTTCTGGAAGAAAATAAAGCTGGACCAATCAACACCATAAGCCAATCAATGCCCATCATGCAATCATGCTTCCCCAACAGAACCAAAAACATCACTGCTTTGCCTAACATGCAGGCCCCTCTACAAAAAAGGGGGCAAGTATGCTATTTTCAGTTCTTCAGGAAAAAGACAGACCACATCTTCGTATTATATGTCCACCGTTCGTTCAAATTGAATTTCTCTTCAAATCAAAACTAAACCTGCTCAGGCCTCTGCTCCTCGGATCGATGGACGATGGCACGTGCCCAAGACGACATCACGTGTCAGCCAGTTGTTGCTTTACCAGTTTACCCAATAGCCCCAAAATGGGCACTAGTTTAACCAGTAGCCACCAAACCAAAGCATTCAGAGAGCACACGCAACTCGCACATCGACACCACGACCGATAAAAAAATTTCAGAGAAGAGCACAAAGGCACGGACCTGAGGACGCGGTGAAGGGCATGGCCGGTTGGGTGGTGCTGCGCGGCCGCTACTGCTGCCGCCGCGGCGGCGCGGCGCTGGCCGATGGCGGCCTTCTCGGCGGCCGCGGTGGCGGCGGCCTCGACGTCGCGACGTTGCACCTTGACGCAGCGCAGGCGCTTCCGGTTGCCCCACTGTAACAGCAGGTCGCGCTCCGCCGCGGTGCCACCGCTGCCACCGCGCGAGGAGCCTCGCGTGTGGTAGTGGTTTCTCCCCTCTTTCTCCATTTCCCGACGGGCTGAAATTCCAGTGTAGAAGGTATGAAATGCTGGGAAAAACTCAGATCAGCTGAAAAAAAAGAGAATCTCAAAGATCAGAGAAGTCGTCCAATTTAATTATCTGCATGGATTTATGCAAAACCAAATGGAGGAGGATAAACTGAAAGGTAGGAGACCGATTGAATTGTGATGAGTCGTCAAGACATGGACAAATCTCTGTTTGATTTCTTCCCATTTCACACACAAAAAAAAACTTACTCCAAAAGATTTTTGGAAACGGATAAGTGATTCCACAGACCGATCAATTTCTGTGAGAAACGGGATGACAACCGAAATCTAACTCAACTTTAACCGACTGATCAAATCAACAAGGGAAAGCTGGGGAAAAATGGTGAGCTTGTTTCTTGGAAAGAAATTGGTGAGCTACTGGTTTTCTGATTGAACCCATGTCAAACCAGGAAAAGCTAAAAGAAATCGAATTGGAATAAAAATGTAATTGAGATCAATAGAACTCATTTACTCAAGAGTGATTTTGAAGAAAACAAGCAATCAATCAACACTGTGCTGTATGGTACCCAATTTTCCGTTATTGCAAATTCAACAATTTGAGACAGCGACAACAAATCAGGATAAGCACAAGAAAGACACAATAAGCAAGGAAGAGATCAACTCGCATAAGGGGAAAAGTGACTGAAATGTGCAAACTTACGATTTTATGATATAGAACGCCAACAGAAAACAGGGGAAAACGAAGGAGATCCAAAACAACAACCAAACATCTCCTGATTCAGGCTCCTCATCCAACCGTCCACCGAGGAACACCAAATGAAACAAATAAAGGAATCCCACCGCGCAGACAAGCAGCAACAAGATTGTTCAGTAAAATCGCTCGATCCGAATCAGTTTAACTCCCAAGTTCCAATCACGGGAATCACAAGTCAAACAGCTCAGATTGCGCTCGATCGTAGCGCAAACTGATTCAGGTCATGCCGAAATGCAGCTCCGGGAGAATTGAATTCAAATAATCCACTTCAGATATCCCCACACTTCATGAGGGATCTCGCAAGCACAGAACAAGAGGAATCCCAGCACAGGAAGAAAAGCGCAGGTAGAATCCAATCCCAGCAAGAGAAAAAGGGGGCGGATCGTTCCGATCAATTAACCACCCATGAAGAACCTTACAAATCGAGAATTCAAACAAATCACAAGTAGCAACTCACGAAAATTCAAAGGTAAACTTCCCATCGGAGTGCGAACCTCCCAGCTCCAATCCGCGCCAAAATTACCGCTGGAAACAGCAAAAATCGAGGGAAAGAGCAAAGGAACCGCAGTTCGGCGAACTGGGAGGAGCAGTACCTGAAAACACCGCGCGCGCCTCCGCGCCCTCCAATTCACCTTCCGGGACTAGTAATTCTCCGCTTCTCTTCTCCACCAGGAGAAATACAGATCAAGCAGAGGAATGGATTCTTCGAGGCAGAGGTTTCGCGGTAAACGGAATCAGAGGAAATTCCGGACGCCCCTGTGCCCCGTGTTCCTCCCTCCTCCTCCTCCTCTCTGGAAGCCAGGTGAGGAGGGAGAAGGAGGCCTTGGCATTTTATATGCCTCCTCCGTTCTCCCCCGCTCCTGACCCCTCGGGGACTCCAGAACCGGATCCTATCACCGCAGCTACGGGCCACCCCCATCCGTTGATCTCCAGGTGGACTGCCTGGATCGTCCCAGCTCGTCACTCTTCCCTGATGTGAAATTCCCAGTTTTTTTCCAGAGGTGCTGTGAAATGTCCAGCACTCCAGCTGTTAGGCGAGGGACCTTGATATGCCTTGGGCCGGGCCAGTGTCTAGTGGGCCAGCCCAATCACTTGCTTGGACCAAGCTGAACAACGTTGACCGCGGCCCAGTTTTGCAATGAAACGTAATGCAAAAGTTGAGGCTAAAATCCTTTAGTTCATGTTCGTCCATGTTTTCCACTGAAACTATATACTTATTAATATAAAAAAAATCCTACTTTTTTTATGAAACTAAAAAAAAATCCTACTAGCTGATATGTTGCAAAGAAACGATGGTGCGGATCAACCACTCAAAAGAAGATCCAGATCTAACCTCTATCTAAAAAAACACATCCAGGTTCTAGATTAATATAGAAATATTTGCGAGACTGCGGAAATGAAAAGGCAGACCCTCTTTTCAACTTTATATTCTCATTCTGGAAAGTGACTTCTGAACCCTGTTTCTACTGATTTACGATAGCACGCAAACATTAGAGATGAAGCAAGTGAATTGCACTTCACACGGAATGAAGAGAGTAGATACCGAGAATCATGTACGGTAAATAAAGGATGCAAAAAAAAGGACGCTCAAATCTCCTTGTTGTCAGAACAAACATTTTCTGTTCTTCCGGACCGGTGACGTGTCAGTCTAAAAAGTGAATAAATGGCATTGCTACTCTGCCAGCATGAATAACAGTGAAAATCTTCTTGGAATGTAGGAATTGAGATCATCAATTTTATCCTAAATTAGGGAATGTGTCTGTGTGTTGCTACAGACTAAACAAAATATAGAATCTTCTTGTGTCATACCACTGCATTAAACTAGACCAAGACTCACGAGTCACAAAATTACCCGACTCGGTACTACTCGTGTCATCGCTAGTGATATGTCCCATTCATCATCCTCTTCCTCCCATGCACGAATTATTGCTTATTAAGTTTGCAGCCTTAGTTTATATTGTAGGCGCCCTAGTAACTCCCCGTAAAGGCCAAAGCTCAGTTTACCTGATAGAGCACGTACAAGTATGTAACTTTGCTACCTTATCGAGTCGTCTGGATGTAACTCGTGCGCTGCATACTAAAAAAAAACAAAAAAAACAAACAAACAAACTATACGCATGGATTATCCAGTTGACATTATGGAGGAAATCAGAATGGGCAGACCATTGAAAGTAATAATGTGTTAACATTCCATTTCATCAACTGGCATAGGATCAGACCAGCATTATATTTTCACCAGATTCTTCTAATCTCCTAAAACAAAAGGCTCAAAAGTTGTAATATTTCTATATGAGCTTCAGAACATTAAGTCGACCAATTTCTAAAGGATAGTAAGAACAAAAGGACTAAAAGGGGGACCATCTGCAGGTCTCTTGGCAGCTTGTTGGAGATCTGCACCGGCTATTTCCGCTCCTGAGCTTCATCTTCGCTATTTGCTGTAATCTTGAATTTGTTACTCCCTCTGCATGAGAGTAGCAACAGAATTAGGTCAAACTCAGTCCAGAATTGAGAGAAGCAACATAATTAGGAAGCCTGATCAGGGAGTTTGTCTCCCAGGGAGGACAAACTGAATTGCTTACAACATCAGAACATAAAGTTTCTATTCAAAAAGGTGCTGCTAGGTGCTCGCCTAGGCGCGCTTATGCGCTAGGTGGAGGGGTGCCGCCTCGCCTAAGGGGGTAGGCGGAGGATAGGCGCAGCCGGGAGGAGGCGGTGGCAGCAGGGATGGTGGAGGAGGCAGGGGCTGGCGGCGGAGGAGGAGGCGGGGGCTGGCGGCGGAGGAGGAGGAGGAAGAGGAGGTAGGGGCAGGCGAGCGGAGGAGGGAGAAGAGGCAAGGGCGGGCGCAGGGGCGGAGGTGGGCCAGTCCAACGCCTAGGGCCACTCCATGGGCCGACTATGTAGGTTGTACTGGGTCTTCGTGCTACATTATACTATAGTGTGGAAGAAATGGGCTGACGACTAGGGCGTGGCCCTAGCCTTTCCTCCGCCACTAGGCAAGTGTCGTGGCCCTAGCCTTTCCTCCGCCACTAGGCAAGTGAGCAGGCAGAGGGAGAGGAGGCAGGGGCGGGCGAGCGGTGGAGTAAGAGGAAGCACAGGCGACGGGTGGGTGAGCGAGGAACTGAGGGAGCGGTGAGTGGATAAGAGGGGAGGCTGGGAGGTGGGTTGGGCTGTTTTAATGGGCTTTTTTTAAAGTTAGGCACATCAGCTTCTTATTTTCCTTTTTTCTTTTAGAGATACATGTATGTGTATAATAAGATATATATGCATATATGTGCATGTGCTAACGCCTAGAAAAACACCTTGAAACGCCTTGGCTCGCTTAGGCTTTAGGCGGTGGGTCATTGCCTAGATACCACCTTGCGGTTTTTTGAATATTTGAACCAAAGATAGCTATTCCACATTTCCAATTACCAGAACAAGGCATCCAAGCAAACAGGTACCAAGATGGCAAGGCCAACTGTACCCACGTCAATTAAGTCTTTTTGGGAGAGTGTTTGTTTCATAAGCCTGTAGCAGCAGGCTATGCCGATCGAGCCAGCATCGAATTCACTTGATTCACAATGACATCAGTAGATGTGAGGATTTTCAAAATGATGCGAATGATCAATGAGTATTGCCACAACAAGCATTCCTTCCCAAACTATCCACCAGAATGCTTCCAAAAGGTCACCTTCTCAAAAGCTCCTTCACCAGAAAAATTTAAATAGCTGCCTCGGCATACTTGACTTCCACAGAGGCAGATCAATGCTTCATGTTCTTCTCTGCTCTAGCAAAATAAGTATGTAAACATAAGACACTGCAATTTAAGACATTTTATAAAGGAACAACAAATGTCCTCACCTTAGTTACAGAATTGTAATCAAATGTGATTTCATTGCCTTCTGCAATTGATCGAAGAGTGTAAACTCCAATCTAGTATTTGCCATCCACACTGTCACTTTGGATTTTTTTAGTAACATAAATTAGTGCGCATTAGTCTCATAGTCTGAGACAAAAAAAAAAGGTCCAAACATTTCGGACTTGTAAACATGCTAGCGCGTACGTGTATTTAGATTATTAATGGTACGAGCATCAGTTTGATTAGCATAGAAATAACCAAGCAGCAGGATACTGGACTTGTCAAAGCAACTTGACACATTGAAACTCAGAATAGCAATGTAGTCCATCAAATAGAATGAAGTTGGAATGCGAGAACTGGGACATTATATTGTTCAATGCTCAATCATACTAATTCCAGGCCCATGCATACCTTGAGGGACGAGCTCAGGAGAGAAGCTGGTAGTGGAGATAAGCAAGCGAGTGGAGCCGGCCACACTTTATAGTTTAGCAAAATCGGTGCTTGGAACTGAATGCTCGCTGCAGAGTTTCAGAAGAATCAAGTAAACGTTGCAATCACCAAATGATGGTCTCAGTCTACAGAAAGCATAACTATACACAGAACCAATCATATACAAATCAGGTGATTAATCTCGGGCACCAACTATTTCACATGTAATCGATGTTATTTCCAACGTCTACATTGCAGAATAGTCAAAAACTAAGCAGCCGTTTTTATGACCTGTTAGTAGTAATAAGAATGGAATGGAAGCATTCAGAGACTGGGGGAGCGCACATAGAGCTCGGGATCCTGCGGACCGCCTCCTTTTAGCACCGTGGACACCTTCGCATGGGGCCAGGAGCAGTGTCGTCACATATGTGTTGAGTGTCGACTGTTGAGCAAGCACGGATAGTGGAATTTCTCCGAAGTGTCTCTAGGATGAAGGGGTTAAGACTCTTGCTGGTACTCACTAATGTCTTCCGGCGAGACCACACTTGGGTACCTATCTTTGACGTTGGAGCTCCAGGTCAACCTCAGGTGGTACTGCTAGCTACTTTGCAAGCTGATGCCCTTCACGCTGACCCCATGGCAATCCTCGGAGTAAACAACCTGTCGATGAAAGAACAGAACAAGCGCGGTGATCTTGCTCCTAATTGGTGACTGATTCCATTCAACTACTCGAGCCAATCTCAAATCAAACGGTGCGCATACGCATACGCTCATCTTGGGTGCAGACTTCAAAAGAACACCCTTCTGAACGATGATTTGCATGTGCTGCAATCCTGCAGGAGCACGACCAGAGCACACTATTAGTTTGGCCATGTCACCAGTCAACAGCCGGTGTCAGGTGGCTCCTGACAGGCAACTTGTCAGTCTTAAGATCACAAACAAAGGGAAGATAGGTATTACGACGCTACATCATGTAGAGGAAGGAATTCCTTCTTAGAGTGAACACTTCGTAAGTCATTTTTCACAAGTGACAACAAGCACCTGATTGCAAATTGAAGACTGCATAGGAAGTCAGAACCCAACATCACAGATGGATCTTGCAAATTTTATTGGGTGCTATCAACTCATAAAACTTCAGGCTATTTGGTATGGATGCGCTGAGATGAAAACTAAAGAAATCCACTGATTACATAAAAACAATGATGTCAAAACTTTAAAATAGTACAAGAAACAAGTTATTATACAGAGCCACTGCAGTGCAAGATGCATTCTTAAGTAACCCGTAGTGAAGCACAGAGGACATGTTTTGTTGGGAGAAAAATGGTAAATGTCATATATCTTTCTTCACATAATATATACTGGAACTGACTTGACAACAACACAAAACAGTAGCTAAATGATTACAGTATGCAAATTCTTCACTAAAATAAGTTCACTCTGCTCCGTTTTATAATCTTGCTTGTGGACTATGAGATAATTAGCATCCGATAGGAGTACAGATTATATCCACGAGACCATCACAAAGGAAATGAAACATTTTATAAGCGAAGTCTATTGAACAATTATACATTCACTTATCATGACAAAGAAAACATACCTCCTAGAACCATAACAAGAAGCAACATAGATGATACACAACGGTAATTCTGAAGTTTAGCATTATCCCATAAGCATAAGAAGAGGCCAGAAAATACCTAGATAAAGGATGGCATTGCTTCATCATTAAGGAAGGCATTTTCCAAAACATGAAAGATATGATTCGGAACAATATATTAGACTGAGATGAAGCAAGTGAATTGCACTCCTAAAAGGATATCTAAATATATTAGTCATATATTTGATCTCCTGGTCAGGTGCTATCAGTCTAAAAAGGGCAAATAAATGACAGTTCATTTTCCGTGTGTAACAACAAGCACCTTATTGCAAATTATGGAAACTGAATAGAGAGTTAGAAATCCAAGAGCATAGATGGTGATCTTGCCGGATTTATTGTGTTGCTATCAACTCTACTTTAAGCCTGTTAGGTATTGATGTACTGAGCCACTGTAGTTGCAAAATGCATTCTTGAACAATCCATAAAAAAGTACAGAAGACATGTTTTACTGAAAATTATTAACTTTGTATATTTCTCTTCGCATAACACAGACTTGAATTGATCGGATGATAAACCCAAAATGTCTATATGATGCGAAAGGCAAACTGCATAACAACAGAGAAGATAATAAATAGGCTTCAGGTATTGATGTACTGAACCACTGTAGTGCAAAATGCATTCTTGAACAACCCATAAAGAAGTACAAGAGACATGTTTTACTGAAAATAATTAATTTTGTATATTTCTCTTCACGTAAAAGACTTGAACTGATCGGAATATGTGCCCGAGATGTCTATATGATGCGAAAGGCAAACTGCGGAACAACAGAGAAGAGTATAGGCTAGCATATGCAGCTCTTGATCAACAAGTTCATGCACTGCACAACACAAAACCAATAAGTGGATCAATCGGCTTATACATTACATCAATAAAATTGGAGCACAATTATGCATGCGTAACTTATGCACTCAATTCACACACATCAGAGATCCCTCCAGAACTACTTGACACATGTTTATAGATTACAACTATGCATACATAACTTATGCATTTTATTTAACTAACACAAGTTGGAGATTACTCCAAAACAACTTGAGTGGGAGTTGCTAAGCAAGGAAAATCATCAGCAATATGCTCAAGTATTTTGACTCTATCCTCACTTCCCCACCGGTGTTGCTGCTTCACCAGGACCCGGTCCCAATGGCCCCTACCCTGAACGTGCCCATTTTTTAACAAAGAAACGAGCTGAACCTCTGTGGATACTTTCATGACAAAGTTAACAAAGAAAATCTGTCTATTCGTTCCCTCAAAACCAACTATCACCAACTCCTTAAGATGATTGTGGCAGAACTTAGGGGGCTGCCATGTAATGTCATCACAAGGATCCTCCTCCCAAGGGCTAATATGGATGTGAAGGCTCTCAAGGCATGGCGCTGCCTCGATGAGGAGGCGGGGCCAAGAGACATCCCAAGATGAAGGCACATCGGCAATCAGGAGCCTCCGGAGTTTAGGTAATGACAGTGCAGGACTCCCTGTCCTAAACCATCTATCATATCCAGTAAAGCGGATGATGAGGTCAGTCATTCCCGGGCTGCCTCCAAGGTACAGATTGAGGTCCCAATCAGGTGTAAAGCGCATCGTACGGCTTTTTAAGATGCCATGGCATTTGGTAAGATTCAACTGTCTGAGGTGTGGGAAGGAGCTAAGCTTGTAAATCACTGTAGTGTCAAGAACAGCCATGCTCTCAAGCATTGGGAGAGAGTACAGTTTGAACCCTCCAGACCTGCGACGCTCTATGATAAGCTGCTTAATCTCTGATCTGGGGGCATTGACGGCCAGAATGTCGTGGTTGAGACTGCAGGACTTTGCGCGTATCTTCAACGACAAGGGGAAGACGCTGACAAGGTTGGTGGACGAGATCAAGGAGTAGGCAAACCTCTGGTGTTCTGCGGGGGCAAAGCATGTGGCTTTGTTGGTTGGGGGTAACATTAGCGAGTAATCCCTTTTACTTTTCATGTTTCTGTTGGGAGCTTTTCCGATGCTCCGACCTCGGCAGATTCTTTGAACCTCCATGGTTATAAACTCAAGCACCTCTGGCGCTTGAACTGCTTCTCTTCTTATTAATTAACGCCGGCAAGGTTCCGGATCTTTCGAAAAAAAAGAGACTGCAGGACTTGAGGTGCAGTGATTGAAGCTGCGGGCTCAAGGTAAACACAGCCACATATGCTGCTGTTGGAGTTGAATCTGGCAAATCTTGCAAGACCAGACTGGTGAGCGAGTGGAAGCACTGCAATGGCGGAATATAGCAGGCTGCTAGCTTCAGACTTCTCAGACGAGACTTGTGCGGATCGTTGCAGAGACCATGGCAAGGAAAACTGTGGGCATCCTGCCGAAAGAATGTAGCTTTAGCTGAAACCTCGAGATCTTCAACCCCCAAAACGTCAACAGCCTTGGCTATGAAGCGGTTGATGCTGCTGGAGCACGGGGTAGCAAAGAACTCGAGCCTCAGAGTACGGACCCTCCGCAGACCTCGGCCGTCATGGTCATGATCATCATCGCCATTTGAGTCCAGGAAGTTGTTGATGGACGCGACCATGGAGCGCATGGCTCGGCGCTCATACCGCCTAATGTTGGCGCAGAGTACCCTGAAATTGATGATGAAGCCATAATTGGCTTCGCTGTGTATGCGAATGCACCGGTGGTGGCGCGGCGGGAGAATTTCACTGACCCTGAAATTGAGGGCATCAAGCCCGCGCGGCAGGCCAGCCAGCGCCTTGAGAGGGCCGCAGTGGCGAGCGCAGTGCGGGTATCCATGCGGCGCAAGACGAGCAGCAGCAGATCGTCGGTGAGAGCACTGAGGCGGTCGTCACCATAAGGCGCACGCAACCGGTGGCGCTGGGATAGACTCCTCCTAGCCATGGCAGAGCTGAGGTGGGAGCGGTGAATTGGGCGGAGAGCGGCGGTGGCACGCTCATCCAGTTTCCTGGGCTGGTCACCGGTTGGGGCAGAGTGGGTGCCCAGGCAGCAGGGTTTTGATACGCACAGGCGAATCCGGCCGGTGGTCCCGCCGCTGATGTCGCCGAAGGAGGCTGTAGCGCTACCGGAGCGGCTGCGGCTAGATGCAGGCACGGCGTCGGTTGTTGCGCAGGTAAAGGCCGCCGGGGGAGCTCGATCTGGGACCAGAGAGCATAAAAGGTGAAGGGGGAAGGGGTGTTACCCAGCGTGCGCCATCCGCCATCAGCGGGATCAGGGACGGTGGCAGCGGAGGCCGGCGACCTAACCCAAACGACGCCGGCAACAATTCCGGCTGCGGAGAGAGAAAGGAGAACGGGGCCATCCAGCGGGCCCTACTTTCCATAGCTATCGATTCTCATCGGAGACATAGGGTGTGTTTGGTTGGGTAACTAACCCCAACCTCAGCATGTTTGGTTGCCTGTCTAGCGCTCCTAGCCTGGCTTATCTAATGCAAAAGGTACCTCTTAGCCGGGCTTCAGAAGAACGAGAAAAATACCTATTTTCAACAAGCCAGCCTTGCGCTACCGCAGGATGCCCGGCGAGTGAATCGTCTCACCTCCACCTGTCCTTCCCATCACCTCCGCCGCTGCAACCCCTTCGTCTCCGCCTCCGCCCTCCGCCCTCCGCCCTCCGCCCTTCGCATCCCACACCTCTCCCTTTGCCTCCGCTGCGCACGCGGCTGCAGCGGCCGCGGCAGGCAGGACCGTGCGCGTGGTCATAGCGGAGCTCGACCGCGCGCGAGGCTGGGAGCGGCCCCAGCGCGGCCGGCAGCAGAGCTCGCCCGTGCGCGTGGCCACGGCGGGCGAGCCAGGAGCGCCCCCAGCATGGCCGGCGCCCGCGACATCCACCCTCTGAACCCGACGTGCCGACGGCCTCCGTGCGCACGGGCTCCGCGTCCTGGGACACCGCTAGCTACCGCTCCTATTCCTCCGAGGAGCAGTACATGACGATGAGCCGCGAGTTCACTGGTGGGAGATGCCACCACTTTCTTTTCAATTTCCCCTATTTTTTTCTCTCCGATGAAAATTTCAGTAAGCAATAGCTGCTCATGAGTGCCCCTATTTCTGAATTCTTATGAGTCTTTGCAAAAGCATATGTGTGATTTCTGATAGGGAACTGATATAGAGGGCCTTAGGTATCTTCAGATAACTCTGAAATATTCAGTCTCATGAAAAAAAGGATTCAATTTGCTCCTGGCCTCGTGCAACTTGAATTCCATCAAGAAAAAAACTCCAATCATAATTTGCTTAATTTCCATCTCGATCGCAGTACGCTTTTCAACAAATCTCGGTCGCAGTATAAACTGAGCGTTTAAAGCAACCTGTACGCATGCCAATCTCCTCAATCGTTTGGAGCACGGCTTACTGACAGATTATTTTTTTCGAGGTCAATTCGGGACGTCGGCGGAGACCAAGCGGGAGTTGAAGCTGGACAAGGTGCTGGAGCTCGGCCGCGCGGCCGGCGGGACTCGCCGGCAGAGCTCCGCGCGGCCCCGTCGTCTAGCGCAGCTAGTTCTGCAGAAGCGCTTGGCAAATGTGAGCGGAGAGAGGAGGAGAGAAAGAGGAGGGTAACTTCACCAATATCCAATGCAAGGTCATCGTACCAACTTGTACACAGCCAATCAAATATGAGCTAGACAATACAAGCTACAGCTAGCCATCCAACCAAACACGGGTGAATTGCATTTGCTAAGCCTGGTAAAATCTAGCCTGGATTAGTTTTCTAGCCAGGCTAGAACAAACCAAACCAAACACACCCATACGCTCCCTCTTCGTTCGAAACTAGCATACTTATCAGGTTTTTAAAAGCCAAACTTTATAATACTTAATTAAGAGTTAGCTAGAATATATAAATTCTTAGTGTATAAATTAGATACGAAACTTGGTAGTTAAATTTTTTATATAACTATTTGATTTCGTATCAACTGATGATATATTATAATAGAAATAGTTAATTGTCAATGTATATCTTTAAAGAGTTTTTAATACCCTAATGCGTCTACCAAAATGTCCAAAATTAGATAGAGAAAATGCACTATACACGCCTGCATTATACACTGTAGATTGAGTCTCTTTTTTTGCCTATTTGCAAACATTGTGGGGAAGTTTTGCCTTATTAAAAAAGGGCGGGTACCGGATACGTACAAAAGAGGAAAAAGAGTAATACAATCATCTCTGGCAATTGAATGATACTAGGCCTAAATTCTCTCTACCCTATGAAGCCTTAAAAGTTAGAAGGACTTGCTCTCTGAACCTCACGGTCCAGCGGGTACTTATTTTGTGCCTCTCTTTCAAAAGAAAAAAAAAACTCCATTGCACTGCTTCCATATCTCGTATGTGGCTCTTGTGAAAATCTTCATGAAGAATTTCTGACGGAAGGCCTGTTCTGCTGCAGAAATGCTTTGTGTGATTGTGTGAATGATTCTCGCTTTAGTCCATCAGATATCAAATTTTTTACTGCATCTTTTTCGCTAAAGAGATGATCTTTGGTTTCCACCGGTGGCCGAGGAACGCCTAGGGCCCCTAGGGCCGGGCCACAGCCCTATGCGTTGGGCCATATTTTCTATACTGTAGCTCCTGTAGATATAAAGTTCCAGTCCAGCTAGCTCATCAAAACGCGTAAAAGGTTGAACAACAAATGCTATTAAATTCCACAAGTGTAGAGATGTTTCCACATATATTAGGGAACTTTTCCTCAATCTTAAAAAAAATATCAGGGAACTTTCGCCCCACAGCAGCGACAGCAGTAGTAGTAAAGCAGGAAAGTTTCTACAAAATATCTTCACCGTTACCAAATACACTCGCAGTTGAAGAAGATACGTTTACATACACTCACAACAGTTCAGGAAGAAGACAACACGTTCAGATACACTCGCAGTTCAGGAAGAAGATACGTTCAGCTAATCATCCATTGGCCAGATTCATTGGAGTCATCAGGATCGTACTCAGGGTCATTAGGATCCGAACCATTATCATCAGATGCAATGGAGTCATCACCATCTGACATGACTTGGAGGGGCGGTGGTGGAAGCGGCGGCACTAGCTTCTGCTTTGTGCGAGGTTTCCGTCTTTCCGAGGGATAGCAAGCTGACTTGTGTCCAAGACCTGTACCTCAATTTCTACAGGATTATCTCTGTCACGTGACCGTCTACGGGATTATCTCTGTCACGTGACCGATTTCTACCGATCCATTGTAGTGCTCCTCCAACTTGCAAGCTATTTTGCTGACATCAATCTGCAAACGAAGTTAGATAAGAAAAACGGAGCCTTTACATTGGAGCAGTTAAGATGTTGGAGAGAAAACTTACCTCATCGAACTGAAAGGCCTCAACGTCTTTGAGCTTCGAAGTATTAAACAACCTACTAACATCTTGGTTAAACAATTTTACCTTCGTAAGCATTAAACAACCTAGTAACATCTTTGTTAAACAATTTTACCTTTCTAATAGAAAAGTGGGCAATTGAATTGCATAAGCAGTAAAGGTTAAATCGATAATTATGGACGTTGTGACGCACATGATGAAGGAAATCAAGTGGTCAACACAGAACCAAATATGCTGTTACATGTGGTCAACAGTGCCGCTGACAAGCATTAAATAGCTTAATAACATCTTGGTTAAACAATGTTACCTTTTTTAGAAAAGTGGATCAGACAACAAAAGTAATTGCCTAATTCTAGTACTAAATAAGGTATAATACTCATACTATTTTAGTGAATAGAAAGGAAAGCATAGATGTTGATCTTGCTAAATTAATTGTGCTGCTATGCAATGAACTTATAATTTAAGTCTGTTAGGTATTGTTCTGCCGAATTGAAGACTCCAGATCATCACTGATTATATTAAAACAGTGTTGTTACAGATTTTTAATGCTCCCCACATTCTCTTTTTTTGATAGATCTATTTCCAAAACCAAAATATTCTATTTGAAAGTTCTATTTGAGTTGCTGTCTTGGGATTGACATGAACGTCTATTTCAATTCCCATGCAGAGTAATTCCTTAAAAAAGGATTGGTACATGCATATAATCTGTATTGATAAATTGAGAAATTGGTGCTCCTAATCTTAACGCCGACTTCCGAGGAGTGGTACCAAAGTAATGTGGTACAACTTCTTCCGCGGAACCTATACCCATGCTACACCGATACACCGATGAGACGTTCACATAGACACCAACGCAGGAGACAACACTATACAAGAGAATTCAACTCTTTATTCATTATAACTTAGTACAACTCTTGCACTGTTTATATGACTACCCTATCATGACACAACTACACTATATGCTTACCATTCCACCTTCTACTTGAGACCTCTTATGCTATGGTATAGCAAGAGCGGAGGCAAGCACCTCTCTATTTATAGATGCCTATGAGTATTGTGGTGTTGCCATGTGGGGCAACTTTCACTCTTCTTTGCAAAATATCCAACTTTAAAATTTTCTCAACTTTATCCAACTATGCAAATATCTATTGTACAGAATTATTATCTTACCATGAAGCATGTCACTACTTATTATTGACTCCGTTGGTCAGAAGCGCAACACCATGATTCACAAACACATTGGTGAGATCTTGTGGATACGTCAGGATACAAGAGGAAGTATAGGGGTCCTAAGTAGTGGCAGAGCCACCATTTTGGCGAGCCATGGCGGCCATCATACCTGCCGGCCAACGAACGCCCTAGCCGCCATCATGATTTACGAAGTATGATTGGTTAAAATATAATAGGTAGCAGTAGATTCACCATATGTAGATTTTAATCATGACTCCGCCATTAATCCTAGTCACGCCACTCTCAAGGCTCCAGCCAAACGGCGGGCGCGGCTGGGAGGCAGAGACGGGGTTTCAGCGGGGGTGCGGTCCCTTACCTTACCTTGATAACGAGACGAACGTGCGAGCGAGGGAGCGCAGAGAGGACGCCCAGGTGGTCGCCTCGCCTGCCCTCCTTTCGACTCGCCGGCCGGAAGGCGAACGAGGCGACGGGGCCGACGCGTGGAGGGCAAGGGGGTTTTAGGCACGGCACGCTCAGGCGCCGCGCACAGAACCGCCTGGGCCCTTTGGGCTGTTCATATTCTATTGTGGGCCTGGCGTGGCTAATTCCCAGACCCACGAATGAAGCTCCAACAGCCCAAACGGCCCACGGTAATCCAAACCCATCCACAACTCTGCTCACGTAACAGAGGCGTAGCTGAATCTGTTCAGGCCTTCAGCCGCCAATGGACAACTGAACCCAAATGCTCTTCATTCTCGTCTCAGGGACAACACGTCACGTGGAAGTCGATACTGTCAGATACGGTATTTCTGAAACTGAAAGGTGAAATAAACGGATTGGTTTATTCTAGTACCAAGGCTGGCACAAGGAGATGCCAACAATGCTTTGCTACAGCACGAAAAGGTAGCATGAGCAACTTTGTCTCGTCACGTTAAAATGCCGTTGTGGGCCTCTTCCTTTGTCCTCGGAGTTGTACGTTTGACAGTATCTTTTTGAACGAAAACGTTTGACAGTATCATTGAAACAACTCCGTGAAGAAAAAAAAAAGTATCTACTTGCAAGGACCTCCTCCACGGAAATAGTCAGCTTCACTTTCTTTCCCACAACTGGAGAAACGAGCTTGAGTCCGCCGAAGACGAGGAAACGTTGCATGATGAGCAACCTGCTGAGTCGTTACCCGTTTCTGCGTACGTCCTCCGTCCGTGTCGACGATGTCGACGCCAGGTCCAGTGTAGGTTTCGCCCGCCGACTAGCTAGGCAGAGAGCTGGCATCTAGCTAGAAGCTGAGCAACGACACCGCTGCTGTATATGTCACCGTATCCGGCCGACGACCCGAGCCGCCGCCATCTAATGGAGTACAGACTATAGACGAGGCGCCGTTGCAGCCGTCCGTGCGCGCGTCACCAAACTGCCTGCCCGGTCAGTGGCGCCCTGCCACACGGCACGGGGGAACGAGACCGACGGTGCGCCCAAACCAAAACTTCTAGTCGTGGCACGCGCGCTTGCTTGGCCCCTGCACTGCAGGCCTCTCCCTCCTCGCCGCGGCAGGGCAGTCAACCTACCGCTCCTTTTCCTCGGCGGCCTTCCTGATGACGCCACGGGTTTGCTACGTCCGCGCGCGCGACGATGGATCCTGGAAAGCCACGCCGCAAGCGGCCACTGAACGTTCAGAGAGGCGCATGCGAGGAGCAAGATCAGAGCAACCACGTAGCAGCTCGCCTTGTCACCTTTTGGTCAGAGCATGCATTCAGAGGGTTAACTTCGATTCTCAAGGGCACGCCTTGGCACCGAAGAACGACGTGCAAGGGGATGTCTTTCCGGCGTTGGGCTGCAGCGCCCGAGGTGAAGACCTTGGCATGCATTAGCAGCGTAGCTTTCCTCTGCATACATACATCGCAAGAGGTCAAGAGCTTTGGCATCTAAAGGGTCTTTCATTGTTGGTTTAAAGATGGTCTCGCCTTTTCTCATCTATTATTGCAATGTCGAATAGATGTGATTTCTAACATGTCTCTCCCTCTCTCCTTATTGCTGTTGGTAATATCTCAACATCTGAGTTTGTTGCGTACGGCCGTCTGCTTCGAGATGTCTGCAAGAGCTTGAGCAAAACGCTGAAGAACCTTCAGCTGTTCAGCATGCATCTAGAAGACTTATTGACGAAAGAGGATAACACAGTCACATGCATACCTTTTGCAAGGGCAAAAAAAGAAGATTGAGAGCCTTTTTTACTTCGATTGTTCCTCAGAAATAAACACTTTATTAGACTCAGAATCTCTACAGTAGCTGTCTCATATATCACTCACACATCGATCATTACACGCTACGCTATTTCCCTGTTGGATTTCACGTAGCCACCAATGGCGCTGTCTCTTCCAAAAGCAAGTACGGTGCCAGCGCTGGTACCACCACCACCGAGGCCGCCCGTGTAGCTCTGCAGCAAGCTGCCGTTGCTAGGGTTTGCCCTCTCCAGCGCCTTGAGCTGCGACTTGAGGAACTTGAGGTAGCTGGCCGCCTCGTCGAGCATGGACGCCGTGTCCATCCGGCTGCCGCCCGGCACGAGCCGCTGCAGCACGCGCAGGCGCTCGCTCACCCTCTCCCGCCGCAGCCGCGCCGCTACCGTCTGCGGGTCGCTCGAGATCCGCACGTTCCTGCGCCGCGGCCTGGTATGGGACGGCGGCTCGGCGGCCCCGCACACGAGCTGGTGCACCGGTCGCATCGCCGCCGCGCGGTAGATCATCTCCTTCACCTGCGCTATCGCCTCCGAGTCCGGCTCGTACCCGCCGCAGGCGGAGCCTCCTGCGGCGTGCTCGTGGCCCTGCCCGGCCGCGAACGTGATGCTGGTCGACGACGACGACGTCGCGGCGGTTGTTCGCTTCTCGCCACGCCGCCCGGCTGCCGCCTTTGCTCCCGACGCGGCTATCGCAGGGTACTTGCCCGCCAGCTTGCGCTTCGAGGGAGGCACGCCGGTCGTTGTCTGAAGCAGCGCTGTCCGCGACACGGCGCACGGCGACGCCACGTCCGTGTCATAGCCGCCGCAAGTGTTGGATTCGCCGGAGGAGATGTTCCCGTTGCCGCCGCCACCCGTGGTGCTGCTGTATCCGGAGAAGGAGGTGTTAGACGCCGGAGTCTGCGCGGGCTCCTCGGCGACGGCGATGTCGTCCGGGACGACGTACACGAACGGGTCGAGGAGGCTGTCTTCCGCTGCGCCGGCGACGCTCGGGAGCACGTCCGCCGCGTCCAGGCCCATGAAGCCTTCTGGCACGCCGTCGGACAGACTCCCTCCGTTGTGGCACTGCATGAGGTTCTGGACCGGACACGACGCGGGCAGATCGAGACCGCCATGATCAGGACGGAGGTCGAAGCCGCCGCCTAGAAATTCACCGAGGAGGCCGTCGTCGCTCGAGCGGCATGGCTGCAGGCACGGCTCCGCCGCGTACTGCATACTCCAGCCGCCGAAGTCGTCCATCGATCTATGCGCGGCCGGCGCGGCGACGCCTCCGGCAGCAAGATTTGGAATCGGATTGATTGCCGCTGCAAAGTGATAGCGACTTCGTGGAGACGAAGTGAACTCTCGTCAGTACAGAATTGGTGAGCTGATTTGCAGTTACCAAACTACAAAATTCTGCAAACGACAAGAGAACGAACAAGATATATCATATCAGATTATCAGCTGCACATAGCACGTCAGTACCTGCCTCTCAAATTGACCGAGGAATTGCTGATTCAAGCTTGCCGGCGGGGGGCTGCCCTGGCTGCACCGATCTGTGACTGACGGGTTCTGAAAATTGAAGTGCAGGGGTAGCTAGGATGGTCCTCGATCTACCAGTGGATTGGCTGTGCAGATGGGCGTCTTTTATAGACGGCCTGAGCTGTAGGCTAAGCTGTAGCGCTGGCCAAATTTGTTTCCTTTTTCGGTAGGAAAAGTCAAGCTTTTTTGCATTCTGTGGGGACACTTGCCGTTAGGGGCTGTTAGGAGGGGACAGCGAAACTGCACCGGTAGACCGCAGCGTCACAGCTCGAAATTACCACCTGACGGTTGCGTTTGCTTGCGCTTAAATGGTAAAGGGAGCTCCGAAGTCTCTGGTAATATTTTTGAGTTTGTGATGCAAGAATTGGAACTTCTTTTCTCGATTTATTTTGGTTTTGAAATTTTAAGATGATGGCATTTAGTTCTAGTAAAAAAACGTTTGGGCCTCCTTCAGTCCTTTGGAGTAGTTAGGAGGTAGGATTGGAGTGTTCTATTTAGGAATGTTCAGACGGTAGTGTAGTTTCTCCATTGTGCCAAAATTGTCTAAACAGTTTAGTTCCATCTTTTTTTGTTTCTCTCGATCTACTCTATGTATTTCGTGTTCCATATAGTAGAATAACAGGCCCATTATGAAGAAAAGCCTTTCTACTTTAAACTCCACATTTCTAGACATTCTTATAATTTGAAATGTACAAATGGTGAAAAAATGTAATAAGCTAACTAGATGTTTTCTTAGATAACGAAATATAATTATCCTAGCCGCTGCATCAACCAAGGACGCACATAGCCATTTATTATTAAAACTTGACCTCAACTGCAGCAGTAACAGTACCTTAAAGTTGGAAAGTTGGATTTTTTTTTAATCCTCCAATATGGAGGAAAGGAGCCATTGTTCCAAAAAAATTCCACATATGTTCTGAAGGGCTCCATATAGGAAAATTTTCCTTTAAGAATTGAATCCTGCAACATTATTTCAAACTCCTCGGTTCCAAAGCATTTCATTAGGTTTGTCTCAAGATTATTTTTTTTGGGGGGGCGGGGTTGGGGGGGGGGGGGCAGGGATCTCTAAGAAAAATGATGGATGCCACAACTCCTATTGTCTGTTTCTGAGGTATGATTTTTTTTGGCTGCTTTGTTTCATTGTATGATGTTTCAGAGGTAACTTCTGCTGCCATTTGTATTTGGTATTGGACGCTATCGGCTGGTGCATCGCATGGAACTTTGGAGTTTTTTGGGTAGGTTTTTTTCACATGATAAGGCTAGCTAATTATGATATAGGACCATTTATTGCCGTATATAGCTTTTGCAGTATTTACAGGATATAAAACAATGGACCTCAGATATTTTTCAATTTACCATTTTTTCACAGAGAAAAACTACAAATCCTAGCTGGTCTCCATTAATAGACATACTTTTTTTTCTCTGTGTGTGAAAGAACAAAATGGCAATGATAAGCTACGGCATATCTCCGAAATAGATGCCATGTATACAGATAAGAAGACAAAACTCATCAATAAGGCAAAGATAGAGCAAGAGGCGCCATGAGAAAATAAAAGAAATTAAAATTGTGATGATGGTTTATTTAATAGATTTTCTTTGATTATTCAAGCAACGCAAGGCAAAGGGGCACTGTGAAGTAGTCTATGTGCATGATGTGCTGAGAGGACCACAATGATGAGGATGTGCAAACCGATTGCAAGATAAGAGCCCTCTTTCCAAAAAGAACAAAAAACAAAGGACATGATAAATAGATAACGAATGATACATAGTCTACGCGCATATAATATTTCTGACCTAAGGATACTACATTTGCTACCCCGGAGCTTGTGACAGAATATTTGTTTCATCACGCGCGCATGCGTGCATATCTGCTAAAAGGTAGACACTTGCAATATATTATATATCTTGTAAAGGTAAACTGTGAGAAACAGTGTGTATTTTCACTCGGTAGGGGAAAAGGTAGACATGGTTCGGATCCTGTTTCCTGAAGAGCTCTCATTATAAATCAAGAGTTGATGGTCTCGAGGTAGACATGGTTCGGATCCTGTTTCCTGAAGAGCTCTCATTATAAATCAAGAGTTGATGGTCTCGTGGTCAAGTCGTTGTACATTGTACTTAGCTTGCTGTTGAAATCAAACTGAATTATTGTACTACCTCAGTCTCAAAATATAGCAGCTTTTAGACTTTGCCAAAGTCAAATATTTTCAACTTTGACCAATAGTATCTTCAAAAATAATTACTTTTAAATAAAACAGATCACATGTTATGATAGATGATTTCATTATGAATAAGCTAATGTTATTTTTGTATTGCTAGTCTTTATAGTTTTTTTTTACCATCTATGGTCAAAGTTCAAAATATTTGACTTAGAACAAATATAAAAGTAGCTATATTCTGGGATAGAGGGAGTATATCTTTTAATTTCATATCAACTTAGACTTTCTGGGTCATTGCATTCAACCATGCAGGTAGGGATGCAAATAGGGGTCAAATTTTTTGATTTTAACAGTTGGATGACCCTCGCTATTTGGTTTTGTAATTGAAGGTTGAAAATTAAACTTTTATAATAGATTGAGGGTGTAAAGTGGACTTCCTCTAATTATTATGACACTGTCTTAGCTATTTTTCTTTTTTTCTTTTTCTTGCTTCATGATACAGATTAGTTCATTTAGATTCAATCCAATTAAGGACAAACAAAAAGGACCTAAATCTTCACATGTAGCTCAATGTAGTATCGGAGTCAAGAGCTGAGCTGAGGCAGCTCCACTTGAGAGGGAGTATTATAATTATTTGTCTTTCCAGATCATCTCGGACTTTATTAATTAACTAGCCACTTTATAAGCTCAAAACTTGCAACCCGTTACGTACTTAGCCCTTAAAAGTGACCTTCGATTAAAATGAGGCATCTGTGTTTCTTGAATTGATACTAGCTGCATTAGTTGATTATTGGCATAGTAGTTGCAAATGTATAGTGGGCGGTGCAATCACCTGTTTCATGTTCAGGGTGCTTTTGTGCGACGGTGTGCTGCTATGTGGCATGCATATTCGGTGTGTGCGCTATCGGCTTTTCTCCTCTTCGATTCAAAGCCGCTTCTTTCTGTAACCACAAACTTGGTGTGCTATGTACATCTATCTCTGTTACACTACTGATGTTTCAACTGAAATCATCCGATCCGGAACACATTCAGACATTCAGACGCTGAGGCAGGACAGTACTGAACAATACAGTGTAGTACTGTACCAGGATTACTAGCTTAGTCATGGAGGACAGAGTAGACGAGTATTTCGATCTGACATTCTTGTTGGAGCAGCTAACTGGACGTTGTTACTACTAATCTACAAGCCTACAATGTCACAATGAATATTATTGATTAAAACGCGACCCTCCTTGTTTTCTCGTGTAGTAACTTCGTTAGTTTTGGTAGCCAGAAACAAATCTCATCTGCCTGACAGATGAGTCTGAAGAAAAGGTGATGGTAAAGCAGGAGACAGGCTCTGCAAGACTGCAGCGCTGCCAGTCTTGCCCGGCCGGCTCGGTTGCGGTTGGCCTCATCAGAGAAACAGTGCGCGAGAGCCCCAGCGAGGAATTAATGTGCACCGTCGTACACTGTAGCGGGATGAGATCCACGGAGAAGAACACAAACGGTCCCTGGGTTATCTTGGTCCCGGCGACCCGGCCGGCCGGCCTCACCGATCCACCACGCCGGACCACCCTAGCTAGCCTGCCTGACGACGCCCTCCGCCCCGGCCCTGCGCGCGCAGATTGCAGTGTCCGCCGGCCGGTCGCGCGTGGGCTCGACCCCGCCTCGTGCGCGCACGCGCCTCCGGTCCGGCCCGGACCTCCGCCCGGTGCATGCACCATGCATGATCCGGCCGGCCGGGCCTCGTCGTGCTCCTGTAGCCCCGCGGTGGTCGCGCTGCACGGCGGCACATGCTGGCGTCATGGCGAGCGATAGCCGCGCGCGTATGAACAGTGGTTTCGGTTGGAGCAGCTGGCTGCTTGCATTGGCTCAAACAACACGAAGGAGACCGGCCGGTCTCATCTAACCGAGTACAGAAACGGCCGAGCTCGAGCTGACCGGCTCGAATCGACGCGCCAACTAACCACCCGCCCGCTCCGGCGAGGCAGCAGGCGCGGTTGATCAAGCACCGAAGCACGTACGTCTTTCGCTTAGTGGTAAGCGTAGCTAGGAGTAGTCGTAGGAGCGCGTGCGCGTATGATTAACTAATGAGCAGGCCAGATCCACGCACTCCTCGATCATCACTGTAACCCTGTAGACCCTGTGTGTATACGTGACAGCAGTGAGGTGTTAGACGACGACGGAACAGTAGGCGCCGGTTGCCAGTACGTGGCTGCTGTCTGAGTGAACTCACTGGTCGACGTCGACGTCGATCAATGCTTGGTTGCGGCGACAACAGCGCAGTAGTGTCGGATCCAACGGATTGATTGAGGTGCGCACAGGGCGCCGGTGGCCGGCGTCTCGGACCGGGCGTTCTGGCGCAACGACTGTGACATGTTTGGAGGCGAGACTACGGCGGCGTCCAATTCGGCGACCGGCGTGATGACGCGCCGCGCGCGACGGCACGAGCCAGCGGGCGGCGCGCCGGTCGGTGACCTGGCTGCTCGCGTGGTTTGTGGTGCCGTCGTAACTTGCTTGGTTGGTGACTTGGTCTCGGGGCGCCGCTTGCTCGCTGCATGCGCTGGGCCGTGTTGGGGGGTTGGCACTGGCACACAGAGAAAAGAAATGATGGAGAAGGAAGTTTAGGTTGTGTTTGGATTCGTGGGCTAATTTTTTTAATCCGAGTTACATTGGATATTTGGATACCAATTAGGGGACTAAATATGAGCTAACTTTAAAACCAATTGCATAAATAGAGACTTATTCGCGAGACGAATCTATTAAGTCTAATTAATCCATCATTAGCACATGTTTAATGTAGCACAACATTGTCAAATCATGAACTAATTAAGTTTAGTGAATTCGTCTCACAAATTAGTCTACATTTATACAATAAATTTTATAATTAATCTATATTTAATACTCCTAATTAATATTTAAGGGAAATTAGTCTCCATTTATACAATAAATTTTATAATTAATCTATATTTAATACGGAAATCTAGTCTCGAAGAGGCGCCCCCCGCCCCCGCCCCCGCCCCCGCCGCCCTGGGATGGCGCGCGAGGCTCCTGCGCCGTGCGCTCGCAACCCCCGTGGGTCAACTTCGCGCCACCGGCCGCCGCCCAAGGTGCCGTCGGTTTCGAACAGATGCAACAGGCAGTGCCTGACACTTTGGGGTGCTGATGCGCGGCAATGTCGACAGTGCGGCTGCGGCCACCAGCCGGTGGCTTGCGACGCTGGGCGGCTCCGCGGGGGCCAGTCAGCCTGACGTACTGGAGCCGGACCGTCACCAACGGGATTCCTACCAATCATTCGTCTCGATCCAAGCCTAGCTATCTCGGCGCTAGGTTTTGCCTCACCTCACATCAGAATCAGATCCCCAAATCGCAAAGCGCCCTCCGGCAGCGAACCACGCCATGCCCCGGCAGCACCCCCCGGGCCGGCCCCAAAATTCCAAACAAAAAAAGAAAGCAGCAGAGCAAAGCACCCGCTTTCCATATCGTGCACGTTGTCATCAGCCACCAAAGACCCGAGGGGCTCCGAGCCGCCGAGACACGCCAAACAAACACGCGGCGCCCATGGCACGGCAGAAAGGAGACGGAGACGCGACGCCACCCCCTTCCTCCCAAACAGCGAAGTACACGCTCCCTCCCACCCCCCGGAAAAGGCAAAGCGGCAGGATCCCGAGCGAGCACGAATCATGAGCCCATCCATTTATCCGTCTCACATCACCACCGTTTTCTAACCAAAAGAAGGCTCCGGCAATGAGTACACAGGCCCAATCAGTCGGCCGCTCGCCTGTGACGTCGCCGGGGCAGAGCTGCCGCTGTCGTGCTGCTGCTGCCCCGGCCCGGGCAGATTCCGTTTCCACAAGGACCCCACACACACACCCCGAAAGAGGAGCGGCAGCTTACAGAAACCGAGCAATCAAACTTCAAATTTGCGAGTGGCGACAAGAGGAGGGGGGTGATTTCCTGGTGGATTCAGACAGGAAACCGCCTCGATCTCGTGACGATACCTAGTTGAGTGGTTTGGAGACACTGAGGAAATAGCGGGGAAAGCAAAATGCAACATCTGTGGAGAGAGCTTCGCTTCAGCTTCGGGAAGTGGAGTTCTAGGAGTCTTCTGGCGGTGCGCCGCCTTTCCCGTAGCCGAGCTCCGAGATCTCCCAGCTCGTTGCCGGGGCTACCTCCTGATGCAACCGGGTGTATTGCTGGACATGGTAATTGTTCAAAAATTCAGTGAACAGTGTAAACAAAGCATTGTATATGGCAACTTGGAAAGGGTTTTGCAGTTAAATTAGTTTTTACCTCCATCTTTGTCAGCAGCTCGCTTGCAGTTGGTGCAGCAACAAAAATTTGCCTGCAGTCAGGGTTGATGAAACCCTCTGTTGCCCCCTTTTCAAACAGGGCGATCAGCGGGTCGTAGTAACCATCGACATTCAGCAAGCCGACCTGTAAGACGCCTTACTTTGTTTGAAAAGAGCTTGCTGCTGATTTGTTCAGTAACCATGTGTATACATCTATCAGTCCAGTGGATGTGTGTCAGTGTACTACTTACTGGCTTGTCATGAATTCCAAGTTGGCACCAGGTTATCATCTCCAACAGCTCCTCCATTGTTCCATACCCACCTGATACAAATCCTAAGCAAATTATATTGAAATATCGGTGATGCGAGCAGGAAATCGTCGAATATCTGGCACCTGGGAGAGCGATGAACGCTTCAGATTGGCGAGCCATCTCAGCTTTCCTCTGATGCATGTCGGCTACAACCTTCACTTCTCCTACACTTTCGCCTGAAATCTGTTTAAAAGAGACCCATGTGCAAATGTCAGTACGGATTACAGATAACAGTTCCCTGCCCGGGGAAAAAAAAACAGCACAAGTCTAGTCGGCATTTGCAATGCTGAATTCAGGAATCAACTAAACCTAGAGCTCCAAATTGTGTCATACCAGTACCTAACTCTCTAACAAGGTAGGAGCCCACTGCTACAAATACCAAGTCCTAGCTTGACCGGGGACAATGGGTTTGCCTTCACGTCATTAGCAAAGCAGAACAATTCAAAAGGGGGACGAAACGGTACGACAAGAAAGAATAGAAAGCTCAACAGTCATTCACTGAATCCATTCCTAGCTAAAGCTGAATTATGAATGGGACATGCTTAGATTTGATCCAAACGCTACACGGATCACACCAGCACGCATCATTGCGTTTGCATACCACCCTAAGCAAAAGGCCTGATCAGTTCAGCTGAACAAAATATACGCATCCCTACACTCTGAAACAGGTACCATACCATGAACAGAACTCAGAGTAAAGAAACTGCATACCTCAATAGGCATGAGCGCTTTCGGAATCACCCTGTGAACAAAAGGCAAACAGAAACACCGGCTCCCACATCAGATAGAGTCTTCGAAACGGGGTGCAGAAAAAAAAAGAGTGTAATTTGTGCAGTAGGCAGTAGCTACCCAAGGACATGGCAGCCGCCGTCGCGAACCGTCCGCGCAATCACGCCCATCAGCCCGATGCTGCCGCCGCCGTAGACCAGGCTGATGCCCCTCCGCACCTACGAGTTGCAGCAAGGGAAAAAGCCACGCGCACGACGCTCACCTACCAAGAACTCAAAAAAATTCCAAAGAAACAACGGCGCGGGCAGGCCAGCCGGCGCACGGCGCGCCAAGCGGCGTCGTCCTGGCGCGCCGGCCGAGCGCGGCGAGCTGAGCTCCATGCTGCCATGTACTACGCGCGGACTCACCAGCTCGTGGCCGAGCTCGAGCGCGGCGTCCGCGAACACCTTCCGGTGCCCGGCGCTGCTGCCGCAGAAGACGCAGATCGTGCGGAACCTGCTCGGCACGGCGGCCGCTCCGTCGCCCATGTCGAGCCTTTCTAGGTGCCGCGCTGGGGAGGAGCTCGCTCAGCTCGTAGGAGCCCGCAGGTGCTCGCTCGGTGGTGTCGTGTTTGGCTGCGCGTGCGCTATCTCCAGCGCCCCTCCTTTCCGGCAGAGCTCCAGTGATGGCGCGCGGTATTAAAGGCCAGTGATGTAATCGATCACGCCCCCCCCCCCCCCCCCCCCCCCCTGTAATCCCGGTGGGTCAAACCTCACCGCACCTCGTCCGCCGCTGTCATTTTCGCGGTCACCGCACCGGCCGGGCCCGCCGGAAAGCCCGGTAACTCTGAATTGCCCCCCTCATCGTCCCCGAGAATCTTTGCGCTGCCTGCCTCCCGATGGCGGCATGCATGGCGCCGGCACTGTTCCGCGCGTCTGGACCATCCGCTCGTGTCTCCCCGGGCTGCCCAGACGGCGAGCCATCCCGGCCGTCCACACCCCCGCGGCCGGCCACGGCGCTGAAGGCATCCTGTATCCTTTCAGATGATCGCCAAGAAAAAGGCTGCTCCTTCCCATGAAGGGTTGCCATCAGGGGCACCATCAGAGTCCTGATTTCTGAAGCGTTTACCCCCAAAAAAATTACCTGGCAGAGTTGGGCACGTCCCTTTCCGCCGCCTGTGCCCTGGCCAGGAGTGGTACAGCACTAGAGCAGAGCGGCGCAGCAAAATCCCATCGGCCAAAGATTTTCTTCCCCATTTTCTATCGCCCCATCGATCGCTACAGATTATTACAAAAGGGCTAGATTTTGACAAGCAATGTGGACCGGATTAATGTAGCCTGCACTTTAGTCAAACAAATGCGGGAGATTAAACAAGTCAAGGAGACGATCGCCGTTACAGGTACCAACCGCGGATGCTGCAAATGTTTCACCGGTCGATTCTGATGAGGCCATCATATATGAGCCGGCCAATCAGAATGTTAGGAACAATTGTTTGGGCGATCGGACGATCGCCCAGGACATGTCATGAGATCTTCAGGGAAGATGGCACGCCGATTATGCGCCAGAACAGACAAGAGAAATCTCGCGTCATTCCCATCGTCCCAGACTTTCATATTCAGGCTTCTGGTGACCCAGCGTAAGATACTATCAACATCCTGCACGATTCTAATTAGAACCATATCTTATTTTACACAAGACAGCAGGTGGAGATATATAACGGCTTAAGCTTTCACATGTCCCCCTTTTGAACCCTAAGTACATAATTTATCGGTAGAGGCGAATCAGGAATTGAACATCGATTGGATGTGTACTGACAATAAACTAGGATGATAGCTGAAAGAAATATATATGTGGTTAAGATTTGTTGCCCATTGATCAAGGAGCCAGGGTATCGTCATTCTCCTTGTCCAAGCTTCTCGTCATGCTTCGGCCTTTCAAAGACAAGCTGCTCAGTCTCTTTGAGGTCACTGAAATCTCCGAGCGAGCGTTGCTCTGGGTGTCGATTGGAGAGAGAGCCACCCTGGGTTTGTCCCCGGATCGCTGTCGCTGGAATGACCCTCTGTGGCTGCTGCAACCATTTAGCCTTGCTTTGGCAGACTTGGTCAAATTCATGTAGTTTGGTCCTCCAACATGGCCACTGTCTGATCTTGCTTCTGATGCTAAGATGGTGGTGGTGGCAGACACTGGAGTCACTGAGGATGTTGACGGAGAGCTCTCCTCATACACAAAGTCAGAGGAAGAGGCAGACAGCACTGAAGGAGGCTTTGCTGCTACCCTGGTTGTGACATTGTTCCTTCTGATTTTCACCGAGCTAGCATCAGAATGCTTAGAGACAGCCAAGTTCAGATCCCCACAGTTCTTCGCGAACTGCGAGTCGGTATGATTTCGCTCCATAAGTCTGGTTTCCCATGGTTTAGTTGCCATCCATCCTTCTAAGTAACTCAAGTTGTGATTGCACCTATTAGACTCATGGCTTCTAACACAGGTAGCAGGAGAGCTTGGCATTCCGCTGTGTTTTGAACTCCGATGCTGAAAGAAATATGCTCAGCATGTTATAAAGGCATGTAGTATTAGTGCTCCAAGTATTACTAGGACAAGGGTCAAGAAAACAGGTATTGCTACAACATATACCTGATAAAAATGAGCATAGGCAATTGCCCTTTCTCTCTTTGCTGCACCTTCATGCTTCATGTGTAATTTTGATTTTACTTCGTCAAAAGAACCTTGACGGTCACACCATTGTTCCTGCAAAATGACAAATGTCAAAAAATCTTTGCAACGTCACATTGCTACTGTAATGACAACAATGAAGCATGTATGCTTCTCATCTAACCAACGACAATTCATAGCAAAGCATGCTGCAGTGTGAACTTGAAACTTGGGTGGGCAATACCTAATTGTAAAAGGTATTATTGGTGTTATCACCATAGCTATTCTTACCTAAGAGCATCACTACACAAATACTGACTCAAACACATATTGCCAATGTGAAAGAGCAAGAAACAATCTTAATGGACTCAATCATTACTCAAAATAAAGGAAGCTTGATTGTCCATATCAGTCTTATAGTGATGCAAGTCCCTTTCAAGTAAAAGCAATCCACCATATCAACTCTCACGTCCCTTTCTCCATAAGGAAATAATAAATGTAAAACAACCATATGAAAAGCTTTCGAATAGTCAAAGTATCAACAGTAGCACAATGGGAATTCAAATTTCGAATTTTCCCAGCTCCCAAACCTCGAAATGATCTCTGAATTCTATGGTTAACTCAGGGGGTCTAAAATTCAAATGTGCAATTATTAGCTTTGAACCACCAATTTCAAATTAAAGTTAGAGTGAAGTTTTAGTATAATAATCTCTTTATTTTGAACAAGTCCATAACAAAATTTGAGTGGAAGGCGATCAGGGAATTCAACTACATCTGTCCATGTGACACTGTTAGTTACATTAAGCAACATTGCAACAAGAGACCCTACCACACTCCAACAACACTGTGAACCGAATTCCATGATTGGAAATTTTGTTGTGCGATCAAAATTTTCCTCAATGACAGGCGACACTTAGCTTTCCACCGGTATCAACATAAAGGGGAAGTTCTTATGCAACCTAGTAGCAGCTAATCAACAACCATTTTGGGTCCAACACTGCAATTTCTTCCCCCAGAAATAATAGCATTGCACGTCACAAAAAGTAAAAGCAGACAAGTACATGATGTTGCGTTCCATATACCTCAGCGTCTTTGGTAGAAGTGGCACGGCCGTTGAGCGCGACCTGGGAACCGTTGCCGTCAACAGTGGAGCGCGCCCGCTGCTCCCTGGCGCGTTCCTGCACCCGCAGCAGCGCGTGCATGCACTTGAGCGTGACAGCCAGCTGCTTCCGCACGAGCCGGCCGCGCACCAGCGCCTGCAGCCGCACGATGCCCCTCAGCGCCTTCAACGCCCGCCTCGCCTGCTCACGTCACGCGCGCCGCCACGTAACAGCACAGATGAGTAAGGAGTCAAGATCGCATCACGTCGAAGTAGCAGTATAGTACCAAACGGAGAAGGGATTCCGGCGCTACCAAGAATGCGCGGAAGGCGGTCTGGATGCGGACGGCGGCCCACTCCTGCCTGATGAGCCGGAAGTCCCTGGGCGCCGCGCGGACGACGGCCGCGAGCACCGAGCTGAACGAGTCGGCCGACGCCGAGGACGCCTCCGACGCGAGCGCGCCGCCCTCGCCGGCGCTGGCCCTGGACGCGGCGGACGACGAGCTCCGCCACAGCCGCGGCCACTTGCGCCCGCCCTTGTGCCCCGCCGCCTTCAGGGCCACCAGCGACTTGATCCACTTGCTTGACGCCCCCATCGACCCCGCCCAGTGCAAGATGCAATGCAATGCGAGGTCAAGGTGCAATGCAACCACCCGTTTATTTCTCTGCTCCACAGAAGCTTCCGCTGGGTTGTGTGGGGGCAGTGGCCAGTGGGAGGTGGGAGAGGGGCGAGAGGGAAGGACCGAAGGAGGAGGAGGAGGAGAAGCCGAGGCGAGACGGGTCGCGACAAAATGGAAGGAAATGGAAGGAGAAGCAATCAGTGAAGTAGTGGGGGTAGTGGAGGAGGTAGCCGTTGTCCATTTCGGCAACGACGTGGGGACGGGGGGAACAACCGTTCTTCGCTCGTGGGGATTCAAATTTCTAACGGCGGCGAGCAGCAACCGGCAAAGGCGACGGGATCCGCGGTGCTGTCACTGGCGTGTGGACCGAGGATCCTGGGCCCACTTGTCATGCGGTCAGGCGAACGGAACGGGGAGAGGAGAACGGCGGCCCTGGCGGTTCACGGGCTCGACCTGCTGCCTGCTGGCTTTCCGCGCGTTGGGCTTCGAGAAAGGTTGTGGGGACTTTCTAGGGACATGGGCCCAAGATGCCTGGTTTGGGAGAAAATGGCCGATACGTCAGGGAGTAGGTAGATGCCTGTGGTCCACGGTTTGGGAGATTTGGGAGCCCGCGCCGGTTTGGTGAGTTCTCTCTCGTGTACCGACCCGACGACGGAGCTGACACGACACGACGGCGATCGCGTGGAATTTCGTGACGGGAGCTGACTCGACTAGCCGGAGCTCAACGCCAAGCGAGCCACGGGATCGACGCCGCGTGGCAGGAGCACCAATACATGCCACGTCACTATTGTTTGTGGTATCCTGGTGCAAAATCGAAACCAAGATTTGGGGACCAAAGTTTTACAGCACGTACGACTATCGCGCTATTTCCGAACCAGCCGAATCAATTTTATTAGAATTAAATTTATATTAATAATTAATTAGTTTGCACCTCGTAGAGAGACACCTACAGACATATCTTTCATGAAGAGTCACACACTTTCACCATGTATAAATATATAATTATACTATTTATTCAATCAATCAATAAATTATTTGTTCATTCCATTCTAATCTTTACTTTCAATACATTATCAGCCACATTTGCTCTCCACTAAGATCGAGACCGTCGGGGTACCGAAACGCCACAGAAATCGCCGACCTACGTCTACTCCGCATTGGCCAACCGCGTCATCGAAGAGATGAGGACCATGGTCTTCTACGAGGGCCGCGCGCTCGCTGGCAGCAAGACCTGCTCTTGGAGATGAACGAATACAGGGCCGTTGCCGGCGACGATGCGCCGCCGCCAGCGGGGCCACCCGTACGTCAGGATAGGTGCTGCATCTGCGGTATGAGTTCAGCGTGTGCACACCAGCAACGGCACGCTGAGGCCCTTCGACCGCCGACCGGCGGCCTCGATCAGTTGTCCATCGCTATCAAGGACAGAATAAGCAAAGATGAGAGAAAGGGAAAAATCGACGATCCCATCAACCAGTAACTGCACATATGCCGAGATTGATTCATCCCATAGACAAAGATTTGGCGTCACGGAGAAGATTAAGAACAAGAATTTCCGAGTTCAATTTTTCTTTACATTCTCTTATTGCTCTTGCTCTTGCTCTAGCATCTGATTAGTAACATGCAGGAATACTGGCCAACAATAAAAACAATAACGAAGCAAGCAATGGTCCCTGACACAAGCAGGAACACGGCAACAACAGAGAGAAGAACAAGAACATAAGCCAATCGGCATTAATAACTCATGCACGTAGGCCGGATCCACCTGCTGCACTCCACCGGGATATACAAGCAACATCCGCGTGATGCGGATCACGCGATGACACTGACCATCGGACATCTTGACCCCATGCGCCTCCGAATCAACGAGCCTCCGCATAATCCACGATGGCGGCGAATCGCTCACAGCCAGCGCTTCTACCGGTGCTGACCGCCGATGGTGCCTGAGAGTGAGAGCCCAAGGTATGCGCTGCAGGACAGCAGTTGCCGATGGAGCACAGCACAGTAGCAGCGAAGGGATAAGAATTTGTACGGTGGAATAGTTTTACTCATATGCACTAATTATTAGACTAAAAATTTAAATACGTCAGCCTTGTTAATTTGCAATTTACCATATAAATTGTATTTTAAAAAATAGAATTCTCTTAATTAAATTTCCTTTAATTGATAACGTATTTGATGCAAAATATATTACAGGTCTTCAACTTGGAACTAGAACATAAGGTGATGAAGATTTAGGCATTGGCTGCAATAAATTCTTACTAAGAATTTATTTACCCTAAGACCAAGCTTTTAGGCAGCAAATTATTTGCCTTTCACTGAGATGTCTAATGATTACATACACGTGTGCTTCCAAAAAAATATTTTGTAGATATGAGATTGGTCTACACCTTAGTTATTTTGTACATAGTAATTTCAATGTTTAAGTCCTCGTCTTAAACTCAAATTACATCTTTGTTAAGCCATGCAAATTCAACGTGGATGTGCAATCACTGTAGCATCACTATAGCATACAATACATTTAGTGATTTGTTAGTTTTGCAATTTGTTACCTATTGCAATTTTAACAATAATAATTCATCGTAATTAAGCACCAAATATCATGTTAAATGATCAATGAGCTTAATTTAAGCAGAATTATTATCACAAAAATTAAGCAATAAATACTTGATAATGCCTAACAAGCTTAATTAAATAAATCAACTTAACTAAGCATCAAATATTATGTAATGATGTGCTTCATTGAAATAAAACTATATGCAAAATACAAATGTCACCTCATCATTTTGTACAATATAAAATTTCAAAACCTTATATATTGGCGATACACAAGGTAGTATCTTATTACTACTGTGGGTTATATATACTAACTATCCTCAACGTGCATACCCAATATTGAAGTTTGGAATGATTAATGGTTACATCTTTCTTTTCGGTGATTATCTTAATTCATATTTCATATTGGTCATACACAAGCTAGTATTATGATACTATTGTGGGACCTACACTATCACATAGTGACCATCCTTAACGTGCGTACCCAATTTTTAATACGAATTAAATAAGGACTACACTAATATGGTAACCACCCCCTACTAATATAACACATTTGAGTGGACTCTAAGGCATCTATTGCGATGATGCCAATCTATGCCTATAGCAACGAGTTTCTCGACCACTAATGTGAGGTATACACCATTTAGGTGACTACCTTTGATGTGTTAAATTACAAGTACATAATGACAGAGTTGATATCTAGATGATAAGTATCATTCATCTTTGATAATAGCAGTGATTTTATCATCTAATAACTTTGAGGTCCACACACTACACGTAGATCAAGTAGCATTTTGGATCTATAATATTTTGCATTTATAAATTCAAGGCTCATCTTAAATTCACACTTTAACCATTCATCTTTGCTTAGTTAAATAGCAGAAAATAGTGCAATATATTTTGGTGACTATCTTCATTCAAATAAACAAAGCCTATGTTTTGACAATGATTCTTGCATCGTCTATTCATTGTAGAATAGAGTTCAAAACAATAGCAGTGATTTTTTATCACTTGTTATTGTCAATTATTGGATAGCCCACCTATACTCAAGTATTATCTTGGTTAAGAAATATGCACATCAATATTTAATGCTATGTAATTTACGATCCAAGTAAATTAATTATATACATGATCAGTTCATGTAGGACATAGCTAATGCTTTCGCATTGGATTTTCTTTTTCCTACTCATATTGAATGTGATTAATTCTCTAAGTAGAGGCACTATATATAAATAATATCATTGCGCTGCTCATGACAGCATTGCCATCATAGCTCTACCCAATAGAATTGCCATCCTATTCCTAAAGTAACCACACATGCAACATATTGTATTCTATCTACTCAATTTTTTTTAAAAAAAAGATGAGTATTTAAAGAAACTAACAAAGAATGTAATGTTTCTCAAACATAAGTAATTGTTTACTTAGTCATCTATCATGATTTTAAGTTAAATGGTAATTTACAAAGCAATGGATCTCTAAAACACATATGATGTCAGTAATGGCAAGTCTCACACTTGTCCAAAGGTGTGGTTGTATAGCTTACATGCATACCAAATTAAATATTTGGTTGAATCTTTCCTCCAATCCATGGGAGGTAGTCGAGTTTAAGGGGATAAGTTGGAAGCTCACTTCAACAAATGAGATCCACAAAAATCTCCATATTATACTGGAAGTAATATTATTTAAATATTATACTAAACGCGTAGTATATTGTCCATTGTAAATATCATGTAATTATACATGGTATTCATATCTTGTATGAGTTAAATTTCATACTAAAGTTCATTTAGGATCCAACCAGATATAAAAGAAAATTTGTTTAGTGGAGTATTGCACAACTAACATAAATATGGAGATCATACTCTCATTATGGGTATTCAGTTATTAATGATGGATGCACTCATGCATCACCGCTATAGGTTTTCATAATATCTATTTATATAATTTCATATTGAAATCTATTACTAAGAGTGACGATGAAATATAGCACTCAACTTGGTACAATGATTTGGTAAAATGGATATAAAAACTAAATATTCATAAAAAAATCTTTTCATAGCATCTGGGGTGTATTATGCATACATCAATTCCATATTACACGTTGCATGCAAAATATTTTTTCAATTTTAATAGAAGACTTGGCATGATAGTCTTGGTCATTCTGCATAAGGGATGATAAGAAAAATTATTATCAATTCTATTGATCATGGCATACATTCCTATAATCCTCAAATTCTATGTACACCTCATGTGTCACAAGGGAAATGATTTTAAGATCCTATTATCCTAAAATTTAAAGAAAATGAGTCATTCAATGGATTATGTAGTTGCTCTAAAATACTTAATGCATTTAAAAATAGTTTCACATGTATCCCTTACTTTTAAGGCACCACAATTTTACCAAATTCATTGCTCGTATTTTAATTAGAGCAAATAATCCTGGACAAGGGATCAAATCCAATCTCATGGAATTATTTGGTTTTGGAACTATAACATTGAGTACTCTATGTCCATATTAATTATTGGCTAATTGAATCTCTTATCGAGATAATTTAAAATGTATGACCAATGAAATTATTGCAATTTATCTTGGTAAATGTGGATTTACACACCATATTATTATAACAAATTCATTAGACTACAATCATACTGCTCCCTCCGTTGCGGTTAGTACGTGGAGGATTGGCCTCAACCAAATATTTTCCATCTGCATATCGGTTATATTTTACACATAACGATATCACCACCACAATATACGTTCATGGCATTGAGGATATATAAGGAGGTATTATATCCGTCATAAGTAACTTTGATTGCTCATAGAGGATTAATTTACAACATGTATACTGACTACACTATTGAGAGTAATTCCTAGCATTAGGGGGAGATAAATACCACATATATAATGCTAGGAATCTAAAGTGAATGGTATACAAATTCAACCCTCAGATCCACGTACGCACCAAAGAATATCTGAACCATAGTTCAGAATATCTTATATTTTTAACACATTACAAATAGTCCGCCACATGCATTTACTCATCAAAAGTGCCATCACATCCGATATCTACCGACAATGTACCAGAAAGAGCGAAAATACCTAACAAATCACTCAGCCCTCAGGTTAAAATAAGAGGGGGGAGAACTATGGTCATTAAGAATATAGCTTATTTCAAGCTTCCATGAAAGTTAATAGGGGAGAGATCCTCTAAGATAGTAAATGCGAATCAACATCATGCATGTTATTAAAGACTTTTTGGATATTCAAATCAAAAGCCTATGAATGTTGTTTAACATTCAAAAGCCTAGTATTTGTGCACATAAATTCAGGAACTGGGTTAATGGAACACCCTAACTGCATAATAGTGGGAAATGAGATGGAGTTGTGAAGGGTGGATATTTTCACAAGCTATAGTGGTTCCATCGAATCAAAATTTTCAACATATACTGCTTACGAAAATTGCCATACACCTTCCAGCTGGATTCAAACTAAAAGTCCTAGACAGAATGTTGAAACACTCAAATCGGTCAAATCAAAGGTGACAATTAGGGAGAAGTGTTCTCGTTAAATTGGGAGAAGTACTCATAATAGTAGTATCTTCTCATAATGCATTCTTTGTGAAAGCAAGGTGGTGAAATAGCGAGAACTTGTAGTACATGGTTTCACGCAGAGAGTGAGCAACATACTCGCATGGTATGTGTGAAAATTATGTTCCTATATTCAGATCATTGGCAGATCAAATAAATTTGATAGATTCAGATATACAATGGATTTTGTTTTCTGAATCGAACTAGAAGTCGCAACATATACTGTGTATAACTAAAGTCATGGAGACTTGAAAAGGTTGAGTTGATTGTGGCACAACTAACCAAGTGAGTATTTTTTATACAAGGATTACTCTAATTATTATGATTGCATATGTGTGTTTATAAATAAATTCCTAAGTGGATTTTATCATCTCAACATACAAACAAGCAAGCAATCATTTTACGACGGATTTTGAGATGAAATTTGGGTAAAACCAAATTATACTTAAGTACAACTTAAGCATGCACATCAGTTTACCAATATACAATTGATATTGTACACCAATATTCAAATAATATTGGAAGATTATATCCATCAACACTTGTAGCCAGTCAATCCCTAAAGATGGATCATTTTTCATAAAGACCATGGGATGACATTCTTAGTGCCATAAAGCGCTTATGTATCCTACAAATTGCAACAGGCCTAATACTGCATTTGTAGATAATTTTCTATAACTCAAGATAGCACAACGACTCAATAACACCATATAGGTGGGAGTCAAAGAGGATATTCACAAGATATCAAATGGTACACAAAGATTTTGATTTATTAGGAATAAATCAAGATGTGACAGAAGTGGGATATAAAAAAACTGGCTAACTAATCCTCATATTGCCAGACTATTGACTGATGTTATGGTAATAAAATTTCCATTGGAGTTATGAAAATAAATTCTAATAGTAACTTCATCTGTCATTCCAAAGCATTACATGGATTTGTATAACTTCACTGAATGAGTAATTGTGATTCCTTCGAATCATTTATATTATCTACAAGGATAATACAACTTGTATTGCTTAGAGGATAAAAGGTTATACGAAAGCAGTATTACTAAACATATTGCTCAACATCTTGCAAAATTAGATGATAAGATAGTCCTGTGAGATTCACTCATAAAGTTATTACAAACTACTACATTCTAGAAATGTAATTCGAAAATCGGTATATCAGTACATAAGTACTTTGATTTTTGCAAGGTTCAGGGGAGACTCTCCTTAAGTTATAACCTATTCAAACATCATATTTTACTCTCTTTTTTCTATATGAGTTTTTCCTCGGAACGGTTTCTCATAAAGGTTTTAATGAAGCAATATCAATTAAGAATATATGTCATATCTCCTATTTTTCTCATCGGGGTTTTTAAAGGTGATATTCAGGACATATTGCATGTCATATCTTTTGTTTTCTCTATAAGAGTTTCTAAGAAGGTATCAAAGATATATTATTCTTTCTCATATTTCCCACTGAGTTTTGGGGGAGGTTATTCGTATATGATCCACATATCATATTAATTGTTTCCAACCTTGCTTATGATTTTCTCCTTTCGAGGTTTTCTCATGTGAGTTTGTGATAAGACAATAATCCATATATGCTATATTATTTTTTTATTTTTCCACTAGGTTTTAAAAGAGTTTTAATGGCATATCAATATACAGTTTGGTTTCTCCTCAAATTTTTTCCTACAGGATTTTTGGAGGTGTTCTTCCCATACAATAATCGAGGATGCTTGAATAAAGATTACATGAAGCATACAAGGAGCTAATTGATCAAGAAGGAGTGTTAGAATTAAGTTTATATTAGTGATCAATTAGTTTGCACCCCTTCATAGAGAGACACCTCTTAGTAGATAGGCATGACCTTTCACGAATGGGCATAAACCCCCAAAGAACATGTCCTTTGGACACCTTTCACCATGTATAAATATGTAATCACACTGTTCATTCAATCAATCAATGAATCATTTGTTCATTCCATTCTAATCTTTACTTTCAAATTTCAACAAATTTCAGCTTGCGCGTCACTCTGAACCTCACCGGCGATCTGCAGCGCCAAAGCGGCTCTCTCCTCAGGGGCGTACCAAGGGGTATGCCACGTGGGCCACGGCACACCTAAAATCTAGCCAAGCCCAAATAGTAGGGCAGCCAATACCTTTTATTTTGAAAAAAGGGCAAATCATATTAGGAGAAGAAGAAGTTCAGATCTTACATGACAGATATTACATAAACAAGAGTACGCACTCTAGAAATAAGAAAGTGTAATATAAGAAACTAATTGATCGCCGGGGTACCACACGCTTGGGCAGCCAATACTCTTGGAGCCCTTTTTTCTCTCAGTTCATGTGCTATAAGCCAAGTTCCCCTCTGTCCACCATGTCGAGGTGATTCACATCTGCACTCCCTGCAATCTCTACTCGTTCTTCTCTGTCCTCTCCCACGCACATAGAAGAGTAGATCTAGACAATTAAACATCTAGTCATATTTTTTGAGGGGAAAGACATCTGGCCATCTTATATCATGTAAATTGAAATTATTAGGTTACAATAATTGATTTGAGTGTGCTATGTGATGATATTCCATGTGAGGTTGAGAACTGCAAATACCTTGTCATGAATTGTGTTCCTTGCTCGTGTGAAGGTATTTTAAAAAATGACTGAAATTTAATTTGTTCCAGAATCGATCCATTGCGTTCTTTTAGTAGGATTAATGAATTATGAAGATGAGTGGAGACATCACGTCTTTTTTTTAAACGTGCACCAATAATATTTAAGATGTTATGAGATCTTTTAAATATATCATCATTTTTTAATTATTTAATATTTGTATGATACCAAATTGTTAGATGAATTTATAGTTGCTTATCAAATCGTTCTATAAATTATACCAAATTGTATATGCTAGCATTTGTACGGTATACCTAGGTTAACATCCTAGGTCCGCCACCGTCTCTCCTCACCATCGCCCCCATGGGGATTGCCGGATTGGCCCGCCTCGCGATCTTCCCCAGTCCCAAAGCTTCCTCTCCCCAGCATGTCCACGCATAAACAAATCCGCAGAGCCGTTGACACTCGTATGGCGTGCCGCGCAAATTAAGTAACAGACCTGCCTCTCCGTCCTCCGGAACCCGATCACCACGAGCTCCTTCAACGAAAGACGCGGAAGCTCACCGCCGGTGCCGACCACTGTAGCCGCGTCTCAGGGAGCACGCGCGCACACGGCTACACGAGACCGTCCAAAAAGCAAGGGCGAAGGCACGTCGGCGGCGACCAGAGCCCTCCCTAGGCTGGGGCTCGAAGCCTCGAACTGAACCGGATGACAAGGTTGCTATTGCGTGCGTATCGTCGAGATCGAGAGCACGCAAAGGTCAGGTGCCAGACCGCTAGCGGCAACCGGTTGCTGGCCGCATTACCTCTTCTCCCGTGTCGTTTCGTTCTGAAGCCAAGCGAGGACAGTATAATGCGAGATCGGACTCGATACGTTATCGTGTCTGAGAAAGCGACCGCAGGACTAAGGGTTTTTTTTTTTTGCGGTTTAGCGACATCGCTTATCTACTTCATTAGGTGGCTGCTTTGATGGTGTCGGATGCCATGATTATTGATGAAGCACGCAGCCGGTTGATCGTTGACCAGAAGGGGAGCTTCATCAGACTAGAAAACTGTCAAAGCAGGTAGCGCACGTGACGGCACGTGTCGGGTGAGCTCATCACAAATTAATACGCCGGGTGAGAGCTTGAGGGGAGCCCATGGCGGTGTGCCTGTCCTGTGGAAGCATCTCATCTGTCCCCTGCTCATTGGTTGCACCGTAGAAGCATCTCATCTGTCATCTCCCCGTTGGTTACCGTTTTGTCGGATCCTTCGTAGAATTGTCAACTGATGATAGTGAAGTGAAGGTAAATATTTATGTTGCGTAGCGTAGTCCTCCGTCCGCTCTAAGTCTACAACAGGCCCCGGGGATGCTGCCTGCTGGTGGTATTGTATTACCGTGGGAATTTTTATGTCTGGTGCTAACTAGAGGCGACGGCAAATCACCCGCCCTACTAAAATCGTAGACTAGACTTCCCATTTGTGATTGCTTAGCTTCAGCGCTAGCAATGTAGAGGTCGAAAGGGTTAAGATTTAGAGGGTCTTCACGGGCTTAGAAGGAAGGATAGCAAGTTTACATGGAAGTGGAGGCAGGCACGGTGGCGGTGACAGCTCCTAGAGGCTAGAGATGTCGCAAGAGGTAACTGCGAGCCGGTACCTCAAACACACGAGAAACTAAATGTGAAAATGGAAAGAAGAAGATTGTAGGGCCTAAAATTCGATTGGACGAGATTCATGGACGTGATCATAGCATAACCCAATCTAGGCCACCTAGAAGTCACCCTACGTCAATGGAAATTTGGAAAAGGACCCACTGCCGCCAAAATCCAACCCTTCCCTGTGGACCACTGTTACTGGTATGACTCTACCGCGCGGTGCTGAAGACCGTACGAAGCCGTGTGGCGGGCAACCTCATGCCCCGGCTACCCGCGTCCCTTCGGCATCATCACCTCGCCTGCAATCCCGGCGGGTCGGCTCGCGCGGCACGAGGGGGGCGGCACTTGGATTCCCACGTTTTCCACCCACCAAGTCAGCAGCAGGCCACCCGCGGCGCGCCGCGTGCTCCCCCGGCCCCCGGCCACCATTTAACAGTTGGACTCCGCACCAGACGCCGATCCCCACCACCGCCACGGCCTCCCAACCTCCACCCTCCCCACGCACCCCCAAGCCGTTCCCTTCCCCTGATCCCATCCTCCGCTCGCTAGCTAGCGCGCAGCGCCCTGCGGTTGCGGCCGGCGCGCAGGCAAGATGGACAGCGCCGACGTCGCCGCGGCGCCGTTCGGCTCGTGGGCGTCGATCCGGGGGTACTTCACCCCGGCGACGCTCTTCCTCGTCGTCAACCTCGTCATCGGCACCATCGCGCTCACCTCCCGCGCCACCCAGCAGCGCCGCCGCCGGGAGCACCACAACTACCACGACGACGGCCACTACCACCTCCAGGAACCGCTGCACCCGCATCAGCAGCCGGCGTACGGCGACCACTACTACCCGCAGCAGCAGCACACTCTGTACGCGACGCCGCCCGCGCCCGCGCCGCTCGCCCGCACGTCCTCCGTCCTGGACCGGCTCAGGTCGTTCGGCCTCTACCGCTTCCGCTCCGGCGACTTCCCGCCCGAGTACGGCGCCGCGGCGGGGGCCAACCACGCGCAGGACGCGTTCGCTCCGGTGGAGGAAGAGACGGCGACGGCGACGCAGCAGGCGCATTACGCCAGGAGCCCGTCGGACCCGGCGCCCGCGCGGGAGGAGAGGAGGCCGGCGTCGACGGTGAAGAAGTCGGGCGCGGAGGTGAGGAAGGCGCAGGTGGCCCGGGCGCCGGCGAGGGTGGTCGAGGCTGTCGCCGAGGACGACTCCGTGGACGCGAGGGCGGAGGTGTTCACTGCAAGTTTCAGGCGGGAACCGTCGCCGCTGCAGCAGGAGTACCGCTACCAGGAAGAGTACGTTCCGCCTCCGGCGCGGGCGCGGGCGCCGGCGCCGGCACCTGCCCCGCTGGCGCGCACGTCGTCCGTCATGGACCGCCTCCGCTCACTGGGCCTCTACGGCTTCCTCGCACCTGAGCAACCCGCCGCGGCGGCGATTCCAGCAAGCGCACCGGCGGCGGCGGTCGAGAAGAAGCAAGCGCAGTCGCACTACGACAGGAGCCGGTCCGAGCCGACGTGGGAGCAGGGTAGTAATAAGAAGGAGAAGAAGCAGGAAGCCAAGTCGAAAATGGCCAAGTCTAGCTCGGAAACGAGGAAGGCCGCCGCTCCGAGCCGGGTGGAGGAGGCCTTGGCCGGCGAGAGCGTGGACGCGAGGGCGGAGGCGTTCATCGACAGCTTCAGGCAGCAGCAAGCGCAGCACCACCGCGAAGACGAGTACGTCCCGCCTCCGGCGCCCGCGCCGCTGTCGCGCGCGCCGTCCGTGCTGGAGCGCCTCCGCTCGTTCAGCCTCTACCGCTTCCGCTCCGGCGACCTTGGCCCGGACCTCCCTGCCGCCGCCGCGGAGTCGACGCCCCCGGCCGCGGACGAGAAGAGGCAGGCGGCGGCGCACTACGGGCGGAGCCGGTCGGAGCCGGCGCGGGAGCAGGGCAAGAAGGAGCCGAGGATGAGCAAGTCGAGCTCGGTCGTCGCGGAGGAGGAGCCGGCGGCGGAGGCGGACCAGGGCGTCGACGCGCGGGCCGACGACTTCATCAACAAGTTCAGGCAGCAGCTGCAGCTGCAGCGGCTCAACTCGCTGCTCAACTACAAGGAGATGCTCAACCGCGGCGGCGGCAAGCAGTAGCTCTCGCCTGCGAGGACGGAGGAGGTGATCGAGGAGTTTCCATTCCGCCATGCAGGAATCGGCTAGCTAGCTTCTGGGTAGGATCCAGATATTACTACTAAAAATATGTTCGGGTCAGCGATCACTAGTGTGTGAGTTATACAATGGTGGGTTTTTTTTTTGGACTGTTAAATTGCTTGTAAGAACTTCTAGTTTTTTTATAAAAAAATTGAACCTCCTGAAAATTATCCGATTAGAATCTCATTCTGGTGCAGTTCATCATTGCCTGGCTAGTAGGCGTTGATGAGTGAACAGTGATGCAAAGTGCAGTGGCGTTTCTGGTGGTTGGGACGTTCGGACGTCAGAGAGCCCCTCTGCATCGCTCATCTTCCCGGCGACCTTGACCTCGAGAGTTAACAAGCGTGGAGCAGGTATGGGATCATGGGCGTGCACGGATCTCGCACGGTGGCCCATGATGCTTCTTCCTTCCAGGGTAAAACGATGGCGATGATGCCCGTGCTGCCGTGCACGGAGTAGTAGAAACGAGGCTGGATCCCTCCCCCCACTCTGGACGGAGCCTTCTCTGAAAATGGCATAGCATGTTAGCATCGCTCTGAACAGTGAATGCTGTGCATGTTGTATGTATCGCGTCCGGTCGTTCAGCGACGACGTGGACGTGGCTTTCCAGGATGCGCCGCGAGACAGCCTGCGGGTTGCCTACTTTGTGTGCCTCGCCTGCAGTGTAACGCATTTCAACCTTCCAACGCTGATGGATGAAAGGTACAGTACATGCCTTTGCCTAATTGCCTTTTGTTGCGGCTCTTTCACCTTTTTTTTTCTTCTTCTTGAGACGAGAGACGTAGCTCGCCAGGTCCCGAAATCCAATCGGTCGTCGTCGATGCCCTCCAGCCTCCAACCGCTCCACTGACCATGCTACGCTGCTGTCCGTGACGTAACCAGGACAAATGGCCATGGGTTAGCAGTGTCCTCTGTGATTTCTGCAACAGAATTGACTGCTCCAGTAGATCTCGCCCGTCAACGGGCTTTCTCACAACCGCCTCAAGGAACGCACCACCGCGGGATCGGATCGCTCGCCGCCGGAGCCTCGCCATCGATCCCCATGATCCCAGGTCGCTATCCCCCGGAAACCGCCACCCGCGACGCGACGCGCCTGTCCTGGTCGGTTCCGTTCATCCTGCCGACCTCCTGAAACCCACACCCCCACGGCCACGAGTCCACGAGCATATTCTTCCAGGTTCCAGCCGCCGTTGCCGCGACCACACCCCCACGGTGGCTTAGCTTCTACGCTGGATAACAAGGAAAAGCAAAACGAAGAAAAGAAAAGAAAAAGACTTGTACGCTGGCCGGATGTGAGCGAGCGAGCGAGCTAGCCGGGGCGACACCGGCCACCGAGGCGAAGACACGCGCGAGGCGCGACGCCGCCCCCGGTCGCCGCCCGTCGCTCTCCGACACGGCGACACGAACGAGTCGAGCCGGAGGCGTCGGCCTCTTTGTCCCCGCGAGCGGCCGGAGCGCGCCCGGCCTGGCAGGCAGATTGGCCTCTTTGTGTTTGCGACACGTGAGGCGCACTGGGCAGCAGTACCAGGTCTCTTGGACGCCCCTGAATTTCCACCGGGTGGGTCTGGTGCCGCGACGCAAAGGAAAGGGTTTCGCGAAGCGGCTGGCGATGCAGACGCCGCTCCTCCACGACTCCACGCTTACCTCACGGATTCTTCCAGGATGACGGCCGGCGCCATGATCTCAGCCGCACTCCGTTCCAACGTCTTCCGATTTCTCCTTGGCCCGCGCGCTCTGGCGCTCGGTGCCCTCCTCCTGTTCCCGACGTCCTCATCCAGTCATCCTCATCCTCACGGATGGAGGGCGGAGGCACTTGCACGCCCTCTGGCGAACCCCAGTGACGTCCCGCGCCACAGAAGCGCGCCGAGGTCTCGAAGGTTGAAGATGTGGAGACCGGAGCTAATAGCTGACAAGCCTCGTGTAGCAAGGAGGGGACGTAGATCAGTTTGGAGCTAGCTGATCGACGCGCAATCTCTCGTTCTCGCTGAACAAACGAGTGATCCGTTGGAGTGGGATTCGGCGTCGTAAAGCTAGCTCGATCCCGAAATTTCGTTGGGCCCGGACATTGGGCTGTCGTTGCTTCAGGCCCAGTCCAACGAGTAGTTTTATAATTTATAAAATTATATTTAGCTATTTTTAATAAAATAAATTCCTAATCCGTTGGCCGGCTGCGCGGCGAAATTGGCCTTGCGCGTCTGATTGGGTTGCGAGTTGCAAACAGGATGATGATGATGATGTCATACATTAATCTAGCCGAGAACGGCTTCCGCAAGCTCAAACGGGAAATCGAAGACGGCGGTTTTTGTCCAATTTACCCCCTAAACAATATCATTGGTCCAATTTACCCTTTAACAAGATTTATATTTTATTTTATCTATGCACAAGCGAGGTCTTAAGTTAAAATATTGCAGGATGATAAGGAACATCATAACATATTTAAAAAAATATGTCAAGAATTTTTCATCATTACTTTGATAGAGTATGATATTTAATAACAAATTAGCCCTTATGATACAAAATTTTAGAAAAATAATGACAAAAAAATTATAATTTTAAATACATTAGATGCCCGCTACAACCATGCAAAATCTTAAATTAAAATTCCACTTGTGTATGGAGAAAATAAAAAAAGATAATATATATTAGAAGGTAAATTGCACCAAATGACATAGTTTAGGGGCCAAATTGAACCAAGTGGTAGTTAAGGGGTTATCAAGATTTTAGCCATACTTGAAGGGAGTAATTTTGACTTTACCTATTTTTTAAGCTGACGTCATATTTCCTCTACAAACAAGTTAGATTTCGTGAGATTATTATTGTCCTTTCGTCCAAACTAAAGCAGATAAGCTCAGAGCTAGCAAGAGTGCAAGACTTCAGATCACAATCCAGGAGCTGGCGGCTTGCAGCCAGGTATGTGGTGGCGAGGGATCAAACGACAGAGACAGGGTGCCGGTGGATGCCGAGGTTACCATCAGCTTCAGCGTCTAGGCGACTGAAACGATGACCGCTCTTATTGAGCAGGAGCAAAAACGGAATGACAAGTTTATGGGTCCCATATATGAGAAGCTTGCCAAACTAGAGCAACATACTCTAACATCGCTAACATCACCAGTGCTAACAACTCAGAAATCAGCTGAACGGGTACAATTTTGATCTCACAGTTACCTCTACATACATGACATACATTACAAATACAAAACCGAACCGAATACCACGACCATGATAAGATTCCAGGTCCGCCTAGACGATGCACAGCAGAGAGCCAGAGACAGAGCATGCACATCTTCTAGCCACGAAAGCAGATTCCTGCAAGACAGACCATCCGAAATTCTGAACTGTCTTCCACCAAGGCCGGAACTGACCTATTTTGTTCATGTTCATCTCTAGATGTAAGCCTGAAAGTGCTGCAAGATTCAAAAATATTGTAAAACTCAATCTTTTGCGCTGAAATGGTAACTAAATAACCGGAAAAATAGTGTGTTTAAATTCAGTATGATGATATGGCATTACAGGGTTGTTTGACTAATGAAATGTTTCCATCGGCTATTTGAACAGCATTATCAGTCTGATCCCTTCAATTTCCTAGGCCTCTTGGATTGGGGTGGTGACGGAGGCGCATCTATAAATCTTCCAGTGTTCTGGCAAAAATGATTTGAGATGAAGTCTTGACATAGTTAAAACATATATAAGATGAATCGAACTTATATAGTTCCATGTAGTAGATGATACTAGATTTCCAACAAATCCTCTGTAGTCTAAAGTAGAAACTGTAGAAATAGTAAGGATGCATCAATTCAAAGGCATTCATATACTAAAAAACAAAGCACAGTTTAATAGCAGAAATAAAGAAAAGAAACAGCAAACCTTCCGCTTGTGATCCCGTTTGCCTGCTCTTTCACCTGTGGTCACATGAAGCATTATCATGTGAAATATTAATAAAGTACAAGCTCTCATATTCAAGAGGGGCAGAGTACGTAAACTAAGTGTCTGCTTTTAACTACCTGTAAACCCAACTGTATCAGGGATGAAGGGACGATCAATATCTCTATTAGAACGCTGCAGTAAGTACAATAATTGTTAAGTAGAAAGCAAAAAAAAAACATTGATGTCTTGATGATGCGCAGGGAGCATAACTATTACAGAAAAAAGAGAGAAACATTATTCGCTTTGCGCTAGACATTCTTTCCTTCTTTGTTTTTGAGATGGTCCCACTAGATATTTGAACCTTTTTAAAATAGTCCCACTAGATATGTTATCAACATTTTTGTACGCTCCCTTTAAGACTTCACTAAGCTCTTCATATCAAACTTCTACTAAAGGAACTACTTGTTACAGCCACCAGCCGCTGCAACATGTTTCAGAAGAGGAAGCCTACTTGCATTAAAACATATATAATCCCCAAGGTGTATAACTTCACATTAACTTCACAGATCCACGCCAACAATAAAGAGGAAAAAAGTAAGTGATTCATATATTACCTTAGGCGTGCTTGGTGCCTCCGTGAAGGAACTTTCTCGGTTAGCTGAAACTTCTGCCTCTTTATTTTGCAGCTATTATATAAACCCAAAAGAGAACAGTTAGGTGAAGGGAAAAAGCTTAACACAAATAATTTTTTTACAGATATTATCAGTTATATTCTTTTTCGTGTAATTCAACAGGCGGTTCCAAAAAAAGATCATAAACTGAGAATCAACACTTTTGTGGCCTAAATAGATTAAAAGCATATGCTAAATGCTAAAGAACCTGGAATCTAACAGTATTAAAACAAGTACCTGCTTCTGTAAGTTAAGCAATGTGAGTATCTCGTTCCGCAATTCAAGATGTTCTATACAAACTGCTTTTGTTGGAACCTTAGGCTTCAAATTCACCTACAAAAATAAAAAGACACTTGCTAAAATACATTTATGCTATACACGATTTAATCATGTGCGCATAAAGTACACGACAAACCCCTAGATCTTGTAGTGTCTGATCAACCCTTTTGATAACTCTAAGGCCAGCTGAAGCACTTGCTGCTTGGACCATTTGGTCAAGCGCATGGGTTCTCAAATACACTCGAAGCTGAAAGAGAAAGTATAGAAATCAAATGCATAGAAAAGAAAATTATGAAGATAGAAGTATATGGTTCATTAATAGACACTAAGAGCAGCCATCTTCGACAGAATGGATGGAACTCACTATTATATTCTTTTTTTAAAAAAAAAGGACCTATTTATGTAACATTTAACATTTGAAAGGAAGCATAGATCGCTTATTTCCATGAGAATGCAAGTGGAATGGTTAAGAGTTGCACTAGCCAACTACTAGAACAATAATACAGTTCTACCGTGCAAATGCATTCTTTCTCTACCTGATTATCGTGGACATGCCGTGCATAGAGCCATAGAATGCGGCAACAAACAGATTTACAAATATGGCAGGTTAAAATATAGCTAATCTGTGCCTTTCAACACAACATCAGCACTTTTAATGGAAACATGAATAAATGCCACTGTGATGTATGCATTTTAAAAAATGTCACTGGTTGTGCGATTGATATCTGAGCCCCAACACATGGCATTTATCTGAATTTCACTGCCTTAGTGGGATAAAATATTCATGTAACCTCACAACCTCAGTGTCCACTGGTATCTCAGATAGATAAACTGAATCTGGAATGTAAGTTGATACATTCTCTTTCAGAAATTCATGAATGGTGGTTGCACAGATGCATTGACCATGATAAGCTGAATTTAGGAATTGTGATTTAGATGAGCACAGCAAATGAAATGTCAACTAATCAACTATAAGAATTAACCCGAAATAGCTTCAGAATTACCGTTCGTAGTGAATTAGGTATGGAGCTGTTCGCTGCTGTATTTGGATGTGTTAATGGTGGATGAGTGCTGCTCAAGGGAGATACACCATCAACAGGAACCATAGCATTATCAGAGCTCGAAGGCATGCCAGCTTCGTCCACAGTCTACAAAGTATCAAACAATTAAGCATCTGGGAATTCAAAGCATTAACATCAAGCAGAATCCACTTATCTCTTGAAACTAAAACGATTGAAATAATAAAGGGAGTTAATGAAAAATACTGCACCTGCACATCGGCATAAACCTGAAGTGCCCAAATGGTAAAAGTGACTATTCAATTGAACACATAATGAAAATCTAAATGATTTTCCATTTAGTTCTTCACAAAAAGAAAAGAAATACTTATCCCATAAATACCATATAGATTACTATTAATGCCCATTGCCTAAGATTACTTTTTTTGTTTGTTATCGGACATGCAGAATCACAGGCATTGGTCACTCACTTTGCTAGCAGCACGAGATTCCATAATGCGTTTTGCTTCTGCCAAAGTCTGAAAAGGTAGCACGTGGCAGTCAGATACGCAACAATGATAAATGATACACCGAAAAATTCAGCTACTTTCTCACCTCAGCATCCTTTTTTTCTTGCTGTTTAGTTTGGGAGAGAAGTGCTGATAATGCACGCTTCCTCTCAGTCTCATGAGCAGCATCATAGCTATCCTGAGAACAAATACAGTAAACACATATGTCACTACAGGACAAATTTATTAGAGTACTCAATTTATTATAACAATGAATTAGTTATTTTTAAGAAGGGAAGAGAATTAAGCACTACCTTCACAAGGGGATTCCCAGAAACATCATCAAATGACCGAGCCCTGTGAATTAGAAGAGACCGAGAAACTGCAAAAAATAAAGACAATGATTATAGAGGTAAAGGATAAGACATAAATTGAAGTGGTGGAAATACAACTAGATTCTGCATACATGTGTATCATTAGCAATTGATTGAATAGGTGAATAATAAGCCATGATGCCACCAAACTTCTGGTAACATTAAACAATACAAAGAAAGGCGTGCTTAGACAAGTTTACAGCAGAACAAATGCAACGCCATGCTTAGAAATTTTATTCATCGATTTAACAGAAGTAAAAAGAAGTTATAAAAGGATGGTTTCGAAGATATATGATAAAAGATGCTGTGCAAAAATCTTCCTCGTATGATTAAAAAGTTACTGAGCACACTGATGAGTAATTATTTGTAAATTGAATGACAGATAGAATAACCAAACATACATCACCAATGTTGGCCTCCTGAGCATATAATTGCTTCCAATATTCAGCAGGACCAAAATCCTTCGGTCTAATGCATATATAAAACATAGAAGGCTAGACATGGGAGAATTTCAAAAGCGGATATATCTGACCACCGAGATATCAATATTAAATTACCAGAATAGTAACGGCTCTTCAGATCTTCCACACTGCGAGACGTAGGAAACCTGTCTGCTATTACTATGAAACGAAGGTCAAACCGTTCACATAATTCAAATAGCTGATCTGTTTCCTCCCTGCTCCAAGACTGAAATAGACACACCAAACATTTCTTTTAGAACTTCGGAACGAACAGTGAACAAAAAAGCATTGTGAAAATTCAACACCCTAAAAATCAAAAGGTTTATGAATATCCAAAATGACCACTGACCAAAATCACACATATGGTCCTAACATAATGGTCAATGATTAAACCAAGAGGCCTTCAGCAAAGAGGTCCTACCACCGCAAAACTTCTTTTCTGTTTGTAAGTTCTGTAATTAAATAGTATGCATATTTAAAATATCTGATGGTGTTCAAAAGCAGAATATGAAAGCTTTCATTTATGAATTGAAATACTCTGAAAGACTTTCACAGGGATGGGTGTTACCCCTACCGGATCAACTGGGGTAGGGCCACCGCTAAATGTGAATTATATGTTAACAAGCATGGCGTGCTAACAAAGACACATGCAGTAGCTTGGTAAAATCAGCACATGTTTATATCAAACAGATGTCTAGAATTTAGAATATAAGCATGCAAAAGTTGTTCAGATGGGAAAAAGAGCTACAGTAATTCACCGCTAGTAATACTATAGCTCCAAAACACATAACGTTAACATTTGCAAAAGGCTAGATTCGCTCATTCATGGATCTTAACTGTGGATACTAAATATCACGCAAATAAATTGGATGCTAAATTTCGGACTTTTATTTTAACTAGTACCTACAGGATCAATTAAATACTTCTCGTACTCCTCATCCGTGTATTTAAGAACATCCACTTTCTGCAAAAAGAAAAGATAAATAAAAAGCAGAATAAGCCCCAGATTTTGCAAAGGGAAGGCTTGCTGCTCAATTGTACCTAACATAATATAGTTGTTACCTTGTTATATTTTGCAAACTGATAGTCACCAGTTGGTGGAACACCATTAACAACTCTAACCTGAATAATCAAATTGGTGAAGTACAGTTATTAAACAAGTCTTGTTATTTTTCAATTTATATCACATTAGTAAAGCATAAGATGCAGACCCAGTGATAGAGTTGAAGGTTGTCAGTTCGCGCGGAGGATGTGAAAGGTAACCACTGCCATGCTACCTGCATAAGATATTACAACGGTATTGTTAAAACACCTACAGAGTTCCCCTAGCTCTACTAGTGTCAAAGAACCAGATAACAGTGGTCATCTTCTGCATTCTATGAGAAGCCGACTGCAGGATGACTTACTTTGCTAGGGGACAACAAATGTAACATTTCACAAATATGTGGTAAAACTAATGCAAAAAACTTAACCAAACACAGTGTAAATGAATAGGTGCATAGAAAGTTGTATTTCTACATAAGCTCAACTTAACTGCAATTCTTACTGATTAAAAGCTATGATATTCAGTTGCAGTCCAAGCTTCATTAAAATAAACATATTACATATTAACATATGTTAATATATTTAGTTTACGTGGCAAAAAAAATGACAGACAGTACTCATTTGATACAATGCACATGAAGAAATGTAATCTGCTAACATAAAGTTAGTTTTATTGGCAATTCAATTTGTGCATGAACTGCCCAGTATTTCAATTTCCCAAGTTCAATTACATAGGCAATGTACTCTTGATGCCAGTTCTCCCAATGGGCGTAGTTTTTGAATAGATAAACGCTCAAGCACAGTTCAGAGATTACCCAATTTCCAACAGGTACGAGATGAATTGTGCTAGCTCACCTTCTCCTTCTCCGCAGCAGGCCGCCGCTTCAGGTGTGATGCCTCGACAGTCGGCATGAGCGGGGCCATTCCCACCCCTCCTGTGAGCGCATAGACCTAGATCACCAAGACACGTCAGCACTGCAGGCAAGCAGCGGCGACTAGAAAGCGGAGGGTGAAGAATGGCGGTACCTCGCGCGAGACGCCATCGGGCTTGCGCTGCGGCTCCTTGGGCGGCCGCGACTTCTTCTCCTGGGAGGACGAGAAGGGGGTCTTCGGGAGCCCGAGGATGTCCTTCGCGTCCATGTATACTGCCTGAGGAGGAGGGCGTCGGAGGAGAAAGTTAGGGTTAGGGTTTTGGTCAGCCCTACTGCGACATGGGAGGAGATGCCGGGCCGCCGGGGTGTTTCGAGCTCGCGAGGCCGGGACGGAGAAAGCAAACGAAGCATTAACGGGTCAAGTTGCGGGTGCAAACTCCAAAACCGTACCTGGTTTCCATTAACCCGTCAGCTCTAATGCTTAAAACGATGCTTCACCTCTGTTTTGAAAAGTTTCACACCAGTGCTGTACGTATCTCACGAAAAGAAAAATGTTCTGGGGTATATTGAATGTCACTAATTAGATGTTAACGTAGACAACTAAGGGATAAAGATTGTATAATTGTTGCTAGACGATTTTGAATGATATTATATAGTGTTTGCTTGCTAACGGCAAAGATGTCATTATCTTGTTAGAACGCTCTAAAGATTCAATCTTGGATTTTAGTTGCTTAATTGATTTTGCTCTCAAACATAAAACTGCACCCTACAGGAGGTTTATGTCGTAACCACCTCTGTTATACCAAAATATAAATTGGTTTTGTGCACACTTTTATCTTTTTTTGCGTGATAAACTGCACTCTTCTTCAGAAATATAGAAGAAGCTATTGCTAAAGGTAATAAGTCAATTTATCCACATCCTCGACACGTTTATCCAAGTTGCATCAAGTTATACTCCATCTGTGTTGAAATATACAACCGGAGGTTCGCTCTTTTATATGTCTGAGAAGATTAAGAACGTGACTATATCCCAATTTACGATATGCATGTTACTAGTTACTATAAATGCGAGGTGATATTATGTGGACACTTAACTTCTAGTAATGTATGTTTTGATGGATAGAACTAAGCATCCAAGTATTAAAATATTAATGCCTATTTAATACATCAATTTATACGTACAGTAAGGTACGATTACTTCAAATTTATTTATATATACCGTGGGATATCTTACATGTAAGAAAGACTCACTTCACATAATATTATGCAAAGGGATTTCTTCTCCATTCTTTTCTCTCCTTTCTTCCTCCTAAGATATTATATGAGTTCCTAAACTGTATTTTCAACGCTCAACTCACCATAAGCATCACCAATTCATCATAGCGGGGAGGGTATGGACTACTCCCCATTCTCATCTCTTCCAAACCATACATTATACTTAGAATTTTAATTTTATTAAGTGTATAATGTGGTTTGTAATTATACGATTATACAATTCATGCTACTCTTTAATATCTTTCGATCGTCTATAAATATTCCAGATCCAGCTACAGCGAGGGATTTACCGTTTCTTTCAGTATATGAAAACCCATCTCTTGCTTTTAACTTCGATGAATCAAGGATAGGGTCAGAGCACTTTCTAGTGTGGATCTCGCGGTGGAGCCGAAGCTTCCGGAACCCAAACCCCTGTCCCTCTAAAACCCTCCTCCCGACGCCACAGGGAGCTACTCGAATCCGCAGACGAGCCGCCGCACCCGCACCCGCACACACGCGCGCGCGACCATGTACCGGGCGGCGGCGTCGGCCATTTCAAGGTCCTCCTCGGCGCTGCGCAAGCAGCTCGCGCGGGGCGGCGGCGGGGAGCCGCAGCGGCTGTGGGCGCGCGGGTATGCGGCGAAGGAGGTGGCCTTCGGCGTTGGCGCCCGCGCCGCCATGCTGCAGGGCGTCAACGACCTCGCCGACGCCGTCAAGGTCACCATGGGTCCCAAGGTTCGTGCTCCCTTGCTTTTCTTCTGAGCAGCCTGGTGTTGGTCGGGGGCGTGACGCAGCGGCGATCGGCGTGGATCTAGCGGAACCGCTGGGCTTTCGCACTCGATTGAGTGGCCTGCTTGCTTGCGTTGCAGGGGCGCACCGTGATTATCGATGGGTCCTATAAAGGCCCTAAAATCACGAAGGATGGGGTCACTGTTGCGAAGAGCGTGGAGTTCGAGGATACTGCGAAGAATGTTGGTGCGAACCTGGTGAAGCAAGTTGCTGAAGCTACGAACAAGGTTGCTGGGGATGGTATGGATTCAGGGCTTTGGCGAAATTACTGTGCTTGTCATTTGTCGCCATTAGAACTACTTGTTATCTTGAATATATCATCCATCTCTCCTATTCCTCATCTGATTTTGATGTCAACAATAGTGTTAATCATGATGCTATGTTTTGTCCATAATGTTTGTGTTATTAGGACAGGGAAATTCTGATGGCACAAATCAATTCGTTAAATTGTTAGTTGGATTATTGTGTTCAGTGCCTGAGGGGCTCACACTAGACTTGCATAGCAGCTGTTTCTCAGTGTTACTGTTGTTTCTGGGACTTTAGATTTTCTTCCTGGCTTAATATTACTTTTTTTCCACATTTTTGCACTGTATCGCACCAAATTCAGTATGCTAACTACTACTGTATTTCACATACTTCCTAGTTCCAATTAGGTCTTAATTCTTTCCTGGGGCTGATGGTTCTCAAGTTGAGAACATGTGTACTATTGAGGAGCAAATAGGTAGCTGAAACAGTCAGGATCACTTAATTTCTGACATTACTTTTGTAGATACCTGTTTTGGGAAGCAATAAACGGAGGGCCCTACCAAATATTTCTATTCGTTTTCTTGCAATCATCAATTCAAAGCTGCCATGTAACCTGAAGTTTTGAACCAAACCAAGATGCTCTATCAATGCTAGGATGGATAGGGACTACTTGCCTGAATGAAGTATTCAGTACCACTCATTTGTTTCTTATTTGATGGGAAACAGGTACCACTTGTGCAACTGTACTTACACAGGCAATTCTTACGGAAGGATGCAAGGCCGTGGCAGCTGGTGCCAATGTTATGGACTTGCGCAATGGTGTAAACAAGGCCATAAATTCCATCACTGCTCACCTCAAAAGTAAAGCGTGGAAGATCAATTCCCCAGAAGAAATAAACCAGGTGAGATTCGCTGGTCTGTAAAGGTAGCTTTAGTTTTCTGCGCCCTTCAACTCCATAATGAGCCATTATTGAAGCTTATTGTGTATTTTCTTACTTGCATCTGCTGTCATAAGCAATGAGAAATCATCATTTTGATTCTGTACTAGTAGGCTTTCCTTATTTTAATTGAAACTCTACTAAGCATGCCTAATTTCATTTTCCTCCTGTAAACCAGGTAGCAACCATTTCTGCCAATGGTGAAAAGGAAATTGGAGATCTGATATCAAAGGCTATGGAAAAAGTTGGAAAGGATGGAGTCATTACTATTGTTGTGAGTGCTGAGTGCTTCTTTTTGTTGCTAGGCTCTTTTTGTGTAGTCATTTTACAGTACTGCGACTTATCCTTGGAAATTGGCAGGATGGCAAAACATTGGACAATGAGCTTGAAGCAGTACAGGGAATGAAGCTGTCCAGAGGATACATATCTCCTTACTTTGTGACTGATGAGAAGACTCAAAAATGTGTAAGTTTGCATTTCCTAGTCTAAGAAGTTAACCAGCACAACGATATCTTAGCTATTTTTCTTTCGGGGAATCTTTGGTTCCCCTGGCCATCTTTGTTTCCTTTGCCCACCACTTCTTTTCTTGGGCACTAAAGTTGGCAAGGGAACCAAACATGCCCTCAGTTCCTCTTCATGCTTTGATTTTGTGATTGCGATAAGTATGCTGGTAGAAATAGTACACTAACGGGACAATTAAAGGTTGTAGGTTGTTTAATATTTTGGAGTTTTGGACCTCAGGAGCTTCTATATAATCACTAATAGGCTATAAAATTTTGTTTGCAAACGTTTCATATGTGTTTACTTGTCCTTAAAGGTGGGGCATCTGGGATTGCTTTTGGCCTATTAAAAGTTCGACAAGACCGAAAAAAAACATCGATGAGATGCATATCAACAGATAGGAAGATTCTGTATGAATGGTATGAGATTAATTTCACCTATCTATTTTATACCTGTGCAGGAGATGGAGAACCCTCTGATTCTTATCCATGACAAGAAAATCTCAAACATGAATTCTCTCCTTCCAGTATTAGAAATTTCTATCAAGGTATCTTTGTTCATTCATGTCTCAGCTTCTGGTGGTATGCTATGTAAAATTGGTGACATCTGACGAGTGATAAACTGGTAATTGGTCTATGCAGAATCGCAGACCTCTTCTCATTGTGGCTGAGGATGTAGAAGGAGAAGCTCTCTCAATGCTTGTACTGAACAAGCATCGCGCTGGACTCAAGGTGATATTAATTATTTCCTCCAGGCCTGATATATACTGTCCTGAAGTGCTTATATCAGCTACTGGACAATCTGTACCCTTGGACGGAAGCAAGACATTTTCTCTGTCTTCTTTCTTCTTTTTGAATCAAAGAGCACCCTCATTTGTAGCGCTTCTTCCCTTCCGCACGCCATTGAACTATGTCTAATGGTTATCATGGTGAAGCTTATTCATGTAAATTCTTCAACTAATTGCCATTGGTCAATATAGGTATGTGCTGTCAAAGCTCCTGGATTTGGTGATAACAGAAGGCACAATCTGGATGATATGGCTGTGATGACTGGAGGAGAGGTTAGTTACTATTGTCCAGTAACCTAAAGTTTCGTAACTTGAACTACATTTCTTTGACTCAAATTGACTTCAATACATCATTTTGATTTCAAGGTTGTTAGCGAGGAACGAGGTCTTGATCTTGGCAAAGTTCAACTACAAATGCTTGGCACGGCCAAAAAGGTTTGTCAGCTCTCATAAATTGTTGTGCCTGAGGTCAAGACCGTGACATTCTTCTTCACAGGTTACTGTATCTCTTGATGATACTATCATCCTAGATGGTGGAGGTGATAAAAAGCAGATAGAGGAGAGGTGCCAACAGGTCTCACATTTCAATTCTCATTGAATCTCAAGCCCTGGATAATGCTAGAAGGAAGATTTGTCAATTGGAATCACATTGTTCTGATGTCCTTGACAGCTTAGGGAATCTATTGACACAAGCACTGCTATGTTTGATAAAGAAAAGGCCCAAGAGCGTTTATCAAAGTTATCTGGAGGTGTTGCTGTCCTCAAGGTTTGCTGAATATTCAGAAACTGATGTGTGGGTGAATTTCCTTTTTCGAGTCCTCTTCAGTATGCACTTAAATTGCAGATTGGTGGAGCTAGTGAAGCTGAAGTTGGTGAGAAAAAAGATAGGGTAACAGATGCTCTAAATGCTGCAAAGGCTGCTGTGGAGGAGGGCATTGTGCCAGGTTACAGAACTTTCTCGGGCAATTTACATCTTATTTTTCCATTTCTTATTTCATAACTTGCTTATTATATTACCCTATGCAACCTAACCTTCAATTCATTCTTTGCTTCATGTCTCTTCACAGGTGGTGGAGTTGCCCTTCTATATGCCACAAAGGAGCTCGACAAGATTAGCACAGCAAATGAGGATGAAAAGATTGGAGTTCAAATTATCAAGAATGCTTTGAAGGTAATTTCTTCTACTATCTAGTTTCATGACTGGGTTATTTGTTTCTTGAACCTATAATGATTCCGGGAATCTCTGCAGGCTCCCTTGATGACCATTGCTGCAAATGCTGGCATTGATGGGGCTATAGTCATCGGGAAGCTAACTGAACAAGATGACCTTAGTTTGGGCTACGACGCAGCTAGAGGTTTGTACTGTTAACTATGTGTGAACAATTCATTCTAAATTTGAGGGGCTCCAAGAAGTACCATGTTCTGTCCCACTAATTAATTCATGCATTTTGGCAACTTCAGGTGAGTATGTAGACATGATTAAGGCCGGAATCATCGATCCAGTGAAGGTGATCCGCACTGCACTTCAAGATGCTGCAAGGTAACATCTTCAGGATCATTGCCCATGCCTCTTTTTTTACAACTAAAATGATCACACTTGTTTACAAAGCTTTATTGCTGTTGTGCAGTGTTTCCTTGCTGATGACAACCACAGAAGCTGCTGTTTCTGAGCTCCCAGCAACGAAGGACAGAATAGCCAGCCGCATGCCGCAAATGAGTGGAATGGATTTTTGAGGACGACTCCACCTGATGTATGATTGACATGTTCTTGGCCAAAGATGGTACTTGGGAACGAACTTAACGAGGTGCAAAGCTGGCACCCAGATGTGAGTTTTGGTGTAGGGCCAATGGTGATGCAATCTGAACTAATTTAGAGCCTTTCATTTTGTAGACTCAAATTTATGGTATTCAACTTGGTACTGTTAGAAGCAGCGGAATTTTGCTGCGCACTCTTACGAGTTACGAGCTCATTTGGGCTGCCCCTCCGTCACAATCTGAGTTCTCGACCTCTGTCTCCTCACCGACTTCTCATATTGGTTTTTCCACTTGCATAGATCCTGTTAACCTCCAATTTTATGTCATTGATCACATACCAAAGGACGTGCAGAAACCTCACATCCTTTGCTTATACAGTTATACTACAAGCACCAACGATATATTATTCATTTAGAAGAATCACTGTTACAGGAAGTAGCACCTCAAGACCACAGGTGCCGTGATATATATAGATTTGGATCATTTTGAAGGATTTCTATAGAGAGCAGACATAAAAGACCGCATGAAGAGTAAGATTTGGATCATTTTGAAGGGTTTCTATCCAGACCAGACTCGAAGGTCCTATGCCGTCTTGGCCTCGTCGGGCGGCTGGATGAAGCGGGGAACTTCTCCGTTCATCACCCTCCATGGTCCCCAGTAGAACTTGGGCGGCATGATCGGCACGGCCTCACCTGGGTGATCCTCCCAGTACTTCTCCTGCGAATTGGAAAATGGGGCGTTAATTTAACACGCTTCAATGAAGTACGCTCTGATAGCTCAATGCTTGAAGAAATTGATGTTTTTAGAACATCACAACTTGACAGCCAGAAATTCTTCGAGCACAGAATGCGGCAAAATCATGTTAATCTCAAGTAAAACACAGAATCGCAATCTGCGCATCACCACGGTACTCGAGTGAGCTAGAAATCGCGGTGGCCTGGTGTGGTTTCCCGGGCAAGCATTCCAACGAGCACCTGATGGGCACTGCAGCGCCGGTGGACGCAGGGAAAGGAGCGAGGGCCAAGGGAGGATTGAAGAGCCGAGGTGATGAGGTTGGCTGACCTTGTAGAGCTGCTCGGTGACGGCGGCACCGACTACGCCGGTGTAGAAGGCGGCAACGTAGGTGCCGACGAGCGGCGCGAAGGAGCGCGGCGGGCGGTACGGCTCCACCATGTCCCACACCACCGTCTTCTCCCACTTGTGGAACTGCCGGTCCGCGTACCACCTCCAGAAATGTCTCGACATCGCCGCCTCCTCCTCTCCTCTCCCCTCCCCTCTCGCGAGCTCGCGCAATCTGCGACGCGGCACGGCCGCCGCCGGGGCTCTGGAGTCGGAGTCTCGGAGACGTGAGGCTCCGAAATGGGCCAGCGCGTTTGCGTTGTGTCGAATATTTGGGTCGAGCGGGCTCACAGGCAGGATAGGTAGCAAGCCCACCTCCACCCGGCCCGTTACGGCCCATGTGTGCAGTCTCCGCGCCGCGAAAACACAAAACCGGCTGGTGGTCGAAAGGGGCGAAAAAACGAAATAACTCGCGGTTTCTTGCGCCACTCCGGCTACGCCGCCGCCCGCCGCAGCCGCCGCAGCCGAGATGGGAATCAAGGTGAGTGCGGGGGATCCATCTTCCCTCTCCCTTCCTTTGGATTTCGAGGTTGTTGCCTTTTGGAGGCGAATCGATTGATGGGCTATGCTTCGGTTCGCGCCCGCGGCGTGTGTAGGGTTTGACGAAGCTGCTGGCGGACAATGCGCCCAAGGCTATGAAGGAACAGAAGTTCGAGAGCTACTTCGGCCGCAAAATCGCCGTCGACGCCAGCATGAGCATCTACCAGTTCCTGGTGTGTTGAGCCACAACACTAGTCCTCATTTCTTTTCCTTGTCATCCTGGGCTTAGATGACACTAGTTTTGTTAGTGTTTGTTTTCTGGGCTGATTGCCTCTTCGTACGTTGTTTGTTGAGAAATCGATGCCCTGACACCAACTTTCGAGAAGCGATACCAAAGTAGCGTGATACCACTTTTCCGTGGATACTATACCCACGCTATAATGATAAGATCTTCACCTGCACACCAATATGGGAGACCAACTCTCTACAAGGAACTCAACTTCTCTATTCACAACCCAACAACCCTTACACTTTTTATGTGACTACCCTACCACACTCTACTCATGTCATCCAATGGCATGTCACTCAATTATCCATGGTGGCTAACTATGCCATCTTCAAATGGCTTCTACTTGACATGACTTGAGGGAGGGGAGTGACCCCACATATATAGGACTCCATGGCTCATATGGTGTTGCCATGTGTCCACCTTCTACACTCTTCTACAATCTTAGACTTTTCTCCATCTTTATCCTATCATACAAATATCTCTTCTTTAGAACATTCCACACTTCACCATGAAGCATGACAACTATGAATCATACATGTCCTCCACTCTTCTAAAACCTTCTTACCTTGTCATGATCTTATTCTTATCCTTATGAATTGCAAAGGTAGTTTCTTGTGATTTCCACAATCTCCTAGAATGTTCCAAGTATGCATTGCATATTTCAACATTGTTGACTGCTGCTTTGCGAATGATACGGGTGTTGCTTGCAATGCTACTCTTTTAAATTGGGTTTAGGGTTTAACATTGTTAAACCTTGTAATGGCTTCTTATTCCAGTTGTGGGTGTTTGGATTATGGATAGTTCTACAACTTTTTTTTAAGATGTGCAAGTGAACTGGCAATATCCAAGTGATTGTGCCTAAGAGGAGCACTTACATGGGTACATTGTTCTCCCTTTTTCCTTAGTTCAACTGGGTTGATTAAAATTGGCCGCCTCCAAGATTGTTTGGTTTGGTTTGTTCAAAATAAATAAATGATGAAGGCAATTGCATTGGTTGCATGTATTCTTTGTTCTTGACTCTTGAGGCATGCTTCTTATGCCATGAAATTTGGGGCATGCTTCTTATGCTTTCTTGAACAGATTGTAGTTGGAAGGACAGGTACGGAAACTCTCACAAACGAAGCTGGTGAAGTCACTAGGTACACATAAATATATCCTTTCAAGCACGCTTGGTATCTCAAGATGCAGTCACTATGTTTTTAGATTTATTTTTTCCCCCTAATTTATTACTTGTTCGCCAGTCACCTACAAGGTATGTTCAACCGGACAATAAGGTTGCTGGAGGCAGGAATCAAGCCAGTGTACCCACGATTTCCTTTCCTTTATTGCCACTGTAATCTTTGATAGGAATATGTGTAAAAAATATGATGCCATCTAAATGAATCACTTCATTGTTTGTGCAGTTACGTTTTTGATGGCAAGCCTCCTGATCTGAAGAAACAAGAGCTTGCTAAAAGGCATGACATATTTTTTTCACCCTTTGATTATTCCTATGTTATTAAGAGATTTCCTTAAATCTGTGCTTCAAATTCTTATATTGTTGCTAGAGTGTACTATTCTTTTCAGATACTCAAAGAGAGAGGATGCAACCAAAGAACTGACTGAGGCAGTAGAGGTAACTGTCTTGATCAAAGTTTTTCCCTTTTTGGTATCATATTCTTGTGTCAGCTTCTTCTATTTCTGAATCCTAAAGGAAAACGACCCCTGATGTTTCAGGAAGGAGATAAGGACGCGATTGAAAAATTTAGCAAGAGGACTGTAAAGGTAATTTCTTCATTTTGCTGTCAGTAGGCTTACTTGAAAAGTTCATGGGTACTCCCCATAGAAGAATTCAAGGTGATTTAGTATATTCTGAAGCACCCTTAGATTCGTTCACAGTACAAATGTCAAAGATAATATGTAAGCGGCAAGTTTTTTTCCCCCTAAGAGTAAGCTATGGGCTCATCTTGTTCCTCCCCTTTATGAACAGGTCACAAGGCAGCACAACGATGACTGTAAACGACTATTGAGACTTATGGGGGTTCCTGTTGTAGAGGTGAATTCAGTTTTCGTTGGTATCATGCCACTATGATGAGTCAACCTTGTTCTAAAGAGTTGACATCTACCTTTTCGGACTAATAGGCACCTTGTGAAGCAGAAGCAGAATGTGCAGCACTTTGTATAAATGATAAGGTACCATTGAGTCTTTGACAAAGACCTGCACCTTCTTGTTTCCACTTCTTCCGCTTTTCACTTAGTGCTTCTATTTTGTAGGTGTATGCTGTTGCTTCAGAAGATATGGACTCCCTTACTTTTGGGGCTCCACGGTTCCTTCGTCATTTGATGGATCCAAGTTCCAAGAAAATACCTGTGATGGAATTTGATGTTGCCAAAGTGTGCATTGTTATGTGCTCAATAATAGCCTTGATGTTGCATATATGTCACCAATTCTTATGTTGCAGGTTTTGGAGGAGCTTGAACTCACCATGGACCAATTCATTGATTTGTGCATCCTCTGTGGATGTGACTATTGTGATAGCATCAAAGGTATCCTATATCAATTCTACAGCATACTACTTCACAATTTATATGCATTTCTAAAATGCATTTCAAACTCTGTATCTTTGCTTGTCCCATTAGGTATTGGGGGGCAAACAGCTCTGAAGCTTATCCGTCAACACGGGTCCATAGAAAGCATTTTGGAGAATCTTAATAAAGACAGGTTAGTTCATTCAAAATATTTGTAGATTTACCTTTGATGTTTTTCCTTTTTATTAACCATCATGGCACTGTACTTTTGATTTATTAACCAGTGATGTTTTTCTTCTTTTATTGGCATTCCTTGTGTTGGATATTTTATTGGTGACATGAAAGGAAACTGTTTGCTATTTGATTCTGCTTAATTTGTCTGCATGCTTGCTGCAGATATCAAATTCCTGAAGACTGGCCTTACCAAGAAGCTCGACGCTTGTTCAAGGAACCTAATGTTACATTAGATATTCCTGAGTTGAAATGGACTGCACCTGATGAGGAGGTACTCCTACTGACCTTGCTTACTTACCTTTAAACTCCATTCATACATACTGAATGTACCCATTGCTCTGGCCTCTTTCCAGGGTCTCATAACCTTCCTGGTAAAAGATAATGGCTTCAACGAAGATCGGGTGACAAAGGTATGCACTTTTCTTTTGGTTTTCACTGTTCAGTTTCTCCAATCAATTTTGTCATCTATGATTTTCTTGTGTTTTGTTTAGGCCATAGAGAAGATAAAATCTGCCAAGAATAAATCATCCCAAGGAAGGTGAGTACCATTGTACATCTTCTACTAAGTGCCTGTGTGCATATTTGCTTGTTGAAGTTGATCTTAATGTACTAATTGTTGACTTCATGTAACCAGACTCGAGTCCTTTTTCAAGCCAGTTGCTAGCACATCAGCACCGCTGAAACGGAAGGTACCTTCTACAATGGTCTCCCCATCCCTCATGCTTATCTATGATTCTGAGCCTTCTCTGTAGTCATCAGCATGTCAACATATGCAGGCCAGGTAGCAATTTGGTCAATAGAAGCTGTATCTTGCTAGCCAGTGCTATTGTATGCTATAATGTTGAAATGAGATTTTTATGTCTTCTCTATCAATACCATGCCAGGCAGTAATGCCGGCCGCTTCAAAAAAAAGTTTTAAAAAAGAAATGGGATTTTATGGCCTTGTGCATCCTGTTTTCCCCTTCAAGACTCATAGCAGCGTGTTTTGTTTGAAATCATATGTTACTCATTTAACTGCACTGTGGGACAGATCTTTCTTTTGCATGTCAGTACTTAAGGTCAAGTCTCTGTCACACAAATGCAGGAGACTTCAGAGAAAACAACTAAGGCAGCTGCGAACAAGAAAACAAAGGCCGGTGGAAAGAAGAAATAAGCTTGAATGCTTGCTGTGCAATGGATCAACAGAAACTGCGGCGGCCAGTGGCCTTCTTACTTAGATTGTTTAACTACGTGCTGTAACTCAAACTTTGGTCAATGTTTCCGTATGTTCCAAGCTAGGTAAATTAGTTTCCTTGAAGAGAGAATTGGTGTACCAAGTGACAAAAAAAAACCCTATCACGTAGGTTAGTTCGTCCGATCATGTTTGTACATTTTCCTCTTCCCTTCCGGAGTTTTCATGCTGCGAGGCTGCCTTGCTGTTAAAGAGGGTTTTGGTCTGTCCAGACCTCCTGGGAGCAGTGGTTTTGTGGTTGGTGCTCAGTGTTCCGAAGTGCTTGATGTTCGAGTGGATTCAGGCGTGATTGATGTTCATTGTTCGAGGAGATTGATGCGTTCTCTCTTGTTTGTGAACGCCAGTCTCTGCGTGAAGCAAGGCCATCCCGATTTCCCCAAGCTGCTGGCAGGGAAAGCAGCATCGGCGCGCGTTGCACGCCGGGCCGCCCAAGGAACCTCTAAAGTCCTTCGACCATGCTTATACTAGCGGAACGGCCGCGCCACGGATGGTATCACGACCTCCAGACCTCCTCCTGACTGGAGGTAGCCTGCGCCGGCGGCGAGGCTGCAGGCCTCCTGGCTGCCTGCCGCCGGCACGCATGCAGAAGGATGGATCGAGCGCGCGCGAGGACGACGTTGCGTGCTCCGGGTGCGCCCGCCCCGGTGGCGAGGCGAGGGGTGACGGGACGTTCCCTCCAGAAATTTCTCTATTTTCTCTCTCTACACATATCGTATCAAAGTCTCAAATTTATTGTGATGGTGGCTAGATTCGTCCTACATTCACATGATTTTTCTCGAGATTTTCGCGCGTCTGTAACCACGTGAAATTGCTATTTTGTTTGACTCTCGGGGTGGACGGTATTTCGTTTACCGTCCAGCCCTGTAGAAATTTCTCTATTTTCTTTCTCCCTGCACACATCGTATCGGAATCTGAAATTTCTTGTGATGATAATTCACTTCATCCCCTGTTTATATATTTTTTTTCATGATTTTTTCGCACCTCCATACCTGTGAAATAGCGATTTTCTTTTATCTCGGGATGGACGGTATTTCGTTTACCGTCCACCCCTTGCAGCAATTTCACCTTTTCCATTCTCCCTCTACGGGGAGTGAAACTTCATGCGATGTTGACTGCCCACGTTCCACGAATACATGAGATTTCTCGTGATTTATGCGCCTCGTTACCTCCGTCAAATTGAGATTTTCATAGTCGGCGTCGGCAGCCATGGAGTGTTTTTCACCGGGCAGGGCATGCCAGCGGCGAAATGCTGCTGATGGCCAAGATGACATGGTGCGCGCTTGACAAGAACGCACAGGGAGGCATCCAAAGCCGCCACCGGACGATGCCACGATGGGACAGTGCTCGCGACGACAACGCCGTCGAGACAACGGGCCGCCGTTGTTCACCTGCCGGGTGGCGTCCCGTGTGTCAGGGGACGGCGCAGGCGAGCACGTGAAGAAGTGGCCGCCTGCGTGTTCATGGTCTCAAGGACGATCTCCCCGTCGCGCCCACATCCCTTGCGAACAATGGGTGACGCACGGAAGGCGCGTCGTGCACCTACGGGAGCCGGTGGTGACGGTTTTGCCGAGGAACCGAGCGTGGCGGAGCGTCGTGCTCGGCTTGCGTGCGGACACCGCGTTCTCTTCTCGGCAACTGCGCTGCGCGCGAAGAGATCAGCATTGCACGCGAACCTGAGGACGGGTCGTGCTTGTGCAGTCATGGAGGCCGCCCAGTCGCCGGCCCGGCGCCGGACGACGACGGCGACGTGCGCGTCCAGACGCAGCCGCCCAAGTACAAGCGGCGGCACACGCCCGGGTCAACGGGGTGGTTGGCAAATATTGAATCCGGATGTTTACAAAAAGGCTCCTGAATCGGATCGCGATCTATAATCGCGATCCAAATAAGGGGGCATTATGCAAATATGTAACCCTATATTTACAAATAGACCCCTAAATCGGATCGCGACTATTAATCGCGATCTAAAACGGGGGGTTTTCGAAAATGTTCCACGGCGGCGCCGGAGCAGCCGACACGAGCTCGTGCCGTCGCCGGTGACCTCTGCTATTTCCGTGCGCTCCGCGAGGCTCTGTCGCCAACCGCTCGCCTATGCCTAGCCGTCCCCCTCCGGCTCCCCGTGCGCCGCCGTTCGCGGTCCAAGCTACACCGGAAATGCTGCCGCGCGCAGCGGCGGCGGTCCGGAGGGAGCTGCGTAGTCTGCAGCCCTGATACGGCGGCGGGCTTTCTATATACAGGTCGGGGATGCGGCTGTCCCGTCCAACTTTTGCTCCGGCAGCTGCGTAGACTGGAGGCATCTGACGGCAGAGCGGCGGCAAGAGCAGGCCTGGCGGTCAGGCTCCGCTCGGCGACGGACACGCGCACGGCGGTGTTAGAGGTTAGAGCAGAGCAGACCTGCACGCGTCCGGCGTCGAGGGGTGGCAACGTGGCGCGGAGGGTGGACGGTACTTCATTTACTGTCCGACCCTGCGGAAATTTCTCATTTTTCTTTCTCGCTCTAGAGATTATATCAGAGCCTCAAATTTCATATGATGCTGTGTAACTGCATTCCCCGTATCTGTGAATTTTCTCGTGATTTTATCGCAACCGAGCCGCCGTAAAACTGCGAGTTTTGGCATCTTGGGGGTGGACGGTATCTCATTTACCGTCCACCCCAGCAGAAGTTTCTCTTTTTTGTTTCTCACTCCAAGGATCGATTCGGATTCTGAAATTTTACACGCTGATGAATATCTTCATGCTCCGTTCACGTGCATTTTTCTGTGATTTTTGCGCGTCCGCTCATCCATCAAATCGAGATTTTGTGATCTCTGGGTGGTCGGCGGGGCATCGCCATGGATGGCTCCTCGGAGGGGCGCGCGGTCACCACTCACCAGACCGTCATGGCGGCCCCTGCGGTTGAAGATACGCGGCGCGTGCCAAACGCAGAGGCGCGCAAGGACGCGCTGGGCATTCTACCCCGGCCTGTCTCGTCGTGCTCGATCGCAGGCCTCGCGGCGCGCGCGGTCTCGCCACGCACGGCACGCACCTCGCCTCAAAACGTTCCGCGCCGGCGCCGCGCTCTGCTCCCTGGAGGCCTGGGCCACGCGTTATTGCCTGCGGTCACCAGAGGACGTGCTGGGGGCGGATCATGCTCGAGGCGCGCCGCGTCGGACACCTTGACGCCTGGTCGTGGACGTGGACGATGTCAGCGTCGCGCCCATGTCCGGAGCGAACGCGTCCCGTAAGGCGTCGTGCACCTGTGGGAGCCCAGTCAGGAGTCGGGCTGCCGGGCTGGTCGGCGTTCACTTACCTGGCGGCGGCTTCGCCATGGGACAATGCACGGCGCCACGGCGGGGGTGGTCGTTGTCCGTATGCCGGGTGGCGCCGCCTGCCCTACTGCTGCCTACACAAGAGGAATCACCTCGCGCCGCAGGGGCGTGGCCGCGGACTCCGGCCGCTTGTGGCGCCAAGCCGTGCGTGCGCAGGCGGTGAAGAACGGTCACCGCACGCGGTGGCAACTGCGGTCACGGAAGGTGAGGCTGCTGAGCAAGACAGATATCATTTTCCAGGAAGCAACAACGCGGGTTCCAGAAACTGAACGCTGGAACGAACAACGCGCTACGGTACAATCCACTGGTAAACGAAAGACTGATACAGGCATGACTCGTGAGGTTGAAAGAGTTGAAAATTAAAACTACCAGCTGCAACGATATTCTTATGTTACAACTTACAAAAAGAAGCGAAAAGAATCACCACATCACGCTAGCGCAATCTTAGGGGTAAAAATGTACACAAGCTACAGAGATAAAAGGAACCCAAGAATCTGAACCTCACCACCCAGTACGCAGTTTCCAGACTCTTGTTTTGCTTCACATTCACTGCACTGCATTTGGTCTATTTCAACATTAGCTTCTAAAGTTTTGAACAATGATCCACCTTAATCTGCACAGTTCTAGGCTTCTAGCCGAATCTAATACGTACATCACAGACCAAGGCATTTGTACCAGAAGGGCTATAATTTCTCCCCATGCTACAAAACTTTACATGGGATCAACAAAAAATCTTAATGAAGCATGTGTTTCATTGCTCGGTACTGCGCCTTTGTCACACTATTTATCCCAACGGTCTTCTCGCATGCCAAACTCCCATTTCTGAGGGAGGGGGCCATATATGGAGGAAAACTTGGCCAAGCAATTTGTTCTGATATCATAGTGCTTCTGTGTGTTTCGGCTTATTGCAACAGAAGAAAGCTTGGATGTGTCAATAGCCCATGCCGGGTGGACATACTCCACGGTCCTGGAGGAGCTTGCATTCGCATATAGAAAATTCATCAGCAGATCCTCACAGTTGAAGTTCTTGTGCACATAGTCCCTCCCTTCACGAGCTTCCTCACTCCAGTACTTCTTGAACGCAAACTCGCTGTCCATGAAAGCAGCTCCTGTGAGGATCAGATTGTATCCCCTCTTACCCCTAGCGTATCTCTCATTCCTGTATTGTAATGGGTTGCCATCTATCATCCGAGGGTAAAAGCCCACCATCCGCTCAGGGTGTTCTCTCCAGACCCTAAACCCTTTCTCCAAGTCAGTGCAGGTCATCATAATATCATCATCCAGTTCAAAAACAGCTCGGGTCTTTATCAGAGGATCAAGCCTGAATCTATTGTTGAGAGAATTGATCTCTTCAACTCGTATCCTGACAGGAACAGTAGAATCAAAGGCGTCACTGCTTGGAGGGTTACCTTTGTTCCAAACGACAACTATCTCCCTAACAGACTCACATCTCGAGTAGTGTTCAACAAATAGCTTCAAGTTCCAGAGACGAGCTTCATATGTCATTGTGACCATTGTGAATTGAGAGTGTTGCCCTTTATATGTGTACGCCTCTTCAGCACCATTGCCGCTACATAAGAAATGCACAGCAATGCACACATTCGCGATACCAGTTAGAGCAACTACCCAAAAGAACAGCATATTGGACCAAGTTTTTTCATTGAGTCTTGTTTTGGTAGCAGAGAAATATCTGCCAATATTGATAGAATATCTGCGGACTTTCTGGTTGAAGCGGTGCACAGGCAAGATACGAGATAATTCAGTTCTCCTTGTCAGAGGAACCCAGAAACTTGGAGGAATGTAGCAACTGATTGCACCTTTCACAAAACCCACAAAAACAACAAGAGCAATAGCTAACAAGAAGCCTATGTAACCAAAGAGAGAACGGCGTGTTGACTCGCCTGAAGGGACACGATCACCATCCATTACAGCAATCCATCCGCCAGATGCAAGTTGTTGGGCATCCATGTGATGGTATCTCATGCCATTCCATGCATTTCTACCTTTCTTTGGCTCTTCAATCCCAAGTTTTACTGGGACCTCTTTGTATTCTTCCTTGGTTAGCTTTTCAACTCTGTACAACTTAACCTTCCGTCCATAGGTACCACTGCAATCCTGACCAGGACGATACAATGATCCTTCAAATATGAAGAGCCTCCCACCATTTCGAGCTCCCAAACTTTTGTCTGATTTGTAAATAGGGTTTTGCTTGTGTTCAGTCCAAGGACCAAGAGGAGAGTTACTGTACCAAATCTCAAGCTCTGCATTCTTCTCAACACCATACCGTGTAAAATCAGAAGCAAATAACCACCAGTATCCCTCAAATTGGACTAATGAGGCATCAATGAGTGGCTTGTTGACAAGCACCTTCTCCAATGTCCATTCAAGGGGAAACTTGGTAGCACGATAAAGGCGCAGCTCCTTCTTTTTGTTTCCCTCTGGCATCATGTAAATCTAAAAGAGAAAAAGTTAGTTTACTTATATCTTCAGAAATGGTCACCATCTTTATCAGTAATAAGTATGACGGATAAGGATCTACCTCGTTCTCGTATTTGAACACAAATGGATATGACAGATGCCATGCCTCATCTAAAGCAATGCCAAGAAACTCCCATGTTGCACCTTTATCGAAACTTCTTGCAACTCCAATATCACCTTGCATTGAGGTTGTTGTTTTTGTTTCAAAGAAGAGAAATAGTGTATCCCCCTACAAGATGCATAGTACAATATCAGACTATGAACTCCAGAAAAAAATAAGAGCAAAAGAAGGCACGACATGTTAGTAGGGGAAAAACATCCCTTGAAAGTAGTATCTTAAACTCAAGAATGCTACTCATTGGATGATTCAGCAAATAATTGTGATGAATGCATTTCTAGGTTGATAAAATAGCATTTGCAAAACTTCCTTCTCTGCCTTGGTTGTGCATGTTCAACCAAGGATCATGATTTTATCAAGTAGATGCCAATGAGGCAATGAAACCTTTCTACAAATCAAGTTGTACATTAATGGTTTCAAACATTCAATGTACCTAAGAAAGCATGTAATGGTGTTTGTTCCAACAATATCGTAATCCACCCCCCAATGACAGTTCTCTGGGTCATCATAAGCTAGAATTTGCTTTGAACCATGCTAGCTTACTGGCGAGTCATAGACTAGCAACAGGTGTGTGATGAACTTAACTTTGCATGCCTTGTTTGAGTTACACACTGTTCTTCACACAATACTAAGGCGCTGACAAAGAAAATGCTATCCAGGTAAGTCAACTACTCTAAGCACCCAAAACCCAAAACGTCAAGTCCTCAAAAATTCCCCTGTAGGGGAGCTGAATTAAGGAAGTCAGTTACTGTCACCAATTCAGCTAGTCAACTTGAATTTTACCTATTTTGCTGCTCAACGATTTGCTACCATATCTTAGCTAATTTGCAAACCATTGCTACATCCACACAGTAGAATTCTTTTTTTGAACGAAAACACAGCAGAATTCCACCCCGGGGAAGAGCGGCAGCACAAAAGGCAGCAGCGCTCACCTCGACGTAGAGGAATGGGTCGGCGACAAAATTGCTCGGATACCCCGCCTCCGTCGGGGTCGCGCAGGTCAGCACGGGGTTTGCCACCGGCCACGCCGAGCTGTTCCCATTGCTTCTCCCTTCCTGCCCACCAAAATTACACACCAGTAAGCACCTCAGGCGTCAACCCAGCACGCGGAAGGCCGCAGCCCAGGAGGGAGCGCTGCACGCCACCCACCAGCGCGATGGGCCGTAGCTCGAGCGGGCTGCTGCCGTAGAACATCCCCACCGACCACGACCCCTCGCCGTCGGGGCGGCACCCGGCGGCGCCGGAGTCGGGGAGGCGGAACGACGAGACCACCACCCAGAAGTACAGGCCGCCCACGACCGCCGCCGCGGCCGCCGCGGCCAGCAGGAACGTGGCGGCCGGCGACCGCGCGAGCGCCACGCGCATGCTGCTGCTCGGCGGCCTCATAGCTCCTCCTAGCCGCGCAGCCTGGCCAGCCATGCCCCGCCACCCCGCGGCCGTAGCATCGACCGCCCGATCGGATCCCGGGCTGGCGCCGCGCGGAATCTCTCCTCGCTCCTCCAGAGCCCGCCGAGCTGGATCAACCTCCACTAGCCAATTAATTAAGCATGGAAATGCGAGGCGGGCCAGGCACCGGCGGCAGGCAGGGGGGGTTAGCTACGCGTGATTATAGTTGGACCGAGGGGGATTAGCGGGCAGCTTGCAACAAGCCAGAGCTGCTTCGCTGTCCTAGCGCTAGCGGCGAGCTGCTTTGTGGGGGAGGTTTTGTGTGACGACGGGGGCGGACGGCTCGGGGTGATCTGGATGCGTTTGGGTCCTTGGACTATATAGGTTGGACCGAAGGGGAAGAGGTTTTCCAACAGGGACGGCGGCGACGGCATGTTTGACAGGAACCAGCACGGACGTTGGTTTCCCTTTTCCTTTTCTTCTTCCGCGTTTCAAACATTCTTCTCTGAGAGAAAAATACTAAAATCCTTCATTTTTTCCGAACTGGAGATTTTTTTCTCCTTTTCGCCATAACAGTGGCATACCGGGAAAGAGGCAACAATTGGCCTTTGTCCTGGTCTATTTCTACAGTACCACACAAATTTTAGACCGGGTTTATGATTTGGATGCCATGATGTTCTGCAGCTTCCCGGGACATGCCCGTAATGCTTTGGCAGGAGGGAAGCTTCGCTTCACGAGAAACTTTGACCCGGAGGAACAAAATTTGTCAATCAATGCGCAACTTAGCCCTTAAATTTTGGGCCGAGCACCGTAAAATTTCACAAGAACTTGTGTCTAAATGTATCAGTACTATGTATGGTCAAATATTTACATTACCCTGATGGATCGAAAAACCCAAACAGAAATGGATGCATCCACCATTTACAAAGGCAAGAACCTGTAATACTATCTTCCATCATCTAAAAATCTTCCATGCTACACACTTTCAGCTGTTAAGACAGATCAGGTTCTCCACGGAATGCATCAGGCTCAAATGACCTTGCAGCAGTGTCACTGTACACTCCAGGGATTGCCCTTCCACCCGTATTATCGTAAGGTTCCTTTGGGTTCTCAGTGTTGACGTAGAAGAATGCAAAGGATCAGGGAGCCTGCCAGACCCACCAAAGTAAACTTCACTCTGTTCAGCACAGGCTTGACCTGAAGCATAACAAAACAGGGTAAAAAATACAGTGCTTAGCAGGCATGCAAAAGATTCTTCACAATGATGCTATCATGTTTTTTTTGGCACGGCGATTTCAAATGTTTCAGAAAAGACTACGCCAGATAGCACCCACAGATGTAGATCCAGAGCATGATTCATAATGAGATCATATCTCGGAAGGATTTCACAGCTCATGCCATGTGCATGTACTAATATTGATTTCCTAAGCTTTATGGCATTGAGTTGATTCTCAGAAAACAAAGCACAAAGCTTACTTATACCAAAAGAATTGGATATTTAAGAAGTCAATAAGGACAACTTCCAGAAAATGAGCCTAGAAGCCGATCTCGAGCTAGAACTTCTGGAGTTTTAACCCATATCTGCCAACAACAAGAAACGATGTTAGCAACAAGAGCTAATTCTGCTGCTTAATGATGAGTTAACTATACTGAATTCCATGCATACGAAAATCCAATCAGCAGTATACATATAAAAAATCGCATCAGCAAAGTGGGAGACCAGGACCCATCTAGACTAAATGCGAAAAGTCAAATTTTATGGCCATCTTAAGAATACACATTAAGACGCCTGCCTACATATCACAGGATGAAAATAATTCCACATTTCTATATCATTGTTTAATTGCCAAAGAAGCACTTGTCGTAGTATGACACAACAGCAGATTAACACATCACCACTTTTTATGAACTCAATATCAATAACGTCAGGCTTGATAAAAGATGAGCGAGAGAGCAACTACTGCAAAAGTTGTTCGGTGGCACTGATTATATTCCTGATTGTGTGATTCCTGTAACTTTCCTGATCATATTCCTTTCATCCTAGTTTATATTTTACTAAAAGGATCACGGCCTAATCAAGCAAGTTAGCTTTTGATGATATACTGACACCTCATAGAAGAGTTCAATCACAGACGAGGGCATTTTATCAGTTAGGCGTGATTTTTGCTAACCAAGTTAGTACTAGATCAAATACCAGAAAATGACGCGATCAACAGAAACATCTCACCTGTCCATCATACCATCCCGTCTCCTCATCTGAATCAATCAAATACGATACGGATTTCAGATTACTAGGAGTACAATGCAAAACAACAGGAAGGCGAACAAATTTGGATTCCTCACACTCCACCGTGGCGCTGAGCAGGCGGTTGCCGACGTATGCCCACCCGAGGTACATCCGCACCACGGCGAGCGTGACAGCGAGGATGCCAGACCCCGTGGCCCCGAGCGCGAGGTGCACGGCGTCGCCGCCAGCCCCGCCGCGGCCCCCGTCGCCCAGGAGAAGTGCAGGGAGGACGCGAGCGCTTCTTACTCGTTCACCGGCCGCTGCTCCGGCGGCACCGGGCACCACTCGGTCTCCGGCGAGGAGGAGCTCCCGTTCCGCGACGGCGGCGTCGCGAGGCAGCGGTGGCGCAGGGGCCGAGGCCGAGCGACCCGCCGCGCGCCGCCCGCGGGGAGAGCGGAGCCAGGGTTTGGGGGCAGGGGCAGCGGGAGGAGGCGCGCGTGGAGGGGCGGGGAGGAGAGGGAGGCGGCCATGGGGAAGGGATGGCGAGCGCGGGTGTTGTGAGCCGGGAAGCAACGGCTCGGCTCCTGCTCGTGGCGTTTGCGTGGCCGCCTCCTGCTCTCCACGTTCGCAGCTCGCACACTTCGACTTCGCAGACAGACACTGTTACAACTAGTGAGATCTTTTCGGCCTTACGTGGGCCATGCGGCCCACTAAGCGTGCGTGCAACCATGGCATACCCTCATCACTTTGGGCCCATCTGACCCATTTGAAAGGATCACAGCAGTGTTTTATTAATGTTTTAGTGTGACGTGCTCCTAGGAATACAAGCAGTTCTGGTTTCTTGGAATGGAATGTGCTTTTCTTCAAGCTGTGCATAGATGATGAGCGATTATTCTCCCGAATCCCAAGGGGATGCAAATATCTACTGATGGGTGATGTATCGGCACGGCAGAAAACATCTTTGAAAAAAGGAAGAACTGAACTGTATTTAATTTGGATCGTATCGGAAAAAGCGGCATCCTTCACCTCTAGGGCGGACGCCAAGCTGCCACGACTCTGTTGTAACTTTTCTAAGTTCCAGGTTCCTACAATAAATAATCAGCTAAACATCCCTACCGAATCACACGATCACTGCCACTTCATAGTTCATTAGATGCGATTTTTTTGTGACACGCATTAGTCTAGTCATCCTACGCTAATTGTTCTACCTGCAGATGATGCCAGATGCTTGCGTGCGAGTGTGATAAGCCTCTCCGGTGATCCAGCGCCAAATCTTTATTTAGCTTTGACAATCCGGCTTAATTTCGTTGGATGGCAAATATTGGTATTATTCCAGACGTTTGGCACCTATAGGTTCTTAGATGAGTGCTGGATGATTATAACTGTGACCTGTCACTCTTTTGTACGTCCTACATGGACTGGAAAAAGGCTTATAGCTTTGCCAGACTAGTGCGTGGTCTTGAACCAAACGTGCCGTGTCATTAAGAATATTTGTTTTTTCCTCGTGAAGCAACTAAGCAAGCAGGCGATCCTTCACAGTGGAGCGCTACTCATTTGCTCCACTACTAATCCCTTGTCCACGTCAGCACTTGCGCTATCACTATCAGCACGCCCTACGGATCCAAACCGCTCATCCAATGCAACCAACGGCAGATCGCGGGATCGTACCGGCCCGCCGCGTCCGAATCCACCAACGGACCCACGATGTCGTGCACTGACCGAGGAACAAAGACCCGCCCGGCACCGGGACCCACATGTCATCCTCGCAGCGCGAAGCGTCCAGGGTGAGCGTAGCCCCCGCTGGCACCCGCGCTCCCCAGGTGCATGCACCTTCCCCACCTTTCCTCCTCCCCGCAGCACGCTATAACAACGGCTGCCGCGCTGCGCCTCCGCCTCCTCCCCAATGCGTCAAACACTTGACCTGCACTCCGACAGCGGCGGTGGCGTCCCAATCCAATCCACCCGCACCCACCCAATGCGGCTGCTGGGAAGGATCCGGCTGCTTCTAGTGAGTTCTTTCGCTTCATGGCTTTCAGAATCGCGGTTCAGGTCTTCTCCCTCCCCTTCGTCCCCTCTTACTGCTGCTCTGGGCTTGGGTGCGTATTGCTACTTGCTAGCTAGGATCTTCTTGGCTTGAGAAATCTCGGTCCTTTCGGTCGTCAAGGAAGGTGAGCTCAGAGGAGGGCGGTTCTTGTTTGTAAGGCATGTTTGCTTGGGATTGGAGGTCCCGTTCAGTGCTTTGGTGCTAGTAGATGGATGTTCTCTTACTGCATTAGTACTAGGATCCTTGGATTGCGCGCAAAGAGAAGTGTAACGGGTGAAAGGGTCCGCATAGAACATGGTGTTTAGCTTGCAAGATTGTTTTTTGTGTTTAGGTTTTTGTGCTGAGTTGCAACTTGCAAGATGATCTCGTCAGGGTGATTCTGAATTTTATATGAGAGTGCGGTTTACATTGCCTTTCACCCCAAAGAAAAAGGAGTATACTGTATAGCGCCAAAAATATCTGAATCCTGCTTGCGTGAGTAACCGATCAGTAAGAAAGCGATGGCATAGTCATGCGCCGGGATTGATTTGTCGGTGGAATTCAGAGTAGAAATGGATGCCCAACGGGTTAGTGAGAATGCAAAAGCAGCTCACATCAGTCTGAAACTCAGATTCATGGCCGTATGTATGGTCTACTTCATGCTGTGAATTGGGTGGGGTTGAGGCTAATTAGCAGACTAAGTTACGTTGATCTGGTGAACGAAGACCAGCTTTTTCTCTAGAAGTGGACAACAATAATCTGATAATAGGTCTTTATGTTAATAATGGGGTATAAACATGAGCTGCTGCAGCTGCAGTTACATTTGAATATTCTATTTGCACACTTGCTTGTAACTCTTAACAATAGTTTGAACTCAGTTGTGGACTTCGTTTATCTGCTTACCTCCATTGTCATTTGTTTACTAACAAACTGGAAAATTGCTATTGTGAATAATTACTGAGACATATTGTAGTGACTGCAGTAGTAAGGAAGTTATTTAAATACTCATTACCACGTTTATACCGAGGACACGATTATCTGCATTATAAAAAGCAAATGAAAACGCTAGGTGTCATCCTAATCCTACTGCTCTTTATCCTTTTAGTCAGTGTTTGATATTTTTTGTTGACTTGTCATTGTCACGCTTATTTCTGAAGATTTGCTGCTACCATTCTTCTCTGCATATCTAACAATTTTATTCCTGTTATTATCATCTTTCTTTAAAAGAGAAGGTCATGTAGTTGTTTTCGTAAAGCCACCAATGTACCCCAGATATTATGTGGTCATCATTTTGTACCTGTTTTTTTTTTTATGGTCAACAGGGGGGAAAGGTTCCCCACCTGGATTTTTCATTACTTTTGGCTCTTAAAGAGCCGTAGAATACAGCAGATGGGTACCTGTTTTTTCTGCCTTAGAGTAGAATGTATGATGATCATACAAGTTGATCCGCATAACTTGATTGGTGCTGCTCTAGGTTGAGAGACCATGACATGGAATTTAGCAGTAGCAGATTATATTTTATAGCACAAGGAGCATTTGAGTAGCTGAAAGAATTACCTTGAATGGAGCTTGAAGCCACTCCTGACGATGAACTATTCAGCTCAAATGATGAGATGCAGGAGTTGTGGCCTCTGGGAGAAGTAGACCCAAAGAAAGCAAGGTTCCCTTGTTGCATTGTCTGGACTCCTCTCCCTGTAGTTTCTTGGCTGGCTCCCTACATAGGGCATGTGGGGATTGCCCGGGAGGATGGAACTGTCATGGACTTTGCAGGTTCGAATTTGGTGAGCATCGATGATCTTGCTTATGGTTCTGCGGCAAGATGCCTTCAGCTTGATAGGAAGAAGGTATGCATAATGCTCAATTGCTCATTCCCTCCCAGATTTGTGTTTCTATATCAAGATTTCAAAGACCTTTAGGATCAGGGGATGTAAGGTGGGATCCTGAGTTTGCTTTGTGAAAAATACCAGTACTAGCTTTCAGAATGCAGAGGGTGCCAGACTCTGTTCCACACCACATCGCTGTTTCATATAGTAAGTTTGTAACTTCAGTAAACAAAAAACGATCAGTACTCGTTTAGTCATATACCATGCTACTGAATTTCAATCTTACCATGGTGTAATCATGACATTCATTTTAGTACGCTTCTCCTCTAAGTAAGCTATAATCATCACTAGTTAGTAGGATAATGTACCAGGATAGCATATGCTTCTCTGTTTGATATCATATCATTTTATTAGGTTCACGTTTGCTGCACTTACCCAGTCAGTCAGACATTTTCATGTAACAGTCTGAAAATGGTTTCACAACCTCACTTGTGCAGAACAATGCTGATTAGTTATCAAAATGTTCAGTATCTTTGTATGCCTATATGCTGATTATTTTTCTTCGAAACGAAACTATCTTACCCAATTTAGCATGTTTACCTACTGACAACCTACTCCAGTTCTGTTCTGGTGCCCATACTCTCTTCAGCATTACTAATCCTTGAGTAGCTGAACCTGTGCTGACCGCTGCTTTGTGACGATGCAGTGCTGCTTCCCTGCCAACCTCGCGGAGCACGTGTGCGCGAGGTCTCACGAGCACTCGGAGGCCGGGACGGCGATCTCGTGGGACGACGCGCTGCGCTCGGGGGCGCGGCGCTTCGAGCACAAGTGCTACAACCTCTTCACCTGCAACAGCCACTCCTTCATGGCCGACTGCCTGAACCGGCTCGCCTACGGCGGCTCCGTGGGGTGGAACGTGCTGAACCTGGCGGCGCTCGTCTGGCTGCGCGGCCGCTGGCTGGACCGGACGGCGGCCGTCCGGTCCTTCCTCCCGTTCGCCGCCGTCTCCTGCGTCGGCGTCCTCATGGCCGGCTGGTCGTTCCTCCTGGGCATGGCCGCGTTCTCGCTGCTCCTCCTCGGCTGGTTCGTGGTCGGCGTCTACTTTTTGAAGGGCCTCGTCGGCTGAACCGACACCGACTCGCACACAATGACACAATAAGCCGGGGAGACTGGGGGAGAGTGGAGTTTTGAGCCTGTTTTGATAAATGGGGACCGGGATTTAAATATATACAGTAATTTGCAGAAACATTTTAGAGCAATCCTACCCGTTCGAACAAAATTACATTAGTAAAAAACTAAAAAGTGTGCTGTGTAGAAAATACAGAGGGCAGATGATGGAAGCGCTTAGCGAGATGATCCAGGGGCGCCGTACGTGTTGATTTATAGTGCCAATGGCACAGCTCATATACAAGGCAACAATCTTCGGTGATCACGACATGAGAGTCCCATGTTTCTAGGATCCTGTACAATCAGTTCTATTTTTTACAGACTCTATCTTTAGTAACAAACCTGCAACCATGGACTCTCATGCGGTCCTGCCCAAGATGTCACAGACTATTTCTAACAGCCTCCCTCAATCACAACTTAGTTAAGTTGAGATTGATCTTGAAATTCTCAACTAGCCTCACAGGCAAAGCCTTGGTGAATCCATTCACAAAATGGTAGTCCACCTCAATGTGTTTTGTTCTAGCATGAAACACTGGATTGCTTGAAAGGTATGTGGCACCTAGATTGTCACACCACAATTTGGCAGCATTTGGACTCTCCACGCCTATCTCATGTAACAAAGTCTGTATCCACATAACCTCTGCCATGGCATTAGCTATTGCTTTATACTCTGCTTCAATACTGGATCTAGAGACAGTGGATTGCTTGCGAGCACTCCAAGACACTAAATTAGTTCCTAGAAAGACTGCAAATCCTCCGGTGGATTTCCTGTCATCCACACAGCCTGCCCAGTCAGCATCTGAGAAAGCGCTTACTAGTGTGGAAGCCGACCTGTGAATCTTTAACCCGAGTCCAGTGCACTGCTTTATATACCTTAATATTCTTTTCACAGCCTCCCAATGTACCGTAGTTGGAGCATGAAGAAACTGACAAACCTTATTCACGGCAAATGAGATATCAGGCCGTGTTAATGTTAGGTATTGCAATGCTCCTACAATGCTTCTGTATCTTGTGGTGTCTTGAGCTCTTAGAGGAGTTCCTTCATCCAGAGATAGCTTCGCACTAGTGGATAATGGTGTATTGACTGTCTTACAATCTACCATGCCGACCCTCTTTAGTAGATCAGACGATATTTTTCTTGTGTAAGCAGAATTCCACCGTTTGTTTTATGTAACTCAATGCCAAGAAAATAGTGAAGCTCTCCCAAGTCCTTCAATGCAAACTGTTCTTTAAGATCTCGAAGTAATGCACTTGTTGCTTGCTCGGTGGAACTCGCCACAATTATGTCATCGACATACACAAGAACAAACATTGTGATGCCTCCCTTACTGAAGAGGAACAAGGATGTGTAGCCTTGGATGCTTTAAATCCCAATTGAATCAACCGTTCACTTAATCTGGAGTACCATGCTCAAGGAGCTTGTTTCAACCTATATAAAGCTTTATCAAGTTTGCACACATAGTTAGGCCGGGTTGGATCCTCAAAACCCGGAGGTTGATGCATGTATACATCTTCTTCTAAGAGTCCATGTAAAAATGCATTCTGCACATCGAGTTGGCGAAGAGACCATCCACAAGACACAGCTAGAGATAATATAACTCGAATAGTTGCAGCCTTAATTACTGGACTGAATGTATCTTCGTAATCAATTCCATACCTTTGCTTGAAGCCCTTGGCAACAAGGCGAGCCTTGTAACGATCTAGACTCCCATCAGACTTTCTCTTAATTTTATACACCCATTTGCACTCTATAACATTGGTTCCCCTCTGTGGCGGAACTAGGTGCCATGTCTTGTTCCTCATCAGTGCTTCATATTCAGAGTTCATGGCCTGTTTCCAATTTTTATCCTGCAGTGCATCAGCTAGATCAGTCGGTTCACCATTGCTTGCTAACATCTCGTACCTGACCGTGCCATTAGTATAAATTTTCTTCTTTTGAACGCCACGCTGGAGCCTTGTTACCGGCCGCAAAGGAGCTGCGACCTCTTCTGGTGTACCGGCCGCAGAGGATCCACTAGAGGGAATCGCCCCCGGGCTCCGTGTTGCAGCATCAGGTGGCATCGTTCCCGTGCCTGAAGCAGGCGAAGTCTGTGTCGGAGAGGCTTCGGCGACAGGTGAGAGCGGGTGCGCAGCTGATGGGCCCCCACGCGACATCACCTCGGTGGAAACGGGCGCAGTCGGCTGGCTGCCGGACCCGCCTGGCGACGTGGGCATGGAGTCCGGCGGAAAAGGCCCAGGCGTCTGGACCGATGCTGATCCGGGCGCAGAAATCGGCCGGGGATCGTCTCCGTGATCTGTGCCGCTGCTTCCAACGGTGATATCGTATGTATTTGGCACCTGAGGCAAACTAGAATCTCCGCCAGGATTGTTATATCCATTAGGCAAATTAACAGGCAAATTAACATGTTGATCATCCAAACTACTGTCCCCTTTGGTCGCCACAGAATCATGAGATAACAGGAGGATTTCTGAACGTAGACGAGCACTCGCATTGGGATGCATCTCGGCAAAAGGAAAAATTGTTTCATCGAATATGACGTCTCAAGAGATATAGACACGCCCAGATGCAATGTCCAGACATTTATACCCCTTGTGAAGATTACTATAACCCATAAAGACGCATCTCTTAGAGCGGAACTGGAGTTTATGGGCATTATACAGGCGAAGATTGGGCCAACAGGCACAACCAAACGTCCGTAGGGAGGAGTAATCAGGTTTTTGACCAAAGAGGCGCTCCAGGGGCGTAGTAAAATTGATGACTGCACTAGGAAGGCGATTGATGAGATATGTGGCTGTGAGGAACGCTTCGTCCCAAAATTTCAGGGGCATACTAGCGCATGATAGAAGGGCTAGACCAACTTCAACGATGTGCTGATGTTTGCGCTCGGCGGCACCGTTTTGTTGGTGCGCATGAGGAAATGAAACATGATGCGAGATGCCAATTTTAGTAAAAAAGGAGCTAAGCCTTTGATATTCACCACCCCAATCAGTTTGGATGGCTTTTATTTTTCGATCAAGCAACCTTTCAACTAGGTTCTGAAAATCATGAAATTTTTGAAAGACTTCAGACTTACATTTAATGAGGTAGATCCAGGTAAACTTGCTGTAATCATCAATAAAACTAACATAATACTGTTTTCTGCCAATGGACTCGATAGCTTGACCCCACACATTAGAGAACACAAGTTCTAAAGGAGCACTAGATTTACTCACTGACTTAGGATAGGGAAACTGGTGTGCATTTGCTTGTTGACAAGCATCGCACACATGCTCATTATTGGACTCTGAAGCAAATGAAAGGCTATTATTGTTGATGATGCGACGAACGATCGGGGAAGCTGGATGTCCTAGTCGTTCATGCCACTGAGACAAGGACGGGCGAGACGTCGTGAGGACTTGTTTTGGCAGTGAAGGAAGAGGATATAGCCCCCGATGACAGCGACCTTTAAGCAGAGTTTTCTTGGTTGCCTGATCCTTAACCAAAAAATAGGTGGGGTGAAATTCCATGTAGGCAGAGTTATCAGAAGTAAATCGATGAACTGAAACAAGATTCTTGGAAGCCTTAGGTACATGCAGAACATTTTTTAGCTGAAGATTGCGGCTAGGGGTAGCAATAGTAGATTGACCAACATATTTAATTGCCATACCTGCACCGCTTGCGGTGTGGATCTGATCACCACCGTTGTACTTCTCACGCATGGAGAGTTTCCCTAACTCGTTGGTGATGTGGTCAGTGGAGCCGCTGTCGGTGTACCAGTTGGTGTCGATGTTGTATGAACCGGTTGCTGCTGCTGCATGCCTTTCTTCAGGGACGAAGTCCTCATCGAAGCGGTACCAACAACGAGCTGCAGTGTGCTCCTCCTTGAAGCACACCTGAAAGATCGGTTTGTCCTGCTTCTTGTTGTTGGAGCCGCCACCTTGCTGGTTGCTCCTTGGCCACGACCACGACCCCCACCATTTGGAGGGCCGCGCCCACGTCCACGATAGAGGCCACCACGACCAAGATTATTACCACGGCCTCATCCACGGCCGACCATGTTGGCCGAGCTCTGGTCGCCGCCTTGGACCAAATCCATCGTGGTCTCGAAGTTGAGGAGCTGTGAATACAACTCGTCGATGGTCACCAATTCCACCCTCGTGACGAGAGACCGGTGACTCGTATTCCGCGGGCAAGCCGGTGAGTATGTACTCAACCAGCTCGTCATCAGTGATTGGTCGTCCCACGGCCGCCATCTCATCGCTGAAACCTTTCATCTTGGTGAAATAATCGGTAGCAGATGAGTTACCTTTCTTGGTATTGGAGAGGGAGATGCGCAGATTTACCGCGCGCACACGGGTTTGTGAGGCAAATATGGCCTCAAGCTTAGCCCATGCATCAGCCGCCGTCTTCGTCTTGGCGATGTGGCTGAGGATGCCCGGAGAGACGGAAGTGAGAAGAAAGCTGAGGATCTGCTGATCCCGTGCCTCCCAGTCCTCGAATGCCGGGTTGGAGGCCTTCTTGCCATCCTTGTCCTCAATCTCCGTCACCGGCGGTGTAGAAGCACCAGTGAGATGACCGTACAGGCGAGCACCGCGCACGACTGAGAGTACCTGGGCTTCCCAGATGGAGTGATTGCTCCTGGTAAGCTTCTCTATCACAGCGCCGACCGAGAGAGGGTTGGGAGGGAGGGTCGAAGAAGACATGGTGGGCGGCAATTGGATCTATTGAGTGTTTGTGGCTCTGTATACCATGTAGAAAATACAGAGGGCAGATGATGGAAGCGCTTAACAAGATGATAGCCAGGGGCGCCGTACGTGTTGATTTATAGTGCCAATGGCACAGCTCATATACAAGGCAACAATCTTCGGTGATCACGGTATGAGAGTACCATGTTTCTAGGATCCTATACAATCAGTTTCTATTTTTTACAGACTCTATCTTTAGTAACAAACCTGCAACCATGAACTCTCATGCCGTCCTGCCCAAGATGTCACAAAATATTTCTAACATGCTGAAATTTGACCGATGGAGATTTCATACGTGGTTTCATACACCCGGAGTGCTGTGTTACTGGCTCTTCCATGTAGTACGTACGGGACCCGATCGCCGTAGTGAGTAGAAGACTCGATCTCCATGGCATGGATGGATCCGACTCACGTGTGGCGGCGCTCCGCCATAAAGCATTGATGGCATCATTGAGTGCACGGATCGCTCGGCCGGCGGCCCGGCATGACGGAGCACGGGAAGCAATGAGTGACCGGCCGACTGACTTGCCAGGCCGGCTTCCGTCCCTGGCAGCCGGAGACAGCGAATGAAACTATGAAAGAGAGGCCCGGCGACGGCCAGGAAGCAAAGCGTACGCGCACGCGCTGACGCACGGACCTGTGCGCTGCTCGGCCGGCACGGCAAAGCATTGCTTTGCCCCTGCAAGCAAGGCAGGGAGCCCCCGACAGCCCGACTTCCAAGGAAAAATCTCGTGCTTGGAATTGGAATCGGTTCGTCTTTCATAGCGCTCTGTTGTGCGATTTCTGCACATGGTTCATGTAGAACGCATTTTGGTGTCCTTAACTTTGCTCCAAGATGTCATCAACGCGAAAACGTTCCTAGCAAAGCGCGTCATGAGAAAGTAGAGCCTTAGTGATGTCTTCTGCAAGTTGTTTGGATCAACACTCCGGGTAAGTTGTGAAACCATTGATCATATGGCTTTGATAAAATTTATTCTAAAATAGAAATGTCGGTAGAAAAAAAATTTCTTAAGACTTTAAAATATACTAGGCAAATATGCCTGTGCGTTGCTACGTATAAAGACTGTATATGTATGGGATACATATAGTTGCTCACGCATTAATTTGTAGGCGTGATTGAGTTGTGAACGGAGGCTGATCTAACTCGCATACGAGATGGACTAAAGATCCATATGTCGATAATAGAAATCGGACCAAACCAAAAATTAAGATGGAAACGTTACATGTTTTCTTTCCTCACTCTCCTTCTGCGAAACATAAGCGAAGTTTTCAAACGCTTTTGCGCTGATATTTCTTTGAATTGCTACTAGATGATTTTGCACTAAACTTCCCGTGAAATTTTGTAGCACACTTCTCGCCAAAAAATTAAAAATGAAAACCCTTGCAAAATTTATAGCACGCGGACCGTAACCATTCGACATAGGGTAGGAATATTCCAGCATGTCACTGACTTACAGGTGGGCCCAGAGATATTCTCTCTCTCACCCCCGACCGCGCCGCTCGCGAGTCCAAACTCCAAACCAAACCGGCGCTTCCCCCCACGTCTTCCCGAGTTCCCTCGCGCCCGCTATAAATCGCAGCCCTCAATTCCCCACTCTTTGTTTATCCCTTCCTCCGCCATCCCCTCCCTCTCCCCTCAACCCAGCGCTCCCTCCCGCCGCCGCTAGGGTTTCTCCTCCCCTCGCCGCCTCCCCCCAAATCTCCCCACCGCAGCTTCTAGAGCCTCGCACGGCCCCTCCGCAGCAGCCATGAGCGACGGCAAGGACTCCCTCGACCTCTCCGGCCTCGGCGCCGCCGTCCCCAACTCCAACGGTTCGTTGCTTCGCCCCTCGATTTCTACCACTCCGCTGTTAGTGTTGCTGGAGGTGTGGTTTCTGATTGGTTTGCGGTGGTTCCGATGCAGAGCTCAGCGCGGAGGATAAGGCTAACCTCGTGGCCTCGATCAAGGTGAGGTTTCTGTTGCATTTTTTAGGGGCGGCGGTTCGCTGTTTTTTGGTCGGGTTTTGGGAGGGATTGTGCTCATTTTGGGGGAGTTTGGGGATTTTTGGATGAACTTATCCTGATTCGGTGTTTGTGCACTTGCTTAGAACACGCTCGAGGGATTGGCGTCGCGGCATATGGACGTGCTCGAAGGCCTCGAGCCCAAGGTCAGGAAGCGTGTCGAGAAGCTCAGGGAGATCCAGGTATAGATGCTTCCACTCTTGTGATGCAATACTGTTGTTTTTGTGATGGTTTCTGCGGTGTTGGCTTGCTTCGATAGGGAGTTTGTGTGGTCCTGCATCATTATTTGCGTCTAATCAAGCGTGAGTTCAGTGGTTATGTTAATACCTGTTGAAAACGATGTGGGGCTGTGTACACTAGCACCAGAAATTCCAGCCTTAATAGAAGGTTTTGTTTAATAGCACCAGTTAAGGTTGCATGGTTCATGGTTGTTAAAGCTCGTACTCTCTACCTTTTCCTTTGATTATTACTCGAAGTTCTGGAGAAATGTGAGCCACTGAATGTTTGTATAACACTGTAACCCCTACTTTCAGGTCATGTCTCATCCACTGATTGGTTTGCCTACTATAGATTTTTTGGCTGTAATGTATTGTTGGCTCCTGAACTCAAGGTGGTTTGTCAGGATTTTGTTGGAGAATTTGGGAAACAGTATGATACATATAAACTTTTATCTTTATAAATCGGACCATCTTCAAAATGGCATACCTACTCTAGATTTTTTTTGGCTGTAATGTACCATTGGCTCCTTAACTCAAGGTTGTTTATTGGGATTTTGTTGGAGAATTTAGGTATGATACCTATAAACTTTATAAATCTGACCATCTGAAAACCTTAGTTTCATGATTTGAAGCTTTGTTTCTTCATCAGTCGATAGTTCTCATACGTGATTGGACTTCTTTTACCTCGTGCAACATATTTCTGCCTTCTTTATGTTATGCAGCTCTATCACTGCTATTTAAGGAGTGCAATTGAATATATGATGCTGTAGATACAATTTGTGGTGATTTCATTACCAGTGTTTACTGTCTTCCAGGGACAACACGATGAACTTGAGGCAAAGTTTTTCGAGGAGAGAGCTGCACTTGAAGCTAAGTATCAGAAGTTGTACGAACCACTTTACTCAAAGGTAAGTTCATGTCTTGATATAATGATGCCGTTGTATATGTTGTCCTCTGTTTTATACAATTACAAAAAAATGGTTTCAACTCCTGAGCTGTTCTGAGAAACTCTCATCAGTACCATAGCAATAGCCACTAGATTAGCCTGTAATTGTTGGAATATATTTGGTAGGCTAGATATTATATATCATGGACTGCTATATGTATCACCTGAACTCCTGAAGTCTCTGTACTCTATTTATACCGCCTGAGAGGCTCAATGCAATTCATCCCACGCAATCTATCCTTCCTACATAGACAAAAGAGATTGATATTATTTTGCATTCTCCAGAATATGGGCATTCTCCCTTCAATATTGCTGCATCCTATTCTATGCTATGAGCCATGATCCATCTGATTGTTTTAATGGACCTGAAATTGACAGCGTTACGAAATTGTCAATGGCGTGATCGAGGTTGAGGGTATCACAGAAAGTGCAGATGAAACCCCTGCAGAGCACAAGAGTGGAGATGAAACCCCTGCTGAGCAAAAAGGTGAATATAGTTAACGGAATTCTGTATTAATGGTAAACATACTTTCTTGTTTTTATTTGACTAAAATCACATTGCTTCGCTGCAGAAGAAAAAGGTGTGCCAGCTTTCTGGCTTAATGCAATGAAGAACCATGAAATCCTGGCTGAGGAGGTGAAGTCTTGCATCTCTGTGCAATAATTTCCTTCTGAGAACTGTCAATACTTTGTTCCAACTTGTTGGCTCTTCATACATGAGCCATTCTCTTGCTGGCTGGAAATAATTCTTGTCCTTCCATTTACAGATCCAGGAGAGGGATGAGGAAGCTCTCAAGTACCTTAAGGACATCAAGTGGTACAGGATCAGCGAACCTAAGGGTTTTAAGCTTGAGTTTCACTTTGATACAAATCCATTCTTCAAGAATTCAGTGCTTACAAAAACATATCACATGATTGATGAGGATGAACCGATTCTAGAGAAAGCCATTGGGTAATTAACATTTCTGCTCTCTTGGAGTTCAACTCTTCTTTTGGATGGATAGAAAATTTTACTACCACCTATGCTCATCAAATTCTTGTTTTTTCAGTACTGAAATTGAATGGTACCCTGGGAAGTGCTTGACACAAAAGGTTCTAAAAAAGAAGCCGAGGAAGGGGTCAAAGAACACTAAACCTATCACAAAAACTGAAGACTGCGAAAGCTTCTTCAACTTCTTCAGTCCACCTCAAGTCCCTGATGACGATGAGGAAATTGATGAGGATACAGTAAGTTTAAGCTTATCGGTACCTGTTCTTATGGTTAAACACGCATGCATGGATATAACCTAACTTGACTTGATGTTTCCTTTTCAATAGGCCGAACAGTTGCAGAACCAAATGGAGCAAGATTATGATATCGGGTATGTCGTTGTGTATGCTGTCTTACAATGTAGTGGCTGCAGTATGGATACAAATTATACTTCTGTTGATCTGGGGATTCAATAAATCTGCTGACACGCTAAGATTTAGAGTTAGTTTCACTGTTTCTAAACTTCCTTTATATATTTACCAGATCTACCATCAGAGACAAGATTATACCACATGCTGTCTCATGGTTCACTGGAGAGGCTGCTCAAGATGATGGCTTCGAAGGCCTTATAGATGGTGATGAGGATGATGATGAAGAAGAAGACGAAGATGAAGATGAAGAGGACGAGGAAAGTGAAGACGATTATGATACAAAGGTATGTAAACCTTGTCTCTTAAGAAGGAATAGCATTTCGACGCCTTATCTAGCTCCAGAATATATCTCTTGACATTTTTGCTTTCCTCTTTGGAACAGAAGACCAAGGGAGCTGCCGGAGGGGATGGGCAGCAGGGTGAACGACCTGCGGAATGCAAGCAGCAGTGAGGTGCTGCACATTGAATTTCTGCATACAGTGGGTTCTGGAATGATGAAAGTTTGGTTCTGCTTGATGCAATGTCATTGAGTTGGTTTTGTGGAGCCCTTGGGGGGCGTGTTGTGGTTTTGTGGAATCGGTGGGGGGATTTTTCTGGGACATGGTATCATTATCATATGTTGGTAGTTATGTCACTTGATGTATTGGGTTTCAGATATTATGTGCTCTGCTTATGCTTTGAGTGATCATTGTTGCCAGTCTGGTATTTCGTATTGCACATACCGCTGGCGTAGCGTGCTGTACATTCATGAAGCGTGTTGCGGAGAAATTTTGCCCTAGGGGAAAGCTGGAAATTCTACTTTTACCCGACTATTTTTGCTAATTGCATTTTACATTTTACAGACTTGGATGTTATATGCTACTCTACAACTTTTTGATCAGATGCTACCCTACGATGAGTGAGGCTGTGGCCCATGCATCAAACGGTTCAAGCGATCCATTCTTTAGTCCGTTCCAGCATCCATTCTTTAATTCGTTTCTGCATGCTTATGCCTCTATGGGGACAATGGGGTTGCGTGGCTCCCCTTTTTCAGATTAGGCTTGATTTTGGGACTGGTAGCTGAAGAAAAATATTCCGTTCTAACTTGTGTCTGCAGTCCAGCGGCTTCTATGGGGCCGTTTAATGTAGGATTCTATTGGCATGCCAAAATTGGCTCCCATCGGAAACAAACTAACCAAGTCCGGTCGATGACCAATTATTTGGTCGGGCAAGCGTCGTGTGATCCAAATTTCCTTCCAATTTGAAAGACAACCGATGTGGTGATTCAAACTTGGCGGCTGAGAAAAAACAACTCATTGTCACGTCAATCGCGCAACAAAAGTTTGTAACAAAAAATACACGCCCAAGCATTTTCAGAAAGAGAGGGACAGAAGGTGAAAGAGTACCATAAGGCGCTGTTGCATCAAATGGTTAGTAAGTAGGAAACCAGCATCCAGTTACAAAATGCTCGAGCTGCTGCTCCCTGTACCTTTGGCCTAATCGCATCCCCCATGTTGAATCCAAAAATTTGTGAAGGACCCCTCTATAGCAGTTACAACCTACCCCTATCCATGAACTTCTTGACCTCATCATACAAAACGAGTATGGCAGCCGCACCAGTGCTCCTAAACATGTTAGACAGCGCCCCACGGTAGAAGGACCTGACACCCTCAAGCCTGCATATCTTCCTCCAGCAGTCGAGGGTGCTGCTGTACATCTGCACCTCCATCCCCGACTGCATCATCATCCTCCGCCGCACAGTGTCCAGCGGATAGGAGATGAGCCCTGCCATGGATGTGACGGCCTGTGCTGCAACCCAGCGCTGCCACAAGGGGGACTCCAGAGGCACAATAACATCCTTGGCGGTGTCGAAGCCGCCAAAGTACAGGCCCCGGTGGACGACCATCCCATGGAGTGATGCTGGCAATCCCCTGTAGATGCCCTTGATGCCGTTTTTCTTGTAGATGGTTTGGATAAAATGGCGAATGCCTCTGAACTGGCGGGTGTCGGTCCGGCCAACATCCGCAGCAAGACGAGTATGGGCAATGTCGAGTGGATAGATGAGAACCAGGGTAGTACATCCGGCAGCAGCACCAGCAAAGAAGTTGGTAAGAGCGATAGAAGCTAACTTATTGTCTGCTGAGGTTCTGGCATCTTTCAGTATGTTCCTGTACAGATCCTGAAAGAAAAATGGTAATGGATTAGAGATAACCACCTGAGTTCTGAGAGGTAATGGATTAGAGATAACCATCTGAGTTCTGAGACTATCCTCAGGAGCTAACAATCACTCATGTAAAAGGAACATGTATTTGTATTACAACATCATGAGCATACTCATCAAACTTTCTAAGTTTACTCATATACTCTTGGTTAATTAAGAAAATTGAACATCATGCTCATGTACAAGGAACATGTTACATGCTAGCTGTAAAAGGTTGATACAAAAAAAAATATATATCTTAAAGATGGCGGGGCATATAACAGGCAATGGCCATGTACAGTACAAGTTCAAGCTGGTCTCCAAGACTTATATTACCTGGATATGGCGCATCATTTAGTGTCCTAACCATGAACTTCTAACTCAAGGCTTTTCAAAAATGAAGGTCAAGAACAGCAGATAGCTTTATGTATTGGTAAAGAAAAACTATTGGTTACAGTTGGTAAAACACTGATAGGAAAAACTCTACATAACCCCCTGAAGTATAGGGGTTCGTCTACATACCCCCCTAAACTATAAAACCGGATATTGTACATCCTGAACTATTCAAAACCGTCTAAATAACCCCCTAGGCGGTTTTGAATGGTGGTTTTGATGATGTGGCGCCTTATATGGATGCTGACATGGCAGTGACTTAACGAATGACATGTGAATCATCCACATTAAACAAAGAGAGAGTAAAGATATTGAAAGTAGAAGTCATAAATATAGTGTTTTGTTATACTTTATAGACAAATTTATGCATGCTATATACACAAGTTTATCCATGTCAGCATGCCACCTAAGCAAAACCACCCTTCAAAACCGCCTAGGGGGTTATTTGGATGGTTTTGAATAGTTTAGGGTGTTCAATACCCGGTTTTATAGTTTAGGGGGTAAAGTAGACGAACCCCTATACTTCAGGGGGTTATGTAGAATTTTTCCACACTAATAATATGTCTACTATGGACTTCACTTCGTAGTCAGTAATGCTCACAAAATCAACTACTGTTCACATCACAATATGACATACCTTCCAAAGCATGTTACAACATTGTAATAAAGAATAAAAAGACGACATTATGAATCTATGATATTTGCTACATTCCAAACAGCAATGCCAAGTCCAATAGATGCTCCAGAAACTATATCTGGAACTCTATTGTTCATTCAAGACAATAGCTGTTACTTAAACATATCCTCTTGTCATCTTGCGCAAAAACTGTTCGACAGTTCTAATCTTTAGCAACCAAGCTTTCGTAACAAAGTATTATGTGCCATTAAATTATACGTCAAGCATGCATGACGTCAAGAGAAACAACGACGAATGAATCCACGAGTAAATCCCCAGATCTTTTTTTAATGATTTGAACAATCTTGATGGAATCAAGAAACCAACTATTCATTGTAGTGAGATCAGCCTGACAAGATATGACAATATAACAGTATTAGCATAATACCATCCAAGGAATCAATCGTCAAAATTCTGCTCATGGATTATCCCAAAAGCCTGGATCCTCGATAGAAAAAAATGATTACTCGAAGTTCAACGAATACAACTAGTCTAAAAAGTGCAAAAATATATGCACAAAAGACAGCGTTCATTATTCAGGGGTACTTGCTAGCATCTAGTGCTCTCTGACAATGATCACTTTATTCTCTCACACTTTTGCCATTTGTGGTGGGAAACATTTATCTCTAGAAAGCCAAATCCCACCAAATCTCATCTGTTGTCAACAAAGAAACGAAGAACCAACAGCAGCGACCCAATATTCTTTCATTCACACCGCACGCTGCAAGCACAAACACGGATAGTACTGGATGCCCGATGCCCCCAAGGTCCCAAAACCAAGCAATCACCTACTTTTCCATACTCCTGACTAGCTTATCATAAATACGCCAAGCACAGGGATGAAACAAGGAATGGAACCACGAACCTAATACAAAATAATCACAGGATTGCATCTGATCCGATGTCCTCCGACAGCACCTCAAGCAAACGAGAGTTCTAGCTTGTAATGCACGAGAATCAATGGAATGAAAGCGAACAGACAAATGACGGTGGGGGGTTTGCGGGTTCGGGAAGGGAAGGGAAAGGAACCTTGAGCGAGAAGTTGAGGGCGACGGAGGGGTAGTACCGGATGACGCCGGTGCCGTTGCCGCGCCAGAGCGAGAGCACCCCCTCGTCCCGGACGGTGCGCGCGACGCAGTCGGCGAACCCGCGGAACCTGCGGCCCCTGCCCAGCAACGCGGCGTTGCCGTCCTGCGTCTGCAGCAGCAGCTTGACGCGCTCGATCGGCGCCACCACCGTGTGCACCGCGCCCCCCATCACCGCCCCCGCCACCAGATCCCGCTCGAAGTCCCACACCCGCCCCGCCGCCGCCCCGCGCCCATCCCGCTCCCGCTGCCGCCCGATGGACTCCTCCACTCCCGCCCGCGCCGCCGCCTCCTCGCTCATTCGCCTCCCTTTTCCCCCCTTTGGACTCCGCTGCTCGCTCTCCTCCCCCTGCGCTGTTCGGGCGCGGCGTCCAGAGACCAGAGAAGAGCTGAGGCCCCCCCCCCCCCCACCTCAAACAGCACACTAGCACTACTACTACTCAGTGCTACTCGATTCGGCGTGCGTGCGTGCGTCGCATTCGGAGGGGGACTTTTGTTCCGGCTCGGGTCGTTCCGGCTTGGGCTCGACCACTTGCGTCGGTTCGGGCTCGGTGAGCGCATCGGGATGGGCCTTCCATCGGATGGGTTGCGTTTCGTCGCGTGTCCGTCCTCTCCATCGATCGATCTCGATCCTATCCTCCTCCACGGATGCCATGTGGGGCCCGCCTGTCACTGTCACCGCACAGCACCGCGCAGCAAGCGACACAGTGGAATTGTGGAACCAAATGGCCCTCTCCGGCTCTCCCTTTCCTGATCAGGGAGGGCGTGCGCGACGATGAATGGATCGGATTAGATGGCCTGGCACCGACTTTTTGAATCAGAGAGCCAAACTGATTCGGACACCAGAAAGTCTAGCAACCTTCGAGTCCGGATAACGCCATCTCAATTCGGATCGGAACCAAGGAATTTCATCGGGTTCGTTCACGAATGGTTTCGCAGCGTTCTACAGTTTGGGACGCAAGGGCGACGTGCTCTGGAGATGGGGCCTGACGAAGCCCAGCACGAGCGAGGCCAGCTCCTGCTCGTGGCCGGCGTACCGGTGGTTGGCCTCGGCGATGATGCGCAGCTCGTGGTTGGGGACGTTCGCCGCGAACCGCCGGGCGTCCTCCGCCGGGACGATCTCGTCTTTGGCGCCGTGGATCGTGAGAACCCTGCGCGTCAGCATCAGAACAGAGTCTCCGTCAGGGAAAGGAAAAGGGAGCAGATGCCTGTTGGATGAGGTGTAAGAGGTGTGTGTGTCACCTGCAGTCTCTGCTGATGGCACGGCTGGAAAGAAGGGTATCGGTGCTCAGCCGATCTTCCAGGCTCGCTTTTGACACCCGGTACTCGACCTCCCCTGCGTGAGAACAAAACCAAAAGATTGCAGTGGCCTGTGAATTTTACAAACGAATCCTGAGATAATGATGTTTCTAGCCTGTATTCATGTTTGATACCGGGGGTTACAAAGATGCTGCACATTGTATTCATGTTTGATAACGGGGCTTAAAAAGATGCTGCACATTGTATTCATGTTTGAGACCGGGGCTTAAAAAGATGCTGCACATTGTATTCATGTTTGATGCCGGGGCTTAAAAAGATGCTGCACATTGTAAGCGGTCTGAGGCTGCTACTCTATTCCCTAAAGTTAAGGCTTTAGATTTTTTTGTGGTTAAGTTTCTAGCTGCCCAGCAAGCTTAACCCTGTGATACCTGCATTGAACCAAAAAAGAATAAAGCTTTGGCACCAAGGCCTACTGCATCATGCCAGTGGTAGAGCCATCACTATCATCAGTAACAAAAAGGCACTACAATGGAAGTGGAAGTGGAAGTGCTATGAGCCACTTTATAATCATTCTACTACATTGGCATGTGTCCTAGTTTGGAAAGATTGAGCCGAACCACCGACAATATAGTTTGCATTTCTTTGACCTTGCACTATTTAATTATAAAACTTTACGATATTCAATTCAATTAGAGAGTTATAGCATGAACAGAGAAAGAATACCAGATCACGTACAGAAAGCATATACCTTTTTTGTTCTTGACATCTATGTACCCATCTTTATTTATTCTCTGCATGAAATTCCTCCCAAGGCGCCCATCAATACCTCGCTCTAATGCAAATCGGCCAGAAATATTTACTTGGAGGCATATAGAAGCACAGCATTTCCTCCTGAAGGTAAGGAATACAAGTACAAAGACCATAGAATGTAAATTGCATTGTCTATTGCTCACAAAGATGAAAACACATCATGAGAAAAGGAATGCCATGCAAACTTGGCCAGGTATTTTGAACAATAGAAGTAAATGACAAAGCTGAAATTATTCTCCTGCAAACAATAGTGGCTACTGCCTACTACCAATATCAGCTCAGACATTCAACTTACACAAAAAATTAAGGGAGATCAGAATACATATACATGGCAGGTATGGCACACTAAACTACAAAGTGATTACTTTCCGTTACAATGAATGTTCCTTAATTTGTCCATCCACGAAGCAACAAATCCAGAAAGCAGTACTTCAACATTGCATCCCTACCAACTTTTGATGGCAATTATGCATGCCAATGCAATTCTCTAATCATGAACATATACTTCACTGTGCATAATAGGCATCAACACAAAAGGAAAACAGTATTGCATATGTCAAGAGCTTACCTACCTTTGCTATGCCCAATAAGAGCAATTATGTCATATTTCTGTTTTGAGAAATATAATACTACAGAGCGTAAATCAGCTGCCTCTTTTCTGTAGCTCCCATATTGGAATGCACCTTCACTTTCGCTTTTAAAAAAGAATGAGCAAAAATAAGTATAAACAGAAGACAACTTCAATGTGGCTGTCAGAACGAAAATTACTCAAGGAACTGTGTTACTAGTATACAAATGGGAGAATTATGGCTTTGGCCAATAGCTGACATGGTATAAGGGGCGTGGAAACATTTTAATTCAAAGCTAACATTAAAGGTCTGCGATGACACTATCATGCCATATGCGATGGCCACCCCAAGGTGTTTACAGATGGCTTACCCGTTTCCAGAAAAATCAAACCGAAAAGCACTAATTCCTTCCAATGTGATGGCAGCAGCAAGCTCAACCAAGATGCTGCCATCCTGCAAGTTTTGTTCAAAACTGCCAGCCTATTAATAGTGATGGTAATAGTATAGTGCTCAAGCAGAAACATATTAACTTTTTACACATAATCCTTTCTTCTCTATTTTGGATTCCGATGGGATTTTATCTCTAGCCTACCTGAACCTGCTCGGATTAAAAGGCTTCATGCTGTTATTGTTGCCATACATTGAGAATATATCATGGTTAGGCAGGTAGCAATGTGTTACTCTTGCTCATTTCTTTACAATAAGAATAGCAAGACCTCTATTGCATTTTGATTTGTATCACATTGATATAAGAAAACATACGGTACATCACAGGTGGAATAAAATGCACAAGCAAAAGTTTGCCGCAAAGGGCGTACCCAGTGCAGAGAGCTCCTGCTTTATGCGGGGTCTGGGGAAGGGTATTTAGTGGCAAGCCTTACCCTCGCCTGTGCAATGCGAGGAGACCGTGACTCGAACCCGGGACCTTCCGATCACAGGCGGTAAGACTCTACAGCTTGCACCAGGCCCGCCCTTCAAAAGTTTGCCGCAAAAAATATTAAAAAAAAGAGAGAAAAGAGGGGGGGGGGGGGCAGTTGAACCAACACTGTTGAATCATCTAGAATGTTATGAGTACAAATAAAGCAATGCCTCGCCTCATCCCCACCCAAAAGAATAATCTTAGCAGACCAAATATGAAGCCATACAAGAATCTTCAGATCTTTGATATCCAAACAACTAGATTTATACTCCTATTTGTCACTTCACTTGACATGCAAGAATCTTCAGATCTTTGATATTCAAACAACTAGATTTATACTCCTATTTGTCACTTCACTTGACATGCTCATAAAGTACACACAGGGAATTAGTATCGAAGAGAATTAGATACTAAATATCTCTTTAGACTATATTGTTCTAAGGATATAATATACGGAAGCAACACAAGTAGGGGAAAAAGACATTAAACACATAATAATCTTTAGACGGCTACACTCAATATCTAATATACCTAAATGCAAAAGTTCCTATGGATGGTACGGACTTGCCTTTGTGGCTCGGAATCCATGACAAAGGATCACAAGTTTCTTCGAACTTGTTTGATGTAATAAACCAACAAGCTTCTCCCCATGCTCATTTGAAATTAGAACTCTTTGTTCACAATGAACTGTATGCCACATGTTCAAACCATCATACAAGTCCAAGATCATAGTAGTAAATGTTCGGAATCAAATATGTTATCAAGTATAAATCAAGATTATGAATATGGACACCCACTTTAGAGAGCTCAAGCCTTACAACTCTTCAGAAATTTAACTATGACAGTACACACCAAATAGGACTTAGCCTGTTTGGCCAAGTGAAGGGTCACAAATCACAATCCGACCTTTTTCAAAGTGGAAAAGTAGGGAAGTAGCCAACACATGCTGCGCAATGCTCTAAAGCTCGATTAAATCTCTAGAGTTGTGACTAAATTTCTGAAACCCGCCATTTGTAGCTGCCTAACTGGAGTTGACCATGTGATCTCTACAATTGAACTGAGATTGAAAAATCCTAATATCATGCTACCCTATAAAATGTCCTCAATCACACAATCTCGGCGCAAAGTAACAGATCGATTAAGAATTCAGTCACCCATATAAACCCTTGCTCAAGCTCGCGCGGGGGGCTCTTACCTGGGGACTGTGGGGGTTTCTCCGGCGGCATGGACGAGGACGGCAGGTGAGCGAGGAGCCCTCGAACCGGCCTGCCTCAAAGCGCAGTCGACCACGAGATACGCGGCTCGCCGGAGGAGCGCGCGCGGAGGATGGGGGAGCGTTTGCGACTTGAGAGCAGAGAACCTGAGACGGGAGGACTCGAGCATAGCAAAAAGAAGACGAGAAGCCGGTATGGACGGTCCAGATCTGCCCTTGTACAGGATCGAACGGGGTAACGCGCGCATAGCAGTCAACACTCGCCAGCGTGGCACCGCAGCTTTGTCCAGACTCCAGCACTCGCGCCCGCCTACCTACCCAGAGGCCACCACGGGTCCACGGCCATCACTCCCGCCGGCGCCAGGGCCAACCACAGCCGCGGCGCAACGGCGCACGCGCTGCCGGCTGCCGCTACTCCACAACACATACCACTCCACTACCCGTCTCGCCTCCCGAATCCGCCGGCGAGCCGAGCCGCTGCCCGCACCACGGCTAAAGCTGCAAGGACCGCTGCCCACACCACACCACAATTCCCCGCCGCGTCCGAACTCGGGCCCGTGCTCGCGGCGGTCGCGATTAGAAGGGCGTCCTGCTCACGGCGTTCCCCGACGCTTTGGGATTGGGCGTGGCTCGTAAGGCACGCTTCCCGCGGTACAAGTGCGACCCAAAGGCGCAGGCTGGGAGGAGCCTTGCAGCGGCAGCTCAACGAGTTCAGGGATGGCCTCCGGTGGAGCCTTCCACAACCTTCTCCTGGCGGTCCTCCTCTGCCTCGCGCTCACCTCGTCGGTATGTACGCTCATCACGCTTTTCGCTGCTGTCTGGGGTCCGATGGTCTGGCGATTCCTTGCCGAGCCCGTGCTGAACTAAAGGCGATGCTTCTGGTCTTGTGGATGATTGGGCGTTAGGTCGGTGGCGAGGCGTCGAGAAGATTCTGGATCGAGAATGATACCTTCATGAAGGATGGGGCGCCGTTCCAGATCGTCGGCGGCGACGTGCACTACTTCCGCATTGTTCCTGAGGTGAGATTCTCCTTTATTAGCAGTTGTTCCTGCGTTGCTCCGGAGGAGTGGCTGGGTGACAGTCTCTTAAGGTTGCCATCTAATAGACTGGTGTTGAACCAATTTATTACTGCTTGGGCTGGAGTGAATCTATCTCCAAGGGTTTCAGCAATTAAAGCATTTGTCAATACTCAGTACCTCACGTGCGTATGAGTAAATAGTAGCTGGAGTTTGAATTCCAGTTGTTCTACAAACACTTCGATTTATCCTGTAATATTGTTGAAGACACCAACATTCCAAAATGTTGGTAATTTCGAAATACTGGACGACCTTGTCTCAGAAAATTAAGCGTGACTGTAATTTCGTTGGAGGGGTTTTAGCATTCTATGATATACCTAGCTATTTTCTGCCATACACCAGCTTCTTCTTCCTCCTCCTTTTTTTGAAACAACGATGGGGGGACGATTGTTCCCACCTGGATCATCTAGAGATGAAATTATTCATTGATACGAAAGTGTGAATACCTCTGTGATTGACCTTATTTATCAGCATATGCCAATATGTTCTTTTAGGTATCTCTGTTATCTTTGTTTATAATATCATTACCGTCTCCAATTCATTGGTGCTTGCAGTACTGGAAGGATCGCCTTTTAAGAGCAAAGGCACTAGGCTTGAACACAATTCAAACATATGTACCTTGGAATCTGCATGAGCCAGAACCACAGAGTTGGGATTTCAAGGGCTTTGCAGATCTTGAATCATATCTGAGACTTGCTCAAGAATTAGGAATGCTGGTCATGCTTCGTGTAGGTCCATACATCTGTGGAGGTAAGTTGACATTTGTATTGAAAGTTCATGGATTCAACATGCCAATGACTGAAGACATAGTTGTGTCTATATACTGCAATGGACAGAATTATTATTATTGCTGCAGAGGATTAATGCACTTCAAATGTTTCACTATGAAAGTCAGAAGAGCCACTTCTTGGTTTTCAATAGTAAAGAATAGATCGGTCTTTGAATCGATGGAAGAAGACATAAAACCTTCCTCCACTTATTTGTAAAATGAAGTACTCAGTTTTACATTCGAGGCCATGTAGATGTCCTAAACGTGATGAAGTAATGTCATGATTATCATAACCTATATTATGCACACTATTCATCAGTTTCAAAGTTGAGTAAGTTGTGATGTTGCATGTGCTTGTATTGAAATTTATAATTTGTAATGTGTGCACTGCAGAATGGGACTTAGGAGGTTTTCCACCTTGGTTGCTCACCGTAGAACCTTCCCTTAAACTGCGATCATCAGATTCGACATATCTCTCCTTGGTATTCTGACCAAAGCACATTCTTAGGGTGTATATCATTGGTTTTAGATATTTCTGGAGATATTTTGACCAATGCTACCGCATTTTCCAGGTGGGGAGATGGTGGGGAGTACTACTTCCGAAAGTGGCACCATTATTATACAGCAATGGAGGTCCAATTATTATGGTTCAGGCAAGTTCACCAGGGTTTAAGTTGCTTTTCTGCGCCGTGCATTTTCCTTTCTAGTGTATCCAGATTTTGCATATGTGGAAGAGCCTAATTGTATAGCCTATCTGGCAGATTGAAAATGAATTTGGTTCATTTGGAGATGACAAGAATTACCTTCATTACCTTGTTCAACTGGCTAGAAGATATCTTGGAAACGACATTGTTCTGTACACAGTTCTCTCTTCTCATACTATTAGCTATACAAATTAGTGCAGTTTTCTTTTCAGCATTTGCAGGTCCATTTCAGAATTGGCTTTATAAGTTGTGTTTATTAAAATTATAGAAGTGATTAGGTATGGGATAATGGAAGTTTTGTACAACAGCACTGAGGCCGCATCCGTGTATCAGTGTTATTAAAAAGATGTGTGTGGCAGTATATTATAACCACAACCACAGCTGCCCTTGTTGGCTTTATCCTTATGAAATTCGTCAAATATTACTGCACACATATTATTTATACCACTGTGCCAGTTTGTGGGGTTGATAGTGGGGATGCTATAAGAATTTGGCTGAAATGCTACCACCCACATGCTTATTCAATATAAGGGAGATTGGGTATATTGAACTGTTATATTGCTCAAATAGGATAGAGAAAACATTAGCGCTATGCAGTGACAAAAGAGAGAGAAAACAAAATCCAGACTTGTGAGAGTTCTGATAGCTTCGAATTTTCCTAGGTGCTCTCATTCAGTTGATTTAATATGATTTGGTTCTAATTACCAAGGTTGTGACTATGTGTACTCTTAAATCATCTTTCAGTTATACAACTGATGGAGGCGCCATGGGCAATTTAAAGAATGGATCGATTTCTCAAGATGATGTTTTTGCTGGTAAAATATGATAACTGAGCTTGTGTCAGGATGTGGATGATTTGTTGCCTTCAGTAAAGAATCATATTTTCTTCATATCCTGACATGCCTAAGTTTCTAACCTTACAAACTTATATTTTTCCCTGTTTTTCCTCAGTTAATCACTTTAGGAAATAAATAATATGTCTGATATGCAGCTGTTGATTTTGAAACCGGATCCAATCCATGGCCCATATTCAGATTACAGAAGAAATTCAACTTACCAGGAAAATCAGCCCCTCTAAGTTCGTAAGTTGGCTATACATCCTGTTCAAATAATCTGTCATGTATTTTTGGGTGTGGCTTTACCTAGTGTTGGCCCTTCTTACTTTTCAGGGAATTTTATACTGGATGGCTAGCACACTGGGGTGAAAGTATGGCAACAACAGATGCCACTAGTACTGCTAAAGCCCTTAAAACAATTTTGTGCCACAATGGTTCTGCTGTACTCTATGTCTGTCCATGGAGCTCATTCACCAATTCATTGCATTTGTAGTCTAGGTATATTAATACTATTTCTTCATGAGGTTATCCAGATGGCTCATGGTGGGACCAATTTTGGATTTTATAATGGTGCAAATACTGGCCAAGATGAATTTGATTACAAGCCAGACCTTACTTCTTATGACTATGCAAGTATCACTCCCAATAATTTCTTTCGTTTATTAATTTGTTTTTGCAAGTTAACTTATTTGCATGACCTCTTTACTGGCAGGATGCACCAATTAAGGAGCATGGAGATGTGCATAATTCAAAATACAAAGGCATGCTGTGATATCTTCCAATCTAAAATTTCACTCACTTGGAATGAAAAAAGAACCTTTTTTTTTTGGTGCACTTTAGTCTCTGCTTCTTAAATTCAGCATGAGATAAAAATGGAATACTGAATAGATTTTTGAATGGAATATTATAATCTGCCAATAATGTGTATGCCAATGTAGATTAATGGATTAGGATTCACTTCATTCTGAATCTCTGACAAATTCCCAAAAGCACTAATATGTTTGGAACTGATTTCTTAAGCACTGTTTTATTTCTGTATTTTGATTGCTCATTACAATTGGTGTTTTCATGCAGCACTAAGAAGAGTAATACATGAATGTACTGGGTCTCCTCTTCGTCCACTTCCTTCTGACATTGAAAAAGCAAATTATGGGCTTGTGAAATTACAGAAGGTTGCATCTTTGTTTGACATCATTGATAATATCAGTGATCCTTTGAAAGGTGCTGTTTCAGAGCATCCGCTGTATATGGAACAGATAGGCCAGGTATCAACAAATCTAATTATATCTGTATTTCCGTTATTGTTGCTGAACATATCGAGTAAGTTTACAGTTCATATATCTGTGATTTTTGTTAGATGTTTGGATTTCTATTGTACATGTCAGAATACCAAGGGAAATTCCCATCAAGCATCCTATCAATTCCAAAGGTTGTGGCCTTCATCTTTGATGTTTCTTGGCATGAAAGAAATTGATCGCTTCTAAGATGTAAATTCTGGGTTGCTGCAGGTACATGACAGAGCTCAGGTGTTCCTGTCTTGCTCAACTGACAGTGTCAGAAACCCAAGATATGCTGGTGTAATTGAAAGATGGTCTAGTAAAACACTAGAAATACCAAATTTAGGATGTTCATCCAATACAAGCCTATATATACTGGTAATCTTTCTTGCATCTTCTTTAGAACTTTTCTTGCTAGAGTATTACAAGTTTGCAATTATTGTTAATTGAATCGAATTTTAGTGAATCGCATTAAAAGGAACTTTTTTTCCATTCCTAAAACATCATTTAAAGAAAGAATGGAGGTGGTATTTCTCCAAGTTTCCTTTCGAATATTTAAATTATTCTTACTTAGTGATTTGTGGCTTACTAGCATATACACATTTTTTCTACAGGTAGAAAATATGGGTCGTATAAATTATGGGCCATATATTTTTGACCGGAAGGTAAGTATCACATTGCCTCTTGCTAGTTGCATCGACTTCATTGCCATGGTTATAAGCTTCTTGTGCTGATTATTGCCCGGTTTTGAAATACAGGGAATACTATCTCCTATTCAATTAGATGGCATCACTCTCTGTCACTGGAAAATGTATCCACTTACATTCAGTTCACTGGACAACCTTCCAAAACTCCAACTAATCACTCAAATGCCTGATGTTAGAGCTAGTAAAGAGTCCGTTATTCATGGTCACTCAGAAAAGAAATTGCAGGAATCGTTGTTCTATTCGAATGGTAAGTCTCCATATTCAAATAATTCTGCATGCAGTTTTCCTCAAAAACCAAAAACATCTGCAAGCAGTGAAATGGTCAGACATCTAATTTGCATGCAGCTGTGATCTTCTCACACTAGTCAGGCACAATTTATGGTCCATCATGGCTCATGCATGAGCAACAGCTCACTTCTAGGATAGTACTGAACTACTGATCGTAGGAGCATGATTGCAGTTTTGCATAAATTTTGCCGTGTTAACTATCAGTGTGAAATTTCGAAGTATTCATTTTTTTTTCACATAATAACTATAAGGATAACTTTCTGAATCTCATGGCATGGTTGACCCCATTTGTTGTTTGGATCAGTTAAAGTCAGTGGAACACTAGAGCTCTTTCTGTGCCAGTCAACAAGAATATTGAATCTGGAAATATTCGTAAAAACATATATTTATGGGTTTCCTTATATTCTTTTTGGTTGAGCTGGCACATGAATTGAACAACTAACTGAACTGTACCTTTTCTTTCAGAATCGGTAATCAACATGTTTCTGTGTTTGGTTTCTACTTGGATGTCAAATGCCATATCTAATATATATATATATATATATATATATATATATATATATATATATATATATATATGTTTTAAAATAGCATGCTGCTTTAAAACTGAATATCCTTGCATCATCTTATGACAGAAAGTGCTTCTGCAGAACCTGAATTTTATGAAGGCCATTTCCATATTGACTCTGAGAGTGAGATAAAGGATACATTTATATCATTTCGTGGTTGGAACAAGGGTGTTGCTTTTGTGAACAACTTCAACATTGGAAGATTTTGGCCGGTAAAATCATGCGCATTCTGTTCTGCTATTTATTTATGAATCCAATTATTTTTTATTTTTAATAAAGAATCTATGTTTTGCTCACTTGAGCTGAAATTGAACAGTTCTTTTTTTCAGGCACGTGGACCACAGTGTGCCCTTTATGTTCCCGCGCCAATCCTCAGACCTGGAGACAACATCATTGTATGTACTTTATCTGTTCTTATGGTGATACACTTTTTGGTTATGATTGTTTTTATGCTTTCACTGTACATTTTCTGAAAATAGTGGGAAAATAGCATGATCCACCTTTCTATGCTCAGTAAAAAAGGGTAAACATCTAGCATAACTGGATTAAGTAAATTACTTACTGATTCATCCTTATTATTACCAGCTAGAGTTCTTTTCATTTGATTGCCGATCTTTACCTGTTCATTAAGAGATAAAGAAAGTAACATACGCAACGTGATCTTATTCTTTTCAGGTAATCTTTGAACTGCACGGTCCAAATCCTGAGCTCACCGTCAACTTAGTAACAGATCCAGATTTCACATGCGGTCCAAAACAGTAAGAATGGTTGCACGTGGTGTGCAGAGCACGGTGCAGCGGATTTGGTCTCCCTCTCGCTTCTCCTCTCAACATTGGTGCTAGTGTGCTGCCATCCAAAAGATGCCCTTCGCTTTGCGCCACTCGCAGCATCACTCCATGATTAGGAGAGCAGGGTTCATTCTCTAGATCCCGCGTCGTATATGTTGATCCACGGTGCATCCATCGTGCGCTGTACTGAACATTGTATTCTCAGATCTGGGAGTCACCATTTCAGCACAGATGAATCTACAAGATAACCATGTCAGCATCTCGCGAGCTGTGTCAGATCGTAACGCTCATGTAGTGGATTAACCCGCCACTTGAGCCAAGTGGTCTCTGAATTTGACAAGATAATCGGACCAAGATGAATTGAACTGACACTTGAGTAAAGTGAGTGGGGTTCTCTCGGCTTGAATTCGGAATGTTTGTTTACCTTGGACCAAAAAGGAAAAGGAGTTTCAGCCTACCCAGCCCACTGCTGCTTGTATTGAGAGGCCCAGCAGAAGCCCAAAGCTCCCACACGCTTCCTAACGCCCTCCTCCGTACGCGCGACCGCACTCCCACCTCCACCTGTCCACCGCACCAGACACACGATCACAATTCACACCGCACTCCAACGACCTCCCCCGGGGGGTCTGCCAGCTGCCGCCACGTCTCCGCTCTCCCTGCCGTGCACGGCTCGGCGTCTCCAGCCTTTCCGCCGAACCGAGCGAGACCTTTTGCAACCGCCTCCCCTCGGCCCCTCCAAAGCCAAGCGCGGATGGGGAGAGTTGTTGGAGCCAGAGTTCGTTCGCCATCGCCAAGGCATGTTTCGCATGCCGTTGCCGCCCTCCTCTCCAGTCTCCACCTTGTCGTCGATGGGAACGACCGCGCCGAACCCTGCTCCAACAAACGAACCGTCTACGTGGTGGTGTGCTAGGCTTTTCTCCCCTTTTTTTCTCCCCTCTCTCTGAGAGAGCTACGTGTGCCCACGGATATAGAAAGATGCTAGGTAGCCCTGGCAGGCAGCTTTGGCCACAGGTACGAAAAGGTAGCCCTGGACACTTGGGCCAATGCCGGGGCTCCACGACGAGGGACACGTAACGATCGGCGACAGCGACGGGTCCTGGTACATATCCCAAGCACGGCAGCAGCCAGCAGCTCAGCAGCAGGCCAAGTATCCTGTATCCTTTCTTCCCGGCTTTTTTCAGCGACGATTTTTTTTCCTTTCACTTTTTTTTGATTGAGGAACCGAGTAATAATTGCCGAATTGAAGGCGCCATTTTTACTACTCCATCAGACCGTCACGGCGTCATCGTTGACGCCACGCCTCCTCCGGAAACCGAAGTCTCCCTCGCTGGCGGCCGACAGCGACGTGTGAATGCCGTCGTCCGTGCTCGGCCGGGCGGGTGACAAGTGTCGCCGGATCCGGCGAGGAGCGCCGTGGCACCTGACAAGTCATCATCTCCCAACGGGGCGCGCGAGGTGATCCGTCCGTAGTCTTCAATGATTTGATTGGAACGCTGGACCAGCCTCGTGTCGTGGGGACGCGCGAGGCGACGACGCCGACGGTCCCCCCGGGGGAAAACTGGTCACCCCGCCCGCCCGCGCGCGCCGCCGCGCTGGCGCCCGATGGTTCGCCGGAGCCCCCCGGGGTCTCCGTCGCCGTCAGACGTCAGAGTTCCCGGCGGCCCGGTCGCCACCCCCCAGGAAGCTCCGTCGCGTGACCAGCTAGCTGGTCGTGCAGCGCCAGCGTGCGCCCACAAATATCTCGAGCAGGCCGCGCCCGGCCGGCCGGCGGTCTCGCCACCGCCGCCGCGGTCACTCGGCGCCTCTCCCCCGGCCCGCGCGCCCGGCGGCGCAGGCGCTGCACGGCACGGTCGGTGTTCCCATCCCGTCCGCGCGCTTGCTCCGGCCGGCAGCCCTGTGTGGCGTGGGGAGGGTGGGTGCTCACGTGCTGCAACCCCCGCAGCCGATCCGCCACGCGCCGGCACCCCGCGCGAGCGCCCTTCGCGTTCGCTGCCCCCTACCACACCGTGCCCCCGAGCCGGTCCAGTTGGTTGGGGTTGGATTTGGACCGGGTCGCGCACGCGAGCACCCCGCTGCCGCCGCGGCTTTTTCTGCGAGTTTTTATTTACTGCGCGTGGCCACTTTTCCCTGTTGCCGAATGTCCGGCTCACGGCTGACCGGAGTAGGATTGCGCGGAGGAGTTTTCAGCTACAGAAGCTCTTCGTTTCGGGGGGCGTTTTCAGCTACAGAAAAGTGCATTACGAGGACTGCTTCTGGAGCCCTCGGTTGGACGGACCGGGACCCGGCACGACCTAACAGCTCAACCGCTCGGCCAGCACCCAGATAGCGGCCGCTATCGTGCTGTGCCCATCGTCACCGGGGTTCTTACCGAGTAGGACTGTTTGGATCCATCATTCCATCCGGATTGTCAAGTTCAGGTTTTGAAAGCTCTGATCCAAACATTTTGCCTTTTGGTTTGCTCGTAGTCTTCACTATCCAACAAGATATCTGTCCCTAGTTTTCTTTTATCAACGTATGCATTAGGGCTTTTAAAGAGGTCTAGTGGGTTTAAACCTTCCCATGATTTCCATAATAATTGGGTTCATCCAAACGTATCCTCGGCTAGTCACGCACTCACGCTTCCCATTTTGGTGTACCCATATGTATAATCCATGTACTATATGCGTCGCTCTCAGCTTCCGTGACCCTGCCGTGCGCGCGTATCGTGTCAGTGCCCCCTCTACCAGCTACGATCCGGTGCACGCAAACGCTATCCCCTCCCCCGGAATGTCCACAGCTGGCGAACGGCACACGGCAGCAGCCGGCGCAAAGCTACCGAGGGGCACGGAGAGCAAGAGACCGACTGCTGCGAGGTCTCGTTCTAGAGAGACGCGATCTTTTCTCGCGTCCGATGTGGACAAGTGGCGGAGCGCCATTGGCTGGCGGGGGACGCGGGGCCCGGCGCCCAGGAGAGATGCGAGCTCGGACTCCGCCGGGGGGCAGGCAACCTCAGCTCTCGCGCGGATGCAACGTGTCGGGCGCTGCGCGCTGGAGGGCGAAAAGAGTTCTGGAGGGGGGAGATCTGGTAGGGGGCACCACGCCGGGTTACCCAGCCGAGGGCTCGAGGTGACACGTGGTCCCCCGGCGATTATTTTGGGCCGTCAGGTTACACGACAGAGGTGCTGCGAGTCACCCATCCCGGGAATGACTCGAGCGATCAACGTCGCGAGATATCTTGAGATCTTTGGATATTCTTGCGGGCTCGGGGGAGAAACTTATGTTGGGAAATAACATACGGTTCTCTTTTTGTATTTAGTACTCGTGTCTCAAAGCTGGAAGAGGTTCTTATTTATTTAACGCTACGATGTTAGATGTGATATGGTTTGTACAAGTACAACAACAGATAACGTCACGCATTGCAAATATCTTCCTTGAGGTGTGTTTGGTTGCTTGAACGAAGTTAAATAGAGCCATCATAGATGAGTAAAACAAGTTGAGCAGATAATAAAATGATCCTGGAAAGAAGAGTGTTGGTTGGCTATATGAGTGGATGCAGTAATCATGTAAAAGAAGCTATGTTGCTTGTATGGGAAACTCTTTACATGAGACCGACATACGGAGCAGCGTATTTGCCCAGCTAAGATGGTTGGTGAAGCTCATTCGAGCGTATCTACCGGACTGGCTGGGTGTATTTTTTTTACATTCATCTAAATACTAAATGTGTTTCTTTCTATATTTTTTTTATCACATTTTATGCTTGTCCAACCCATACGTAGTTCGAGCTATTAAACCAGATACCTATTATCATCTAATGGGATTACGACAATTGCAAGTCTTTTTCTTGGAAGGGCTACAACGGAGTTGTCTTCCAAAAGAACCCTAAAAGATCTTCCAAAAATAGCAAAATAGTACATAAGAAAATATCAACACCGTAGACCGTATATCCAAAATTACGTTAACAATCAAACATGGCACTAAAAGAACTTCCATGAACACGAACAATTATGCTACGTACGTCCACGTACCCTACCAGAAAAGACGGGACGAATCCGTACTCCTCCAAGTGTCAGGCCCCTTGTGGAAATCGAGCGTGCGCCTACGCAGGACCGGTAGTCTGGCGCCCACTGACAGGCCGGCACGAGGTGGTCTCACGCATCGCGGCGATCCACATGCGGGCGAGTGGGAGCGCAACAGGTGTGCCCGGGGTGGCGTGAAGCTAGCAGAAACCGGGGCGCGCGGACGCGACAAATAATATCAAGCGCCGCGCGGACCCTCCCCAGCGGCGTGACGGGGAGACCTGCCCAACACGGCGCGGCCCCGCGGCCAATCACCTCCTCCCACCTCGCCGCCTCCTTCTCCTCCGACCCCCTCCTCTCCCTCTCTCCTTTCCCCTCTCTTCCCCCACGCGCGCGCGCACACCACCGTTCCATTCCACTCCCACCCTTCTCCTCTCCACCCACCCCACCCCAGCTCACCCGAGGCGGCAGCCGTACCCTTGCTTGCTCCTCGCCTCCTACCCCGAAGCCCGCCGCCACTTGCTCCTGCCGCTCGTGTATTGGGGGGCGGCGTGGTGTCTGGAGCTCTTCTACCTCTCGCGGTGGTGGTTCTTCGGCGGTGGGCGGGAAAGCGCGGTTCGAGGGGAGGGGGAGTTTTTTTTTTCTATTTTGCTGTGATTTTGCGATGGCGGCGGCGGCGATCTGCGTGGAGGACGAGGCGGCGTGCGCCGCGGCGGAATGCGCGGGGATCGAGAAGCTGGATCTCGCCGCCGGCGGCGGCGGCGGGGCGGAGGGCAAGGCCGGGGTCGCGGGCGGCAAGAGGAGCGTGTACCTCATGGACTGCGCGCCGGTCTGGGGCTGCGCGTCCACGCGCGGCCGCAGCGCCGAGATGGAGGACGCCTGCGCGGCGGCGCCGCGGTTCGCGGACGTGCCGGTGCGCCTGCTCGCCAGCCGCCGGGACCTCGACGGGCTGGGCCTCGACGCCGACGAGCTCCGGCTGCCCGCGCACCTGTTCGGCGTCTTCGACGGCCACGGCGGCGCCGAGGTACGCGGGCTTGGGAACCCGTAAAAAGGCACTCGATCGCTTCGCGGCGCGCTGCTTGCCCGCAGCCTGCCTCATGATTTGACAATTCGTCGCTTCGTGTTGCTGTACAGGTGGCGAACTACTGCCGGGAAAGGCTCCAGGTGCTCTTGAGCCAGGAGCTGGGCCGGCTCGGCAAGGATTTGGGGGAGGTGGGCGAGGTGGACATGAAGGAGCACTGGGACGAGCTGTTCAGCAAATGTTTCCAGAGAGTAGATGACGAGGTGTCAGGGCGGGTGAGCAGGCTCGTCGGCGGTGTACAGGAGTCCAGGCCGGTTGCCCCGGAGAACGTGGGCTCCACGGCGGTTGTCGTGGTCGTGTGCTCATCTCATTTGGTGGTTGCAAACTGTGGAGATTCACGGGTTGTGCTCTGCCGAGGGAAGGAGCCAGTGGCGTTGTCCATTGATCACAAGGTGAGTTTTTTTTTTTTTGAGCCGAGATCCATCCGGAGTTCTTGTGCCTGACACTTGTTGTTTCAGCCTGACAGGAAGGATGAGCGGGCGAGGATCGAGGCCCTGGGAGGCAAGGTCATCCAATGGAATGGTTACCGAGTGTCCGGTATACTTGCTATGTCGCGATCAATAGGTATGAATATTTATTCATGTGCTTGATTTAGGTAGAATAACATGTTCCCTTTATGGTTTTTGCAACATGAGAATTTGCAAAGCTTCTGCTGCATGATTAAGAGTATTTAATTAGGTGAAATAGGACTTTGTAGGGATCAACTCTATGTTGGGTTTAATTTTGTTGTATGTGATAATCTTAGGATCTTTGCAATATGATGTCACAACTTCCTGGGTTGTTATTGTTGTTTATGTTAGACAAGCATGTTGATGAATCGAATGGAGTATTATTCCATATTGACCTAGGCAATTTTTACTCTAGCCATTTTGTTGAAAGATTTTGTATTGCGCTAATGGTGATTTTTGCTAGATGCTATGTTTATGTGATGGGCATTTTGTAAGATGAAAAATCTCTATGTGCCCTTGTTTACACTTAACATGATATAGTTGTTTCATATTAAAAAATAAATGCTTACTCGATCAGCAATTTGGGTTGGAATAACCTACGTGAGATAGGAAGCATGTTAGACCTAGCACTCTTCTAAAATCATGTTCTGGAATTTGACTGCCTCGATATTGGCTCCAATGCTATCAATGAAGTTGTAAAACGGACTTAAATATATTTCTATGATAGAACTCAGACTGCAGATGTGATTAGGAAAAGCAGTTACTTCTCCAAAGTAGAAAAGCCATCTTTTATCGACGCCACAAAGGTACCTTATGTCATATTCATGCAAGTGGCTGCAGCTTGGACCATGCCTAACAATGGGTCTTGGTTGGACTTGTTCACAATTCTTGGCCTACTCAAATCAACTTCACCATTGCGTTTAACATTTGGCCAATATTGTTCCTCCAATTTCACCTGAAAATTTAGTTGAACCAACAGTTCAGCTGATTCTCTGTGCGTTGGATAGCACTTGTCCAATTTTTGTGTTACCTTCTAACTTGAACTTGGAAATACTTGTTGCAGGGGATCGATATTTGAAACCGTTTGTCATTCCAAAACCTGAAGTTACAGTCATTCCTAGGGCGAAAGATGACGACTGCCTTATTCTTGCAAGTGATGGACTGTGGGACGTTGTATCGAATGAAGAGGCATGCAAAGTTGCACGGCGACAAATCCAGTTGTGGCACAAGAACAATGGTGTTACAACATCATTGTGTGATGAAGGTGATGAATCCATCGATCCTGCTGCACAATCCGCTGCTGATTATCTTATGAGGCTGGCATTGAAGAAGGGGACAGAGGACAATGTCACTGTCATTGTGGTTGACTTGAAGCCTCGAAAGAAGCTTAAGAACAACTCATAACATGAGCTGGATTCATCAAGAGTAGCTGACCATGATATGTCCAAAGAGTTCATAGTGCTAGTTGGTCGTCCGCCTGAGACTTGACCCACAGTTTTTTTCCGTTGGGCCTCAAGAATTGTACATGTATATGCTAGATGCATTTTCCATCTTGGGGGCCATGATGTTTACCCCCCCACGTTGGATTCTGGTGGCTAAAATGTTCTTAAAGTCATCTTCTACCTTGAGCCCTGGCACTTAGTATACCCCTTGTAATGCTGTATGATAGTCGAACTTGTAAAGAGCCAAGCGGCTGAGACAGTCACTGAAATTAACATACTGTTACCTGTATAATTCAAGGCCAACCCAATCGGTTGTATCCAATGGAGCTTTGTATTGCAAATCCTGTGTGTTGGTGCGCCTGTGTCGTGTACCAGCAGAGTGGAAGGAAAGGACGAGCAGAGGAAACACAATGTTCTTAACAAGTCAATCAGATAAGAAAAAAGAAAAGAAGTTTTCAATCTTGCAATCTCGTACAAATTGGGAGGCTCTGTGAGGAGAGCACTACGCATCGTCTCTACTGCAATATAAAGGTAAAGCTCTGGTTCTCGCGGATAAAAGGTAGCAGGTCATTAACTGACGTCTCCTCAATGCTTAGCATGGACTTTGCAATATCTTCAAGTGAAAAGGGTATGCTGCCAAGAGAAATGAAACATTGAGTGTAGCCGAGCAAATAGCATTTGGGGGCCATGAAGACTAGAGCCTGTAAATTGTCAGGGAACATACCTGGAATCATCATCCAAAAGAACTGAAAAGCTGGAGACGCTATTTGATTCCTCACGCAACGTAGCTCTCGTGCTTGATATGAACTACGAAAAGTAACGGAATTAAACGAAGGTCACCAGAATTTCAAACCCAAAATGATGTACTCCAGTATAAGACAAAAGGATTAAAGCCTATCGTCTTGCCTCAGCTGAAGTTACATTCGTTCCTTTACATCGTCCCAATACATACCAACTATCCTCTCTAGCTGCTGCAAACTGAGATCCTGAACAAATAGCTAAATCAGTACGGAATACAGTGTCAAGCCAAAATGACCCAAGATTCTTGGCAAAGTGTACACTTACCGGGCAAATATCATTGCGTATCTCATCCCATGTCCTTATTGGCTTTAGAGAAATTACCTGATGAATGAAAGGGATGGGGAGAATATTTGAGAGAAGGCAAATTTCAGACAGTTCAGATTGTGTCCAAGAGTCACAAAGGTTTTCTTCTTCTGAAGGGAAAATGATACAAACCACAAAGTCAACAGCTTGTCTTATATGCCTCAGTGCTGCCCATGCGGAATCTGCAAACTGGGTCAATACGAATCATAAATTTGCAGAAGCTAAATTTTCTTTTAAAAAACAGCATGTAAAAGTGAACAAGTTACAGAAAAACTCAAGTTCTATGGTGCTAGTTTAAAAAAACCGAGATATCCTGGGTTGTGACATAAATGCCAGATATGTAGCCCTCATGTTTCATGAAATTTGAAATCTCATCTTAATGAAATAAAAAGAAAAGTGAAGGGGCGAGGATAGCATGGCACTGCAAAAGGGTCCATCACTCCATCTTGTTAGCTTGGGTTGTAACGTTTTAAAGACTGGGTTTTGTTAACCATTAAGAACAGCGAACCTGTGTTCTTCTGTAATTTACTCTTGAAGATGTCAATGCTTTCATAGCATAAGGGTTAGCTCCCCGTGTGAGGGGGGTTTGAACCCTGATGGCACAAAAAAATAGGTCCCTCGTTGGTAAACCCCAAAAAATACTAGCAGAGGTCGCCAGCTCAGGTAATGGTGTAGCCCTATAAGGGTGAAGCTGGGGTTCAGGGCCTTTTCTTGGTCGGTTGACCGAGAGCTTCTTAGTACAATACCATAGGGCAGCCTTTCCCCACCGTCTGTCTTTTTTTTTCTACTCTTGAGGATCTATACTGGTACAACACCGGTACGACAGAATAATAGATTAGTGAACCACCTCTCGACTGACATCATTGCACCAATGTTTTAGTTGAGTTAGCCCATCTTTGATGTATTGCCCGTTACTGTAGGAACAGCACTCACGCCGCAAGAGGAGCCTGTTTTCAGATAAAGAAGACCGAACGTGGATTGAAGTGAACTGTTCATACTTCTAACAAGATAATATGATAGGACGGGGAAAAAAAACTTACCTGTTAAATAATTGTACATTGACCATAGAAAATATCTGGGTAAGCAATTTGTGGACCAAAATTGTGGGAACCTACAAAATAAGCACATTATGACATATTTGTAATACTGGAAATGGGGATAATGCATTGATGATTGTGTTCATTCAGCACCTACATGATTGGCTCTGAGAACATGCAGATAGTTGTTGAAGATTTTCACGATGTTTGTTCCTGTTGGCCAAAGCCGCTAGCAGGAGACAGCGAGGCCTTTGCTTGAGTCGAGTAAGAAGTTCTTGGATCCTAAAGATTTAGAAATTCCCCAGGTTTTCAATGGACAGAGTTTTCATAAGGAAAAAGTCCGGTTTACACCTTTAAATTATAGCAAAAATCTGATTTTCAACCTTAAACTACAAAACCGGATAAGAGAGGCCATCCAACAGCATGGACAGAGTTTTCAACAGTTGGATGGCCTCTCTTATCCGGTTTTGTAGTTTAAGGTTGAAAATCAGACTTTTACGATAGTTCAAGGGTGTAAACCGGACTTTCCCTTTTCATAATGAATGATTCCTTTGGTCAAGAAGCGTGGTACCTGGATACACAGCTCAAGTAATGGGTTTAGCTCCTTCTTAATTCTATCGCTTATCATTCCGTACACCTTTTCAATCTGATCCACTAGCTGCTGCTTGACGAGCAAAGCTGGATATTTTGCTTCAAAGCTGGATATTTTGCTTCAATTTGGCGAAACCCAATAGCTCCATCGATTTGAGCACTGAAATAAGCAAGTCCACTGTTTGAAGGTTGATTGGATTGAAAAATCCTCTCGCAGGAAAATCTTCGTCTATGTGAAGTTGAGACTGTTGCCCTGGAGACTTTAAATGAGCGTTGCAGTAGAACTGATAATGTGGACAAGTTGGATAACCAATAGGCCAAGCCCCTTGTATCATTTTGAGCCTTGAAGTAAGAACATCGATTAATATTACACGTACTGGAAAAGTGGATGCATAAAGCTGTATCATATAGAATTACAAGGTGCGGATTATGAGCTATTGGAGTACCGCTATATCATAGGGAGCTTAAAGAAAATCAATAGAAGTGCTACAAACCTCAGTTGCTGAGTTTACAACCTGTATAATACTGTCAAAGACACCTGTCTTTGCTTCTTCAAAAGATCTCCAATGAAGAAGACAGTAGTATATAAGAGGAGCAGCAATTGGTTTACTGCCAGAGAATCCAAGATACTGGGTAATGTATTTCAGCAATAACTGCTGATGATTCAGGGGTTGCTGGTGCTGAAAAGGCTACCAAAAATAAACAAAATTACCATTCAATGCTAAAGGTTTATAGTAGATTTAACAAGAAGAGAATAACAAACTCACACCTGATATACTTCGTTAAGTAACCTTTGCCCATTTTCATAATCCTTGTGGCTAATCAAATCAGGGGAACTACCCTGCATTTTTTAAAATAAAGTATGCAAGAGCTAAATAAATTTATATGAAAAATCGAATGACATCCAGCCCTGTTTGAGAAAAGAATGACATGCAGCCATATACTTGGTTAAACTACCATTGAGGCTCTTGTTTCTGTTGGACCAAGTGAGGACTTCATTTCAGCATATGCTGCGCTGCCATTTAAAATATGACCATTTTCTTGACATCTCTGTTGAAATTCATCTACCAGTTCAGATTAGAATATCATCAGCAATTGAAATTGAGCTCTACTGAAGATATATTACATGGATCATACTGATTTTAGAGCATGCAGCTTGAGACTTGGCTGTAGATGGAGGAGTTGTAATTGCTTGTTGACGAAGCGCTTGATTTTCAGACATTAAGTTGGCAGCTTTGCCTTCTAACCTATGTTTGTGGAAAGACAGGAAACAATAAAAATTGGTCACATAAAGACAAGCAAGATGTAGCCAAATGAAATGAATTGCCACAGGGAAGAAATTTATTTTGTGGGTAAGCTACCTTTCTAGGTTCTCACGAAGCTGAGTAACAAGTATACCGGAATCTTCAATCTTCTCGACCAAGTCATCATTTCTTTTTAGGAGGTCTTCATTTCTTCTTATTAGATTTTCATTTCTTCCATGAGCCTCAGTATGTATATTTTTGACAACATCGCCTTCTTGTTTCTCCATTGCAAAGTTAGACAATCTTGATATGGCATCTACTTGAAGCCTAATTTGTAAAGACGTTAGTCTCCGAAAGGATGATAGAATCATCGGTAATTTGATGGCAGTGTAGTTGACAATTAGATAAAAGTAAATAAAGATACCAACTTCTGCACAGTATCTTGAAGCTGGTGGGCCCAATATTCACTATCCCTAACTTTCTTAAATAACACATCATTTCTCTCCTGAGATTCAACAAGGGACCTCCTGATTGTTTCATTTTCTTGTCTTTCAGCTTCCAATGAAGCTGCCATATCCTCCTTAAGCCTGTTTTGGGAGCATAAACAACAGCTGCAACTTCATAATGTTTCTTTTGACCGAGTGCAACTTCATGATGTTGATTAGTAATAATGCACATCAGGAAAAATTGTAAGGGTTAAGAATAAAAAGGGGGAAATGCATAAAACTGAGGTGTTGTGTGATGCATGCCACATGGCCATAGATTGATGAAAAGTTCAAATCTATCTCAGAAACTCATAAATGCACTTCTATTTTTATTTTCTGCTGTTATCATTGTTTCAACTTTGATAGGCTTTCTATACCCAGAAACAGTCTGCATGCATGCCTCACATATGTGCCATCAATGTCTCACTTACTTTACATATATATCTTTTTAGAACATGTGACCCTGATCCATTCTAGTGTTATGTAAAAAGGTAGTGTGACATAAGAGTGTCTGATCGTGGCAATATAATTGTGATTCTATATTTAATATAGAGGGATATCTAGGTGCTATGTTAACAGCACGAGAGGACAAATCGGTGTGATTTTTAGTATGGAATCAAGTGCCTTATACCACTGATCTTGTAACATGAGAAGAAATTCCAAAAAAAAAAATATGAATTTGGTACATGCAAAACAATATACCAGCTAATTTGAAGATTTTAGTAAAGTGGGGTGGTCATTTGAAACATATCACCTTCATTTTAGTTTTTGAAGTTCATTTCAGGAAAAAAAACATATCACATGCTCAGAAGGGAGAAATATAGGCATGTACTTGTAATATAATATCCATAAAGCTTTATTGAAGGTACATACGAATTTATAGTGTTTTGAAGATGCTCAACTTTTTTGTTGGCTTCTTCAGTTTTCATCAGTAACTCTTCATTTTTGTATTCACTCTCAGTAAGTGCTTTCTTCAGTGCATCCTTCTCACGTCTCTCAGATAGCAACAAAGCATCTTTCGCTGTATTATCACCAAGCCTGCAATTGATCAACAATTATTATGTCAAGTAGCATGTAGATTTACGTAAGCACACTCACTAACTATAAATAAGCATTCACAGACCCGAACACAGCTTAATGAAACAATATCCATATAAAGTACCTTTGTACGCTTGCCCTGAAGAAGACCAATTTTTTTGTCAACATCCTCGAGCTTCTTTAGAAACTGCAAATTTCTTTCTTGACTTTCAGCTTGTGCCTTCATGGTTGCATTGTTTGTTCTCGTTCTCTCAACATTAAAACCTCTGTAGCAGATGCGTTTTCCTGAAGCCTATTCTTAGGTAGAAATATGGAGTTAATTCAAAAAATAAAACAGATAATCTTCTGATAGAATTCATATCCCTAGAGGTTGCTAGGCAGAGAACAAGGAATGATTATGGACCTCTCAACAGTTAGCTGAAGCTCAAGGGTATTTTTATCATAATCCTGAATTTTCTTGACTAACTCCTCATTTCTCCACTGAGTTTCAGTTAGAACTTTCTTGGTCGTCTCATGTTCTTGTTTTTCTGATAACAAAAGTGCATCTTTGGCAGTAGCATCTGCTTCAAACCTTTAGAAATCACAATGAAAGGTCACTATCACAGTGTAATGATGATATTGATAAATAAGTTGAGACATGTATCTTCCGAAGAGAAAGCATCAGACCTCTTGATGGTATCTTCCAATTGTTTTCTTGTTTCTTCAGACTGTTGTAACTCGTGTATTAATTCACTGATCTTTTTCCGGGCATTGGCTACATCTTCATTAGTTGTTTTGTGTTCTTGTCTTTCTACCTCCAACAAAGAGTCTTTCTCTGCTATGCGTTCTTCTAGTCTATGTGCAAAGAGAGAAAAAAATCCTCAAGCAATGGCAGACCATAAATGCTTCTAAAAAATGGAATCTAACCTGTTAACTGAATCCCCAAGCATATTGATTTTTTAGCTGAATCCTCGAAACTTGTCATCAAGTCTCGGTTTCTCCCTCGAGCTTCAGTTAATGCTTTTGTTGTGCAGTCGAGATTTTGTTTTGTCTTAAGCAGCAAAGATTCCCTTGCTGTTGCATGCTTCTCAAGTCTAAATTCATTGAGGAAAAGGAAACATGTGCTAGCTCATAAAGTTGAAAAATACAGGAGTATCTCTCTTAAGTCGCACATATTGCATTATGCTTCAGTAAACAAAGCTCAGCTATCCAAATAATAGAAGCATGACAAGAACCTCTGAGCATTCTCCAGTATCTTGTTTATAGTTTTCTCGCTATCATCAACTTTCCTAAGCAATTCCCAATTTCTTTCCTGAGCTTTCAAAAGTGCTTGCTTGGTTTCATCATGCTCTTTCCTTTCTGCTACATATAAGCCATCCCTTGTGGTCGCATTTTCCTCACACCTGTATTCAGTGAGTGAAATTCTAATACTGCCAACGCTTTATTGAGGATAGGAATGAAGATATTAAGAAAGGCAGAGGCTGCATTGCGAAAGACGTCAGAAAGGTAGAAAATAGCGCCGACGCCAAACTATGACCAATCCGCTATATTGTACACATCATCGCCACGACCTATACTATACTTTTTGATCCTTCATTTTCAAAGAGGTACTGATAATGAACCTATGGAACTCCCTTTGCAGTTTCATGAAAGTACAACTCTCATTGAGATCATAAGTACCTTGCTCAAAAATGTATATTAATATTCTTGTTCCACCATTTTATGCATGCATTTTTTTAGTATATGATTAACTCGACAAATTATTCTTATTCCTTTCAAACAAAAGAAAAACAATTCATACCATCACCGATTGTTGAAGTATGGTAACATTGAGTAATTACTAGTGTCAAACAAGCATTTCAATGAACCAACAAATCTTTAGTGCCCAAATTGTATCTTAGTATTGTAATGTGGTTTAGCAATGATAAAATAGATCCAGGCATCATACAATGTCAACATTTTAAATATGTGTGACTGCGTCAAAAAGCATTCATGTCCGATACATGTGCTCATAGAAGAATTCGTGGGTAAATTGCATCCGAGGTTTTCAAAAGATATCCTTTTCTGTCAGACCTCTGCATCAAAGCAGCAATGTTAAGGGATAAGTTTGGTGGTCCTATCCTGAAAGTAATACTAGTTTTTAGTATTGGTTGTTTAAACAAATTAAGGCCTAAGTCACTGAGTAACCTACCTCTTTACGGTATCTCTAAGTTGCTCCATATTTTCATCTGCGGCCGCAATTTTTCTAGTCAATGCATCATTTTCTTCCTGAGCAATCACAAGTGCACTCTTGGTTGCACTATTTTCTTCTCGTTCTCTTAGTAGTAGTACCTGTCAAAGTCACAGCCATCCATAAAAAAGAATATCATATCATAGATAAATAAGTTACATCTACCATCAGATTCTAATCAAACATGGATATGTTATGTAATGGGTTGTTCTTTTTATCGTTTACCATGAAACAAATGCTGTAACTGTATCTCATTTGATTAGAATGCAATAATTAAAACCTTGCAATCTACGCAGTTGAGATAAGTCCTATGTTGATTTAGGAAAAAAGTACAAGACCTTCAGCTCCTCAACTTCATTAGTCAATGAAGTGATCTTTTCTCTTTCTTGAGCTAAAGCTTCTTCAATGGCCCTTTCGGCTAATTCTCTTTCCTGCATCTCTGTGGCTTCTTCCACCCGCCGCTCCATCTCACGAAGAGCAGCCTGTAGTTTGGAAATTTCTCCTGCTTTGTTCTTCTCTAGATCAGTCTGAAAAAGTGATATTGTGTGAGAATAAATTCACCAGTTAATTCATCCCACATTATCTTAATTCAAGAGCAGCATCTACCCTAAGTTTCTTTTCCAAGCCTAAACGGCTAGTCAGCTCTTCAACATGCTCCTCAATTTTCTCCTTCTGCACCTTCAGGGCTTCTGTGTCCCTTGCGGCCTACAAAATGTACCGATAAATAAAAGGATGTATAAGTGAAATATACAGAAACAACATGATTAAAATAATGATACAACTGCTTCATCAGTACCATTTTGAGCTTTCTGAGTTCTCCTCTAGCAACCCGTCTTCTCCATGCACACTGGTAAATTAACACTGATCTCTTAATTTTACAATAGTTCGAATACTCTATGGCATCGCCACCAAGCCTGCAGGCAACCATTCTCAGAGTGACATTTCAGATATGTACATGTAAAATATGAAAGTTGGAGATTGTAACTAGCTTTCCCTTGGATAAAAGAGAGTGAATCTGTGGTCTACCTGGATATGAATAGAGGCTTTATTTTGTTTTCTGATATTGTATTCCTTATAAGCACCAAACACCCTTAATCCTGTCTGCAGCATAATGGCTGAAGAGCGTAGCTCAGAATAAGAGTTCCAAGCAATATAGCAGCGGTAACTTTTCTGTATTTGCAATGCCGCAGCTTGTTTTCTTAGTAAAACACGTAACTTACAAGCCAGTATTACTGCAATAGTTAATGGTACTCTCAGTATACGATATGAAACCTGAGCAATGGGCATTGTTTCCACTTGGGATTCCAACAAACAACATCTTACCTCTAACAAACGATTGAAATGATATTGATGTCTTGCGTAATACAAGGAATTTCTCACGAGCAGCATGAGTGCGAAATCTACTCTGAACAGCTCTAGCTGCTTTATTCCGCACTTCAGTTCTTCTAGCATCTAATTCAGCCATCTGACCAGCTCTCAGGAACACCTTTGTTCTTCCAATCTGTCACATACATTGATAACTTAAAATATCATGATGATATTTCATTATATGTATATGCTGAAAGCTGACATTTCTGCCATGCAATTGTATAAAAGACACTACGCGAAGTAGTTAGCTATTACATATTGTGCTTGTTGGCAAAAATAAATAAATAAATCAACAATAGACAAAAAGCAGCTGATGGAGTAGTGATGCAAACCAAAATCATTAGGTGCTATAAATCAGTTTTTGGGAAAAAACAATCATAAATAAAATATGGACTAATGTTATTCACGCGAAGCATTCTGTTTACATCTTTATTATTTACCACATCATAGGCTGTAGTTATTTGATGAGAACAAGCATTGTGTTTTTTTACTTGACTGACTTGTTTTGTTATATATATAGAAATGAAAAGAATGTAGGCATATAACACAAATAAAGGAGGATTACATATAGTTTTCTTCACCTGATAACCATGGAGTTCCATCTTGTCCAGAATCTTTTGGCACGACACCTTTTCATTGTTTCTATCAGATATAAGAGAAGAGTTATAGAAGTAGGACAGAACTGGCCAGTAGATCAAGGGGGAAAAATATTTTTCTATCAAACTTGTTAATCTAGGACATGTGCTCTCTATATACATACAAATTGAGCCTATGAGATCAGAATTCAGAACTGCAAAGTAGATTTTTTTTACTAAAAAGGACACACTCGAGACTTCTCCCAAGAGGAAGAAAATCCTTTGAAGGAGTACTATGCTAGGTATGATGACAAAGCAAGAAAATGGATGCACGTTAGCACAACGGTTTCTGTGATAATTGCTCATTTCATTGAAGCAACATCGGCTTCATATGCTCAAACTCAATGCTTCAGGTCCTCCACCTCCACCTTGAGTTTGAGGGGGGGGGGGGGGGGGGGGGTGTTAAATATATATATATAAGCCCATGTGTTCTCTCTCTCTCTCTCTAGATCCTTCTCAACTCTGCGAGGTCAGTAAAAAATTGAGTGCTCACCTTTCCATGAAAACTTCAGGAGCAAGAATGCGAAACTGACAGAGAAAATCATGAAATATTTTTCTTGTAGGATATCCAGCACAGCTGATTCTAATAGCTTCAAGAACACCCTGAAATGCTAACAAACCATTAGAGTATACAATGGTGCTGAGCTTCTAAGGAAACTTTGCCATGAGTGATCTGTTGCTTACTGAACACCGAAGTTGCTGCAGTACATTGATGTTCTCAAATGTAGTAGGCTTAAGAATGTTATTGGGCTTAATGCATCTAATGTAATGAGGTTCCGTAGAACTCAACGTCTCCATTAGTTCTTGGAGTTGCCACTGGGAGTTACATGGAAGTTATTATCAGATAATAAATGACACTAGCCCACAATAAAATAATTTTACATGAAACATAGCTCTATGGTCGAACAAACTTATATATTCTCTTCCCTTCCTCTATCAAGTAATATGCATTTACTTTCTAGATTAGTTGTTTCATACCCTGCAAATATAATAAGATTTCTATAACACCCCATGACCAAAATTCGCTCATAGCTCAGCTCACTGATGAGGCGAGCCCTTGCATGCATTTCACCTACCTAAAAAGGTTTAGCTCGAAGGTGCTATGTTTGGAACGCAAATTGGCTCTCACCTACCTAAAATCTCCATATGGGACTAATTTGACCATGATAACCAACTACTAATGGACTGGGGTATTATATTTTCAGTGTGCAAACCTCTTCACCTTCTTCTTCTCCATATTGTTTTGTTTTGTTAGTTTGCTTTTTCTTTTTGCAAACTCAAATGATGACATTGTAAAACTTTACATCTGGAAGTAAATTCGAAAACAAGATATGAAACAAGACAGTCATATTTGTGTTACAGTATTGTTGTATTGAACGGAAAGTTTGTTCTTAATTATGCAGGAGGAAATTAGCCTCGTAAACACATTTTGATAAAAGCCTATACCAAAGAACCATCATAAATAGAAAAACTTTGAAGTACATACCCAAAACTCTAGATTTAAGGCCAAATGGATCTCTGAGAATTTAGTTCTCGAAAGACAACCAAAGCCATACCTCAGGGTGAAAAAATGGAACTTCCTAAGGAATTTTCCTCCAACCAACTTTGGTATGGAATTGCAGGCATAATAATCAAGTAGGACTGTAGGAGAATCATACCTTGAAGCGAGTAGCAATGGAAGTCTTTGATGCTTTTGTGTTCTCCTCTAGTACTGATGGGAATAACCCTGACACAAATGAGCACCTAGAAGCATTAAGTAACTCCTGATGTTCTACAACTACATAGTCTCTGTTTTTGTCCAAGAAATGGTCAGACTGATAGGTTACCTGGAAAAGAAACATGAAATTTAAAGGAATCTACTCAACCAAATGTACTGAAAAGAATGCTATGTTGTGAAGAATGCTTACTTCTCCCGCATAATGTTGTATGGTAAATGCAGTGCGAGAAAGCTTTGGCTTGCTAAATCTTTTGTTATTCTTGAATTTCTCATACAGCTTCCGAGAAAATGATTCATGTGTGCATTTAGGAAACATACTGGTGCACAAAGAATAAACCAAAAAAAAGGAACTTCCATTAGAAGAATTGATTCAGAAACAGAAATAAATAGTTTTCTTCGTAGCATGAAGGAAGCAATTTATGATCTGCTTTTTATATTAACAAATACAATATAAGAAGTTCAGACTCACCAAGCTTCATCAAGAAGTGCAATAATTCCACCAGGTTTCTGAGCATAAAGAGAGGAGATAGGAACATTGAACTTTAGAAAAGAAAATTTGATATAAAAGTACAACAAGAATACACATTTATGTTAGCCCCTAGAACCAGCAACCATGTTTTATTTTTAGACCACCATCATATGTTGTTGCAAATGCAATTGTCATGCACAATATCTCTGGTGCTTGTAATGATAAGTTAGGAAATACCAAATAACTCCAAATCCACAAACCATAGTAATGCAGAATTGTTCAAAGAAAACATATTGCTTAATATACAGCCCCTTTTGGTAATTTTGGACACACAAGAGCGCTACATTGGACGGCAGGGATAAATAGAAAAGCCTTATACTCACTAACATTGCACCTCACAAACGTTTGATGAGAAAAGGAGAGGCAGGTAGCAACAATTCACTAAAAAACACTAGGTGGCTTTGTATTAAGAAGAAAGTAGGCACCCGAATTCGCCTCGGCGAGGACTTCAGCCTGGGTGGTATATGCGTACATCTACACCCTCAATGAACTGAGCTAGGCTCAGCTTTGCATTCACAAAACAGCAGAATAGCCCATCCATTGTTAAATAGTTCTGGAGATTGACCGATGATACTTTTTTTTTATAAAGCTGTTTTGGATGCATTTGTGGGAAGGCCTACTATCATAAATTCCTGAGCAGAGTCCACAGAAGTCCAACAACACTACCACACCCACCACATTGTCCACAACCGCAGCGAATAGAAATAAGCAGCTATCTCCTCAAATAGATTCCCTCTCAAATAAAACTAAAGAAAATCACAACTTACCTTCTCAATCAAGTCCAGAACATCTTGGTTGTCGACAGATTCTATGTAACTCCAGTAAATCTGCTCCCTGTTGTACTCTTCCTGCTCCATTTTAAAAACATTCTGCCATGACAAATACTAACTCTTTTACCAACCCATAGAAGCGAAGAGAAGTATAATATCATGAACATCCAAACATTTGTTCGACAAGTACCTGATTAAAATGCTGTTGGAGTTTTTCGTTGGTGAAATTGATGCATAATTGTTCAAAGCTGTTTCCATAGTATGATAAAGACAGGAGACATCCATAAATGGTCTTCAATTGTAAATTGAAATCATATTTTAGTAAATAACTTACCTATTATTCTTAAAACTTTCAAAACCATAGATACTCCAATCAATCGGTCGGAGGATGTATCTTGTCCTATGGATGCATTTAATCTGTTTACAAGCCTGCGTATGGTACAAGCACATACACTTACAAGGGTGCACTAAGTACATGATTTAGGAATGAAGTACATGGTAGTATTTTGTACCAGTCAAATAGTCGAGAATATATTTGCTTTGCTAAGCCATCCCGACTAACAGTAGCGGAATTAGGATCAACTGTTGTGGTTATAACTTCTTCTGGTGTATTTATTTTCCTCTTTATCAATGTGTTCTCCAAATTCCTGCAATCACATCTGTAATCAGAATGCCACAATGCATCATAGGTTATAAATGAGAATGTACATGCGTATTAGGGCTTAAGTCCATATCATACTTCCTTTCCTGTTCTGTATTTTACAAGAAAGAAATAAAATTTGTAAAAAAACTATAAAAAGATGGAGGAGATATTAGACATACATCAAAAGCTCTGCTGCTGCATTAAGATGAAACCTAGCTTTATCATCCTTTAACAAAGATGAATCTACCTCTCTCCCTTTCACAAAACTGATATTCCCGAGGTGGAGAATAGCAGCAACTACCCTGAATGTAGCCTCCTGCAATATAAATGAATTAACAAAAAAGTTATATGCACATCCACACCATACAATTGGTTGAGAAATTCACGTCAGAAACCTGCTCCTGTTCAGTAATGCCAACTGTATTCATCGCACTTCGTGTTGCGAGATACTCCTTAGCATCACTAATTTCGTCAAGTTTAATGCACGTGGATTGGTTGAGATAGTGAAACGATGACGGGTCAGCCAGCTTAGACCTTTTGATATCCTGCCAGTAGGGTATATACATCAGCAAAAGAACAGGAGACACAACCAGTCAATCATATTGAGATAGGAAATTTACCTCTGATGGTGCTGCACATAGGAAGTAAAAGCAATGGTAGTTTCTCTCTGGACTATTGATTTGGCAAACACGAGATCTTTCAAGCAAGTATGTTCTAATGGCAGCGCCTGATATCTTCCCACTCTTGTCAAATTGGATTTCAACAAATTTGCCAAATCGACTAAATGGAAGGGTCAAAAGGCGAAGGAGGTTGAGGATACTGGCTTCAAGCTTTGGTACACGGGAGCAACACCGGGTAGGAATGGTGTAGGTATCTTGATCGACAGGAGCCTTAAGGATGGAGTCGTAGAGGTTCGAACGCGAGGCGACCGGATTATCCTGGTCAGGATGGTAGTTGGAGACTAGCCCTGAATGTGATCAGTGCCTATGCCCCTCAGGTGGGTCTCAGTGAGAGCACCAAGAGGCAGTTCTGGGAAGACCTAGATAGCATGGCTAGTACCGTTCCTAGCAGCGAGAAACTCTTTATAGGAGGAGATCTCAACGGCCATGTGGGTGCGACTAATGTAGGGTTCGAGCGAGTGCACGGGGGCCTTGGGTATGGTCGCAAAAGTCAAGAGGGGGAGGATATTTTAAACTTCGCGTTGGCCTACGACTTGTTGATAGGGAATACCCTTTTTAGGAAGAGAGAATCCCATCTTGTGACCTTTCATAGTGGACAACACTCGAGCCAGATCGACTTTATCCTTGCTAGGAGAGAGGATAGACGGGATTGCTTAGATTGTAAGGTAATACCCGGGGAGTGTGTTGTCCCTCAACACAAGCTTGTGGTGGCGGACTTTCATTTTTGGGTACGTGTCTATCGAGAGAAACGCGCCAAGACTGCGAGAACGAAGTGGTGGAAGCTTAGAGGGGAAGCGGCGCAAACGTTCAAGGAGAGAATGCTAGGTGAGGGACCCTAAGAGGAAGGAGAAGATGCAGAAGATATGTGGCTAAAGATGGCAACATGTGTTCGGAAGGTGGCCTCAGAGGTGTTTGGCGTGAGTAGGGGAGGCAAACAGGAAGGGAAAGACACCTGGTGGTGGAATGACGAGGTGCAAAGGGCTATTAAGGAGAAGAAGGAGTATTTCAAGCACCTCCACCTTGATAAGAGTGCAGCCAACATCGAGAGCTATAATTTAGCGTAGAGGGTCACAAAACGAGCTGTGAGCGTAGCAAAGGGTAAAGCGTATGATGACCTGTATCAGCGGCTAGTCACGAAGGAAGGGGAGAAGGACATCTATAGGATGGCTAGGATCCGCGAGCGGAAGACAAGAGATATCAACCAAATCAAATGCATCAAGGATGGGACAGATCGACTTCTATAGTGAAGGATGAGGAGATCAAGAACATATGGCGAGAGTATTTTGATAAGTTGTTTAATGGGGAGAATGAGGGCCCTACCCTTGAGTTAGATGACTCTTTTGATGACACCAACAGACGCTTTGTGAGGAGAATTCAGGAGGCTGAGATCGGGGAGGCGTTGAAGAGAATGAAGGGGGGTAAAGAGATGGGTCCTGATGGTATCCTCATTGAGGTGTGGAGATGCCTAGGTGCCAAAGCGATAGTATGGTTAACTAAGTTTTTTAACCTTATTTTTCAGTCCAGCAGGATGCCTGAAGAATGGAGGAGAAGTATATTAGTACCAATCTTCAAAAACAAAGGAGATATTCAAAGTTGTACTAACTACCGTGGGATTGAGCTGATGAGCCATACGATGAAGTTTTGGGAGAGGGTTATCGAGCACCGTCTAAGAAGAGTGACAAGTGTGACCAAAAACCAATTTGGGTTCATGCCTGCAAGGTCGACCATGGAGGCGATTTTCTTAATCCGACATGGAGAGATATAGAGAGCAGAAGAAGGACTTGCATATGGTCTTTATTGACCTTGAGAAGTCGTATGATAAAATACCAAGAAATGTCATGTCATGGGCCTTGGAGAAGCACAAAGTTCCAACTAAGTACATTACCCTCATCAAGGATATGTATGTATAAGGATGCGATGACGTTTGTCCGGACATGTGATGGTGACACCACTGACTTTCCTATTAACATAGGACTACATCAGGGGTCAACATTGAGTCCTTATTTATTTGCCTTGGTGATGGATGAGGTCACAAGGGACATACAAGATGATATCCCTTGGTGTATGCTCTTTGCTGCTGATGATGTGGTGCTGGTTCACGAGAGTAGGGAAGGGGTTAATAGGAAGTTAGAGCTGTGGAGACGCACGTTAGAGTCGAAAGGGTCGAAAGGGCTCAGACTCAGTAGGACCAAGACCGAGTACATGACGTGCGATTTCAGCGCGACTAGGCATGAGGATGGAGATGTTAGCCTCGATGGGCAAGTGGTGGCCCAGAAGGATACTTTTCGGTATTTAGGATCGATGCTTCAAAAGGATGGCGACATTGATGAAGATGTTAGATATAGAATCTCAGCTGCCTGGTTAAAGTGGCGTCAAGCTTCTGGCGTCCTATGTGACAGAAGGGTGCCACAAAAGTTAAAAGGTAAGTTATATAGGACAGCGATTCGTCCGGTGATGTTATACAATGATGAATGTTGGCCCACAAAAAGACGACATGTCCAACAACTGAGTGTAGTAGAGATGCGGATGTTGCGGTGGTTTTGCGGGCACACACGAAGGGATAGAGTCCGGAACGAAGTTATTCGGGATAGAGTTGGGGTGGCACCAATTGAGGAGAAACTTACCCAACATCGATTGAGATGGTTCAGACATGTCCAACGGAGATCCCCTCAGGCGCCGGTGCGTAGTGGGGTTTTAAAGCAGGCCAAAAATGTAAAGAGAGGTAGAGGTAGATCTAAACTGACTTGGGACGAGTCGGTTAAGAGAGACCTTAAGGAGTGGAATATCTCCAAAGAGGCTTTGGATAGGAGCGCTTGGAGACTCGCCATCCACGTACCTGAAGATCCGTGATCTTTGTTTTTTATGGGTTTCATCTCTAGCCTACCCCAACTTGCTTGGGATAAAAGGCTATGTTGTTGTTGTTGTTGCTGCTGCCGCCGCCAAATCGACTTCATCATGTCATCAAAAATAAACAGGTGTGTGAGGATTTTTTTCTCTCTCTTCAACTATGAAGATTTAGTTCTATTCCATACTTAAACATTTTAATGGCCCATACTAAGCTTTCAAACAATTGTCTTATAAGACTCAAAGTAGTGTAAGAAGATCACCTTGAGTTGTTATTATGAACAGTCTTTGCATTGCCAAAGGCTTCAAGGACCGGATTAGACTGCACACAAGGCGTAATTAGATATCAGATTAGTTTCAAGTCAAACTAAATATGGCACATTACTTTAAAAGCCTCCAGTGCCTTTTGGACATGCAAGACATTATTGTTAACAACAAGAAGAAGTTGTGTTTTCTAACTTACTTCTAAAACTTGTTGTTCAACTGTCCTCCCTCCTGTTCTAGATCGTCCACCCAAAAAAGCAAGATATGTCATAAGCATCTTTGTGGTTTCAGTTTTACCAGCACCACTTTCAACGCTCACCAAAATGGAGTTGCTCTTTCCCTCATTCATCATCTGCCTGTTTCCTTATTCAAAAGAATGTCACAAAAGGTTCTATCAATATTATTGCCACACTTCATTGTAAGAAATCATTCACCACTGTTACTGTAGCTCACCAAAATTTGCACCTTTGTACTTCTCCATAGTATAGGGATCAGAAAGATGAGGCAGCCTTTGGAATGGATTAATTGCAATCAGAATATTGCCAGTATAGGTCTGGAACTCAAAAAGGGGAAATTAGAATAAAAAATGGCAAAAACAAACTTCTTTGCTTTGATCATTTTCAAGTGACAATAATTTAGCGAAAAAATACTCACATAAATGATATTTTTTGCATATTGAATAGCAAGATTATTTAGAACACCAGGTTCATGCAAGTATGATAGCCGTGTCATGTCATCAATGCCATTAGATGGCACTTCCGTGTCCTTTGTATGAATGTCTGATATGCTCACAATAACCTGGTTTCACGGAATACAAGAAATGGCACAGGTTGTACAACAGATAACATATGAATATGGACAAGTCGTTTGCATACCCAGATGCAACTCAAAGCAAAATGTGAATATCCCCTTCTAATTGTTTCACTTTAAAGAGGCAGTATAATTGTACTTTTGTGAAATTAACTCTTAAATTTATTAGTAAGCAATATGCACATTTTGATTTTCCTTAAGATCCAAATCATGTATAGAGTAGGTTTTGACATGGATCTCCAAGAGTACATAACAGGGTAGAAATCACAAGGTCCGCATCTTCCCTCTATTATGCTGCATAGGGCACCGTTGTGGATGATAATACAGTGTCGCCATCTGTGACATTATTCATGCAGCTATTAATGAAAAAGTTTGATCATATGGTAACAACAATTACTTAGCTATTTTTGAAGAAAAGAGAGAATGGTAATATACCCTGACAGTTATAGAAGAAAGGCCCAAATTAAATGTCTTACTATGCGCAAATCGATTCACCACTGAACCATGTAAGATCAACAGGCAACATAAGACATACGTACCGTCTTTCCATTGGTAGCATGGACATGGACATTTCGACCTTCAATTCTGAAAACCTCACCATCGATCCAAGCTAGATCTTTATCCTCCATCCATACATGGGAGCCTACAACAATTTTTAATGTGGAAGCCTGCAGACAAGACAAGTCAAAACCTCCAGCATGTCTGGAAAGTCCATTTTCTTTCACATGAAAGTTTTGTTGGTAAACAAAATGGAAGTACACCTCTGTATAAAGTTTCATACAATAGGTCCAAAAGGACAGAACACCATAAGGATTTAGGACCTATTATACTTAATGGCACATAGCATGATACATGGCTCATTACTGAAATGAGCTAACTGCTATTTCAAATGACAAGAGAAGGATGCCATGCAGAAAAAGGCCAAATGATACAGAATTATATGGGGGACAAAAGGCGTAAAATCAGAACAATATCATGAAAGCTATACTTTAAGAAAGTGGATTTTGTTGTTAAAATGGAATAGGATAACTTTGCACATTAAGCCATAAAATCTAGGGCAGGGATTAACTAAAACTACAACCAGTCATGAACAACAAAATGTTTAGCATTCAGTTCAATACCTACTTGCCCACAATAATCTTGATTGGTGATACCTATCCTGGTTTCAGGGCAGTTACATGAGACTATGAATTACTAGTATACCGTTAATTTCATCATCAAACTAAAGTTTCAGTTAATACTCATTCTGCTATACACGTAATCCATCATACTGTAACAACACCTAGAAATATGGATTCATCTCATCAAATTGGACCAGAGAATGAGAGCAAAGCGGGTTGTATTTAAGTTGAAAGCGCATTCTACCATGGGGCTCTGCTAACTAAATCTGAATACCCCATCGACCAAACACTTTAACTACCCCCACATAACTGCATTGAAGGAGGCTGACGATCATGTGTACTGGGGAATTCTGAAATTCTAACCAACTAGGCCACGCGTACACCAAATCCTCCAAAACTTCCTATGCAACAAATACCCACATTGTCCCGCCTTAACCCGGACCCCAGCTTACAGTGACTCGAAAAAGTTGCATGACGGGCGGGCCCGCACCGCACACGGCACCACCACCAACAATAGAACTCCATGTTCATGCGAAAACCAGAGCATGAACAGCCAAACGTACACTTACCATGAGCCACGCGATCAAACGCTACGGCCGTTGTAGGTGACGTCGAATCGGGGCCGGCGGCGGCGTTGTCTCCCCGCCTGGGGCCGCCCGCCGATCGCCTCGCCACCGCGCAGGAACAGGTGGGGCACCCGGTGCGGTCCGTCTCGAGCGCGTGCGTGCGGAGGCGTGCAATGCCAGCAGCGGAGCGAGCGGAGTTGGAAGGGACGCGCAGGAGGAAATGTGGGGCGCAAACCGGACACCAGAGGCCTCATTCCCCCTATCTATTTTTGGCGCTAGAGCGGGGGTGGAGGTGGCAGGGCCGTAGGGGGCTGATCGGATCGCTCGGACCACGAGCGGCGCGCGATTCGGGGCGGCGGGAGCCGCCCCACATGCATCACCGCCGCCGTGGCATTCGCCGAAAGATGGGGGAGGAGAGGGAGGGGGAGGGGAACGAGGCTGACAAACTGGGAAGGGCGGAGGGAGCAGCGGGGTGGTGGAGAACTGTAGTAGCCGGTGTGTTGGCGGCTTGGTGCCGGTGTGACCGTTGGCGTGTCAGCGTGTGGTATAGCAATCCGTAAGGCCGGCCACAATGTGCTAGTGAAGGCAAAAAAATTGGACCCCACGCAGTGAAAACAAGCATCGAGTTTCTAGAGCTGCAGCGTGAAGAAAATTTCAGCATCACTGCTATATTGAAATATAGGCCCACAACAAAGTAAAATATAGCCTCCAACTATTTTCCTCATCACTATGCATGCTGTGCTTTCATGCTGTCCTTTGAGGGTAAAGAATTTTTGTTTAATAACCAAGCATCGGTGCAAGTAGTTGCCTCGCTCCAACTTTTTTAGGCATCACTTAGTAGTTAGCTTCACTTGTTGCAGTGTATTAAGTGGTGCCTAAACCTTCTCTCACCTAATTTGGCATCACTCAAAGCATACATTGTGGAGCGTCTAATATGCAGCCGCAAATTGCCGGCTAAATAAATTTCAAAAATTGTGCACTTTTTGCATTAGAATCATCAAGGCAAAGTTATATTATTTTCCTAAGAATAACAAGGTTGACGTCGCGACTATATGTTATACGCACTACAAATTCCTCACATGGCGTCCGAAGGTTTTCTTAAACCGGTGCAAGATTTGCATGCGAGACTCAATAAATATGTTAGGCATGCAGCAGGATCCGAAGGAGAGAGATAATTGACTTGCATGTGGGCATCAAAAATCCTGCCAATCAAAAAAAAAGGAGGATTTGACTTGCATGCGAATACGAGTAACAAAACTAAAAAAAAAAGTTGTATTTTCAAAACCGAGCATCTAACTAAAAAAATTAGAGTATACTTGGGCCGCGCAGTCCAAGAGCATCGGCCCAAATGTGATAGTGAAGATCATCGAAGTATGACCCAGCCCGTATGCATATTGTTTATTACACATTGCGTCACATTCAGCTACATAGAGGCCATCATCATCAAATACATTACAAATACACAGTGTTGATTAACGTGACAGACTGACAGTATCATCGTGATGCCGAGGTTAATTAATATACAAACTCAGTTGTTAGCTAGTTGTTGCACCATTGTCTTATTATTTCGCTGGAGCATCAAAGAAACCTTTAGTGGTAGTTCTAAACTTCTTTTTCTTTCTTTTTCACTACAAAAGGATAGATAACTGTGATATGCAAGGACCACATACAGTAATCTGGTAAAAAAAAAGCATCATATATAAACAAAATAACACACAGAACAAACTACACATGATACTCCGGGGAAAAAGAACACAGGCATGCATGTCATCATCCGCGATCGAGTCTATATAAAACGTAGCAAGACAACGATGCGGTGCAACTTGTGCCGCGCACCCATACAGAAAGTGGAGATATTCTGGCGGATCCACTGGAACCAGAAGGACACGGCGAGCGGCCGAATATGAAATTAAATTAAAGCAAGCAACCAACAATAGTTTCATTTCTTCGATGATCTCGTCTCATACTCCCTTGTGCACACAGTCAGTTTTGATCTATTATGAGATTTCTACTAGTATTCATGCAATCATACCGATTAGGAGAAACTAGCAAGATGTTCCGCGCAAATAGCGCAGGTAGCTAGCATTTTTTATGTTGATATTTAGATTTTATTACTTGAAGAAATATGCATATAGTTTTCTTTAGTCATGTTATGGAAATTGTTTTGTCTTAATGATCAAGACTGAAGGTATCACCTATGTTTTCTTCACTATAATATTTTGTGCTTCATTCTTTTGGTAACATGGATCATGAGAAAAAGGGAACACTTTATGTAGAAATATTTTTTAAAAACCTAATCCAAAGACTTTAAAATTTTTTAGCATGAGTATAATTTTTGTTATTAGCTGACTATGTACATTTTTGTTTGAGAGTAAAATTCCTTAGATTATTAAAAGAAGATCTAAATGAGTATCAATCAGGGATAATATTCTTAATTTAATTTTGAGTTTGAAATAGTACTTTAATGCGCATAAGTTACGTCATCTTTAGTTTTTATCATATCCAAATCTCTGTTTTTCTTATGGTTGTTGTACGTTTTTCCACCATAAATCATGCGTTGAGGTTAACAAATTCACCGTCGGAGTTAACAATTTCTCCTTTATCTTAGTGTAGTTCTGACATGCAGCAGTATCATTTTGAAAATTGGATTGTTGTATTAGAGCAAAATAGAATCTGTTTTTGTCCTTATTCTCCGTTGAAGGACTGCATAGGTGAACTTTTCCATATTGGTCATAGGCAACTTTCTCGCACCTTGGATGCTTGGGAACGATGCACATGGATCTCTAATGTGGGTGTGTGTGATCCTCAATTAAGGAAGCTAAAAATGTAACCGCAAAAAAGGAAGCTAAAATTTATTTTAGTTCCATGTTCTTTTGTGAGTGAAGAGAAAAATTAATTAGTTGCTCAAACACTTCAGAAAGCAATTATACTATCCAAGCAATTAAGAGCAATTTATTGCTTTTAACACTTCGGAAAGCGATCATGATATACTACACTATGGTTTAGAAGCTTCACCGTCTAAGCTAGCTCATTTGCGATACTGTTCTCGACACTAATTTTGGAAGCATTCTTGCGACACGTAGCTACTTGGATGGTGAATAACAAAATAAGCATGACAGTTGCTTGCTTCCAGAATTATTTCGATAGCGGATGACCACCATAAAGTCGGAATCAAGAATCTTGTAGGTTGAAAGTAGTACTTTATCTGTGTGATCCCTAATCACAACGACAATACCAGCTTTACAATTTTGCATGGAGATGGCTTTATCAATATTGATTTTGATCCATCCAAGGAGGCTCCCACGACAGCAATCTCCTCTCGTGTCTAGGCCATCAGGTACAGTTGACGTTCGTTCTTCTCTCCTATCATATCTATACCTAAATTTTGTTGGATGGAACAATCAAAGAATTTCAATGGACCGCCAATAATTAGCCTAAAGATGAATATTTCCTAATCGGATAATTGGATATTATAGTACGGAGTATATTCATGTATAATGACAACATAAGCCTTTTGCATCTATTTTTCTTTTTAGATTTCTAATTTAGCTATACTTATAATTCGTATTCGGCGTGGACTCTTCAGGTTAATATAGGTCGTTAGATCTTCATAAAATCCAATGGTGCAAATTTTTTTTTTAATTAAAGTGGGAATTTCTAGACCCTCTTAGCGAACTTGGTGGCTTCTTTAACACTCAGTTATTAATTTTTTGGGAGGGAACACAATCAAAGAATTTTAAAGAACTGCCAATAGTTAGCCTACAGCCTAATGCTTTTTTAATTGGCTAATTGGATATTGTAGTATGGAGTATATTCATGTATAATGACAATACAAGAGTTGCTACAGCTGCCGGTCTACCTCTCCCTTATTTGGGTTGTTGTTACCCCAGGCTAGATTGGCTAACAGCTTCCTTCTTCCAATCACAGGATCAGACGGCTCAGGACACGTGCAGCGGCCAGGCCATGTGCCTGCTGTGAGAGGCGCAGCCTAGCGCTATCCGTTCGCCTCGTCCAGCTGCAGCGGGAACGTTGCTGCTATTTTTTCACGTAGTTTAGCTCGTGGCTCCATGCCTTGTAATCGTAGTAGCTAGGGATTCCAGAATCCATCCAACCTTGCCTTTGTAAATGGAGTCGTCATTGTGTCCTGCATGGAGCTTTGAGCGCACAAAAGATGGCCTAGCAGCGTGCAAGCTGATGAGGAATTTTGAGATGCCGGCCGGCGGGCTTCTCAGTTCTCATCTCATCTACTCCATAGCATACACATCGAGAGAGAGAAAGAAACATAGAAAGACAATTTCTGTCAGGCTCGTGAATACTTATTTTTAGATTTATAATCTAGCTATATTTATAGTTTGTGTTTGGCGATGACTCTTCAGATTAATATAGGCCGTTAGATCTTTATAAAATTCGATGGTGTAAATTCTTCTCTTTTTTAGATAATCATATTTGATATGGACTCTTGAGTTAGTTTAGACCGTTAGATCTTCATAAAATTATACGATAGAAATCCTTCTCTTTTTTAGATTACGTGGAAACTTTTAGACCCTCTCGACGAATGTGGTGGTTTCTTTTAACACTCCCTTATTAATATAATAGATTTATCATCGCGTGACTTTTATACGAGCGTTGCTTGGTTTGCACACATCTTACGCATACCCCATATAGTAGTAGTAGTCTCACCACTCGCATCACAACAAGCACAGCTAGATTAAATAAAAGATAAAAAAAGGAACGAAATTGGTAGAGATCAGGATCGATGAACATCGGACAAAACCTCTGTACATCTTATTGCACGGTCAAGGCAGCAGTATATAAATGCTACATTTCCCAGACTGTTTTAGCTGATCAGCTCAACTGATGCTCGTGGGAACAAGTGATGTGGGGAAAAACCTCCTGAGCCAGCATGAGCAGCAGCCGCACACTATTCATTCGATCGCAACAGCCAGCGGCCGCCGAAAAGGACGGGGGAAAAGAGGACGAGCGCTAGATCCCAACCGATCCACCTCCAGAAACCGACCCAGCCAGATCATGATCACCTATATATCCTACTACTATACCGATCGACTAGCTATCTGGCCGCCGGCTTACTTGGATGTACGCGCGGCGGCGTTCCGCCGTGCTGGCCGCCCGACCGGTGGCGCGGTGGATCGATCGGCCGGCCGGGACTAGTTGAGGGAGCCCGGCGGCGGCTGCGTGCCGGCGACGAAGAAGCGTCCGGAGGCGGCGTCCTGGCTGGCGTAGTACACCGTGCTGGGGCTCACGTGGTTGTGCGTGCCCTCGTACGTGGTCACCACGTAGCTGGGGTCGTCCTTGTCCCGCTCCACCCGCTTCTTCACGTTGCACCCTTCCGTCGAGCACCGGTAGTAGTTCCTGCGCGCGCACGGATCCGTCAGTGTCGTCGTGTCGACGAGACGATGATGGCTAGAGCCAGATAGTGATGAAATGTACTACTAGTATCTAGTAGTAATTGCGATGAGTTGATCCTTCATTTCTTGAATGATTGATTTGATCGGTTTGTCGTGCGCGTGTGATCGATGATCAGGATGAGCGACAATTCCGTTTGCCGATTGGATTACCTTGGGTTGGGGCTGTTCTTGACGGACTTCTTGCCGTACTTCCTCCACTTGTAGCCGTCGTCCAGGATCTCGACCTCCGACCTCGTCCGGAACGCGATCCGCTCCGTCCGCGGCCGCTCCGGCACCGCCTCCGCCGCGCTCCTGAAATGCCCAATCGAAGGCGAGGCCGGCCGGTTCAGAATTCAGGCTAATGATGATGATGTGCTGAAGAAAAAAAAAAACTCAGGCAGAGCTGCCAAGTGACGCACGCCACCACTCACCTGGCGGCATGTGCGGCCGCACTGATCGCGCTGCCAGCAGCCGGCGCGACGGGGGGCGGCGCGCCGTCGGCGAACACGCCTGGCGCGGCCGCCGCCCCCGCGCCATCGTCAAAGAGGAACTCGGAGATGTCGAACTGGTCCGCGAGCGACGGCGGCGGCGCGGGCGCGGCGCCGAGCGCGGCGGAGAAGCTGGACGCGGAGCTGGAGGTGGAGCTGCCTCCGTGGGAGAAGTACGAGGACATGGAGGCGGCGTCGCCCGCCGGCGCCGGGTGGTGGTACAGCACTGGGCGCGCGCCCACTGCCGCCATGACCGGCCGGACCACCGCCGCGGGAGCTTCGTATTTATAGCAGTAGCGGCCCGAGCTCGGAGGGTCGGCGAGCTGCCGGTGTGCATGGGGAGCGAGGGATGCCGACGGCGGGTGGATTTGTAGTTGTAGCAGGAGGTGGCGGGGATGTGTGTGTGATTTGGGGGGATCCGGTCGGCTTCCCGGTGAGCTTCCTGGGCGGGGAGAAGGTTCGGAGCTGCTGCGGGGGTCGCCGCGCGCCGCCGCTTGCCCCCGCCCGGCGTGCCACTTATAGCCGGGGCGGAAATGTCCGCGGGGGCACGACCCGAGCGGTCGTCGCCACGTAGTGCATTTGCCTTTCAAAGGGGGTCGCGTGGAGGAGGGGCGGTCCGGTCCGCCCGATTCAAGCAGTTTTCAATTCCTTTTGCTGCTGCTGGGATCATGGACTGCGGTGGAACAGGCCGGTCATTGGCGAGACCATGGATACATGAATCGCACCATGTGCCTGTGCCCTGTGGATGTAATTTTTGCGCACTAGGGTTTAATAACCCGTGTGCCTGAAAAAAGTTAGCAGTGTTTTGGAAAAAAAAATATTGATAATAAAGCTTCATGAAATGGCTACAATTTAGAGCTTAGAGGTGTGATTAACATAATGCATTGAGCGAGTGTTTTTACGATATTTGTCCGTGTTTGGTCTGAGGAACGAAGTGGTCCATCACCCCATCATTCCTCACATTTTTATTTGTTTGGGGAATGAAATAGATTGTACATCAACAGATCATCCCTAGATTCTCATAGGCCCATCCCAACCTAATGTGACGACTCTATGATGGATCATTCCATTCTATATGAGATGGTTTGCTAAAGTTTGCAAAGGCAAGCACCCACACACACCCCGAACCAGGCGCTCCTGTGCCCACAAGAAAACCGCCGCGACCGCTCGCCGTCCTCCGGCGCCGGACGGCCCTACAAACACAAGTATACAATCCTTTGAGCGAAGCTCAACGTCCAAAACGAAGTTTTTTTCGTACGTGTCAAGGTCGCTGTTCGGACTGCGTATTAAACTCGGACGCACGCCGTCGCCTTCATCGACCTCAGAAAATTGTATACTTAATTAACAGACCAAGCTAAGCCAAAACGTGCAGCGTGAAGACGGATCTCCCGCAAAGCTAGCGCGATCTAGAAGCCATGGGCTCCTCGTCGTCGGATTCTGCGCAGCTTCCTGGGGTAAAATTATTCGCCGGGGGCTCATGCGTGCGTTGCGTCGCCGGCCGATCCATCTCCCGAGCGAAGCTGTGGCGTCCCCGTCCCTGTCGCCGCCGAATCCGCCCTGTGGCTGGCGCGAGCAGCCGATACTCCTGCCAGGACTCCAGCTTCCCTTTTTTACGTGACCTCACTCGGAGTGGATGATGATGATGCATCGATGGATCCGTCGCCGGAGATCGACAGGCAGAGACGCCGATGGCTCCGGGGATGATGCATCGATGGATCCGTCTCCGGGGATCGACATGCGAGCGGCTCGCCGCCGCGCTCACCAATCCCAGGAGCCGTCGGAGCTCGCCGGGCGCAGATGCATGTGTCGCCGTCGCTGGCAGGTGGTCGTGTCGTGTCAGGGCCTCGGGGCCTAGCTCGCAGAACGCACACGTGACACATCGATCGCTTGCCATCGCGATGTCAGTCCACCCAGAAGACGAAGCGAGCCCTTTGTTAAAAAGGCCAGGGCCGGTTGCGAGGCGGCGGACGCAACTGATCTGGTGGATGGATCTCGGGGGTGCGCGGGGGCAGTGCACCTGGTGCGAGTGAGACGAAAGCAGCACACGACCTCCGGAGAAGCGAACAGAGCAGTGGCAATCAGAGTTAGGTCGTTTTCTCTGTTCTGCTTTGGTGGATCCGAATTTATTTATTTCCGTGTGCTTATCGCAATCAGACGGCGGTGCCGGCGAGCTCTCAGAGGGTTTGTGCAATGTAAACTATACCTTTTCGCCCATGCAATTGTCACGTCACGCCCATGAGATTAGTCCTATATGCGGATCTTATTATTTTCTGTGATTACAAGAGAACACATGTGCACTAAAAGGGAGGGTATGATGAAATTGACTTGGTAAGTGTGTAGCCATACTCTGATGACTTCACTATTGCACCGACATATGCTTTAGGGATGTGAATTAGGTCTTCAGTTTCCCGGTCATCTTTAGTTCAATTTTAGTACTAGTTTTCTAAAACTCTACATATTTTCAAAAAGTATTACTAAAAATAATTAAATTAAAGAAAATTGATTGAGACTTAGACCCCGTTTGGTATGGATTCAGGCAGCTCTCCCTCTAGCGCATCACTTTGCATCGCTGTAGCGGCACTTGTTCATCGAATCTGTTTTTCTCTCTCCTCTCCTTTCTCTCTCACTGACACAGCCGGAGCCAATTTTTCTTGCTTCTCCAGCTCCGGCGTGCTATAGTGAGCCGGAGCCGGCGAGAGCCCAGCCACATAGGCCCTTAAGACTGGTTCGGGAGGACTATTCTAGCTTCGAATTCACTTATTTTGTGTAAATCGTTGCGTTATAGTGCGAGACTGTTCTGTAAGCTCAGATTAAAATAGTATATTAAAATAGTATGAGACTGTTCTGTAAGCTCATATTAAAATGAACTAGAAGCTGAGTTGGGCCTTTTTTTTTTCTTCTTCGTCGTCGGCTTTAACTTTACTAGCAAAGTCGTTTTGGGAGAACCCATACCAAATGACCCCTTAATTAATCAATCCGCATCCTTAATATGCTTCCCTAGCTGATAAGTTAAGAGCACAGTTCGAGAGAGCGAGGGAAACAAATACTCCTTTTGCTAGTTTGCATGTTTACATTGACAAAGCTTTACGACGAAAAGTATGCTTACGTATGTGTGACAACCAACATCTGTCGCACCTCTCATATCCTAAGTGTACTCCACAAGGCGTCTAACACAAGTTCCTCCGTTTCCCTTTTACCCAAGTGACAGAGCAAGCGATAGCAACGGCGAAAGAGCTGAGTACTGCCACTGCGGAACGCTGATACAGGCACACCAGTACGCCACTTGCCACCAACCGCCGCCACTCTTTCCTGATCTCAGAAGCTTCCGCCCGCGCTCGCGCCACCCGAATTTAAACCCAGGTTGGCCGGCGAAAGCGGCCCGCGCGATTCGGCCCGATCCGGACGCCGTCTCCTCTGTCTTCTTGGAAGCCTCCCCGCGGAACGCGCCGAGAGAGCTGCGCGCGCACGGCCGGCGCACGTACGCCGAGGCAGGACCGGCGGCGGGGGGTGCGTGCGGTTCTCTCACTAGCTGGGTCGGCGGAGCGGCGCGGCGCGCGCCGTGGCGTGGCGGGGGGGGGGGGGGGGGGGGGGGGGGGTTGGGGGGGGTCGCGCCGTCGGCCTCCGTCCCTTTCCGGTGCGTTGATAGGTTTCTGGCCATTTTCGGCGCGATCCGGGCGAACGGCGCCGCCCTCGCTTTCGATCGCGGCGCCCGTGGCAGCGGATGGGTGGGCCGCAGCTGGGCATCCACGGCGCCAAGTTGCCCCCACGCGCGCGATTACTCCGCTCCCGGTCGTCGGAACCTGCCAGGAACGCGGCCGGACCCGGCCGGTTATCAGCGGCCGCGGGGCCGGCGCACGTCAGCCTGGTCACGTACGCTACCCTGCTCTCGACCTCTCGTCTGCTCGTTCAATCAGGGAGGAGAAAACTGCTGCTGGGTGCTGGGAAAGAGACGCAGTTCGCTCGGAAATAGTGGCTCCGCTACAGCCTGCTCGTGAGCACGGGGTGTTTGGACGGTGAGGGATAAAATTTAGTTCTATCACGTCGAATATTCGGATTTTAATTAGAAGAAAACTAAATATTATTTAATTATAAAACTAATTGCATAAGTCTATACGTAATCCGCAAGACAAATCTATTAAACCTAATTAATTCACCATTAGCATACGTTTATTGTAACACCACATTATCAAATTATGGACTAATTAGGTTTAATAGATTCATCTCGCGAATTAGCCTAAAAATTATACAATTAATTTTATTATTAGTCTATATTTAATACTCTTATTAGTATCAAACATCTGATGTGACAGAGTTAACTCTAATGGCACCAAACACCCCCTACCACAGCCAGCAATAAAGGCAGCCATGTCATGCCGGTAGATGAATTGACAAGCTGTTTATCAAGCCACTATTTCACCTCGGCGGTCACCTGCTACCAGCAAAGATAGGTACGGTTCACTTATGCTGCATCTTCTGCGGTCTGCACCTACTGCCAGCAAGGTAGGCACGTCTTGATTTGAACGGGCAAATATAGCATCAAGTTGTACGACACGCCCGATTTAAAAATAAAAGAAGTGGTACTGCATGCATCATCCACTGAAAGCAACGAACTCTGCTGAACCTAACCTGCTCCTCTATTAGTTTAAGTAAAGAACAAAGAGGGAGGGTCTTTGAGAATGACCAAAAGCTGGTGCTCTACCATGCTTGCAGCTTCTTTCATGGTGACTTATTTGGTGGATCTAGAAGGGCTCAGTGACCGTCCACAATATTTTAAAACCTTTTGAGTAATCGCCGGTTAACTAGAGTCTCTTTTTGTTCCTATCTGGAGCCTGTTTGTTTGGATAATCAAGCACGTGCCGTTAAAGAAGGGACCGCGAAACTCTTTTAACGTAGGATAATGTGTATGATTGCTGCCCCTTTGTTTGGTACATTCTGATAACGAAACCAGCAATTCGGCATCGTACATCTCCCTCTCAACCCTTTTTTTTACATGCATGCATCCTGTAATATAAAGCATGAAAGGTTGTAACCCAGACGGAATCCATCCCTTTCTCTTGCACCACAAATAGTAGGGCGATCGTATTCCCCGTCGAGCTACAGCCGATACGGGTGAGAGTGATGTAAATTATGCATCCTTTTGCATTTCACTAACCCATAAGCTAAGTCTTTAACTAATTTAATTAACTTCCATTTTCTCCAAAGATTTTGCAAAAAAATAATAATCTGGCGTCAAATCGTTTAATAATTATGGATAATAAGCTGGTGGTATAAAACGTTTTTGTCGGAGTTTTAAAAATGTACTCCCTCCGTTTTAAAATATAGGTCATTTTGGGATTTTTAGATTCATAGTATTTACTATATATCTAGATATAATATATGTCTAGATGCATAGCAAAATCTATAAACCTAGAAAAACTAAAACGACCTACATTTTGAAACAGAGGGAGTAAATATCTTGTCCTTGCTATGACACGAAAATGATAAAAATAGAGTCAATTTTTATCTAAAAAATCCGATGCAAGTTCAATAGCCATCTTGTATGCAACATGTAGCACATGATGATCATAGTTATACCGTGGAATTACAACATTAAGTACTTTTAACGGTTGGGATAAAATTGAAGCAAACTAATTTGCCATTCTCACATACGCAATTAACTTTAATAACCGTTTCTTTTGATTACTAAGGGCTCGTTCGGTTACTCTGCGATGAGTCCCTGGATCGATTTCCGGTTGGAATGGTTCATTAATTTGTAGTCTTGATAAGGTGGGATGGTTTCTAGGTGCAATCCTAACTAACCGAACGGACCTAAAAAAGAGAGCTCCCTTGCATGCGCATGTGTTCAACTTATATAGTCGGTTCTGAAAATTCGAAACAAAGAACAATATATGCTCAATCCTGTGTGTTTCAGTCGCAGTATTCAGCGCCCTCCCAATTGAATATCAGAACCACCAGACGCCGCGCGCGCACACATGTCAGTGTAAAAGCATGCGACGGCATACGATTCGCGCTCTTCCCTCGTCAGCGAGCTGAATCGCTGGTGGTGCCCGGTGCGTGGCGAGGGCCGGCTGACTCCGGCGAGGGCCGGGATCGGAGCCCTTTCCGGAGGGCATGCGGGACGGCGACGACCTGACGTCGCGTCAGGAGGTTTGACCCCGCCGACCCTTTTCCGAACCTTCCCGCCGGCAGCTCGGCAGGGTCCTGGAACGCGGGGGGTCAAGCCAAGCGAGCCTCTCCGGCTCTGCCTTTTTCGCCCCCCGTCGCGGCCGAACCGACGGCCAGGGCAGATGGCAGCTGCACCTGCACCGCCGCAGCAGTGGTAAAGGGCTCCGACTGACTGGCTGACACACGCCGGCAGAGCCACGGCGTCGCTGTCGCCACGTCGTGGGCAAAACTCCTGCCGCGTGGCTTCCCAACCAGCCACACACCGGCAGGTTTCAGGATTGCCGTACAGTACAGTACAGTGAGTGCGTTCTGACCGCACAGTGTGGTGGTCTATCAATGGGTCAAAACCAAATCTCCAACAGGTTCATGCTTGAACGCTTCATGCTGCAGCTCTGAACTTTCTGAACCATCGCAATTCGCAAGAACCATGGTCTGCCAGTGCCAGGTAACGCACACTCTGACAGAACTGTGTAGAGGAGATGAATTGAACACTTCCAGGGCGGAAAATAGAAGTAGCCGCGCATTTCCAGGGTGTATCTGCAGCAGCATGTTTGAAAAGCTACGGTTACAATTTACACCTGAAGAGTTTGACTGGTACGCGTCTTTTGCCAGAAGGATCTTCTGCGAGGGTGTGGTTTTCATTGTCTTATTGGAGAGCAGACGCAAGCAGACAACTTGCAAACACCCCCACCCATACGTATCAGACAATAACACAGCCCCTAACGCTGTAATTACAATTAACGATGTCTACATAAGCTTGTTAAACAGCTTACAGCTGCTAGGTATGTGAGCTTATTGTATACAGTAACTGCCTGGTAGTGCCACGAAATGGCTACCTCTAGCACGCACATCCGGTTGTCTGTTCAGTATCCGTGACTTGTTCTGCAACTGTCTTGAAGTAGCTGGGGCAGAGAAGGAACATATGCACATGATTAGAACAGCAAATTAATCTGAGAGCTGCCAGAATCTGGCAACCTGCACTAGTGGAGGATGACCTGAATCCTCCTCCTACATCTTTGCAAGTAACTTTTGCTCCTTTGTAGTAAAATGCATCCTTTCTAAAAAGAACTTCAAATTGAAAATAAGCCTCTTGAGCTTACAGAAAACAACATGGGTTGAAGTATGAAGTATCCAAACAAGAAACTTAAGATGCTTTTACTTACATGTCTTGGTCATGCTCATGCGCCAAAGCGAGCTTGGCGACGCATAGAAAAGCAGTGTCAACATTGTGGTCCTCTTTTGCAGAGGTTTCAAAATACGGGATATCGCCCTTGGAGGCACACCATTCCCTTGCTTTCTTCTCAGAAACCTGTGGGAAGGCCACGAAGCGATTGCAGAGCATTTCAAATTTGTATCGGAAAGTTTGCACGTTCAGGAAACTAACCATTCTTTTGTTTCCACCATCCAAATCAATCTTGTTCCCAACCAAAATGAACGGGAAATGTTTAGGATCTGACGGGCTTGCCTGAAATGGAAAATGGTGAACCCTTCAGTTAGATTACTCCGATCGATGCAATCAACAATAGTCATAAGCAGACAACTAGATTGATGGAAAAGTTTTAGCAGGCTTATTTGCATTTGCTTCTGGACATAAAAACATGAAACCCATACAAACTAAAATGAACTGGTTATACTTAATTACAGATGATTTGGCAATCATCTGACGCTTTGTTTCGACAGCAAAGGGATCACTTTATAAGTAACTGCAGTCTGATCACAGTGCAGATACTTATAAAGTGGTGCTTTGCCATCGAAATCAAACTGCTAATTTTGTCTGCTATCTTCCGAGTGTCTGACGACGAAAAGGACAGTACGAGACAAGAGTGATTTTACTTGATTGAGGAACTCATCATGCCAGGTACTGAGTGTACTGAAGCTTCTCTTGACATTGACATCATAAACCAGCACGCAGCAATCTGCGCCCCGGTAGAACGCTACGCCAAGGCTCTGAAACCTCTCCTGCCCTGCCGTGTCCCATATCTGCATCAGAGCAACACACGATGACGATAGCCGCATGGCCGGCTCGTTTCCTCTTATCAGCGGTGCGACGTGCGTGAATCCAAATTGGCAGAAGAGGAGGATCACCTGCAAGGTGACGAGCTTATCTTCAATGAGCACCTCCTTGGTGAGGAAATCAGCGCCGATCGTCGCCTTGTACTGCTGGCTAAACTTCTTGTTCACATATCTAATCGTTGTCAAGCAAACCTAAGTACTTCAAAGGTTCGAACACCGTGAAGTTAAGGCACGCCGACCAAAGCCCAATACTTCTACCAGTATGCCACGCAGCCACACAACACTTGTTTCCGATTCATGAGTGGAGCAGACTAAACAAACCCACTAAATAGATCATAGATGAAGCAAATAAAGCAGCTATCAAATTTCATCAACGTTACCAAAAGCTGAAGGATACTGGTTCATCAGTGACGTCTTGCCCACCCTGCACTCGCCAAACCAATCCGTGTCAAGGCAACGGTAAGCAGTATGCACGCCTAAACCGGGCACCAGAAACAGAAGAAGAAAAAATGGAATGGCGAGAAGCGAAGATGAAACGGCGACCCGTGGACGCACTGACCCGCTGTCGCCGAGGACGATGACCTTGAGCAGCGTCCGCCTCCGCCACGACTCCATGGGCGGGCGAGCGAGCCTGCGGCGACGGATGCGGTGGGCGATCGCTCCTTCGCTTGCCTCCACTGCTCCCCTCCCCTATCTTGTATCACGAGGTGCACGGGAAGCGAGGGGAAGGAAAGGAAGAAGAGCGTTGGGAAAGATGTGGGCGAGAGCGAGATTTGATCTGGGGTTCTGCCGGTGCCGGCCCCCCTCGCGCGGCCGCGTGATGCCTGGATGTGGACGGCCGTGATCGAGAGGGCAACGTGGTAGCCGTTCGAACTTTGAGCTCGTGTCTGTAACATTTTATTATTTTGGAAACTATTTAGAAAGAAAATAAATAATTCAAAAATAAATGGGCCGGAAAGCGGTGCCGAAATCTGCACTCATGGGCCAAATTTATGTGAATGTTCGAGGTGGTTACCTATAGTGGGCCAAAACCCAGCGCAGGCCGCGCAACAGGACCGCCGGTGGCGGTGGTTTCTACTTTCTAGCCCTGCGAGCCTACCTCGGTCCACAGTACCTAATCCTAACCCTAGCGGCGCACAAGAAGCAGCGCATGAACAAGAGAAACGCTTGCAAGAAGAAGAAAGCAATACGAGACAGACCCATTTACAGCCGTCGGTCGTGCACATGGAATGATAAGGTGAGTTGTCCATCGTCTGTCAGATCTTTCGAGGTCCGCGCGCAGCCCGATCGCCCACGCGGCCACCCTGATGGCGGCCTCGCACTCGGGGCCCACGCGCAGAGGCCCCAGAGGAGCTGCCGTGGAAAGTTAAAAGCGCCCGCAGCGATACGCGACGACAGCGCAAGGGCCCCGGGAGTGCAGAGGCTGCACTCGTGAGCGAACCCAACAAGCCACCCCTCCCTGACAGTCGGAGCGGAGCGCAGCGAAGCCGCGGGCGCGGCCATCCGCAGATGAGCCGCCTCCTCTCGCGGCGGCACCTTGCCGCCGCCCGCCGATCCGCTCCCCTCGCGTGCGTGTCCAGGTGATCCGCCTCGCACCCCCCCCCCCCCCCCACTCCCTTTTCAACTTCCGCGATCTGTTGCGCGCTGGTGGATCGTGGGGCGCTCCGCTACGTGGTGTGATGCGAATTGGGGGATCGCTCACTGATGGGCAGCGCGTACCGAGTGGTCGCGATAGGCTTACCTGTCAGGGTTGTTTGGGGCGTGCGGTTGAGTCCCTTGGGATGAAATGTTCACTTCAGTCTGGGATTGATTGTTTGCGTGATTCGCAGGTGGCTGCACACACCGTCATTTGCAACGGTTTCTCCACAGGAGATTTCAGGATCCAGTCCCGCGGAAGTGCAGAATTTTGGTGAGAGTTCTGCTTGTTTTTTTTGTTTTTTTTAAACAAATGCTTCTGTGCCGTGTGCGTTCTAGGAAATTGAATAATATGACTGTTTTGTAGCATACTAGTATATAAGACATTGTTTAATTTCTCCAGTCAAATGCTCAACGATACGAATCTGATGCTGAGGTGCTTGTGCCTCAACCACAATGGTTCAGTGCAGGGCAGCTGGACAGCATCCGCTAACTGGAACTGGATAGTTGATCCTCTAAATGGTGAAAAATTCATCAAAGTTGCTGAGGTTCAGGGAACCGAAATAAAGGCATGCTTCTCTTATATTTTTCATATTGCATTCATGCAAGCATAATTCAACTACATTTAACCTTTTCAACTTTCGTCAAAGTTAAAGAATGCAAAACACTTACTTTGTTATATATCAAACTTAGTTTTTCGTCTTCCTTTCATTTTCGCGAGGGTATGCAAACTTCATTCATATGTACTATGACTATGCAAAGATAGAACTGTTATCAGTCCAAAAAGTTGCATTTAACTTGTTTGATGTTCTTATGTTTCCATGTGAAAGAAGTGTTATTTGTTTGAAAAATTTCTGCCAAGTATGATCTCATACAACATATCATGGTTTTTTCTTCTGCAGCCATTTGTGGAGAGCTTATTTAAATGCCCAAAGCATGGACTTCACAACCCGCTTAAAGCTCCAGAGAGGTCAGTGTAGCCTCTTGTATTTTGAACTTTATTTTGATTCCCCAAAAAAGAGCAAAATGACAAAAATTCCTTAAGCCTGATCCACTTATCTACCCTTTAAGTCTCATTTAAATCACCATATCCGAAGTTGTTTGCTACTCTTGACTTGTTCATTGAATTTTATGCTGTGCTATAGGTAATCTTGCCGTGATATCCTAGTTCTCTGACATGTGTTCCCACTGCCCAATGAAAATTAATGTGTTTTTCTTTTCATAGTCTCCAAGCTACAACTTATTCTTATCATAAAATTGTTTATGTTTTATTAAAAACTCCAATATGCAGGTACCTCATGTATGGAGATATATCTTCAAAAGCTGCACATATGCTGGGCCAACCTGCGGTATGCCATATTGATACTATATTATTTAACACTATTTTATCCTTACAAATATTTCACAGATGATGCTACTATGCTTGAGAAGAGATACAGCTAACACGTCTTTTTTGTTAGATATTGTTTTTCATGGCTCATTGTTGTCAAAATACTCTTTGCAGGTCTCAGATTTCTTTGCAAAACTTATCCAGAGGGTATCTCCAAAGAGCTACCAACAAGCTCTCGCAGAAGTTCAAGTTTCTCAAAAGTTCTTGGAAAACTTCTGTGGAGATCAGGTATTTGAGACTCTGTTTGCTCTCTTTTTTGTATGTTCTGGAGATAAGATTTCTTCATTTTCATGATGAAAAAATATTGGTATATATGAAAGTTTATCCATTAGTATTGATCAAAGTAGCTGTAGTAGTGGGTTGAGAAATGAGAGCATGCAGCAATACCAAATAGCTGTCAAAGTGGTCTAGTCTACAGATTGGAAGAAAATGCTCCAGGTTGCAGATTGAAAGACTGTCAATTTTATCTTCTCATCATTTATATGTTTTCTTTGTCTGCTGTATCAGGTACGCTTTCTGGCAAGGTCATTTGCTGTACCTGGCAACCATCTTGGACAAAGAAGTAATGGCTACCGTTGGCCTTATGGCCCAGTAAGTGTTCTTAACAGCCTCCTGTGAAAAATACTATATTTGAGATTTCTTCGATTCATTTTATCTGTAGTCCTTGGAGCACATAAAAAGCCATGCAAAACAAGTCTCATTATTGCAAATCAGTTTCCTAGAGTATCAAGTTGATTTACATGGAGCAAATTTCTTAAGGTGATAAGCGAGTCTGTATTGTTGAAGCACTTGTTCCTTTTGAGTTATATTTCCAATATCTGTTTCTAGACATACCTTTTGATGTGTGGACATGTCTTTCAATACTTGCTGTTTGGATTGGAACCTGAAGACAAACTTTTACTATGCTAGTCAAATTGGTTGTTGTCATGACTGTATAGTATATACCAGAGTACCTTAGCACATTCCATTTGATATTTGCATGTGGACTGTCACATGTTAGCTGACGACTTAGTTTCATCTTTTATCTTATGTGGTGTAACCATGCAAGTTTATTTTTCTTTCATTCAAACTTGTGACATGTTAGAGCTAATATGATCTAGAAACTGAGCAGGTTGCAATTATCACACCGTTCAATTTTCCATTGGAGATTCCTTTACTACAAGTAATGGGAGCCCTATACATGGGAAATAAACCGGTCCTCAAAGTTGACAGCAAGGTTAGTGTTGTGATGGAACAAATGCTCAGGTTACTTCACGATTGTGGATTGCCAGCAGAGGATATGGATTTCATAAATTCTGATGGTATCACCATGAACAAGCTGCTGTTAGAGGTATGAATTCCACTAACTTACTGGTACTCATTATAGCAAGATAGAGTAACCAGATAAGGCAACTCACTATCACTGTAATTGCCATGGAAGTTTCTTTGGGATAACAAACCGGATCATTTTAAGTTCTGAATACCTTTTTGGTTTGTTTACTAGCATACTTACTGCTATGTTCCATAAGGAACCAGTTCCATGTTTGAACATATACCTGTTTTTTCTTGTTAAGTCTTTTAGTTTAAGAATTAAGAGTTGTCCATGTCATTGATAAGCACCAGTAGGTTGGCTTCAACCAATCCAGCAACATTTTCATTTGAGTTATTACTGAACAATGTGCATCTCAGCACCTGCTAGTTTTCTCATTCGATGCAGAAAGTCCTTGGTCTACCTAGTATACTTACATTCTACTTGCAGGTGGTAGATTTCATGCTTGAAATTTTTTTGTGATCTCTTGTAGGCTAATCCAAAAATGACCCTTTTCACTGGGAGCTCACGGGTAGCAGAGAAATTAGCTGCTGATTTAAATGGCCGAATCAAGTTGGAGGATGCTGGTTTTGATTGGAAAATCCTTGGTCCAGATGTTCAAGAGGTCTGAAGTCATACTTCAGTTCAACATCTAAAATTATATATTCACAATCGGATCTATGAATTAACTGGATTTTGTGCCAAACAGGTTGATTATATTGCTTGGGTTTGTGATCAGGATGCTTATGCTTGCAGTGGTCAAAAGTGCTCTGCTCAGTCTGTTTTATTCATGCACAAGGTACTGCAAAATGTGGCTTACTTTGCTAGTGGTCTTGGGTAGTGATTGTGGACTATGTGCATCGCCCAGGATACATAATGTTTTGTGCGAAATGAGTTGTGGTTCCAGTTGTTGATGTCTTTGGGTTCTTGTTTGTTGTGTAGCTTGGTCAATGGTAGGATTTAGACCACCAATCTAATCATATTGGTCAACTGTTTTTTTGTTGACAATGTATCCACTCAAGTTGTGGGAGCAGGCGACAGTTGTTGTAGATGCAATTGCTATGATGTTTTGAACTTTGGAGGCGATTTGAGAAGCTTACATGCCCTTGGAGCATATTTTGCATTGCTACCAAATTACCATGTGCATCTTTGTTCTTTATTTGTTGTATAATTTACTTCCACTTCCAGAATTGGTCTTCCAGTGGTCTGCTTGAGAAAATGAAGAAACTTTCTGAAAGAAGGAAGCTTGAAGATTTGACAATTGGCCCCGTCCTTACAGTAAGTGGACAATTGTTGGCATTTTTTATCACATAATATTCTTCCAACTTCCGTGTTATGGTGCGATTTTCCTATTGTTTATCAGTTAAAAAGCTTAATCAACCAATAAATAGAACCAGATAATAATATGGTTTCCTGTTATTTTAATAGATGTGAGGTCCAGACATCAAATAGTGTAAGACGAGGAGAAAGAACGGTCTTTGCATAGTACAGGTGTCCATCTAAAAGGTTAATATGTGTGGAGAAAAAAGGCCATTCATCACTGAATTTTGTGTGTTGTGTTGACTTTTGATACAGTTGCACAACTGGATGGACCCTGGAAGCAGTTTTCTGTTTCTTCGTAGAATTAGTTAACTAATAATAATGTTAATCTTTTCTGATCCAGGTTACTACAGAAGCCATGACAGAGCACATGAACAACCTTCTCAAGATACCAGGATCAAAGGTTCTGTTTGGTGGTGAACCTTTGGAGAATCACTCTATTCCAAAAATATACGGAGCTTTGAAGCCAACTGCTGTATTTGTTCCTCTAGAGGAAATCCTTAAAAGTGGGAATTTTGAGCTTGTGACAAAGGAGATATTTGGTCCATTCCAGGTAATAGACCCCAAAAGTCATTAGTTTATCATAAGTTTAAATAATACTCCAATGCTCATTGGTAATCCTGGCATTCCTGACACTATTAATACTAACCTCTTCCATGGACGTTGGTAACAGAATAGCATTGTTCATGGTTTTGGACCACATCTCTGTTTTCTCTTTGCACAGTTCATTCATGCCTGCATTTTATTTTATTTTATTATAGGTTGCATAAATTTCAGAAAAGCAAAATTGATTTTTGATGCCTTGCATTCCTGTGGCACTGTTATCAATCTAGATATACCAAGGATTAACCTCATCCTGAAGCATTTACCTCGGATGTTCCCATGGAAAAAGCATACTATTCTTTGTTATGAGCTGCAACATCTACCTGTAGGTTTGCCTCCTGTAGGTTTGCCTGCATTCGTTCTAAGCTGCATGGATGTTTTGCTCACCAAAACATTCTTTAACGACATCCTTAATCATTACCCTTACCGACAAATGCTTAGTTGGGTTAACTATATATTCCGATGGCATCAACGTATTCTACTTCTACTGCTGTTACCTATTGTTAAGTTGTTCTATGGTAAAACGCTGATATATTCCGATTTCCCAATCAGGTGGTTACAGAATATTCTGAGGATCAGCTCGAGTTAGTATTAGAAGCCTGTGAAAGGATGAATGCACATCTGACAGCTGCAGTAGTTTCAAACGATCCATTATTCCTGCAGGCAAGTTGGTTTTCTTAGGGATGTTTACATCCATGTTCATCTATTTTCTTTGTTATACTGCTACTCTTCATTTCTGGCGTAGAAACCTTCAATCATGTTATTGTCGATAATCAAACACTTCAATGACCTTAAGAGCCCTTATCTCGGTTTTCAGGACGTGCTTGGCAGATCTGTCAATGGGACAACATATGCTGGAATCAGAGCAAGGACAACTGGCGCTCCGCAGAACCACTGGTGAGCTAACACACACTGCCACACTAACAACGTCAATGACCACCCTGTATATGGTTGATCACCATCATAATAACATTTTCATTCCCCTGTAAAATTCAGGTTTGGTCCGGCTGGGGACCCCAGAGGTGCAGGGATCGGAACTCCAGAAGCCATCAAACTTGTTTGGTCCTGCCACAGGGAGATCATATACGATATCGGTCCTGTGCCCAAGAACTGGGCACTCCCCTCCCCGACATAAATGTATGGAGATTCATCAGCTAGAAGAGAACAATAAAAGGGGGCGAGAAGCTGAAGGTTTCGGGGTTCGACGAGAGCCGAGTGGAACTGTTTCAAATAATTTGCCCGTCTAGCCATTCTCTGTACCCTCCAGAAACATAATAATATATAAAGGGCAGAAAAGAATCTTGTAGTGGTGGTTCAGGATTGGAGATTGGTTCGATAATAATACTAGACTAGTATTTTTCCACAGATCTTAGTTTATGCTCGTTCAGTCGCCATGCGGATGCCTTGCCAGTACAGTGTATGTAGTTTGCCATTGCTTTCGCACTGTCCTACTGTTCCTGAAATCTACGCGGACGCTCTGCTGGAGTAATGATCTCGTCTTAGCACATGCTAGCGTGATCCTGTTCCGGCCATGGTGGTGCCACCGGCAGCTGCACGCGGGTTCCAGCCTTCTGAACTTTCGGCGCGACCGTGAACCGGCGAGGTCGTCCAAGGTCGGCGTAGAGCGCCCCGGGAAGGCCCGAGGCCGGCCGGCCTGGCGTCGACGACCGCCGATTGCTCTGCGCGTCTCCGCGGGAGAACACGCGCCGCGACCGCTGGGCAACCAGCCGATGAGGCCTGGCGCAGCCGCCGCCGGCCTCGCGCGTCATTCGCCACCGTGGCTGGCCACCATGTCGACCTGCCTGATATGCTAGCAGAGCGCTCCCGGTCGAAGGTCCAAGGCGAGCTGGTCCGGTGGTGCCGCAGAGGCCCAGGATGGCTACGGTTCGCAGTTAGCATGGCGTGCACAAATGGTCTGCATGGACGGCGTCAAGAAGCAAGTGGCTTGGCCGGCGGCCGCAGCGAGCACATGCACAGCAGCGGCAGCAACGAACTAGCAGTATGAAGCAAGGGTAGATAATAATTATTAAAAACAATAATATATACCTCTAATAATCCAGGTTACCAAACAACTCGTAACTTATTTCCCTCCCCTCATAATAATCTGAATTATATAATGTACCATCAATAAGCTAGATTATACAATCTAAAGTGGCTAACAAACAGGGCTTAGTCCCACATCGCCCGCGCAGGTCGGGTCTGCGCCGGGTATAGGGCGCCGTTCCGAGAGGGTTCTCTAGCAAAAACCCATACAAATCCGAACCGCCCGGCCGCAATCCTGCAACAGGTACGACGCTATATAATCTCCACGCCTCTGAAAGTTTCGGAGTGGGTATGGACTTGATGATGCGATGCGATTCTGACGGGTGGACAGAATACATCTGCGTCCTTTGCAGGGTTGCAGCCGTGTGCGGCAAGCACGGGGCTAGCAGAATCCAACACCGCCCGGGCGCCATCCTGCTACAGGTACTTGTGCGCTCCGGTGTGGCCTGAACCTTCAGATCAGTAAGATCAGATTGTGATACTAACTGATGGATAGACAAATCTGTCTTTGCAGGGGGCAGCCTTTTTTTTGCAGGTGTGGTGCCTTTTCTATTTTTGAATTTTGATAAACGAGATCGGATTTGGCTACACTGCTCATACGGCGGCGGACTCTGCTCTCTCTCGCGAGGCGTCAACACGGGCACGGGGGTGTCCCCCGCGGCTGCGAAGGCGAACGCGGTGCAGCCGCACGGTGTGCACGGTACCAGTGTCCAGGAGGCAGAGAGCCAACAGGCACGCAGCGTCCGGATCCGGACATCGAATCTCAGACTCAGACCTGAGGTGGATCCAACCCTCTATCTGCCCGTGGTTTGCCGCGACCGCGACGGACATGCGGAGGAGACGCCGTATGGCGCCGTACGCGGCTGCGGCGGAGGGTCGGCGCGCGCGTGCGGTGCCTGCGCCTTGCGCCGTCACGGCCGACGGAGTTGCCGAGCCGATCGTCCTCGTACTCTCTCATCTCATCATGGCCTCAATTTGGGACGACATGCAACCCAAGCATTACACTGGAGCTAACCAAGATAGAACAGTTAGTTCTCAGTCGCCGAGCTCCAAAAACTATTCCAAGGAGGCAAGGACGAAAGGCACACGTCTCGCCGGTGAACCGCACAAGACGCCAGTACGTCACCTCGCCGCGGACACGCGGAAAGACGACAAGCGTAGCGTAGCCCTGACAAAACGCACCGCACAGGTTTCTCAGATCGGTTGCTGCTATCTTGTCCTCCCATGGAAGACGAAGCCAAGCTTTCTTTGGACTCCTCCGGGGAATGATACTTGGCCTTCTTGTTGCAGCATGTTGGAAACGCAAATATGCTGTGAAGGAAAACGTAAACAATGAAACACACGCACACACGCCTCACACCTGACTATACACAGACGCATTCTGCAGCCGCCAGCCAGAGATCAGACAAGGAATCGTTGCAGCTGAACTCGATGTTCCCAAACAGGAGCACGGACAAAACCGCATAGTGAAGACAGGCGGAGCTTGGCCTGAGACCCCCGTGAAAACCATCAACGCCTTGTCGTGCCTCGTGCGCTCGCCTTCGCCAGCAGACAAAACCTGTCACCGGGCGACGCAGTGGCGCGGCTGTATATAAGCGCACCACCGGATTCCGGCGTCTCACCTCGCTCGCAGCCTCACTGCTCCCACCGTCCGTTCGTTGCTGCAGCTGGGGCACTGGGATCAGCTGCCGTTGCTGGGCGAGCCATGGAGAACTTGCTGATGGTCAAGAGCGAGATCGAGAGCTACGCGGGGCCGGCTCCGACGGCGGCGATCAGCGCGCCGGAGGCGAGCCAGGTGGTGGTGAGGAGGAGGAGGAGGGAGCCGGCTCTGCTCGCGCCGATCAGCGGCGGCGCCAACGGCAGCGGCATTGGCAAGCCGCTGCCGAGCATCACCGTCAAGAGGAGCTCCAGGTTCCGTGGAGTCAGCAGGTAGCACCGTAGCAGTGCTCCAAATTCGGACTGCGTGTATTTTTAAGCTTGTAACTAACCTGCATGTTTCTTACTTGCCGTGCAGGCATCGATGGACAGGTCGTTTTGAAGCGCATCTGTGGGACAAGAACTCGTGGAATCCAACGCAGAGGAAGAAGGGAAAGCAGGGTAAGTTCTTGGGAAATCTGAAGTCTCTTGTCATGGTGGCCTGGTAGGGCTCAGAACAGTATGGTCATAGATCAGATGATCAATGCTGGATATGTTGTTTGATTACCAATAACAGTCTATCTGGGAGCATACGATGAGGAGGAGGCAGCTGCAAGGGCCTACGACCTTGCTGCTCTCAAGTACTGGGGACCCACCACCTACACAAACTTCCCGGTAATGATACTGATGACAGAACGCTTCAGTTTGCTAACAGCAACGGACAAATCGACCGGTAAAGTCTGTCAGTCTGCATGGCAATGTTGCTGATTTTGTTTGGTTGGTATGTTTCAGGTCATGGACTATGAGAAGGAGTTGAAGATAATGGAGAACCTTACAAAGGAAGAGTACCTTGCATCACTGAGAAGGTGCACATTGTCCCTGCAGAACTACTACAGTAAAAAAATGCTGTGCCTCAAATTCTGAAACAAGTTTTATCTTGATGACAGGAAGAGCAGTGGCTTCTCAAGAGGAGTGTCCAAGTACCGAGGGGTCGCCAGGTACCACATTTTTTTAGAGAAAATTCTTCAATTCCTCCATAAGTAGTTAAGTATACCATTTTCAAAAAAAAAAAGTTTAATGTTCAACACAATGCAAATGCTTTCAGGCATCACCAAAACGGAAGATGGGAAGCAAGAATCGGCCGCGTCTTCGGGAACAAGTACCTCTACCTAGGAACTTACAGTGAGTACATCAACACAACTTCTACCTTCGTATCCAACACAACAATGACAAAATTTCACATCCAAATCACATCACCATCACTCGTGGAATCTGTTCCAGGCACCCAAGAAGAGGCCGCGCGCGCGTACGACATCGCCGCCATCGAGTACAAGGGCGTCAACGCGGTCACCAACTTCGACCTGAGATCCTACATCACATGGCTGAAGCCGAGCCCGAGCGCCCCCGTCGCCTTCAACCCTGAAGCCCTCCTGATGCAGGCGACTCCGGCCGAGCAGCTCCACCCGGCGGAGACCCAGATGCTCCCACGCGGCAACCCGTTTCTGCTGGACCACAATGCGCCGCCGCCGCCGCCGCCGCCGCCGCCGCCGGGGAGTAGCGGCGGCCAAGAGGCCTCCCTGATGTCTCCCGGCGGCGTGAGGAGGAGAGGCTCGCCCACCGCGCTCAGCCTCCTGCTCAAGTCGTCCATGTTCCGGCAGCTGGTCGAGAAGAACTCTGACGCCGAGGAGGCCGGACTGGGGATCAGGGAGGCCGCTGCTCATCCGGAAGCCTATGAGTACCACAACTTCTTCCAGGGAGAGGCTCCGGACATGTGTGATTTGTTCTCGTCAGGCAGCGGCCATGCCCGAGAAGGTGGCTTTCAGGGAGAAATCGCGTGCTACGACGATGCCGAGAGATTGGATAATTGGAGCGGTTTTGGCAACATGTCATCTCTGCAATAGTTGCTGTAGAACTCTGTTGGAACAGACCGTCTTATGTAAATTTCCAAGATTTCAAACTGCTAGTTTCCCTTCCACACGCTCCAGACTTTGCAAATTTGCATTGATCAACAAAGGTTAATCCGTGATTAATCCCAGATGCATTTTCTGCTCGTCTGGTACATGAGCTTGGTTTCGTCTTAGTTAAATAGGAGTACATTCAAATCGAGAACGACATCATGATCGATTAGTAAAACCATGCAGGTAGAATTACAACAGAAACGGACATGAGACAATTGTGATTTGTATGCAAATGCAAAGCAATAAAATAGTGGAAACAAGCAAACAGAACTTTATCCGAATTTTCGAGGTGAGCCAAAGGAACATCATCCAATGGTAGACAACATGAAAATCAGATGTCTGGACAAAGTTTTCCACCAAAAAGCACGTGAGTGGCCAAAACAGTTGGAACCACGAATTAACTGGTAAAAACAGAAACCCCTCAAGTAGTCTAGAACAGGGTAACACGCAATGAATTGAGTTTGTGGGATCTGAGATCCCACGGCACCAAAGCTGAGCCTACAAGTTTAGTCCAAGCTTGTTTACCGGACTTCAGCTGCTGATAACAAAAGCTAACATCCTAAAACCAGAAGCCGGCGCCCTCAGGGCTTGAGGACCAGGGAGAGCCCAACCTTGGAGCTCTTCTCGATGGCCTTGGTGTCGACCTCCGTGGAGATGGTGACCAACGACTTGGGCCTCCATTCATGCTGGATGAGAGCACTTGCCATGCCGTAGTTGTTGAAGCGTGCCTTCACGGTGGTCAGAGGGTCCAGGGCGTGCTGTGTCCCAAAGGTGAGGATGTTCTCATTGCTTGAGAAGCTATGGGTCAGCTCACCTCCAACAGCTGTGGTTGAATTCACCAAGTGGTAGTAGGAAGCAGCAAGGCTGTCTCCCTTGTTGTTCCTGAAATACAAAATGAGCTTAGTGTTGTGAGCTAAACTATTTCTGTTGGTCGCAAGTTTGTCATAGTCCATGCTAGTATGTGCAGAAGGTAGTAAGAGATGCAGAAACAAGGCATGATATTTGACCTTTAGAAATTTCCTAGAGACTAATAACTAAAAGGGCGTACCCAGTGCAGAGAGCTCCCGCTCTGTGTGGGGTCTGGGGAAGGGGTGTCAGTGGCAAGCCTTACCCTCGCCTATGCAATGCGAGGAGACTGCGACTCGAACCCGGGACCTTCCGGTCACAGGCGGTAAGACTCTACCGCTTGCACTATGCCCGCCCTTCTCCTAGAGACTAATAACTGCTAAGGGCAAATGAGTTGCAAACAAAAATTGTTAAGCTTAGAAGAAACCACTTACAGAGTCACTGCTGCAACAAAGTCATTAGTAGTGTAACTCAGTCCAGCATTGTATTTGGTCAAGTCCCCAGATGAAGTATCAAATGAGGCGTCAGCACCAACAGCAACAGTTTTAGTTCCGAACACACCAGAAAAGTTAACAACTGGGTTTGCATTCAAGCCAACACTAGCAGCGACACCAGCATGATGGTGCAAATACTGGAGTTCAGCCTAAAAAGACAAAAGAGGAGATTCATTCAGTGTGTGAATTCATTACTAAAATTGCTTGATCTAGGAAAGAAAAGATGTACCTTTGCTGATTTCTGGTACGGGAAAGGAATGCATAAAATTGCCTTCAGACCTGGTGTGCCCAGATCATGAATTGTGAATGTAGTTGTCACCTGGTGAGAGGGAAAATCAGGTTATTTGTACAGAAATGGTGGCAACTTTTTTCTCTGAAATCAGTGAAAGACGTGGTAATAAATGAGTAATGACGGATATTTCAACTTACAGTTGATTCTGAAGTTGCTTTCACATCCACTGTCACATTTTCGTGCTTCAGCTGGCTCTGGATTTCACTGAAGATAGCTTCATTTTTCCTCGTGCTTGCAGCAGTAATGGCCTACACACGACATAAGGGACTATAACAAACACAGCAATGAGGAATATTCAGATAGTACTACAATCACTATCCAAAAGATGTACTACAATCACTATCCAAAAGATAAGTTTGACCCCTCAAAAAAAAGATAAGTTTGACAAAAAAACATCACAACAAAGACAACGATCTACATGAAATAGGACATGTGATGCATTTGTAGGCTTGCAGCATGACAACTGGCATGCACAACAACGTCAAGAACCAAACAGTATAAGAAAAAAATAATTAACAGTTATCTGACATCAAGCATACCAGAATCGTAAAACCAACAACAACCAACTAAAACCAGATGTAAACTTCAGAACTGGACAATGGACAGAGATCAAAACACAGATACATGTATGTAGTAAAGCAGCATACTCTGAATGCTAGAACATGCATCTAAGAAACTGGAGAGACGCGCATGCAACTCATAGTCCAAAAATCAAGTCATGAAAGGAGCAAGAAGAATAGAAACTATAAATACACGAAACTGAATAGCAGGTGTATAATTGACAGAAGACATATAGTTAGCAAACTACAATGTCTTCATGTTCCCTAATAAACAGCAGTAAACAAATCAATCAAGTCATAACAAGAGAATGTAAGCTAATTGATGGATTCTCTATCCAACTTGCTGAACTATACTGTAACCCGTGTATAATTCACAGAAGACATATATTTAGCAAACAAGCAATCTAGAATGTACTCATGTTCCTTAATACACAGCAGTAAACAAATCAAACAACTCATCACAAGAGAACATAAGCTAATTGATGGATTCTCTATCCAACTGGCTGAACTAAACTGCTACCCATAGCAACACACCACATTATCTCCTCCTAGAATTTCTACTCTTTATCTCCTCCTATAATTTCTACTCTCTATCTCCTCCTAGAATTTCTACTCTTTAGTACAAACCTAGCCACATCCTACATTCGAAACATGCCCAATGAATTGATGAGGAAATCCAGCAAGAATTCACTAAAGCGACACAAGAAAACTGAGTAACCAAACACTGATAAGCAGAAGTATCTTCCATAACAGTATAACAGTTGTCAAATTTATTCCATAAAGACTAGAAGATTCATTTGCAGTAGAACACATACTGTACCAATGGGAAATAGAGACTAGACGGTTCATTTGCTAGCACACATACTGAACCGCTGGGAAACATGACACACACATGGACAAAACCTGTGGAAAGGGAAAAGGTACGCCCAAATTACAGTGGCAAACAGCCTCTCCATTTGAATCCACAGCATGTTTATTATCCACAGATCGAATCATGTCACACAGCTAATAAATCTCAAATTACTGGACAAGTCAATCAACTCCACATCTAAGCCAGAAGCCACCGGACAAAGTAATCCACAACTTCTCCTACAAAATCACGCCAAATACTGAAGCCAGGATCCACACAGAATGACAGAAACAACAGATACTGCAACATCGATAGCAAACACATCGCGTCGCACACCAAAGGCCTGCACGAATCATACCAAGGAACAAGCCCCAACCAAAGTCCATCTCAAGTTCCCAACTACACCCAGACACAAATCTAGCATTTCAAATTAAATCCGAAGTTCCGAACCATGGCCACGGGCCATCGCAGCTCGATTTTATGGTACCTACACTACACAGCTATCCACTTGGACACCGAAATACCACCACCACTAAGAAAAATCTACTTGGAGCACACCAAATCAGAGTAAAGGCACGATGTGAAAACTTACAGCTCCGTTGGAGGCGTAGGTGGTGAGCGTGAACTTCTGGTCCGTGTGGTAGTCCTTGTAGAGGAGATCTGCCAGTTCCACCAAGAAAACACCGCAAACCCAGTATTAGCAACCCACAGACTCAAACAAGCACCAAGGAACAACCCCAGCAAAAGCGAGCCCCCGAATCCCGCAAGGCAAGAGGAGCCGCTCAAACCTCTGGCCTTCTTCCCGATCTCGGTGTAGAGCCCGGGACCCGCGGCGGCCATGGCTGGCGGAGGAGGCGACGGCGCCGGCGGCGAGGGGTGGGGGAAGGGGATTTCGGGGGACTTTGGAGAACGGAAGTGGACGGGACCGGGAGGAGGGCGCCGCTATTTATTGGTGACAGGACGGTGCGGCGCCGGCGCCGCACGATACGAGATGGGCGGTCTGGATTCGATCTCGCGGCGGTGTGTTGCTGACGTTTTCTGAATAGAAAGAAGCAGCTTGAAATATTCTCTTCCCCCGGCAAGGCTTGCGCTCTCTCTCTCTCTCTCTAGTAGTCGTGTTCTTGGTCTCTAATATCTAGGAGCCTTGAAGGGAAGGTTGGTGAGAGGGGAAAAACCCGGCTCGTTTACCTTTTGTTTTAAAGACATTGCTACATGTAAATAGTTTTATAGGTTGTTTTAGGGTGAATATATTGCTACACATCAACGGTCTTATAGGTTGTTTTCACGTAGGATTTTTGATTAGGTGGCGGAGAGAGAGGGAGGAGAGAAAACAAGGTGGTTGTTTCACGAGATAACCGTCTCATAAGCTAAAATTTAGGACTATGAGAATATTTTCTCACCATTGTACGAGTTTTTGTCACCATGCAACTCATAATATTTCCTTTTTCTATGCACAGATTATGGAATTATATATTTACTATGAGACAACTTATAAGACTACCCATTGTATGTATTATTTGTTACATCATCTCAAGATGATGATGTGGCAATGCATGAGACCGTCTATTAGACTAGACCAATGTATTTGCCATCCTACAGATCCACGTAGGATTTTTATGATGTGGAGAATGGAGGGGAGGAGAGAAAACGAGGTGGTTGCTTCGCGAAACAACCGCCTCATAGGCTAAAATTAACGGCTATAAGACAGCTTACTCATCATTATACGAATAGGTTGTTATCATGCTACTCATAATATTTTATTTTCATTCCATAAATTTAAGGATATATACTCATAATATTCTTTTTTTCATTCCATAAATTTAGGAATATAGTACTACTACGAGAAAAAAAAAATGACAGGTTATATATTCAATCTTCAAAAGATGATGTGTTATTGCTGTCGTCCGTATGCCCGATCCTTGGTTTTACATTTTACAGCGTCCAATTTACCAGTTTCCAAGCGTGTGGTTTCACATACGTATGAACGTTTTGCTTGATTTTGAACATTTTGAATTGCAACAGGTCGGTCGCCGAGACAGGCGCATCATGGCCATCGGCGTTCCAAGGCAATCAGAACAAGAAAATGGAAGCCGGGAAAGAACAACACTGCTACCAAACAGCAATCAAAAGGACATTAATAACTACGGATCATGGATGGATGCCTCGCAACCGTCAATCAACACACAGCCCAGAATGCCCAAACTGGACTCAGATTGTTCAACTCAATCCATACAGGTTCTCGTTCTCTCTAACATCAGCAGCTCTCCCAACAAGCAGGAACTGGGGCATGTCTCGGGACCAAAACAAACCGGGCAAACACTTCAGCTATACATCACAAAAGGCTGGACGGAAAACCCTATAGATAAGTCGACTCGCAGCAGGTTCAGCACAACAAAGCCATCGTCACGGGATGATGAGAACATCTTTTTTTACATCACAAGCAAAACGGAGCAAACTGCAGACGCCTTCCACCAAAACAGTTGCGCTAATCAAATGGACCATTTCGGAGTTTGGTGTGCCTCTTCAGCGCTTCCACTCAGCTTTCAATGGTCTCTCTGCATAGAAGACATGAATTAATTAGAGTGAGATGCGACTGAACAAAATTACCCCATTTAAGTAAAGAATATTTAAATAAAACTTGATCAACAGAACTGCTACTTATTTTACTTTTTTTATGGCCAGTGTAACAGTACTTTCTTCAGGGCCAAGGTATGAGTTTCAAAATAAATAAGCATAGTTGAAGCTGCAATGCAAGAAACATTTAGTCTCATATTCTTCCAGAGTATATAAAAAGGTGGTTCACATTTCACAACCCAGCTATGTGACAAGAACAAAAGTGGCCATGGACGGAGACGTAGCCTCAGATTCTAAAACAAATCGGATGTGACAGAATATAGTTGTAGTATGGGGAAACAAAATGGCCTCCTTTCTATCAGCTTCTAAACTATCACGTGTCAAAACTTTATGTATAATCAGCCACATTTGCCCTCTCATTGAGAAAGACACCATAATCTTCTGGAAACAGATAAGTTACCAGTTCATGAAGCATTTGTTTAGGTTGAAATAGCATAAAAACTCAATGCAGATTTTATGACAAGAAGATCAAGTCCTTCTTATGACAGGGTACATGATAGATATACAGATGTGAATTAGTGAATAATGAGTTTTCAAAGATTTTCTTTCCTACTTACCACTCGCATCTCTTGATGACAGCATAGCCTTGTCGCCTTTCGCTCCATCCTTGCCACCAGCATGGGTTGGCCTTTGTGTACGTGGAGAATGCGCAATCATCTTACCATTGGTAGAGGATGGAAGGGAGTGACGGCGAGTGAAGCCATTTTTCTCTGCTGAATCAGAGCTGAGTCTTGGTGAATTCTGTCCCCGCAGTTTTGCCTTTGCAGATTGTGTTGCAGCCATGTAGCTGGGCAGAGCTGGAGAATTTTTGGAGCCATTTTCAGGATATTCTGGCTTAGTCGAGAATGAGGACCTCCTCTTGCTGCCTTCAAGGCTTTCAGTAGAAAGAGGTTCTTCTTTGAATCTCTGTTCTGTGTCATTCACCAAAGCATTTTCTTCATTGTTAATGTCTTGCAGTGGCATAATTTCAGCTGGTGGAGCAACAACAGTTGGTTCATCAACTTTTTCATCGTTTGCGACTGAATCTGAAGCAACTTCCTGATCAGGCTGGAGATCAGGTACTAGGATATCTATCTTTGCATTATCCGTTAGTTTAACATTCTGGGGCTCTTGATTCTCAGGGCAAACCGGAACTTGCTTTGCACTTCTTAGCGGTCTCTCACTTTGGACCTCTTGATGGTCAGGGATCTCAGGTGCTGGATTAGATACCTTTGAGGTTTCAGCTATGGAATTAGTTACCTTCCTAAGGCTACGTTTAACCTTCTCAAGTTCGGTTAACTGTCCATCAGGCACTGAATCAGCAGTAGCACTACTCGGTTTCCTTGGATTCCGTTTTGTCTTCTCAATTTCTATGGATGTGTTTGTTTGTGAAGGCTCAAATGGCGTTGCAGAGCTCTTCCTAGCATTGCGCTTTAATTTCCCTGACTCAGTTTCCATTGCATAACTGGCCTTCTTTGCATGTGGTTTCACATCAGCGCCAACTCTCTTTGGTTGGGAAATGGGCTTCCAGACACGACTAATGGTCCACCTCTCCAACCAGTTGAAGGCTGAATTAGGGTCCATCTCATCATACTGAAAGTGGAGAGCTTCAACGACAATTGGTGAAGATAGAAGCTACAGCACAGGCAAAAAGAATGGAGTTAGCATAAAACGCCAAACAATAGTCAATATCTCCCAGCTTGTACATTCAAGCCCTTGTACAGTGTATTTTGATATTACCTTACGAGCAAATGCATTTGAAGATAATTTCTCCTTCCATGAATCAGGTTTAGCACTCTGCAAGAAGGGAAAAAAAATCACATTGTCACCATTGTTGGGTACCACAATAATCATGAAACTGGTTGTTGCATTGGCAAACCATGCAGTTTTGATCACCATTTCAAAAAAAGAAAAAGAAATAGGAGGAAGTTCCTGCACAACATCCATATTTGCCACTGTAAAAATATTTCTTGCTTTTAAGTTGAATATCAAGGAAGGATAAAAACATGTAGATACAGTCATCTATGTCTGCCATTTGCATAGAAATATATAACAATGTTCATGTTCGTAGTAACTGCAAAAGTGTGATGAGGCCAATGAAAATACAGCTTTATCTTTAATGCAAGCAGTGGAGCAAACAAATTTCCACGAAATACTGCATTAATCATGTATGGAGCACACAAAAGTTCCCACTTCCCAATTATGCATGCAGCATTAGCAATTTGATGATAAAAGGATATAAACTATATGCAACTTTATCATTACTTCTGGGGCACAGTCTGTACACAGTAACTTCTCAGCATTTGTCATCCAGAAGGGAGCTATCTAATTGAAGGTTACTCCAATGCTTCCCTATCGGTGCCGCACTAATAATATGGACGATAGTCTTAGAATGGAAGAACCTTTATTAGAAATGTCTGATTCAGAACACAATTTTATTTATTTAAACACAGAGGTTAGTCTTGCATTTTCTATTCATTAACCACATTTGTAGAAATATCCCTATAGCTCTTGAAGGAGAATAATGGCATGCACCCATGCGACCTTATTTAGTTTGAGAAACCCTAACAGCAACCTGTAAAATGGCACAATATGTACTTCGCTGGTTTTAAGAATAAAAAAATGATTAGTTAGGAAGTTACCTCAAAGTTCTGTTGGGTAAGTTTCCGACTGGCATGAATGACAGCTTGTGAAAGTCTGAAATTCCTTCCACGGATCAGGGCTTGAAACTTCACGATCAACCATGTTGCACGGAGAGTTGAAACAGCTTGCCTCCTTACAAGATGCCCCCGAATCAAAGCCTGAAGTCTTATGATCCCTTTCAATGCACGGAATGCTCGGCGTGCCTGGACCAGTACCATAATACAATTAGCACCATACTAAGCCAAGCATCTATGACAAAAATACTTACGAATTGCTCTATCACGGTAGTGTCAAAGGCTCAAAGCATGAATGTCACAATAGCACAGCACAGAAATTTGTATTTATCTCATCTTTTTATATGAATGACTCTAGTAGAGACTTGATGCAGTGCTAGATAACATCGGAACATAGCACAAAGCCAAGAACAGATATCACAAGTAATAAAGCTAGTGAAACAGGAAACAGAAACAAACAAATATTACCAGATAACCACGGAAGGCAGCTTGCGCCTTCACAGCTGCTTGCTCGTCTCTCAACCTCTCAGCATCATTGGACGCATCAGACCCCACAGTGACTTGCTTCTCCAAATCTTGATTGACATCAGGCACTGCCACTTCACCTTGCACATTGGAATTATCACCCTTTGCCACCTCCCGCACGGTCTCATTGTTGTGGGCGCTAACAAGCACTGGCTCCGAGATCACCGGGGAGCTCTCGGAGAACGCGGGCTCCTTACCAGCATTCCCTTTGTTGCTTGCACCCTTCTGCACGTGAAAAATAAACGCATCAATCACAAGAACAGATCTCTTATCCGTAGCTGCAAGCCAGCAACTGCATAACCCGACTTGCACTCGGAAATTGGAACCGTGACGCCATTCTGAAACTACACAACATGAGTAACGTACCGATAAATCCTTGGACTTGGTGGAGGTGGACCGCGACGACGACTTCTTCCCGAAGAGCACGGACTTGATCCACTTCGCCGGAGACTTCCCCATTGGAGCCTAATCCGCCGCTCGCCGGGAGGTTCAGAGGCTGCAACAGAACCGCACATCAGTGCACAGATCTACACGAAGACCAAATCTCACCCCCCCCCCCCCCCCCCCCCACCACACACACACACACACACACAAACCCACCAAGAGACGCAGGAAGCTGCCAAAGCCCTTTTTTTTACTACATCCCCAACGAGCAACCTTGCAGAGGATTTCTAAAAATCACAAAAAAATAGGAAAATGAAAAAAAAAAAGGCTTCAAAGGAGAGAGACGCGAACACCGACAAATGCAGCACCAAGGAACCCAAATCCACGGTACAAAGCACTCAAAACCATCACAGAGGCGCGCGAAACACCGCTCCCTACACCCCTCAAACAGCACAGATCTAGACGGCGGCGGGCGGCGGCCGGAGGACGCGCGCCGGATCTAAGGAAGAGTCGCTCACCTGAGGCGGCGGCGGCGCAAAACCCTAGCTCCCCCTCTCTCTCCTCCCTCCCTCCCTCCTGCCTGCCTACACAACCATTCCAGAGAGAGAGAGAGAGAGAAGAGAGAGAGCGCTGGGCAGTGCGGGAGGAGGCTACTGGTGTTGGCTCGTACTGCGCCGAAAAATGGCGAGAAAGGAAGAAATGAGCTGCGCGGAAAAGAAAAAGGGAGGAAAAAAAGAAGATAGAGCCGAGACACTCGAGAGTGTGACTGAGCTAGTGTGCGGGCCCCACGTGCTGGGACTGGTTCACGAAACCGACGTGCGGGGCCCACGTCCCGCGCCGCGGGGCTTACGGCTTATGACATGCGGGCCCCTGCTGGGGTTTACACGAGCGGTGCGGCACGTCGGTGCGTGAAGTGCGCGGTGGTGGATTTACTGCTATGCTTCGGCAGCTAAGGATCAAAGCGGACAGAAAAAATCGCCCTCCCGTCGTATCCGCTTCTATAGCTATCCTATCTTTTTTTATTTTTACGGAAAAATATGGAAATGGAACGAGCAGCAGGAATAGATGTATCCCGCCTGTATACGCGGGATTTTGTTTTTATCCGAATAATCCTATACTAGTTCTGTATTTAGAAAATTCGAAAAAAATTTAATAGACGCATCATATATCCTCTGTTATTTTAATATTAATCGGTGCACTTCACGATTTAATCATAGAAAATATGAATTAAAAATAGTTTGTATAAAAATATGTATAGTGGTATATCCATGCGAGGTGAACCATAACTAAATAATCATGCGCGAGGGGCAGGTGTCGCGTGGCCATCTTTAATCATGCCCATTTTGCCCTTGGATGCCTCTGGCCTGTATGATGATCATCATTCCTCTACCACGCACAGTTCAAAAAATGACTCCCAGCCGGTTTCTACCATAGGCTCTAGTTTATGGCCTGTTTACTTTTTGCCGACATCGCCATGTTAGACATGTCACAACTTCTTAGTCTAGTGTTTGGTTCACTTTCACAATTGAAATTTGCCATCTCACATGTCTCATATGCTAAAAGGTTTATTTTCTTGCTATATACTTTTACCACAAGCGTGACTTCGATTTTTGTAGACCAAAATTTATTCGGCAGCCACGTTTTGACTAAATTTAGTCGTGGTAAGAGCAGGCACTAACCATACATAGACATGGCAAAAGATTTTAAATTTTATCCTGGATAATCTAAGGGTCGGGCTTTAAAAGATCAGACTCTAATCTTATTTAATTTTAAGAGTCAAGTTGGATTATGAAGAGAACACTAGGATCATAATATGTTATCACCTCTAATCACGCATGAGCACTTCCATTGTATGAGATATGAACTGCATCGTAGTAATGAGCTAATCAAACCAAACAACAAGCCACCAGCTCTCAACAGTCTCATCTCCTAGTACATTGATTAGCGGCCCAAACGGAAACAGCGATCACCATGAAGCAGATTAAAGCATTGCTCCGGTACTCAGAGCCGGTGAGGTCAGGCGACGGCCGACCCGCCAACCACCCGTACGTCTGCGAGCATGTCTTTCCGAGCTCTGACCTGGGCCACATGGCCCACATGTCCGTGGCGACAGATCACATCCCGTCGACCGATCGCGTCCCCGTCGTGCAACGCCGCAATCCCAGCTCCGATTTGTTTTACCCGTGGGCAACAAACACATCCGATGTTAAGCCGCTGCTATAATAAAAAAATACTCATACCTCATATTCAAAATACCACTCTCTATTATTAATCACTATTTTATATTTTTGATAATGATTACTGTACCATACTACTAAAATCCAATCAACGAATATAGGGTAGAGGCATGAATCCCTTTCATTTAGATGTGAGAAAGGTATATTTTGGTGACCAAAAATTTTTAACTAATAGGGATTGAATTGGTAGTCTGTTGGAGCACCTTCAATCTAAAACATCAATTATGATGAGTAATCTGGTTGGAGATGCTCCATAATAGCAAGAGAGATTAGATGCTTGCCCAGCTATTATCACACATGGGATTAGCGTGGTGGCGAGGCTAGCTAGCTGCAGGCCGGGGTCATCAAACTCAACACCCAAGCACAACCTGCGCCACACACGCCTGCATCGCATCCGTTGAACTCCGCTCCTCGGATGGGAGGTGCCGACGATGTTTCGCTCACGATTTGGTGGTGGCCAACCGCAACGTGTGATTATGTTAGCAACTGCTTTAGATTTTACTAAAGTTCTAACGTTACTATCATCATAGTTTAGGTACGGAGTTAGCATCGATAGAGACGAGAACCTGTTTTATTTAAGTATTTTTACCCATGAAGCCACATCGTTGAGCTCCATGGCCTCAATGTTCTCCGGTGAGGCAGCTAGCTTTGCCTCATGCGCTCATGGCACGGTTAACGGCAGTCCTTGTGACGACATGCAACTTACTACCTAAGTTGAGCTCTAAAAGAGTTACTACTATTTACCTAGCTAGTACTCAATTCTAAGATATAAACATTTCTAGTTTTTGTTTTAAATAAAAAACCTGCAGTTTAACAATAACTTAGGGTCTATTTGGATCACCTCGACTAAATTTTAGTCCCTATCACATTAGATGTTTGGACACTAATTAAAAGTACTAAATATAGATTAATTATTAAACTAATTGCACAGATGGAGGCTAATTCACGAGACGAAATCACTAAATCTAGTTAGTCCATGATTTGACCATGTCGTGCTACAGTAAACGTGTGCTAATAATTGGATTAATTCTGCTTAATTCTCGTGAAGTAGGCTTCATTTATACAATTAGTTTTATAATTAGTCTATATTTAATACTTTTAATTAGTATCGAAACATCCGATATGACGAGAATAAAGCTTAGTCACCTTGACCCATACAGACCTTATAAGAAAAGAACAACATCCATCATAACCTACACTAGCCATGCTTATGCTTTAGGACCGAGTCTTCGAATCCACATCCATATTGACCTGTGAAACGTGAATCGTGGTGTGGCCGGTACCGTACGCGTGATAGCATTCCGAGTTGAGCGGCCACGCGACGAGGACAGCGGCCCACGGAACTCGCATGGTTTTGGTCGAGCGGGGCGGGGAAGCTGTCGCATGCCCGCATGCGTCGGCCGCGCCCACGGCAGGGGCCGGGGGAGGGTGGCGATCCGGCCGGCGAGGCACGCGCCGGAACGAGCCAGCCGACGTCACGCGCGTGCGGCGTGCCGCGCGCGGCCTCGCCGTGCTGCCGGCAGCCGGTCGGCCCCGCGGGGGCACGGCGCCCCAGGGCCAGGCCCAGGGGCAAGGCAACCGCACCCCCTTTTCTCTTCTTGCTGCGTCCCCCGGCGCGCCGGGCTATGATGGGCGATCGGCACGCCACAGCCTCATGGAGCAGGCTGCACGCCGTCCTCCGATCCCCTCCCCTCCCGGCGTGCTCCCACTCCCAGAGATTCCTGTTCCAACCGGCACCCGGCCGGCCGCACGACGGCACGAGCGAGATCACACACAGCTTCAGGTCACGTTCGCTCACCTGGCGCTGTCATGTCAACCCTGTTTCCTGCGCAGCAAACGACGACCAGGACATCCACCATCAGACGCCCATCTCGAGTTCAGCCAAAAGTGGATGGATGCCTTCATCTATACATTCGTCTGGGCTTCACGAGATCCATCCACCTGCTTGTCAGTTTGACGGCAACCGTTCGGGGAATCATGTGCGAAAGAAGGTCAATCGCAAAAGGCAAATAAATCAAGACGCGGAGCTAGCTGGCCCAGCGTGAAAGGAAAAGCGGACCGGCGACCTAAAAGTGAGGGGCACTTGTACGTTTGGATCACACAAGGAATTGAAGAGGAGTAGTTGCCTAAAGCAAATGTTCCTGCATCCCGGTTCTTGATCCGCACTGTACCAACCCCGGCTGGTTGTCCAGTCGCTGGCGGTAACTGGTTCCTGCAGATTTTGAGCCCTTTGCTACAGCGTGAAGGTGTGCTAAAGGGATATTTTTTCAGCAGCTTTATCCATGAAGCATCTGGTAAAGTTATTTTCAGCTTACACTGGAGAGGAGAAACCGAAAATCGTAGCTTTGTCCAGCTTCTCCCGCAGACCCATATTTTTACAAATGATTTTGAAAACAGTTTTAGCTTCACCAGAGAAATTGCTTGAGGAACCATTTTAGAAGAAGCTGAAACTATGTCAAACGGGTGGTCAGGAGAAGAGCTGAAAGCTTCCGTGAATCCATGAGTGACTGGAAGAGTCCCCTACCATTGCTAGAGTTCTGCTTTGCGTTCAAAAAAAATGCTAGAGTTCTGCTACTCTCTCTCTCTCTCTACAAGGGAGCCAGGCATCCTGCAAAGCCGCAACGCGCGACGAGTTAGGGCCTCGCTTTCAGCTTTGCAAAGCTAGGCCACAAAGATTCGAGTGGTTGCATGATTGTTTTTACTGATCTGCAGAGCGGCGGAGGAAAAGGTAGGGCCACCAGGGCTATGGTCTAGTCGTCAGCCCATTTTGTTATGTAATGTAGTAAGAAAGTCCAGTCCAACCTGTATAGTCGGTCCATGAAGTGATTATAGACGTTGGGCTGTACCACCTCCACCCCTATCTGCATATCAAGTGGTTGGGGCTTTATTTACGGTTCAGCGATCAAGAAGGCACACCTGTTCAACCAAAATTTCTTCTCTTAACTATGTGTGAATTGTCCAGCCAAGTCCTGCATGCTCGGTGATCGATGCTACCTGCTTGGAGTTGCCAGTTGAGCCGTCGTTTTCGCTCACGGGCAGGGGCGCATAAAGGGGAGATCCAAACCAAACCCCAGTTTACGTTGACACGATAGATATCGGGTACGTGGTTGTGCACCTGCGATGGCGAATTCGAGCGAAAAAAAAGGCCGGGGGCCTGTGTTCTCCTCGGTGCGACACGTTCCCAAACTTCAAACGCACGACGACGATGCTGCTGTCCTCAACTGTTCAGACGAAATCAGGATGCTGGTGGGTGAAAATAGGATTAGAAAAAGGCTACCGCCCTAGCATAACAAGTCCGTGTTCGTAGATGGGGAGGAGAGGAGGAATCTTGGCCAAGACGAAGATGGTGAGCAGTGCGCGTCAAACGCTTTGACACGGTCACGGAGCATGCGAAGGTCGTGTTCGTCCGGGACAGGAATGAACGGATTTCTGCTCCCCTCCGTCGGCAAGGAGGCAACTGCTCACCTGTCAGTGGTCACACGACAGGATCAATGAATTATGAAGGCAGTGTGACCCGAAAAGGAGAAAAAGAGGATGAAAAAGAAGAGCAGCGGACTCAGATGGGCCTAATTGGCTCGGAACCACAGATGGGGCCTAATTGGCTGGGAACAGCCAGCCCCGCGCGCCTGTCTACAACCAGGCTCCTCGTCTTCCTCCAGACATCCACCGACGACGGCGACGGAGGTGCGCTCGCAGCTCCGAACGGATCTGCTCGACGACCGCGCCAGCGGCCAGGGGCGAGCGGACGGATGACCGGAGAGAGAGAGAGAGAGAGAGAGAGAGAGAGAGAGAGAGAGAGAGAGAGAGAGAGAGAGAGAGAGCAACGGGCGATGTGCAGATGGCGACGGAGCGCCTCACTGCCCCAGCTCCGAACAGCTGCTGCCCCACGGTCACGCGCGTGCCAAGCGACGGCGGAGGGCCGGCGAACGGGCGGGCATCGGGAGCCGGGAGGAGAGAGACCGCGCTAAAACCATCTCTGTCCACGCACACGAGCCACGCGGGCTTATCTGTTAAACACAGGCGTCAAAATGAAAAAACCCGGATAACATTTTATATTTAGACCCCTGGTTTGGATCGCAATTAATATTCGCGGTCCAAACTAGGGGTCTAAATGAAAATATCTGATAACATTTTATATTTAGACCCCTAGTTTGTATCGCGATTATTAATCGCGATCCAAATGAGGGGTCTGAGTGAAAACATTGGAGGGTCTAAATGTAAAACATCTGATACGGCGGCGGAGCTCCGGCGAGCTCCCGCAGGGGCCGATACGAGATCGGAGATGCTCCCCGGACAAAATCTTGGGAAGCCTGCCTCCCGCCATCCCAAATCTATCTGCCTTGCCGAGCGCGGCAGTGAGCCCGCGCCCGCGCTCCGCCGGTTGCTGCGGCCGCCGCCGCGGGGCAGAAAAGCTTCGGGCTGCGGACGTGGTGGTTTCGTCTCCGGGAACGGTGGCGCGGGGCCATCTCCGCACGCGGCGCGCGCACGGAGCAACAGAAACAACCCGGGCGTCGCCTCTTGCGCACCGCCCAGGCGCAGCCGGCAACACTGAACATGGGAACTGGGAAGGCCATGGTCGCTGACAGCACTGGCCGAGGCGGCGGAGCTGCTTTTAGAGCTCGTGAGTTCGTGACATTTGTAAGCATGAAATTGAATATTGAATTGACCAAAATTTCTACACAACTCCTGTACGGCAATCAGAATTCAGAATTAGATTTGCGGTTTGCTACTTCATCTGACTTAAAATTTCAACCACTTCCAGTTAGCATAGGATTGGGCCTCGTTGTCGAAAGGAACAGCATCGTTGCAGGAGCCTTCTGCCTCAGCCGGTCGAGGGGGCTCTGCAATTTGCTCGCGGTATCTTTGCGCCATCTCTTCAGCCTCAGAAAACACCTTCTGCCTCCAGAATAGAGAAAATGTGAGCACTCAAATGAACATACAACTGAAATGGTAATCATTCTTTGCTATATTAATAGAAACGCACTTGTTGTTCGTTCAAAAAAAAAAAAGAAAATAGTGTGCCACATGGTTTCACCTCTTTGTTAGTGATAAACAATCCAGGTTCGCTCTCAAGGTCCTTTGTGCTGCATAAAGCCATAAACATGTAGTCATTCATAGCAGAAACTCACCGAACAGCAGACGATTGTTGCCAGAAAAAATCTTACAGTGCATTAGAGCAGCAGTATGCTCCACAGTCACTGCAAGTTTGCTATGTTATACCTGAGGGCAATTCTTTCTGGAGATGCCGATTTAATGACAAGAGCTTTCACTGTCTCGCCCACTTTTAGCACATCAGCGACAGATCTCAGCTGGCCATTTGTTATGTTCGACATGTGCAGTAAGCCACTGCAAAACATTACAAACTTATGAATCTTAGATACAAAATGTTTACATGCTTGCCAAGTAGTAATAACAAAAGATGCAAAATGGTTCATGATCCAGGTATCAGAAGAAGTTCTGTTGTCAGTTTTGAACTTTTGATATGACAAAGACACATGAATAGCAAACTACAACTAAAAATGACTAAAATTAACAAGGACTTATTGAAAACACAGGAACATGGAAAGATGGTGCCTGTATAATAAGGGAATGGACTCTTAGCTGAAGCACAGCACCATTGCTCTGAATCTAAGTCAAAGATTGACATAGGAGAGATCCCTTGCTAGCGTTCCTTGACGGAAACAGGTGTAGGTACAAATGTTTATTGGAGCAGTTGGGAAGAGCACCGACCATTTTCGCAATCGTTAGAAGGAGGAGCTAGCTCAGCCATCTAGGCATATCTTGAGATACGTAATGAAAGGCATCAATGTGAAGGCAGATTAGCAAATCTTATTTTAAAAGTCATGGCTTTGCTCAAATAATCCAGTCCAAGAACACTACTTGCATTATGTAAACTACTCATATATAGATATACTGTAAAAATCAAATGCACATTGTGGTTGCTTATAAATGATTTCGTATATATTAAGGAGTAAGCCTACAAAACACACACACACATGATTAAAATAATTTGAACTCGAGGTGCATAGGATTAGATCATGCTGATTAGAGGAAAAAGTACTGCTAGAAATGAAATTTCAGTGATACTGAAATAATGTAATGGTTAGGAAAGAGTATGAAATAATTCTGAAAATTCATTTAGGTCGAGCAGAACAGGAACAAATGGCATCTGTGAAAACACAGGTTAGGGTCTTGAGATGTTACCCTCTGTTAGTCTCGCCAATCCTAATTTGCGCACCATATGCAAATAACTTGCGGACTGTCCCTTGCAAGAGCGTCCCTTCTCTAAGGTATGTCACCGCCTAAACAAGTAAGCAATTTTTTTAAAGGGGAAGAGTAAGAGGAATTCATGAATTCACTCATAAATTAGAGTGTGACAATTGACAAAAGTATTGCCAAATGACGAAGGTACTTTGGAGAGTACTCAGGAAACAGCTGTATCAAAAGGTAAACAAATAGAAAAGTTTCTTGCATAAACATTGCTTAAAAGCAACCAGATAAGTTGTTAAACAAGTATACAACAAATACGGCAAAAGAAAAAGAGTAAGACAGTATTAAAATATGGTCTATGCTTTATAACAGGTAGCAGAGGTCAATGTAGTTAACTTACCCATGCTTCTTTTTCACTAATTATCAATTCGTTATTCTCTTCGTCAATCCTTGTAATGCAGACATGCATTTCTTGACCAACCTGTGTACGCAAATTTTTTAACTCAGTAGTTCACGTATCAAATTCATGCCCAAAAGGTGAATTTGAAACCATCAATCGTGCTGACACCAAGTGTGAAAACAGCATACTGCAGCCAGACAAGACTCAGTTTTGTCTATATGAGATGCAAAAAATATATTACGGAATACAAATGATGCAGCACTTACTTTATTCTTTAGATCTGTGAAATTTCTTGGTCTAGTCATCATCTCAGGCTTAGGGAGGAATGCCCGAAGGCCCTGAGAAGGGAAATGCACTTTAGCCTTAAATTACAAAAGTGAACTAAGTGTTTTATGGAGTAGTACTGTAAACTCTTACCTCGATTCTAGACAGCAAGCCACCAGCATTCCACTCATAAATTTTGACCTTGATGGGTACATTTAGCTGTTTTATCTGGACATCAGACAAACATTATTACAAAACAAGATCAAACTTTCTCATAGAGCACTCAGCAGTAGCATTGCATAGCTAATAAGACAACTATGTCTTGTCACCAAAACAGGTCATGATGAAAGATAAATATTTGCATAGAAAACGTTTTGAGGACAAGTCTAACGGCCTTGAATGTAGATTGTGCCACTTCTTTTTCTACAGCACACTTTAACACCAAATACTTTTGATTAACACCATCCTAAGAACTTAAGATAGAATTTGTTTTCAACTATATATCAACTATCCACCATGCTCTAACAGCTCGAGGTCTGAGAACAAGAAATTAGTTTAGTAGGTTTGTAGGTGGTACCAGCAAGATGGTCAACTGATTATGAGTTCCAGACCTACTCATATGTAAAAGTTGGTTTGAGCTTTGAACTAGTTTCTATTCGATCATGTTCCACATCTACTTGGCGGTGCATAAAAACCCAACAAATAATGAACAACCAAATTATATGTAAGAGATCACTCCAAGGATTTCCAACAACAAAAGAAAGGATCGGCATAGAGGACCTGCCTCGCTCTGTGCCACGCGACGCGCCGGAACAGCCTGCGTACGGACAGCAGCGGCCGCCCACCAAGTGTTCGACCGAGGACTTCAGCGAACACGATCGTGCCAACGCCCATCACTGCCGCGCGTTTCTCCTTCCCATTCCTGCCGCTCGTCAATTCCCCATCCTCCTCTCCCGCGCCGACCTGCCTGATCACGACGCCTACTCTCCCTTCGATGGCGAACTCAGCCGCACGCTCTGACCCGATGTCGCACGCCACGTACCCGAACTCCTCTCCGGGCACCGGCACCGCCTCCTTGGTCAGCATCAACGCTGGTTCACCCCCAGCTCCGATATCCACGTCGAGGGTCCTACCGTCGTTTCGGACCACGACGCCGGCGACGAAGTCCCCTGGCTTGGGGTCGTAGTACCTGACCCCACGCCCGCCGGCGGACACTCCAGAGGTCCTCGCCGCCTCATCCGCCGCATCGCTCTCCGCGCGCCCCCCTGCGGCGGCGTCTGCTTCCGCGTCGGTGTCAGTGCTCTTCACCTGGAAGAACTTGAGGAAAGGCGCGAGCGCTTCCTCCGTGGACAGCACAGGAACGGGCTCGGGCTCCTCCTCGGCATCCTCCGCGACGGAGGGGGACGGCTTCTCGAGGAGGTGGAGCTCGTCGCCTCCACTTCCGCCTCCGCCGCCGTCGGCTGAGGAATAGGACGAGGCGTGGACTTGGGGCGGTGATGGGGCCGCTGCTCGTCGGGAGCAGAGGAGGTGGCTCGCGGTGGGGGCCTTGTGGTGCTTGGCTTGGCGTCTTCGAGCTCGAGGTGAGATGGACACAGCGGCGAGGAGGGAGAGGAGGGAGGGGAGCGGCATGGCGAAGCGGGCGGGCGAGCGAACGAGCTAGCTCGTGGGCGGCCGTCGCGCGGTTTTATCTCATCCCCTCGCGCCGCGTCGGACGGCACTTAGCGCGGCCACGGCGGACTGGATATTTCCGTCGGTTTCTCCAATTCGCTACTGACGGGCCCCGAAATGGTGGGCTCTTTGATGGGCCCATCAGGCCCGGATAGATCAATACCTTTTTCGCTTATATATTTTTTTTGCAAACAAAACGTTGTATTTATTTCTCCTACGATCATAGAAGAATACCTTGTTACGGGTCATCGATAGATATGTGATCAACCATGATTTTCAATGAGGTGGAAAATGGCCATGTCAGATCCCCAAATTGCTTAAACTTTACCCATATTTTTTGTTCTTCCCTGACTTCCCTCAGTTCAGTATAATTGCAGACTATAACCATTGTAGACGCATCACGCATACAAATTCCTACTTCTTGGAATTACAAAATGCAATTTCTCCTTTTTTATTTCAAATTTGAGGCGAACACAATTGTAGAAAGAACTGTACCACACACAACGTCACTGACATGGGGGACCCGGCAGCAGGCCACCCAAAGACTTGGCGTCTAGGTCGAGGAGGACCCCCGCAGGCCGCACCAGGCACAAGCCCGAATCCTTCGCATTCGCATCCCCGAGCGGCGGAAGGAAGGGAGCCGAGCGAGAAGGCCAGCGAGGAGGAGCCGAAGGTTGCTAGGGCCGGAGGCGGATGGGGTTCATGCTGCGGGTGAGGCTGGCCTCCTTCTTCGCCGGCGCGGCGGCCGCCGCGGCGGGCGGGGGCTACTTCCTCTACAAGGACTACAGGCTCGCCCACGACTCCATGGCCCTCAAGGTATGCCCGCCCACCCCTTTCTGCTCGGATCTTAGATTATCGCGCGCGTATCGCTATTGGTGCCCTCGGCGATAGTGGTAAACCCTCGTTGTGGAGTGCCCAAGCCGTCATGTCTTATGCGTCTTGGTTGATGACTCAGGGAACGTCCTCCATATTGTTCTTTTGCCGAGAATGCCAGTGTTGATTGTTGCAAGGTTGGGGATAGCATTTCTATGTAGATCATGTGCTCTTGTGAGCTTATCATATCAGTGGAAAGGGGTTGGCATAATTGATTCGTTGAGATATCAGATGCTTGCACGTAGGGCCTCAACTGTATCGTTTCCTGACTATTTGGGGGTATATGTGGGATTGAAATGGACTTGTCACTTTCAATTGAAGTCTTTCCAGTATTGATTTGTTTGATTTACACACTTTACAACATCTACAAAATGCAACTAGCAATGCCCTTATGAAATCCACGGTTGCAGTTCCAGCACTGCAAGATATGATGTAGAATGTCAAATTGAAGTTATTTTCTTGTCAGTTCCTTAATGTCTCACAGTTTGTGTTAAATCGTGTCTTGCTATGCACTATGCTGGGAGATTGGAACATATTGCTCATACCAGTAATTGCTTCTGGAAGTGCCTATGGACTTGTTCAAATACCCAAGTAGGAGTATTATCTGGCTCTTTACCATTAGATTCTGGATCTGGATGAATGAATATGTTTTGGTACAGAACTATTTTACAACCACAGTCCTTATTGAATTGTATGTTCATTTTGTGACTTAAAATAATGTGTTTGCAGTCCCTTGCCGACACAGGATGTTCATGTATTAGTGTTCTAAACAAGTGGAACTATGGAAGTGATTGTGAATTTTGAGCTAACATTTACGTTAAAATTCAATTGTGTGGCAGGATTAGAGCTGAATCAAAACCTGTTTCCTACATGTGACTTGAGCATACTTAGGCATTGACATTCATCAATGCAGCATATTTTGGTTTTCATTTCATGATTTTCATCCATATGTTCCTGTATGTATTTTGCAAAATATGTACTGTTTTTCCCCTTTAGAGTGAGCATAATACAGAAGTATGATTTTTTGTGAACTTCAGAACTTACCCTGTTTCTGAGGCTCAAAACATGATTCGTTCATGGCAATGTGATAACTCAAAGAAATGAGTGGAGTGGAGTTATGCAGAGAAAACTGGGAAATTTTGACTCTGTTTCTGATTATCAAAACCAGATACATTCAGTAAGCATCAATAAAATGTGTGAACTCATAAAAATGAGTGGAATTGTGTAGAGAAGACTAGGGAAATTGTTCAACTATGTGCGATTAGAGGAACCTGCCATATGGTTTATAGTTTTGCACAAGCAGTGGCAGTTATCTTGACATTACTATTGAGGTTTCTAGATCTGTACTCTGTAGCTCAAATCCTTCTCCAGTTGCACAATTTTTCTGCCTAAGGCTTCCCATAAATTCATACAGAAGAATGAACTTTTTGTGAACTTCCGAACTTACCCTGTTTCTGAGGCTCAGAACCTGATTCATTCATGGCAATGTGATAACTCAAAGAAATGAGTGGAGTTATGCAGAGAAAACTGGGAAATTTTTGCGGACTTCAGAAACTCAGTTTCTGATGCTCAAAACCAGATACACTCAGTAAGCATCAACAAAAATGTGTTGAACTCATAAAAATGAGTAGAATTGTGTAGAGAATACCAGGGAAATTGTTCAACTATGTGTAATTAGAGGATCCTGCCATATGGTTTTATAGTTTTGAACAAGCAGTGGCAGTTACCTTGGCATTACGGTTGAGGTTTCTTATCTGTACTCTGTAGCTCAAAAGCTTCTCCAGCTGCACAATTTTTCTGCATGTGTGAAATTCCTCTCTGCCTAAGGCTTCCCATAAATTCATAAATACTGTTACCTTTTCACATCTCATCAGTCTCTCAGGCTGATCAATCATTGTCATAGCTGTAATAGTAAGTTCTCTATTGCTATATTTCATATCCTGTTCTCGCAGAAAAAACTTTCTGCCTATGCTAAATTCCTCTCTGTACTGCATGACTCTGGCTGTGTTGAAGGAAAGCATCTGACCTTTACAATTGATATCCTCAGGTAAAAGGTCTCCAAGAGTCTACCGACGCTCGCTACAAAGCCCTTGAAAAACGACTTGCGGCTTTGGAAGGTCAGCAGAGCACTGGGGCTGCTCCGGATGCATCTGATTAGTCTGTTCACTATGAGGATTGAGCACGGATAATTTACGACTGTTTTCTTTACCCCGGTTATCTTCTCCTTTGAAAGCAAGAGGCCTGACTGACAACAAAATAATCTAGGATGCTTCTTTTGTACCGCAATTGTCTGAGGCTGAGGTTCTTCCCCTACATTCTGTTTGTGTTTCATGTCAGAGATGCACATGAACATCAGAACTCTGATTGCTCAGGCATACAGAACGTGCACCAAATGGTCGCAAACCCAACACCAATTTGAGACGGATGGATTTTGCCGCATCGTCTCACTGTGTCCCATTTTACTGACCTGCGCACGTTGCATGGCAATGAGCACACGTACCGCGTTGTGTCATTTATGCAGTGGCTTGATATGGTTTGCTTGGCCTACATTAACCGCCGGTTTGCGGCTTGTTTTTTGAACCCAAAAATGGAGCGGCCTGTTTACCTGAACACAGCAGGGAGGTTGGATCGCTGGTTTCACAAGAGAGCCGTCATGGATCTGGTAGGTGCCGGCTGGTGACGAGTAAGTGAATTTTTTTTTCAGGTTTTGTCACAATGATAAAAATGTGGTTCACATGAGGCAGGCTGCTCTAATCTAGCAGTATCATGTTAAATGCAGCATTGTAAATGCCATTATCAGTTCTGCACCATCTTCAAACTCGGCAACATCATCATTAACTGAGCGCATCGTGGCAAGCAACTGCCAATTGAAAAATTTTCAAGCACGAGGCCACGATTAGGTCTCCCGACCATACCAGGAGTAAACTTAGCTGCAAGGCATGGACCTCGCTGAAGGAAAAACAAAAATGTATCTTCTCTGTTTTATTTTCTACAAGGCAGTAGCGTATCCTGTTGAATTTGGCCTGCGACATAACATGTTAGGTCCAAATCCTCAAATCTCAAGGATGGACACCCTGGACCTTGGATATGAAACAATGGACATGGTATTTGTCGCGTAATCTGTTCCTTTCATGCTTTCACGTGCTGCTTGACTACTACCTCCTTCAGTCATCTTTATATACATGGCGTCTTGGACAGCAAAAAAGAAGTCAAAAGCAAGCCAAACTAGCTGTCGGAAACGTCATTTAAATTTGACCGGAGGGAGTAGTTAGATGCAGCAGAGTCTTCCACTGAAAACAGCAGCGGGATTTAACTTGAAATTCAGATTGGATAATGTTGTTTACCATGTGTGAAGACAATAAGGTGATAGCACATTTTTGGCAGTATAATAAGCTGCAGAAAGCACATATTGGCAGCATTTGGACGATAATTCAACCAAAAGAAAATATGCCGGCAATATTACCCCACAACACGTACCAATATGAGCACACGGGCAACGTTAGGAAGCGCGCTTAGCTTAGCTAGGTGGATTAACAATGCATTATGCAAGAACGCCATGGACCGACCCGGTTGCTTGCTTGGTAGCCGGCCGGTGTCATCCAGAGCATGCACCAGCCCCACCTCCAGTCTCCAGATCTCCTCGTCAATAACTAATAAACCAGTCGAGCTAGCTTTGCTCATAAAAGCTACTACTCGTGTCGTTTATTTTGGTGTCCACTGCAGTCTTCTCGATCACGCGTCCTCTTCCTCCTCCCTGATCTCCTTGTCGCGGCCATTGCTCCAACCTCGCCAAGACCACCCAGAGGCAACTAGCCATGGCAGCTCCGCCAGGTTGCCCACGGACGCCGCGCATGGCCGGCCACCAAGGTTTCTTCTTGCTCCTCTTCTCATCTCTTCCGATCTTTTTCATATGCGCGGAAGCTGTTCTCAGTGTGTGGTCTGGTCCGTTTACTCAAGCTTGATCTTGTCTGAAGCAAAACGATATAAAATTGCCATGAAAGATGTTTGGTTTGCAAGTAGATTAGCATGAACTTGGATGCCATTCATTGTTGGTTTGTTTCACTCAGTTTCACCCTAGCACAAGTCGACTGTACAATATTCTACAGACACCTCCTCGGCTGCTCGATTAAAGTTCTGGGAGGCTTGTCGCCCTGTATGCTAATGCAATCTACTTTGCCTCGCAGATGCACCTAGCAGGCTTAGAAGGCAGAATTCAGAGATCCTTCGTGCTCAGTACATTGACGTTAGAGACCTCAGGTACACAGGTTCTGTGTTTTGTTGGGTCCAGTTATGTTTTTGACAGTATTTCTTCCCTCCGTAGTTCTTCGGCAAAAGGTACACCTGCTTCTCATCTACTCCGGATACAGTGATTATTACATATCGGAAAAGATAGTAACAAAGTCAAACCTAACTGCTACTACGCTGAAACAAACAAATAAAGCATGCTACTTGTAATTTGGAGTGATGTTCTTTCATCTAAACTGATCTTTTGATATACAGGATCTGTGCAGGAACATGGAATATTGGAACCATATGTCCACCCAGTGACTTGGATATTCACGAATGGTTGGATATAGATGAGCCAGCTGATATTTATGTTCTTGGGTAATTTTTCGCCCAAAAACCTTTCGTTTCAGGTGGCAGGTGGGCCAACACCAGGAATTGAGTTCGTAGGGGAAAAAATCAATTGTTTGAACCTTTCTTTTTCATTTTTTTCAAGATAATAGTATGCGGCACAGGTTTGCGCCAAATGAACCAAAATCGGGCGTACTGGTTTTAATCTTGGGAAACTACTAAAACTGTTTGGGAAACAGGAACAGGGAACTTGTTAACTATGTAATTCGGACTTGAGTTCTCCTTAAATAATGAATTAGCAGTGCTCTTGTTGTTATTCAAAAAAGAAAATTTGTTAACTATATTCGAAACAGGAACTGGGAACTTGTTATATTTGAAATTATTTAGCAATCGCATGCAGCTTGATAAATATAATAGTATATTAAGGTGACAGGTATCTAAATAAGCAAGCTCTTATCCCTATATGGTAGGCCCACGTGCTGTTTGGCCATGAGATGATGTAGTATTGCTGCAACTTAATAATAAAGAGTTCCATTTACCATGAATACCACTGTCTATCTTTCAGATTTCAAGAAATTATTTCACTAGGTGTCGGGTATATGATTGGTACTGAAGACAATCGTCCAGTTGCAGTATGGGAGCATATAATCCATGAAACTTTGAATAAGATGTGCCCAGATAAATCAGAGTTTAAATGCCATAGTGACTCTCCTCCACCAGCAAGGTTTATTCCACCAGATTGTGTTATTGCAATGGATGGTGAATTGCTTAGTGAGTCTAATAATGATAGTGATGAGGAACTTCATCTGCTGGACAGTTCAAAATCATCTACTTCAGCTCGCTGTCTTCAGCCATTGGATTTAGCCTGTGATGTTAATATTGATAATAGAGTTAAAAGGAAAAGACCGCAGTATGTACGGTTAATAAGCAGGCAAATGGTAGGACTATTTCTTTCGGTATGGGTTCGGAGAAGCCTGCAGAAGCACATTCAGAATTTGAGAGTATCAATTGTAGATGTACTCCTAGGTAACAAGGCAAGTGACAACTCTGATGATATTTTGTTTTATTACTCATGCAGCTCTATATTTCAATTGTATCATACTTGGGAACTTAGAGAGTTGCCTGTCAAATTACATGGTGCTGACACTGTTTAGAATCAACGACAATTTTAAATATTTCTCCTCAGAACTGGAGTTTAGAAAATGCATGTTTTGGTTCTAACATACTTTCAAGAATAGTGAAGGACAGTTAGACCTTTTATTAAAAGAGATAACTTATCATTTTAAAATATTTTATTTCCTTAAATGATAATAAGTAGCTGCTTACCAGTATAATCATCATGGCTATTCTTCAGGGATCAATATCAGTCAGCATGTCTATACATGAGACTCATTTTTTCTTTGTATGTTGCCACCTGACCTCTGGTGAGAAAACTGGAGATGAACTAAAGCGAAATGCAAATGCTGAGAAAATTCTTAGAAAAACAGTGTTTAGCCCAGTTGGTAGAGTAGGCGTGCCCCAAAGAATACATGACCACGAGTAAGTGAGTTAATCCCAGTCTTGTTACATTTCGCTATGCTCTAATATTGCCCTGAATCAGCCATTTCCATGATTTTCATTCATATGCACCCTTAAAATTTTCAGAAGGATTATATTGTTAGGGGATCTCAACTATCGCCTCAACTTATCATATGAAACGACACGCGAACTTATCTCCAAACAGGACTGGGATGGATTGTTTGAGAAGGATCAGGTAATTTTGATGTCCTAGTACATTCATTACTTCCACAGAATTTCCAGCTCATGCTTCTTCTATGACAGCTGAAAAGAGAACTGGGGAAAGGATGCGCATTCGACAGTTGGATTGAAGGGTGTATCAGCTTTGCCCCAACATATAAATATGAGTTTAATTCAGAAAAATATGTAAGTGATGCTTCAAAATCTGGGAGAAGAACACCTGCATGGTATGCTCTCCCGTCTGAGCTCCACCTTATGCTTTGCATAAGATTCATTCCAGTTCATTCAATCGTTCCAGATATTGATATTGTGATATGTGTACAACAATAAGCATATTAACATTATCACCTGCTTGTGTAGGTGTGACCGCATTCTCTCATATGGGAAGGGAACCAGGCTACTTTCCTACAAGAGGGCGGAGCTTACGCTTTCTGATCACCGCCCTGCGACCGCATTCTACATATCAGAGGTTGAAGTTTTAGTCCATAGAAAGTTTCAAAGATCTCTAAAATTCACAAATGCAGAGGTTGAGGATAACCTATTACTGGGGAAGGAAGCAATTCTAAAACCATTGAACTGTGAGGCAGGCAATTTACTAGCTCAAGTTCCAACCATTAGCTGTGAGACAGGCAATGCAATGACATATTGGATCTAAGAATCTGTCTGAGGAGGTTCCATTGCATGACATATCCATTAGCCTGTTTATGACTTCACAGGTTCACATATCCATTTATAATCTTTGCTACATTCTTATTTGACCAAGAACATCATGCAATGTGCTTTTATAAGGGGAGTGGTGGCCATGAAACCATGATTATGGACCCTTGTCATTTTATCAAGCCATAGCATCCTTTCTAGTATGATGTCATTGGTTAGAACAAATAGTCATGAAAGATTGATCAAAGTCATTCGCCGGGTCCTTTATTTACAGTATATTGTTCCTTTTTCTATCTTCTATATTCTTTGTGAAATTGTTCCGAAATCCCCAATTATTACTAGTTGTAGTTGAGTACTTTATAGCAAATCTATTTTTTTAAGGAGAGAGAGAATCTATCCATTATATGTTCCATAGTCTTAAGATACTTAGCAAAATATTACCTTGCAATAATTGATCAGTCAGATCAAATGAACTCACTCTCTTGAATTCCTGAACATTCAACTACACCAAAAATAAACGCTCAAGCAAACAAATTTATCAGGATTACAAAAAAGAACTTAACAGAAAATGAACACACAAGCATTGACGGTAGGGAAATTCAGAACTTCAGACAACAACTGAAGTTTTTTATTATTCGATGCCAAAACCCTTCCAGTACGCAGCATTTTCGCTCAGATCAAAAGCCCTGCCGCTGTACCCATAAGTATTCAGAATAAAGGGAGGGAATCCACCGAGAAGATTTAGGGCACACAGCTACGAACATCGGAGAAAGGCCTATTGCAATCAAATGAAGAAATAATTTTCCAGGACAAACATCCTCGAGGACTGAGGACGCACAAATTTGCCGCCAAAGGGGAATATCCGTTACCTGTGTCGCTCATGTGGAGTTCCGGCTAAACGGCGGCGGGTTGGGATGACACGCAGCCATGGAGTTCTTCCTCCACCAATTTGTCCCTCCTCTCCCGCACTAGAGTCGCTGTAGAATCAGAGGAGCCCGTCGGCCTCCAACGTGGGGACTGGGGAGGCGGTTGCCGCGACCGCGATTTTCGCTGCCACCCTTCCGCCTCCTTTCTCTGTGCTCTTCTCCCCGATTAGAAAAGCTGGACACCGGCGAGGCGCCGCGCGGAAATAGATAGAGGAGGAAAAGGGGGTCGATGTCCAAGCGACTCCATCTGGCATTGGTTGATTTTTGGAAGATGATCATTAAATTATAAAACCCTATTTTCCGAGACATGCTTTGCAATTTGTAAATGACCATTATATCATTATTCAGAAAGAAAAATGGCCACCATTCTTTGTGCAGGAAAGCTTGCACGCGTCAATTTTTGAAATTTCTCCTTCAAAAGTAATTCTCCATTGATCCTACTTCAAAAATTCTATCCACTGATCTATAATTTATCAATTCTGAAAGGAAAAAAAATATCGGCCCGCGGCTACCGACGGCCAAACGAGAGAGCGTCTATTCATCGCACATACGACTAGCCGTTGTATCATCGTACATATCCATTAGAGATAATAATATTCTAATATTCTAGAATAAGATAAAAATATTTTGGAACATTGTTATCTCTAACCTTTTATTTTGTTCTGGAATTTTTTATCTTGTTCTAGAATAATTTATTTTTTTTAAAATATTGTTATCTCTAGCAGATATATTGCTGGATATATATGATGATACGATGACTAGTCGCACGTGCTATGAATAGACATCCGCCAATTCGGCTCCCCGGCCCCCTCCATCGCCGCTTCCACGGTCGCGTCGCACACGTTGGCCTACACCAACCGCGCGTGGTGCATCAATATCTGCATACGCCAAGCAGCTAGGTAGAAACGATAAGGGATCACTGGTTTCACAAGAGGGCCATGGATTTGGTAGGTGCCGGGCGGCGATCAAGTGAATAAATTCAGGTTCTGTCAGAATGACAAAAATGTGCTTCACATTAGGCAGGCTGCTACCTTCAGGATCTTCAGCATCTACAATTATCATGTTGAAACCTCATCATTAGTGTCATTATCAGTTCCCCGCCATCTCCAAACTCTGCAACGTCATCGTTGACTGAGCACATCATTGAAGGCGAGACGCCTACTAATATTCAACACCATATTTCAAGCACAAGGCAATGATTTGGTCTCTCAAGACCTCTTCGCTGAAGGAAACACGAAACGTATCTTCCCGGTCTTATTTTCTACAAGGCAGCATTGTATCATGTTAAGTTTTGCCTGCAACATATCATGTAAGGGCCAAATCCTGAGCTCACTGTCAGTGGCAGATCTCAATGATGATGAACACTCTGAACCTTGGATGCCTACGGTGGTTAGCTGTGACGCGATATGATTCTGAATAAGGATCTCAATAATGGAACGGATCAGCTGCATAGATGTGGATAAAATAAAGGCAGCGTTTGTCTCAAGGCACTAGCCGACTGGTACTGAAATGTGCTTACCTAGTTGGCTGTTTCATTGCATTCTGAAACAATGGAACATGGTATTGTCGTATAATAATCTGTCCCCTTTATGCTTTCACGTGCTACAGGCTGCATGAGAAATTAAATTAGATATCTAGTAAACTCCTTGTTCAGAGGAAGGAATTGCAGTTTTTAAGTTGGAATTGTGATTGAAAAAATGTTGTTTACAAGGCTGCAATTTTCCTCAAGGTCCAGCCGATTTACTATTTGTCATATTAAAATAACATAGCTAATGCCATTTTCAGATGAGTACCATGTATGAAGACAATTTTTTTGAAAGATCTTGTATGAAGACAATAAACTCAAAGCTCATTTTGGCAGCATTTCGACTATAATTTCAAGTGGAAAAAAATGCCGGCAATAATCCCCAACAGCATATGCCAATCACAAGAATACAAGATAACTAGGCATATATATATATACCCAGAGATGTTATGCGATTCTGGAAGGGAAATGGGAATGATAATCTCATACTCCACCGCACGCGTAGATGTGCTGAAATCCAGGAAATTTTTTGGTGTCGTGTCCAATTAGCTAGCCGACCGTGATGGAATCATGGAAGCGTGCTTAGCTAGGTGGATCAACAAAAGATTATGCATAATGGCATGGCATTGCTGATCTGTTCCCATCATGCTTTCACGTGCTGCACGAGCTCGATCGCAGAAATTCACTAGCATATATACCTGCTTAGATATCTAGCACATATAGAGTCAGTTCTATGGGAAAAAATGTCAAAAAATGATTTTCAAATTACATCTACGATGGCGTAGTTGAACTAGTTTGGACCGAGCGCTTGCTTGCTTGGTTGCAGGTGCCATCGAATGCCACGGCCCCACCTCCTTGTCAGTAGCGAGACCAATCGAGCTAGTTTTGCTCATAAAAGGGGTCGAGGCGTCGACGCCGTCGAGCTCCAAAGCGGCCATCAACTACCATTCACGCAGCTGCTTGTGTCGTTTGTTTTCGCGGGCCACTGCAGTCGCCTGGCACTTCCTCTTCCTCCTCGTCGCGGCCATTGCTCCGACCTCGCCGAGACCGCCCGGGGGCAGCCATGGCCGCTCCGCCAGGTTCCCCACGGACGCCGCGCGTGGCCGACCACGAAGGTTTCTCTTCTTTCTCTCTCTTCTCTTCCTTTCATATGCGCACAAGCTTGTTCTCAATGTGTGCTCTGTTCCGGTTACTGAAGCTTGATCTTATCTGAAGCAAAACGAGTGTAGGCAACACTGCATGCCAGCTAGCTGTTTGGACTCACTCTGGTGCTTTGACTCCCAATTTCTACAAGTGGATTAGAAAAATCTCTCGTCTTGGTTCTTGAATAACCGGTCATTACTTGTTTACTAGAGTTGGTCACGAATCTTTTGGATTCATTTGGCTTCTGTAGAGCGGGGTTCTCTTTTATATATCATCCTCCATTTAACCAGATCTCAGTGTATCCATAGGTGGTAACGGATCATGACCCGGGTGCTCTCTTCACAATCTTACTTAGCCCTTATATATTTTTAGCTCAAAATTATACTACCTCCGTCCTAAAATATAACAACTTTTAACTTGGTCAAAGTCAAACATTTTCATCTTTGACCAATAATATCTTCAAAAATAATTACCTTTAAATAGAAAATATTATATGTTATGGAAGCGGGTTTCATTATGAATATACTGATATCATTTTTTTATTATCAATTTTTATTTTTTTTATTATCCATGGTCAAAGTTTAAAAAGTTTGATTTTGAAAAAAAGTAAAACTAGCTATATTCTGAGACATAGACGGCCCTTTTAGAACCTGACCTTTAGATTATCTAGGCTAAAATTTGAGGGCCTTTACCAACCCTAAGTGTACCTGAATTCTATATCCATATCCACATGGAGTATGGTTCACTTCCAATATGTGGTGAAACGGTAGACACGTGAGCCTCGCAATCTCCTGCCAAAGAGAGCAGAGATTCGAGTTCTCATTCAATTGCATTTTTAGGGCTTTATTGTTTTATTCTTGCCGTCGTTGTTCTGCCACTACAAGTGCCGTCCATTGTAGCATGGACTATGACGTATGGTAACCTCTCTGAATTTCAGAAGAGTAGTTTATCCATTTTATTCTCTGAACTTCAGAAGGAAAAGTGTTTCTACGCTCTCGGTCTTGGCCACCCAAGAACTGCTTCAGCTGCTCTTCCAGCAAACAATATATATATGCTTCTAGATTTCTGAATCTACAGTTCTACACTACTTTTAAAAACTACAGTCCATGGAACATATATTTTTCAATAAACATTTCCAAACGATTCATGAATGATGATAATTGGAAGCGCAGACAATGGTACATCAGCATGAACTTGGATGCCTTTCAGTGTTTGCTTTGTTTCACTAGCACACGTGTACATTATTCTACAGACTGCTCAATGAAAGTTCTGGGACCAAGCTTGTCGCCCTGTATGCTTATGCAATCTACTTTGCCTCGCAGATAGTCAAACGAGGGCCGCACCGTACAGGCTTAGAAGGCAGAAATCGGAGATCCTTCGTGCTCAGTATATTGATGTTAGAGAGCTCAGGTATAGCCATATACAGATCCTGCATTTCTTTGCTTGGGTCCAGTTACGTCTTTGACAGTATTTCTTACCTCAGCAGTTCTTTGGAAAAATGGTATTCCTGCCGCTCATTCACTACTGATACAGTGATAACATATCACGTAAGACAGTAACAAATAATCAAACTTAACTGTTACCAGGCTGAAACGAACAAAGCATGCTAGTCTGTGAGTGATGTTCTTTATTCTAAACTGCAGCTTTTAATGTACAGGATCTGCGTAGGAACATGGAATGTTGGAACCATATGTCCACCCCGTGACTTGGATATTCAAGAATGGTTGGATACAGATGAGCCAGCTGATATTTACGTTCTTGGGTAAATTTTTCGCTCAAAAAGCTTTCGATTCAGGTGGGCCAAACCCACGGTTGAGTTCTAAAGGAAAAAAATTCAATTGCATCAACCCCTTTTGTTCTTCATATTTTGCACGATAAACGGTATGTGCCAGTTTTGCACCAAATCAACCAGTTTCAACTTGGGAAACTATTAAAACTGTTTGGGAAACATGAACTGGAAACTTGTTATATTTGAAAATTATTTTGCTGTCACATGGAACCTTTAAGTATCTTAAAAGTGACAAGTATCTACTTAAGCAAGCAAATTCAGCCATTGTACGACCACATAAAAGTGACGTTTTTCAGACGAGAAATTAAAGATACATGCAAGCCAAACTTGTTCTAAAACATCATACAAAATTGATCGGAGGTAGTATTTGGCTATGAAATGATGTAGTACCACTGCAATTACTGTCATCTTTCAGATTTCAAGAGATTATTCCACTAGAAGTCGGGTATATGATTGGCACTGAAGATACTCGTCCAGTTGCAGTGTGGGAGCATATCATCCATGAAGCTCTGAATAAGAAGTGCCCAGATAAATCGAAGTTTGAACGCCATAGTGACTCTCCTTCACCAGCAAGGTTTAACCCGTCAGGTTATGTTCTTGAAATGGATAATGGACTGCTTAGTAAATCCAGCAATGATAGTGATGGGGAACTTCATCTATTGGACAGCCATCTGGTTCAGCTCACTGTCTTCAGACATTGGATTTAGCCTGTGATGTTAGCATTGATAATAGAGTTGAAAGGAAAAGATCACAGTATGTACGGCTAATAAGCAAGCAAATGGTAGGAGTATTTCTTTCAGTATGGGTTCGGAGAAGCCTGCAGAAGCACATCCACAATGTACGAGTATCATTTGTAGGTGTAGGTACAAGAGGTTTTATTGGTAACAAGGCAAGTGCCAAATTTTGTGTTTTTTCTTTATTATTCATGCAGCTTAATACTTTTATAATAACTGTATCACACTTGGAAACTTAGGATGTTGCTTGCCATGTTAAATGGTGGCAGCCATTTCTGGATTCAACAATAATTTTAAATATTTCTCCCGAGAACTGGAGTTTAAAAATGCATGTTTTTGGTACTACCATACTTTCAAGAATAGTAAAACCACAAGCAGAGCTTGTCCGAGGAAAGAAAAGACAAGTAGCGCTTTTTTTACCGAGGGACAATTATCATTTTGAACATTTTATTTCCTTAAATTTTAAGAAGTATCTGCTTACTATTGTACTCACCATGGATATACTTGTTTGCTGTGTAAATACAGCACATACTCACATATGTTCCTTCAATATGCTTCAGGGATCAGTATCAGTCAGCATGTCTATACATGAAACTCATTTTTGCTTTGTATGTTGCCACTTGGCTGCTGGTGAAAAAAATGGGGATGAACTAAAGAGAAATGGAAATGTTGAGGACATCCACAGAAGAACAGTGTTTGATAACCCAGTTCATATAGTAGGCGTGCCCCAGAGAATACATGACCATGAGTAAGTGAGTTAATCCGTGTCCTGTACTCTGTACTATATATGCTCCAACATTCAATGAAGGATTATATGATTTTTATATTAATACGCACTCTTAAATTTTTCAGAAGGATTATATGGTTAGGGGATCTCAATTATCGCCTCAACTTATCATATGAAAGGACACATGAACTTATCTCCAAACAGGACTGGGATGGATTGTTCGAGAAGGATCAGGTAATTTGATGCACTAATACACTCATTAATTTACTTCCACAGAATTTCCAGCTCACGCTTCTCCTCTGACAACTGGAAAAAGAACTAGGGAAAGGATTCACATTCGATGGTTGGGTTGAAGGAGCTATCAGCTTTCCCCCAACATACAAATACGAGTTTAACTCAGAAAAATATGTAAGTGATGCGACAAAATCTGGGAGAAGAACACCTGCATGGTACGCTCTTCCTTCCAAGCCACCCTTTCGCTCTGCATAAGATTCATTCTAGTTATTCCAATCGTTCTAGAGATCAGAACTGAAATATGTCAAGAACAAGCAAACACTTTCATCTACTTGTGTAGGTGTGACCGCATTCTCTCATATGGGAAGGGAACCAGGCTACTTTCCTACAAGAGGGCGGAGCTTACGTTTTCTGATCATCGTCCTGTGACTGCAGTCTACATGGCAGATGTTGAAGTTTTTGTCCATAGGAAGTTTCAGAGAGCTCTAACATTCACCAATACAGAGGTTGACGATCACCTACTACTGGGGAAGGAAGCACTTCTAGAACCATTGAACCATGAGACAGGCAATTTCCCAGCTCAAGTTCCATCCAAGCTGATGGCAATGCGATACCAGATATCAGAATCTGCGTGAGGTGGTTCAATTGCATTTCTTATTTGACCAAGATGTCTATGAGACCATGATTATGGACCCTTATCGAGCCATAGCATCCTTGCTAGTATGATGTCATTAGTTGGAATAAACACTCATGTAAGATCGATCAAAGTCATATACGTATTAAATTAAATGCCTATTTCCAAAACATAATCTGCAGTTTGCAAATTACCACTATATTCAGGAAGAAAAATGGCCGCCGTGCTTTTTTTATGAAGACCAAGTGGCCACCGTGCTTTGTGTAGGAAAGCATACATGGATCCTTCAAAAGTAATTCTCCATTCACATTTAGTGTTAGCAATTATGAAAAAAAAAATTGTGTGGTGAGAAATAATTGTTGACTGGTTATGCCACTTTGAAGTTCATGAGACTGTTCCAATTTCCAAGTAACTAGTTATATTTTAAACCAGAAGTATTAGAAAATATAAATGGGATGAGAAATACAAATTTTGGTTGTTTGGTTCACACAAAAGAAAGAGACGGCCGTGACATTTCAGTATTTCACACGCATGCTCATGTCGACCAGGCAATTCTTGATGCCGATTTCAGAAATGCCTGGAAATCAAGTGGGAGGGCAGCAAACAGGCAATGGATTTAGACATTTAGTAGGTGCGTGACAAATAAGTGAGTGGTCCAGATTTTTGACACAATTAGAAAAATGTGGTTTAAAGGCGGGCTGCTTTCTTCAAGATCCCAGTCTACTCTTAACTAAAATATCATCTTAAAATAACATAACTTGTATCAATAACACATTTTAAGACAAGGCAACATCATCATCTCAAGACAATCTGGCAACATCTCTCCACCATAAAATTCATGTAGAAAAATGCATATGCTAATAGCCAACAACATATAGTATGCTCAGTACAATGATTTAGAGACGTGCCAAGAGGATTTGCTTAAAGAGATGGACCTTTGCTTGTTGAAGCAAGCGAAATATTTTCCATGTCCGAGTTTCCTTCTGATCTGCCTAACTGGCTAAGAGGAAGACGCAAGAAACGTACTACAACGAAAGCTAATGCAGTGCATTTCAGCATAGTTCAGATAGAACCAAACAGGAAGAACTATTATAAACTGTTAGAAGCAACCTCATTTCCGTGCCAATAAAACAGTAATATTTCATATGTCGCCTTTTCGATCAAAAGCATATTCAATATGTAACCTCGTCAATATTAGATGGATACATAGTTAAAAATAGTATAATGTAAAATAAAATCCAGTGGCCTCAGATGCTTAAGATGCAAAAAAGATATAACTTTCACTCAACCCCAAGCAACTCAACACTACTCGTGTGCCTCTTTTGACGGTTTGACCCCAGTGTGACCGCTGAATATTGACTGAACACCAGTACAACACTACTATATGTCTGCTTGGGTGTGGCAGATAGTGTGCATATCATTGTATCATGTTAATCTTGGCCTACAATTACATGTTAGGCCCAAATGTTCAGAGTTCAGTAGCAAATCTTGATGATTGGACATTCTTTACTGTATGGGCATTCTTTACTGCTATGGATGCCTAGCTAAGGTGGTTTGGAGCTTTGGCTCATCTTTTCCTGAAATATGAATAGGAGATAATCACTATGATATGTGTAAAGAAATATTTGATGTTTTCTTGAAAGTAGAATGATACAGTTCTATAATTTATTTAACTTATACACGAAATATGATCAAAAGCGTGCACCTGCAGTACCTACATTGTCCAAACGACATGTAAATCTGATCGAAGAAATAACATAAACAAATAGCATGTTATTAAACGTTTGGGGAAAAAATAGTAGACACGAATTTTAGTGTCTTTTCTTTATATTTACAATGACACCAGGTCCTCGATTTTTTTATCTTTCTTTTAGAAACAGTATAGGCTGATTAGAACACACTAGCCTTGGAATTAATAAAAATAAGGTTTATAACTAATAATTATAATTACTTATCTCACGTCCTCTTTCATCTATTAAATATTCTAACACATACTCAAAAATACATATTTATCATTATCTAGTTGCAATAGATTTCATTTTGCATCATACCTCCATGTGTGTTTGATATATATATTTAATTGAACTATTTATTTGTGAATTGTTATTCTTTATCTCTTCCATCATACATGAATACATGTTGACACATATCATGGGTAGTATTTTTTATATAAAAAATAGCATAAATAATATATTAATAATAATAGAAATAGTAATTTAGAATTTTATATTGGTGCACTTTAATATTTTTTTAAATTATATAATTTATATCAGATTTAGAGGTTACTTTAACTTTTAATAATGACATAATTGATAATTTATATGCAAATCTAGGGGGTTATTTTTATTATTTTTATAATGGTATAGATGGGTAATTTACACGATGATTAGAGGTTACTTTAGATTTTTTTCATAATGGCAGAGGTGGATAACTTAGATACATATTTAGGGAGCTACTTTAGTCTATTTTTATAATGGTAGAGGTGAGTAATTTATTAGAAAAGATAATTGATCCAATGACTATTATTATGATTAGAGTTGTTGTTGGATTGATGGCTAAATATTTCTGATTTTGTAAAAATTTCTAGAATTTCTTTATTTTTTTAAAGTGTTCACCTTCAAAAGAAGCCTCTCCAATTAGCAAGAGTAAGAGCATCTCCAGCAGTCTTCTTTTTCTAATAAATTGATAATATTAGGAAGAAGATATACTCCAAAAGTTTCCCAAAACCTCTCCCTTTCCCTAATAATTATTGGGTTGTTCCAATATTTTACCCTAACTCCCCTCAAATAGAGGGAGAATTTTGGCTCTCCCAATATATTAATTGTATTAGGATGAGATTATTAGAAAACTGTAAAAATATCTCTTCTAATATTCTATAAAAATGGTATTAGGATGTCCTAATACTATTCTATTGGGTGATGTTTATTGGGGTTGCAGATGCTCAACATACCTACATAGAAAAGGCAACCAACGCCCAAAGCGGCAATCACGTTTCAGCGAGGCATGCTTGGGTGGCGTCTGGGCAGGGCAGCTGCTGCAGTCGTGCGCATGGCGTCCTCTTCCTCCTCCCTCCCCTCCTTGCCGCGGCTATCCATCCCTGCTCACCGAGCACACCACGAGGCAGCCATGGCTGCTTCGCTCGGCGCCTCGCGGACTCTGCGTAACGGCGGCGGGAGGCAGATGCAGGTAGTTCTTTGATGCCCGGAGCTCGTTCTGATAAGCTCTCCAACCTTCCGTTTCTTGTATCAAAATCTTATCTTTTTTTTTGTTCTTGTGATCTTGTCTCTTGTTTGCGCGGCGGAAGGATCTTGTGATGCAGAGGTGGGCTGAGATGGTGTTGTGTTGTGGCGCGGATTGCGGATGCGTGCCGCAGCTGTGGAACAGGGTGGTTCTGCGCAAGTGGCTTAACATCGGCGCGGGGTCCGGGGACTCCGACTTCAGCGCCGACGAGCGCTCCGAAGGCGAGGCCGACCGCGAAGGTTACTTACCCCCTCTTCTCTTCCGCCGCTCCCTTTCTTGAGCGCAGTGTTCTGACTTCTAAATTTCTAAATCGATCTGTTTGCTCAAACTTGCTCTTGTTTGGATGGAAATTGGGGAGAATTTGGTTTGGAAGTTTGAGCGGTAGGCGTTGACGGTAATGCAGATGAGACAACAGTGTTGCAATGAAAGTTCTTTCTTGTACGCTACTGTTTCGGCTCTGGTGATTTGACTTTACAAGTGGATTAGAAACATGTTATCTTGTATAATTGGTCAGTTCACGCTGGATTATATTGCTTGCTTGATGATTGCTTTAATAGCTTATTGTAAGTGTTCATTGTTTGCCATCAATTCGATATGGTATGGAGGTATTATCATCTCTTTCGCCGAGAATGCTTAAAACATTGTGATGCGTGGCTAGTAGTTTCTTCTGAACAGAGATTCCTATTGGTATATTCAATCTTTTTAAGAAGGCTATTAAGCATTGCACATTGCCTTTTAAGGTAACTTTTGGCTGTTCTTTGCATATTTTGAAAAGAAACAGAAATGGTGACGTGACCATCTTCAGCTTGACCTCACTATCTAATGGTTCTTGTGTCCCACATTCCAGAACTTTTGTATCTTTTCTCTTTACTGAAATAAAATCTGCATTTATATATAGTCTCTGCTTTTCTTTAACATATGTTTTTTTATTGATTTTTCCCGAAGATTTTCTGGATAGATTTTGATAATCATAAGTTGTGATTGATGTATTTTTAATGCCTTTTCTGCAGACATGCCTGGTTGGAAGCGTGAACTATGTAATGAAGAAAGGATATTAGCTGGATTGGGTGCAAGCACGACTGGTAATTTATGAGCACATGATGTTCCCCCCTAAGAAATAAGAAGTGTGCAGAAGATTAGTGTAATAATTACTCTCTCCATTTCAAATTATAGGTCGTTTTGGCTTTTCTGGGTTCATCGATTTTGCCATGACCTAGATATACGCTATGTCTAGATATATTACTTTTACTATGTATTTAGAAAAGCCAAAACAGCCTATAATTTGGAATGGAGGGAGTATGTTTCTCTTTATGTATTTTATCTTTGAGTTGGATCTGGTTGATTTTTAGACAAGGAAGTAGGTGCACCATAATGCTGGTGAAATACCCACCAGGGCAGATAAGATGCTAGTTTGATTTTTTAGAGATAGCAGAGTTATTTGCAGTTAATTTACCAACTTGGGAGCTCCTGCTGACACAGTTTTATCCTCAACTTCTTCCTCTGATCTTCCTGAAAAAGCTTATAGAATTCTGAATTTTACACTGTTCTAATGGGGATTTTCAAGCTCTTCTTGGTAAACATGTCAAAATATGATAATGAACAGAAACATAAACGATGGATAATTAGCAAGAAAATCTGGATGTATCTCAGTATTTGTTTTGATTTAGTATGAAGTCCATTTTTATTACATTAGGTGTCTGCTTGATAAGGCATGGATTGACAGGTTGCTTTATCTGCTGACACAACCGCTTGCTTCTTCATTATTTTTTCTTCTTTTGCTTTTGTGTTCTGCACAAACACCTGTTTGATAAAAAGTCTTGGATTGGCGTGTTAACAAAATCATTGGTGCTTCGTAGGTGCGAATGATGTACCTTATAGGCTTAGAAGGCACAGATCAGAGATCCTTTGTGCTCAGTATGTTGATGTTAGAGAACTCAGGTAATCGCCTTACAGGTGTCTCCATTCACCTTATCGTCTAGTTATACGTCTTCGACAGTACTTTTCTTTAAGCATCTCCTCTAGTTGAAATAATATTACTGCTGCTCACTCCTCCTGTTATACTGGAACGTTTCATATTGCAGAAGATTAGTTATAAATAGTTAAAATTTTCTACTAGGCTGGAATTGAAAAATGTGCTACTTTTGTGATGATGTTCTTTCAGCTAACCTGCAAGGTTTAATATTCAGGATCTGCGTGGGGACATGGAATGTTGGAGGAAGATTTCCACCCAGTGACCTAGATATTGAAGAATGGTTGGATATGGAGGATCCAGCTGATATCTATGTTATTGGGTAATTAACCACTATAAAAATTCACTTTAGGTGTACGAAACGTACTGTTGATTCTATAAAAATTGTTTAGGGAACATGCACTGGATACTTGATTACTTATTGTATTTAAAAGTTATTTGACATCGCATGCAGCTTTATATGCTAGTGTGTTTATTTAACTTGAATGGTTATATAATAGGTATCTAAGTATGTGATCCGCCTTACATATGTATGTGAGCCGCCTTACATATGTATGCTACCTTGCAATTTGGCAATAAGATGATTACTGCCGCTCATTTATTTAATAGTTTTTGTTAGAAAAGAATTTCATTTACCATGGAAATTAGGGTCATCTTTCAGATTTCAAGAGATCGTTCCACTCAATGCTGGGAACATATTTGGTGCTGAAGACAATCGTCCAGTTTCTGTATGGGAGCAAATCATCCGTGAAACTTTGAATAAGAATTTTTCAGATAAATCAAGGTTTAAATGTCATAGTGATCCTCCTTCAGCGTCAAGATTCAATCCATCAGATGCTGCTCTTTCCATGGAACATGAATCGCTTATTGGGTTCGATAATGATAGTGATGGGGAACTTCAACCGTTGATTGAGCAAGACCATAATTGTCGACTTCAAGATAAAATAGATGAGAATTTTGAAGCTTTTCCGGAAGAGGGTTTAGATAAGAGAGTAAAAAGGAAAATGCCAGAATTTGTACGGATAATAAGCAAGCAAATGGTGGGAATATTTCTTTCGATTTGGGTTCGGAGAAGCTTGCGGAAGCACATTCAGAATTTGAGAGTATCAACTGTTGGTGTAGGCGCGATGGGTTATATTGGTAACAAGGCAAGTGCCAAATTTCATATTCTTTCCTTATATTATTCGTGCAGCTTGAGATTTCAGTGATAACTGGATTATACTTGGGTTAGAAACAAAGGATGCTGCTTGTCACATTATGTGGTATTTTCTCCTGATGAGAACTGGAGTTTCAAAAATGCATCTTTTGGAATTTCCATTCCTTCAAGGATATTGAAAAGGCAAATAGAATTTTCTTAAGGAGAGCCGATTAACTGTCTCTGATATTTTGTTCCTTTTAAGTTCAACATCTTCAAATTTTATCCGTTACCCTGCTATCGTCTCATTCAGCATGGATACACTTGTCTGTCATCTAATTTAGAAGACCATGTGCTGACATTTGTCCCTTCAATATACTTTAGGGATCAATATCAGTCAGCATGTCTATACATCAGACTCCTTTCTGCTTTGTTTGTTGCCACCTGGCTGCTGGTGAAAAAGATGGAGATGACCTAAAAAGGAATTCAAATGTCGAAGAAATACTTCGAAGAACAGTGTTTAACCCAGTCCATACTGTAAGCATGCCTATGAGAATACATGACCATGAGTAAGTTGGCTAATCTGTCTTCTGGTAATTGGTGCTATGTTCCAAAGCTAGCACTCAATTATCCATGTGTATCTACTGTTATATGGCGATCATTAGATGGTTGGGTAAAACTCAAGATGGCATCCTATTGATGCTATATCCAGCCATATGATTTCTTATGTTCAATCTTTGTCCTTTATTTCAGAAGGATTATATGGTTCGGAGACCTCAACTATCGGATTGACTTATCCTATGAAAGGGCACATGAACTAATCTCCAAACAGGACTGGGATGGATTGTTCGAGAGGGATCAGGTAATTTGATAGGCTAGTAAATCAGTTTGCTTTTGTAGAATTTCCAGCTCATGCTTCTGCTGTGACAGATGAAAAGAGAATTGAGGAAAGGATGCACATTTGACGGCTGGTTTGAAGGAGTTATCAGATTTCCTCCAACATATAAGTATGAGTTTGACTCAGGAAGCTATGTAAACGATGAGAGTAAATCTGGGAGAAGAACTCCTGCATGGTATGTTGTTCGTCTAACCTTTAGATTCATTCAATCAATCATTCTAGGCATCAGCACTGAGTATACCAATAACAATAAACATGCATTCGATCTCATCTACACGTGTAGGTGTGACCGCATTCTTTCATATGGAAAGGGAATCAGGCTACTTTCCTACAAGAGGGGGGAGCTTACACTTTCCGATCACCGCCCTGTGACTGCAGTTTACTTGGTCGAGATTGAAGTTTTCCGCCGCAGAAAGCTGCGGAGGGCTCTAACATTCACTGATGCGGAGGTTGAGCACTACCTATCATCCGAGGACGACGGGCTTTCTGAACCAAAAAGTCGTTGAAGCATGGGACATGCATGAACCATGAGACATGCAATTTCTTAGCTCTAGTTCCAAGTAGATGATGTGGGCATGTGGCCAACGCAAATCCAGAACGTCAGAGAAGGTTCAGTTGCATTACATATTCTACCACAAGCGGCTTATTTATGACTCCCCCACATTCATGGATTATATTTGCTGCACGCATGTTTTATCAAGAACATCTCAAGCATTATGCTTCATTACAGGAGTCAAGGCAGCGTCTTTTGAAATTTTGCCAAATTTATGCATAAATGCTTTCTCACTTTATCGTTGGTTAGGAAAAGATGGTTCATTTTTCCTTCTAACATGGAGCCATAGCCTTCGTGTCAGTCTGATGATATGTGGGCTGGAAACTCGTCAGAAGTTCATACTTGTGTATACCATTTCTTGGGTGACTATTGTCATCACACAGCAAATAATTTATTGGTTCGAAAATTCACCTGAAATCTTATTTTTGGATTTCTTTATCGCAAATATTTTTTACAAAATACTCCAAATATTTCAAGGGACTTCATATCAAAACCATATCACAGCGCAGTGTTACATGCTGTTGAATGACAGGCCAAAAATTCGTAGGCGAAAAAGGGGACAAACTTATAAATCCATTCCTCAACCCAGGGAGAATTGTGTAAGAAACGAAGAAAGAAGAATCGATTCGTTAGTTGGAGGACGCAGTGAGCAAGCAAACACGAATCACCGTGGCAGCGGCCAAGGAGCGTGAGCCGTGAGCGCTGAGCGGATCACAGGTATCTGGCTGATGTTGCCTGCAGCAGCCGGCAGTCCGCCACGGCACGGGAGGCTCGTGCCACCATGCTCGACCTCTGGGCATCCCGTGATGGAAGCTTTTGTTCTGCACAAGTGGAGGTGCCGCCTTGAGGCGAGCTGATTCAGGCCGAGGGAACGCCGGCCAATTTACCATTCCAAACATGTCGCAAAAAGCGGAGCTGATCCCTCCCGCTCGTGCGCCGCCGACGGGACAGCCACGTGCCGGCGTCGACGACGACCGGCCGGCGGGGTCGCTCGCCGCCCGTCCGTTGAGCTTCCGCTGCTGCCACTGCCGGCCTGCCGCGGCGCGCCCTGCTGTCGCGGTGGCTTCGTACGTCGCTTCGATTCTACGAAGACAACCGACATGGTGTCAACGGTCAACCCACCCAATCCGGGCCACACGTGTCCGTTCGGACGGCTGGCACGGACCCGGGGTGGACGGTATTTGACATACCGTCCACCTGGTCGGTATCACATATACCGTCCACCCCAGGGACGGCACCCCTGCCGCGCGGCGCGGCTCCCCGGAGCGCCGCCGCGTTCTGGCCGGTACTGGCGGTCCTCCTTCTGTCCTCCCGCGCCTCCGCAAGTCTGTGTGTGAAGGCAACATAAGTCTGTCCTCGATCGCGCCTCGCGCGCGCGGCCGGCGCCTGTGTCGTCCCTGCCGGAGATCTTCATCAACGCCGCCGGTACCCTGCGCAGCTATGTCTCCAACCACGGCTGTGCCGGCACGCCTCGTCCGGCGCGCCATGCTGCCGATGCTCCTACTCCTCGCGGCCGGCGTGCCATGCCAGAATCGCCGCCGGGGGCACGCCACGCACACGTCTCCGAAACAAGAAGCAGAGGTCGGCTTGACCACACGTCAGAGATGCTTTGTGAATCGAGCAGCCACCAGTTAATCGATTTCACAATGTGTTGGTAGACAGATGTCAAGGGGAGCTGAAACCTGAATAGCTGTTGTGTTTGCCTGTCCCCTCTGGTTCAAGATGGACAGGGTCACTTCAAACATCTTCCAGGGAATTCTTGTGGTGAGGATGTTAAAACATTTCGAAGAGGAACGAAAAGGATTAGCCGCGTCCCAGCAAGTTATGCATACTTTCAGTAATTCAGTGTGCGCATCACTTCGGGCAACATTTTAAATTGAGGCGAAAAGGGATTTCCTGAGTCCCAGCAAGTTATGCAAAACTTCCAGTAATTCAGTGTGCGTATCACTTCGGCTGTCAGTAACAATAAATGTTACTATTTACAGCTCAAAAGGAAAACATCGCTAGTAAGGTTCCAGAAAGATGACTCAAAAAACTCAGCTTAAAGAGGATGAAGGTAACGGTTGATCCCTGGAGAGACAACTGTGTTTTCTTGACCGGTGAGGAAGAATTACACCTATCTAGAGTGGTTGACGATAACCATGTATCAGTCGGAACTACTAATTGCAATTAGTCATTATCCAAGGGTGTTTTCGCCAGAATCCAGGTCCCAGGTCAACGTGGTCCACTTTCACATCCCACCGTTCTCTTGCGGTGCCATTGTCGCCGCCCTCCGCCTCCGCAAGTTCTTCCACCTGTAGACATTTGAGATGGGCCCGTTTAAATGACAAAAAGCTGGAAGTAAGAGCATTAGAATATATCTTTTGCCCCATAGCAGCATCATGATTGATTGGAATAAGACAGGAACACTAAATCTGGAGGCAACTTGGCTGCCAAGTTTCACTTAATTGGAGTTATGTAAATGCACTACTTTAATGATTTTATTTTGGAATCAATTGAGACCTACCAATTGCAGGCATATCAAGTATGAATATACGACATCACAGGCTGAAACTTCATTTCAGGATTGTGTCTGAAAAGTTGCTTCAATCCTGTAGGCAAGCTAAAAGTTGCTTATTTCCCAATGCTACAATTTTATCGCTCCTGGGTTATACTAATATGGGAACAGCTAAACAGCACAACATTGCAGCTGAAGTGGTTCTACGAAATCAGTAAAAATTACCTTTTGCCGATAAATACATGAACCCTTTCGAAACATAGCAGGCTCATTGTTGTAGTTCATCTGGAATTGCTGAAAAAGCAACTCATTTTTATCTTTAGATAATGTTCCCTGCATTCAAAACTACAGCAGTTAGAAAACACACAATGAGACAAGTATGGAAGTAAGCAGGATCAAGGGAAAACGACTAAAGCATTAATCATGAAAGAAGACCTTCAATATCTCATGAGCTTCCGTTTCACTTTTTCCAGATTTCACTAGCATCCAGAAGCATGTATTGTATTGGTTGCCAGCATGGCCTGAAAGTTAGCAGATATAAAGGTCAATTTATGTCTTTGCTCTTGTGGTTTACTATTTTAACTGATGAAGTAACTTTGCAGTAGGATATCTTAAAAAAAATTAAGGGACATAGACATCAATCAGTATGCATCACAATTCACAGCATATAGCTATACAAGCATTGAAACCTAATTCAGTCACGCTACAAATGAATACAGGCATATTACAAATATGTTTTAAACTAAGTTCAGATGTGCTTGTTTTTTTAGTGAATTACTTACACTCTGCTTGCCTCCATGACAAGTATTCACATACTATCTTTAGTTTTGGGTAACACAGAGCTTCTGCCTCAAAACGTGGTGTCTGCATTAATTCCTTGTGGGGGGAAAACTCTTTCCATTTTGTCACGTAACAAGAAGTGAAATATGAAGAGCATGATGAAAGGATTAAGCTGCAAAATAAGTTGGCATCATTTTAGTCAAGTATTTACCCCTTAAATTACAAATACAATGCACATGCATAATGCTGATAGCCACCTCTCCTGTCTCTGATATAGTTCAGTCTTCTCATGGAACACAAAACTGCAACGATAAACACAGTAAGAATGGATGTCTGCAATGGATGCCAATAAATAATGGTCATTTGCAAGGGAATAATTGTCTAAATGTATAATAACATTTCAGCTTTATTGTATGCTTCACTTACGGTTTTCATTAATGTTTATTGTGCCAAGCCTATATTTATTTCAGATACATACCTATACTCGTTGCTAAAACCATAGCCAAATACAATGTCAGGGTATTGCTCCATCATCAAAGATGCAGATGCATTCATCAGCCTTAGAGCAGTCTCGTCATTTGGCTTGTCAAGTGAATGAATTATTGAGAATCTGGGAGGGAACCCTGTTAATAAGGCAATCAAGCTATCCTAAAGAGAACCAGCATGTTTTCGATAGATAAAAAGGGTTCCTCACTGATCAAATTGGCAGCCACTGATGCGAACGACAATCCAATTACAAGGTGGAAGAATGCGGTCAATGCCAAACTTCTTCACGAACTCATGCATAAATTTGCCTGTTCCCAAACATATCAATTAGGTTAATGTTATTTACATTCATAGCTTGATCTGGAGTTGAAAGGATAGCTGAAACTATAATAATTCAAACAAACCTTCTCGAAGAATGTGTTGATGATTTTCCCAAAACTCAGGCCCTATGATATCAACATGTGCTACTGTAACTTTCAATCGTGGTCTTTTTATTGGAGTCCCATAGTCATCAATCTTCACTGTTGTTTCTACCTAGTTATACGCAACACATTATAACAAAAATGTTATTTTACATAATTGACAACATTGGTGGTATTACCTTCTGTCGGTAAACACTAGATCCTTTGCGGAACATAGCTGGTTCATCATCATAATTTATTTGGAATTGTTGAGCAAGCAGCTCATTCTTGTCCTTTGCAAATGTTCCCTAAAAGAACAAAAGATGAATTAAAACACTTGTGCGATTGCAACAGAAAGGTCATCAACTCAATACAAGTTTATACTACCTTCAGTGCTAGCTGAGCTGCTTGTTCACTTTTTCCAGATTTCACCAACATCCAGAAGCAGGTATTGTATTGATTATTTATATGACCTGAAAGCCACAAACCAAAAGTATGGACATCAGCCAACTAATCAAGTTATTGCTCAATTCTGATGCATGCATAGATCATTCCTTTTTTTTTTTTACATTGATGAAGCTTCATGATCTGTACAACTTTGGTGGATATAATGCAATTTTCTTGTAGGACTTCAGGGCAAAAAGTTTGCAAAATATAAATAGGTCTCATTTGCTATATGAGAAAATTTTGATTTCAGTTTCAGTAGCTTACAGTCCACTTGTCTCCAAGCCAAATAATCACGAATAGTCTTCAAATTTGGGTAACATACAGCCCGTGCATCAAAATATGGTGGCTCCTTCAACTCTTTGTTAGGAAAGAAGTCTTTCCACTTCATTACGTACACAGAAGTGAAGTAGGAAACACATAAAGAAAGAATTTTGCTGAAGGTATTGGTAGAGATGTCAATATCATTGATGCCATGAAGTTGCTCATAGTTCAGAAACAAAAGGCAATTTTGCACAATGAACATTCCAAATATCAGCAGAAAAGTGAAAATGAATGAGTTACCTCTCTCGCCTGTGATAAAATTCTGTTTCCTCTCTGAAAACAAAGCTGCAGGGTAAACATGAATATAAGAAAATTATTATAGTAGAGCAGATAATGCATCATATGCTAAAAAGTTCAGTTTTACTATTATAAGTGCATCTGCCAACGCCATGTGCATTCAGTACTTGCAGTTTAACAACACAACTCTTAAATAAATTACATAATGAGCTCTTTAGCCAAATAAACCAATAATGTGCTGCATTTATCTTTGGAAAATAAGCATCGGACACTATGTGATTCAATTCACATTTCTATTCAAAGTCGTATACTGTATTGCATAGAGTTTTATAATGGAACTTACATGAGAGGATGTCTAATGCCGTACCTGTACTCATCACTAACACCATAAGCAAAGACTATGTCAGGGAATTTCTCAAGCATAGCAGTGGCACAAGCGTTCATCAATCTTAAAGCATTCTCATCGTTCGGTTTCTCAAAAGCGTGAATCTTTGAGAACCTATAAAAGAGAAAATGAAATTAGTGGATAGGAAACAAACAAAAACAGCTCCAAATTCCGGGCAAACACGATTGACACGGATCCAGCAAAACTAGATGCACTTTTGGCATGACCACATGGCTAATCTAGCTGTTTAACCACTAGGAAAACATGCCAGTACGAAGCAGTGCACAGCTTGTTGGGGCCGGGGCGAACTAAACTAAACCAAAGCAAACAAAGAAGAGAAGAAGTGTACCGGTGGAAGTGGCAGCCGTCGATGCGGACAACGATCCAGTTAGAGGGCGGAAGACGGCGATCGAACTCGAATTCCCTCTTCACATACTCATACTCGCTGTTGGCCATCAATCCCTCCCCCAACGCACACACCCAAACGAGCTACGCTTTAGGTGGGAAAGTAGCAGCTAAGGCACCGCGGGGAAGCCGGCGCTGACGAGTGGTAGAGCTCCGCGGTGCGTAGCGGTTGAGAATCCCGGGTTCGCTTTGGGTAACCACCGAGGGAAGGAGCGCGTCAGGAGGCGGCGGCGCCAAGTGGGGACGGTGGCGCCGGGACGGAGGCCGCGCGAGCTGGGGGAAGAGGGCAGGACGGCGCTGCGGCAGGAAGCCGGGAGCGCGGGGGAGGAGGAGAGGCGAAGCAAAGCAAGCGAAGAGCGTGCGCGGGAGTGGTGGCGGTCGAGTCGTCTCGTCGGCGGCGAGGTGGAGGGAGGGAGGGAGGGACTATGCCTGACAGCCTGAGAGGTGTAGGGAGCGAACGTGTTTTGGACTGTTTTTTCTTTTTGAGTGGGCTGGGCTGGTGTTTGTTAGCCTATCGACGGCGTCCAAAGCAGCCACGAGCCCACAAACTGCGTGGGCCGACAGGTTGATTGTGCCGGATTGGGGAGTTGCGGATACTGCTGCCGCTGTACGAGTACTGAGCCGGCATGCTCAATTGTTAGAAATAGCAACCCCTAAAAAAAATTGTTAGAAATAGCAGCGAGACATTTACTTTCGCATCTGGCTCATGTGGCAGGGAGTGTTTTTTTTTCGCAAGCTCAGAAGATGACGCAGTCACCGAAGTTTTTCATTCTATTTCTGATCGTGCCATTCTACTTTGTTCTCATCACTATCATATATGATGCAGTTGCTTTGTTTTATGTACTTCATAGATGTCAAGTTCTAGATTCATTTTGACCCATCTCTTGAGATTTAGCATTCTACTTTTGTTGTCATCAGTGCCTGCTGCTTTGTCCGCTTCTTGTTCACTCAAGAGCCCATATGGTCCAATACTTGACAGAATTGTGTTAAGCTCATGGTCTTTCATTCTTCTTTGGTATTGCTGATTCTGCCATTCTCTCAAGTCTCAAGATCGAAGAACACGCACATGCACAGGTGCACAACCCGCATCAGGAACTCTTTATCTGAGACCCAATAGACATATTTTCCATAAACTGAAGACATAAATGCAGTACTCAGCCAGCCACAAACCAAGCAAGCACATACAGAAAGTGATCATACCATCATACAGAGAGCAATCAGGGCTTCATTGACACCTGTCGCCTTACACTATGAACAACCGAACTACCAAACGAATAAAGCCCTGAATGCCTGACCTGGCCTGTGGGCTCAGGCTTTCTTCACAACCTTTTTTTTTATCTCCCTTTCCTCACAACCTTGTTTCCCAGGGACAGATCTCAAGTCTCAATACGCAGACAACACTGGACGAGCTATGTGCAGCAGAGGCCATCGGTGCAGAACCTGATGCCCGGGATCTATTCAGCAGTCTGAGCAGTTAGGATCGTTGTCTTCTTCAGCCAGTACTGCTCGAACCTTTGCCTCGCGTACTCCTTGTAGTCGAAGTCGATATCATTGACATGCTCCTGCAGCCAGAGGATGCGAGTTTTCAATGGATGGCAGACATGGTATTCGGGAATACAGGTAACACGAGTGGTGGAATCTGCATGAGCAAAACCCACCGAAATTATTCCCCAGAGGCCCCAAACTAGATGGCTGGCAAGGGTGTACTTCTCAATGCTTTTGATCAGATTTTCTACCTCCTCCGCGTCAGATTCTTCACCTGTTAGACATTGCAGTGAGAAAAAAAGAACTAATGCTGTTTTGTAAGCTGCTAAGGGGGATTAAATTGATGCTGATGAATTGATGATTAATTTTGTGCTTACCTGATGAGCTCAAGTACGTCTGCACAAATTGCTTCCGCTCATCGGTATCTGTTGCGATATGAGCATAAAAGCAAGGATGAGTGGACAAACATAGATCCCATCAAGGTATCTAAGATGAAAATAACAATGAGAAATCAATAGCTTCAAATATATTTGGTACCGGGATATTTAGTGTAGTCCAGTACATGCGGCTTTTCTGAATGGTAGTCCGCAGCCATCTCACAAAAATGGTTTGCGATGTCATAGGCAACTGGGTTAAAACTTGCATACTCGTAGTCCTGCAAAGGCGTTGGGCAAGAAAGTAAGATCATAGCAATACATTTTTCCAACTTATTCAGAATAAGTCAGATGGGATAGTCATTCAAAGATGAAGCAAAGCTTCCGGTTCAGAAACCTATGACAGACTAAAAGCAAGGAGGCCATAACTGACATGCTGCAACATGTACAACCTCTGCTTTTAAATATATGACGTTCAGGATAAGCTAATTACTTATGAAAAACAGAATTAGTGAACAAAACATAAGCTAAATAACAAGAACTTACAATGATGGTCAGCAGTTTGGTCTCTTCATCAATCATGATATTTCCATACTGGAGATCGTTATGGCAAAATCCTATGCATTCACGTTCCCCTGAAAATTCATTCTCCAATGCAGTGATCTCCTCCTCCATGCTATCCAAGCAGAACTCTTTGGCTTCATCAGAGGAGCACAAGTTCTTGGCAGTTTTGAGCCAGTTCCTGCAAATGAGGCTCTGTTACAGTTAGTACTTTACTTTGATGATAATTTTCGTTTTACAATAACAAATGTTTAGAAGAAAATCACCACTACCTTAATCTTTTCCAAATGAGCACAGATTTTGGACCAGGCATGTCAAGCTTGTGAAATTCCCTCAATTTGGAGGCTATAATAGCTAAAATCTCCGGATCACGCAGGTCAGCAGCTGAAAGTGTCTGAAGGGAATAATTACATCAACTTTCTTCCTAAATTGTACAGAATGGATATGATGCTTCACTTCATGGTAAAATGAAAACTAATGCTGCATGTTTTGTCCATTGTATTTAGCAAGTAAAGAGAACAAGATGCTTTTATCTTTAAAATGGTACAGAAAAATGGAGAATAAAGAGTGACGTTTTAACCATTTTTTTATTCACATCTTTCCATGAAAAGACCTTTCACTTCATCAATCTGACCTAGTCTTGTCGAGTAATTAAGCCAAGCAGATACACACAATCTGACCTATTAGCGTTTACGTATCTTGAATCCTACATGTTACAACTACTACCAGATATCAGCAAGAAGAAATGTCAACTGGCCGGTGCCAAATATTTCAATGTTTTCTGTCACAACAAGTATCTCAGAGACGTATCAAGAAAACAATTTAAAATACACTTAGTTTCAAGAGTAGTAGGAAAACCGTGCCACTATTATTAAATTGGTTAGTTCACTGAGTGGAGACTTAAATTATCGTTTTCAGATAAGATTTCGAAAGCCAAACGGTTGAAATTTATGATAGTACACATCATCAGGGGAAGAAGGTTTCAAAGAAAGAAACAGCCGCACATCAACACGCAAGTAATTGATGACACGCATTTATATACCATTACATCAGTCCAAGATGTGGCATTGTCTCGTCCAAGAATGAAATAATGCATTTATAATATCCTTTTCTGTTGGTTGAACCTTAAAACAATATCCCTCCCTCTTTTTTCCTGAACGAACCAAACAACGTCACTCAATTCTTCCTATGATATGAAGGAAAACGCCTAATATGATGTTAGTATTAGTGAGTGTATCAATGGAAACCAGGTTCTAGATTAGGGGGTTGTCCATTGATCAACTAAACTGACAAATTTATGCAGCACCGTGTGTTTCCAACTTACCCACCCAAAAGGTAGCAAAAGATTCCAAAGAAAACTAGAGAAGAGACAGGTTCCTTCCGAAAAGGGTTCAAGAAAGGTTAGCCTCGAAACGACTGGCAAGGATAGCCTCGAACAAGAACGGTCGATCCTACTTCGTGGAAGCAGAGTAGCAGACAAATAAAATGGTTGAAAAAAAAGGAGGGAGAGAGAGAGAGAGAGAGAGAGAGAGAGAAGGAGGCGAATGCGCACCCTGGCGTGGATGAACTCCTCGACGCGGCCGTTAGGGAAGCGGCCGAGGAGGCGCGGTCCGTGGCCGTGCCGCGACATGCACTCGAACGTGCGCACCTCGTCCTCCCTGTCGAAGAACAGCTCCACGCCCTCCCCGTACACCCGCACCAGCACCGTCCGCGGCTCCCTCTCCTCGCCGCCGGTGGGCCACCGCGCCTGGTACACCTCGTTGGTCATGGCGCCCTTGAGCGGCACCACCTCCGGCTCCCGGCCGCAGCCGGCCACGTCCTCCCACTCCGCCGCCAGCTCGCGCAGCAGCCGCCGCGCCTCCTCCGGGATGCTCCGCTCAGCCGGCGCGGGTGCCGCCTCGGCCGGACTCTGCTCGCTCTCCTTCGGCGCCATCCCCCCTGAATCAACGGAGCGGCTCGGCTCGGGATTGGACGGCGGAATCTTTTCTTTTCCTGAAATGGGAGGGATCTGGCCTCTGGGCGTTGGAGCGCGAGCCGTGCGTGCGCGCGTCTTTCCGTTGCTGCTTGGTTTCGTCTCTGGGAAGGGGGCGGGTATAAATACAGCTGCAAGGGATGGTGGATATTTGCCTCGGGAGCTTGCAGATTCACCCTCAAGAGTTGCCGTTATTCTGTACGGACCTTCATTTTCGTTAACGAGTACATAGTGGTCATAGAAACTTTTTTGCCTGACAGCAATTCGGATAGGGTCCAAGAACTAGTCAAAGAGTGGTTAAAGACAAAGGGATGGATCAAGTGCAAACCTCATTGTCAGCGGAGCGGTGTGTGTCAGCCAGCGCTGAGTTTAACTCCTCCATCCTCCGCGACGCATTCACTTCGAAACGACTCGCAGGGATTCAACGCGAACGTATGATCGGAAAAAAAAAGAATTCAACGCGAACGTAACTGCACATGCATGTCAAGGATAGGGGAATCAACATGTCGCTTATGTGGCATCTTTACCTTTCAATCTAGTGTGGAGCTAAGTGCTAGCAACAGTAGCTGGCTAGCTGGACAGGCTTACAATTGAAATCTGCATGTTAGCGAACAATGCGAATTTAATTAAGCCGTGCGACTTTCTTGAGTGGGTGAATAATTAATAATTGCGAGATGAATCTAGAATTTCATATCCTTGAAAAAAAGTTCAGTGAAAAGATAGAGGTTCCACCACCAGATGCCGTGAGGCGGCTAGGATTGCACACTGTAAATGTACTGTGTATGGTGGACCTATGCGGAATCAAGATTTCTGAATGTGCCGATCAAAAAATAAATTCCGAATTGACAAAACAACAACTTAGATTCCGTACCCGCCCACACCATACCGTGATAAATGAGCAATCAATGTTCATAACTTGAGGGGAATCTAAATTAAAGCGACTCATGTGTAATTTGGTCGAACATCAGGGAGAAGCATGTAAAAGCACAAGAGTTACCATACCTAAATATTTGTTATCGTCCAGAATTTCGTCACGAATTAGCCATATGTTTCTGACTCCAAAATGTATGATCTTTCACAGATCCTGTTAGGTTTGCCTGAACTGACTAGACCAAAAGGATCGACAAATATAAGTAGATATGTTCTCAAAGAAAAAAGATAATCGAAAATGGAACAAAGAACACTGAAAAGGGACAATAATCAGTACTAAATTCTCTCCCTAGAGAAGTGACTCAACAGAAAAATATCACACTTGCGAAACCAGTGTAGCTGTATGACACAGAAGAAACTGTTTCCTTCACTTGGTTCACACATCCAGATGACACCAAATCCGCAGGTTCAGGACAGGACAGGTAAGCCGTGCAAAATGTTCATTTCATAGATGACCGACTGGTGCCCAGTAAACAGGTACCATCAGTATCTGGTATCAAAAAGGAAAGTGAAAGTCATGTTGCTGTACAATATCTGCAGCCAGCATAGCAATCGATGTCATAAAAGATTTCAGGACTTAACACTTGTAGATACGCAAGGCAGTCAACTGAAAAGTAGAGATAAGAAATTCTAGCTTCTCCCGATCACATATGTCAAATTGTAGCTTTCTCACTATCCAAAGTTAGTGCAGAGGTACTACTGCCAGTCTGCCAGCACCACACAGAGAGAACGACTCAGTTCGACAATTTTGTCTTCCTCCAGCTTCATCTGGAGTGACTCTTCTTTCCTCTGTCATGTGCAAACCTATTACAGCTTCAATCACCTAATATGTCAGTGCTTACTACTGTCCTCCCATGTCTATAGTAGAGTGAATACAGAGACTAACAGAACCAAGGATAGAGGCAAAAATATCAGTGGCACCACTCTTCCTGAAACGCTCAGAATCTGTACTGGAAACAAGCACCCTCCTTGTGAAGCGTTTGTCGTTGTGATCTTTGCAAGACCTCCAAAAGAACAGGCTCTGACATCCTGATCCGTCGTCTGGAAGTAGATGTTGAACGCATATGATATGTTCCCATCATGGCTGAGACCATTGCATGAGGACCCATACCCCAGTGGTGTACAATCTGCATTTGAGCATGCATAGTTTACAGAGGCTGGCAGATCTTTGTACTTATCCTTTGCATCCTTGTTGAATACACACCACTGTGATGGCAAGTACTGCATCCCTTTCACTTCAGCCAGATAATTGACCTCGCCATTTCCACTGAGATCCATAGAAAACTTTGGTTTTCCATCATATGTGAATAGTCCCCAGTTACGCTCAAAGCGTCCAGGCAGAACACTCTTCTGGTTCTCATCAATCAACGCAAACAGGTAAACTTCCATGTGACCGGGTCTCAGAGGTGTCCCGACGTTTTTGGCCATCTTCTTCAGAAAACCACTATAGAACCTCTGTGCATATTTGACGTTAGCATTCTTATCGCCATCCGTTGGCCAGCCAACTTCACCAACAATGATTCTCATGTCGGGCACACCAGCTTTGCTTAATGACCAGACAAGCGTGTCGAAGTTGGCATCAAACACATTGGTGTAGACCATTCCTTGATCATACACTGGCTTGGTAGCACCATCAAAGAAGGAGAAATTCAGTGGGAAGTTGGGATTCTGGTACAGGCTGAGAAATGGGTAGATGTTAACCACAAAGGGCGCATCATTCACATGGAGGAAATTAACAATGTCAACCATGAGGTCATTGATATCCTTGCGAAAACTCCCAGCAGATGGCACTGGTTTGTTCTCAGGGGAGCTGTAGATATCAGCATTGAGCGGCACAACTACCTTGATGCGTTGGCCAAAGCCAGCCTCATTTAGAGCTTTCTGCATCTTCTTGAGTGCAGGAAAGGTAATGTTGAAGAAGCTGCCATTGTAGCTCTTCAGAAAAGGTTCATTGCCAACAGCCACATACCTGAACAATTGGCATATAATTAAGGTATTGGGACTGGTCATGATAAAGCCACTAAAAAATGGAAGTGAGTGACCATAGCATAATTTTGTGCATCGATTTCAACGAATAACCGTGCTCAGCTTATATCCATGAGGATGGTGGATTAATGATTAATAAGCGTGACCATTGTGCTTTGTGTATCTCAAAAAAAGTGAATACTGCATCTTAGTTTATAAGGATCATCTTAAGGGAAAAGACGAAAAAAAATAAGTGTGCCATGAACAAATGATACTACTATTCATGGACAAGAGAACATTTCAACTTAGTGAAATAAAAGTACAAAGCTCACTACCTAAACATGCTATTACAATTTCACTGGCAGATGCACTGAAGTCCAGAAAAACTCAAGAATACCAAATTATGATGCAACACATGCTTTATGGTTCCTAGTCCTCACCAGTCAAACATATATCTAAATTATCACAAAATATTCTCAAAGCCATGTAGGTTTAGTGCAACATAAGTCAAACATAAAGTTCATACTGACTTCGGTTGTCAGCTTATATAGTTAGAGTGATGGGATAAGTCTTTGTACTGTTGGTCTTTGTGGTCCTTGGCATGGTGGTCTTGCTGCCCCAACCAGGACAGCATCTATTAGGACACCATTTAGCATCTTAGACTAGCTTTTAGGACAGCATCTAGGACAACATCTTAGACTAGCTTTAGAACAGCATCTAGGACAGCATCTTAGACTAAGCATCACTAGCTTTTAGACTAGCATCTTAGACTAGCATCTTGGCATATGCTTGGCTGTCTTGGCCAGCTATAAATATGTAACCCCAACCCCTCGGGTTGGTATGGCATTGTGTCAGAAGAAAACCAGAAAATTGCCCCAACTCCTAGTGTCATCCTCTCGATGAGAGTAAGAGTTTCGATTCTAACAACTGGTATCAGAGCCGTTCTTTCCTGCAGCCTGAACATCTCATGTTCCTCTCCCTCCCACGTCTCCTTTCGCTCTCAGCCAGCAGCAACAACACCTGCTGTTTCTGCTCACCTCTCCTCCCCTGCACAGACAAGCAGCAGCAGCTCGTCTGAGGCAACCTCCTCCCCACGCAGCAGCCCCCCATTAGCACGCCATGTCCGAAGGGCAGTCTCAGCGCTCGGTCGCCTCGAGCGCGCGGCACCGGCAGGAGGCCGAGGTCGCCGCGGCAGAGGAGCGCGAGCGAGCGGCGGCAGCAACTGCAGCGACGGCGGCAAGGGCGGCAAGGCTGGCAGCGGCGGAGCTGGCAGCAGCAAGGGCGGAGGTGGAGGCAGCGGCAGCGGCAGATGCGGCGGCGGCGGCGGCAGCGGAGCTCGAGGTTCTGCGCGGCAGCAGCTCCGGTAGCTCTGCCTCCGCCGACGGCGGCACCGACGTGGACCTCGGGCTGGCAAGGGAAACAACTCGCGAGCGGGCGAGGCTGTGGGCAGCTGCGCACCCCCACGGGGGTGGTGGCGACGGCCCAGATGGGCGCGGACGCGCCGACGACGCTCCAGGCGGGGGCGGGCGCGGCGGTGGCAGCCCAGACAGGCGCGGACGCGCCGGCGGAGCCCCAGGCGGGGGCGCGCACGACGGCGGTGCTCTCGGCAACGGCGGCCGGGTCGACGAAGAGCGCGGCCCTCACAGGCGGCGCGGCTCTCCCTTTCCAGATCGGCGCCATGGCTACCATGGCGTCCAGGCGGTGGTCAGGGACCTTGGTCCCGGTGGTGGGTGGCCTACCCTCACCAAGACCAACTACGTCGAGTGGGCCGCGGTCATGAGGGTGAGGCTCCAGGTGCGGCACATGTGGGAGGCAGTCCGGTACGGCGATGTCGACTTCGATGAAGATCGACGGGCGCTGGATGCTCTCATCGCTGCAGTCCCGACCGAGATGCAATTCACGCTTTCCAAGAAGCGGACCGCCAAGGACGCCTGGGATGCCATCGCTGCGGCACGCATCGGCAGCGACCGCGCCCGCAAGTCCACACTGCAGGCACTTCGCAAGGAGTGGGAGAACCTGGCCTTCAAGCCAGGTGAGGACATTGATGACTTTGCTCTCCGTCTCAACACTCTGCTGCAGAAGATGGTGCAGTACGGCGATGACACCTACGACGAGGAGAGAGCTATCGAGAAGCTCTTTCGCTGCGTCCCCGAGAAGTACAGGCAGATCGCTCGCTCGATCGAGTCTCTGCTGGACCTCTCTACGATGACGATCGAGGAGGCAATAGGTCGCCTCAAGGTCGTCGACAGCGATGAGCCACAGCCTCTCTCGGGGCCTATCACCATTGGCGGGAAACTCCATCTCACTCGAGAGCAGTGGGAGGCATCCCAAGGTGGTGGGAGGAAGGGGGAGTCCTGTTCCTCGACAGGCGGCTGCAAGCGCGGCAAGCCGCGCAAGGCGCACGGAGGCGCCCAGGCCGGGGCGCGAGGACGTACCGAGGGTGGCGCTCGTGGAGGCGCCCAGGGCGACGCCGCCGGCGCACGCAAGCCGGCACGAGACGACACCTGCCGTAACTGCGGCGGGGTTGGTCATTGGGCCAGGAATTGTCGACAGCCACGACGCGGCCAGGCCCACGTCGCACAGGTGGAGGAGGAGGAGTCGGCTCTCCTTCTGGCACACGCAAGCATCGAGCTACCTCCAGCGGCATCGGCCGCAGCAGCTCTCCTCCATCTTGACGAGTCAAGGGCACACGCCTTTCTCGGCGACGCCTCCAACAACGACAAGATTGATGGGTGGTGCCTCGACACCGGTGCCACCCATCACACGGTCGGCAGGAGTTCTTCTCCGAGCTTGACTCCAGCATCCGAGGCTCCGTCAAGTTTGGGGACGCCTCCGGGGTAGAGATCAAGGGTGTCGGCTCCATCATCTACACCACCGGGTCTGGTGAGCACAGGCTACTCACCGGAGTCTACTACATCCCCGCGTTGAGGAACTCTATCATCAGCTTGGGACAGCTGGATGAGAACGGTTCGCGCGTAACGATCGAGGACGGAGTCATGCGGATTTGGGATCGCCATCGTCGCCTTCTTGCCAAGGTAATCAGAGGCGCGAATCGACTCTACATCCTTAAGCTGCAGGTGGCACAACCTCTCTGCCTCGCCGCTCGCCGGGATGACGAAGCGTGGCAGTGGCACGAGCGCTTCGGGCACCTTCACTTCGAGGCCCTGAAGCGGCTCAGTGCCACGGAGATGGTGCGAGGCCTGCCATGCCTCGACCACGTGGAGCAGTTCTGCGACGTCTGTGTGATGACGAAGCAGAGGCGACTCCCCTTTCCCCAGCAGACGAGCTTCCGAGCCAAGGAGCGGCTCGAGCTCGTGCACGGGGACTTGTGTGGCCTGGTGACACAGGCCACACCGGGAGGACGACGTTACTTCCTGCTGCTCGTCGACGACCTCTCCCGCTACATGTGGGTGATGGTCCTTGGCAGCAAGGGAGAGGCTGCGGACGCCATCAGGTCCGTGCAGGCTGCTGCGGAGGCGGAGTGCGGCCGCAAGCTACGCGTGCTGCGCACCGACAACGGCGGCGAATTCACGGCGGCTGAATTCGCGTCGTACTGCGTTGATGAGGGCATTCAGCGCCACTACTCCGCGCCGTACAGCCCGCAGCAGAACGGCGTCGTCGAGCGGCGCAACCAGACGGTTGTGGGGATGGTTCGGGCCCTCCTCAAACAGAGGGGGATGCCGACTGTCTTCTGGGGCGAGGCGGTGGTGACAGCTGTCTACATCCTCAACTGCTCGCCCACCAAGGCCCTCGATGGCAGAACACCGTACGAGGCTTGGCATGGGCGCAAGCCGGCGGTCTCCCACCTGCGGGTTTTCGGTTGCCTCGCGTTCGCCAAGGAGCTTGGCCACATCGGCAAGCTCGACGACAGGAGCACTCCAGGGGTGTTCATCGGCTACGCGGAGGGCTCGAAGGCCTACCGCATTCTCGACCCGGAGACACAGCGTGTGCGCACGGCGCGCGACGTAGTGTTCGACGAAGGGCGAGGATGGGCATGGGACAAGACGGTGGACGACGGCTCGACACCGACGTACGAAGACTTCACTGTCGAGTACGTCCACTTCGAGGGAGCTGGGGGAGTAGGCAGCTCCTCCTCACCGAGCGTGCCTACCCCAGTCCCCGAGTCTCCACCGACTCCGGCGCCCGCTACTTCGGCAGCGGCACGCTCTCGAGCCACTACTTCGATTGCGATGAGCTCTTCGCCGATTCCACCACAGCCGGCGACCCCACGGCCTCCAGCACCACCAGCTACCCCTCCGGGCACGCCTACTCCAACACCAGCCCGTGCCGAGCATAGCCCAGTGGAGTTTGCCACTCCTCTCTCCCACGACGAGGAGCGCATCGACGCGTACCACGACGGCGAGCCGTTGCGGTACCGCACAATGGAAGACCTTCTCGGCGACCAGCCGGTGCCAGGACTGGTGCCTCATGACCTGGAGGCGCAGTTGCACCTTGCGTGCGACGACGGCGAGCCTCGGTCCTTCGCAGAAGCCGAGAGACACGCGGCATGGCGTGCCGCGATGCAGTTGGAGATGGACGCGGTTGAGAAGAACCGCACTTGGGAGCTTGCTGACCTTCCTCGCGGTCACCGCGCGATCACCCTTAAGTGGGTGTTCAAGTTGAAGAGGGACGAAGCCGGCGCCATCGTGAAGCACAAGGCCCGCTTGGTGGCACGAGGTTTCGTGCAGCAGGAGGGGATCGACTTCGACGACGCCTTCGCCCCTGTGGCACGGATGGAATCCGTGCGACTCCTCCTTGCGCTAGCCACCCAGAAGGGCTGGCGCGTTCATCACATGGACGTCAAGTCGGCGTTCCTTAACGGCGATTTGAAGGAGGAGGTCTACGTACACCAGCCGCCGGGTTTCGCGATCCCCGGCAAGGAAGGCAAGGTGCTACGCCTGCGCAAGGCTCTCTACGGCTTGCGGCAGGCACCGAGGGCATGGAATGCCAAGTTGGATTCCACACTCAAGGGGATGGGCTTCGAGCAAAGCCCGCACGAGGCGGCCATCTACCGGCGGGGCAATGGAGGAAATGCCCTGCTGGTGGGTGTCTATGTCGATGACTTGGTGATCACCGGCACCAAGGATACGGAGGTGGCGGCGTTCAAGGAAGAGATGAAGGCCACCTTCCAGATGAGTGACCTGGGACCTCTCTCCTTCTACCTAGAGATCGAGGTGCACCAGGATGACTCTGGGATCACGCTTCGACAGACCGCCTACGCCAAGCGCGTTGTTGAGCTGGCTGGGCTCACCGACTGCAACCCAGCTCTCACTCCGATGGAGGAGAGGCTGAAGCTGAGCCGCGACAGCACAGCGGAGGAGGTGGACGCTACGCAGTACCGGCGTCTTGTGGGGAGCCTTCGCTACCTCGCCCACACACGGCCAGACTTGGCATTCTCCGTCGGCTACGTTAGTCGGTTCATGCAGCGACCGACGACGGAGCACCAGCAGGCTGTGAAGAGGATCATCCGCTACGTTGCGGGGACTCTCGACCACGGTCTCTACTACCCGAGGTGTTTTGGGGAGGCACACTTCGTCGGTTACAGCGACAGCGACCACGCCGGCGACATCGACACCAGCAAGAGCACAAGCGGGATCCTCTTCTTCCTCGGCAAGTGCCTCGTTAGCTGGCAATCGGTCAAGCAGCAGGTGGTGGCCCTGTCCAGCTGCGAGGCTGAGTACATAGCAGCCTCCACCGCTTCGACTCAGGCGCTCTGGCTCGCTCGACTGCTCGGTGATCTTCTCGGAAGAGCCACTGAAGCGGTGGAACTCAGGGTGGACAGCAAGTCCGCTCTGGCCCTAGCAAGGAACCCCGTTTTTCATGAACGGAGCAAGCACATCCGGGTGAGGTACCACTTCATCCGAGGCTGCTTGGAGGAAGGGAGCATCAAGGCGAGCTACATCAACACCAAGGACCAGCTTGCGGATCTGCTCACCAAACCCCTTGGGAGGATCAAGTTTCTTGAGCTTTGTTCCCGGACCGGGATGGTCCAACTTTCCCACAAGACGACGCACAAGACTTAGGGGGAGAATGATGGGATAAGTCTTTGTACTGTTGGTCTTTGTGGACCTCGGCATGGTGGTCTTGCTGCCCCAACCAGGACAGCATCTATTAGGACAGCATTTAGCATCTTAGACTAGCTTTTAGGACAGCATCTAGGACAGCATCTTAGATTAGCTTTTAGGACAGCATCTAGGACAGCATCTTAGACTAAGCATCACTAGCTTTTAGACTAGCATCTTAGACTAGCATCTTGGCATATGCTTGGCTGTCTTGGCCAGCTATAAATATGTAACCCCAACCCCTCGGGTTGGTATGGCATTGTGTGAGAAGAAAATCAGAAAATTACCCCAACTCTTAGTGTCATCCTATCGATGAGAGTAAGAGTTTCGATTCTAACATAGAGCCTACAAATGGTGGCCAATTGATTAGACTACTCTAGTGTTTTACTTGCTCACTTACTATGACATGCTTGATATATAGCTGATACTACTATGAATAGACAGTGTTTCATCTCACATGCAACACAATTTAAGCACACGGCAAGCTGCACGTATGGCCCACACGCAGCATTTTATAGAACAAATCAAAGCACAGTAGAACACATATATACAATACAACTTCCTTGTGAGCGAACCAGCATGCAAAGTCTGGTGATGCTCTACAACCAACATGAACCATGCACTGCCATGCATGCAGCGGTGGCCGCCTCTGGCATCTGACACTACACAAAGAATGCACTACTGAACTTGCCTGTAACTGTAAGTAACCATATCTTCTAAACAGCAAGAGAAACCTGAATGTCTGAACTGAACAAACAGCAGCGCAAGCATTGCATCCATTTCGCATGAACTAAAAACATGCAAATATCGTTGCAACATCCCGCTATGCATCAAGCACTACGCAATCACCAGCACACGGACCTCCATGTCACATTGTGCTGGCGTTCTATCAAACATTTTCCGCGCACCAGAACACAGCACGTCCCACCCAGTACCGCACAAGCAGTCAAGCACTCAGCACGCGCGCGCTCGAAGGCTCCTCATCTCAACACTGGTCATCATACAACGCAAATCAGCGGGGCATCCCGCAGGCCGATCCACCGAGCGCACCAGAGACCAGAGCGCGCTAGGGTGTACAAGGACGTTGCTAATAACGACTCTGGGAGCGGGAGAAGCGAGCGGCAGTCGGTGGGGTACCTGACGTCGACGCCGGCGTTGAGGTTGGCGGTGACGTTGTGGCGCACCCAGTCGCGCGCGCGGCGCGGGTCGCGGGCGAGCGACTCGAGCTGGTCGTTGGGCGCGGCGAGCATGGTCTGGACGCCCAATCCGGCGAGGGCGGCGACCGTCCAGGGGTCGGCGTCGAAGAGCTTCACCCGGTCGACGTCGTTGGCGCGCAGCATCTCGACCACCGCGGATGGGTGGATGCGGTGCGACATCATCGTGCCCCAGTTCACCCCCACGGCGGCCGCCGCCGCCGCCGCGGGAGCAGGGAGCAGGAGCAGGAGCAGGGCCACGGCCAAGGCGACGGCGGCGGGGCGGGGCGCCATGGGTGGTGGAGGGGACAAAGCAGCGGCCGGGTTTTGGTGCTACGCCTACGCGTCGCGGGAGGCGGGGTTGGAGTTGGAGGAGCGGTTATCGCTCTCGCATCGGCGAGGCGGGCGAGGAGCGTGGGGAGATTTCTTCGCGGGCGTGTCGTGGGGGAAGCAATGCAATTGCAGAGGTTTTGCGCGAGATTGATTGGGTGGCAGGCAGGTGCGTCGCGGAATGCATGGACGATGAGATGCTGGCTAGTTCTGCACAGGATCACCAGCCACCGTCCGATCCAAACTCCCGGTCGGGATCACGAGAAAGATCGTTCGGAAGTGGCGTGTTTTGAACGACGCACGCTGCCAACGTGTGATGAGCTCGGCGAGAGACCGGAAGCTTTGTGCTCGTGCTGTAAGCCCTGCTGCTGCCAGAGGTGTTCATGTAGCCAGAGAATTGGAGGCCCATTCCCGGCTTGCAAGGTACAAATCGGGCCGCAGTTCGCAGATCATTGAAATCGTTGGGTTAGTTTTGGTTCAGGTCTCAGCTAATCCACGCTTGTAGCCATCATATTTTTGCATCGCGTGCACTTGCCATGCATACGGCCCTCAAGCTTCTCTGCACTTTTTGCCCCGGAAAAAGAAAGGCTCGCTGTAATTTCTTCAGAAGTTCAGAGCTCAGATCGAAAAAAAGGAGAATGTGCAAACAAAAGGAGAGCCGGCACCCTCTTGAAGTAAACGGAACAGTGGTTCATTGTTTCTTTCATAACATGCGTCATACAAACGTGATACAACATTGATCAAATGGAGCAAACAATTCCATTGAATCAGAGTCACGCCAAATGTGAGCCTCCAAGGATAAGTAATTGCTCCCGGAGAAGATGAGGTTCGAAGTGAACAGTCGCATAGCCCAAGAGGGCACTCTCTGCTAACCCCGCTGTTAATCTACTTTCGACAGTGATTTCAGCATGAAGTAGGGCCAAACCTTTGAAAACCTCTCCTGCTCGATCAAGGTGCTTCTTCCTTTGTATTGATTTTGATTAGGTTGCCATTCTCCTAGCAGTAGCAAAATCTGCTTGAAATTGGATAGATGAGCATCAGAATAAAGTAGGGAAGATAAACATCACAGAACAAATCACGTCGACTTCGATCTGACTTAAGTTTCAAGAGAGAGAACTCACTGGGTTTGTAGTACTGGTGAATTGTATACGGGAGACCTTAGCAACAGTTTCCAGAACAGCAGCTGAATCCAGCGTGTCATCTGGCGTGTACAGTACAAGTATAAATAACACTATACCTAAATCTAGTTCTCGCTATATACAGCTTACAGCCTCAAGTCAGTACAACAATACAGTATAATCCTGATGCACCAACCAAAAAAATAAGGTGCATGGCAGTTAGGTTATATAATGGCAAAAATGCCTTGAAGTTTCTTGCTTCAGACACCTGCAGTTCACCAATATTGGTGTTTCACTGAGTGATGCTGTGGGTACCTTCTCTTCTATTCTTCTTTCAGGCCCTGATGAACGACAGAACAAGCAAGCCATGTTAGCATGAGACCTCTCTTTAAGGAAAATATTGTGCTAGCTGCGTATGCCAGTACATAGTAGTGTGAATATGGCTTAGAAAGACGGATGCATAATACAGTATGATCAAACAGTTCTATGAGTATTGTTTCAAGCTACAACACTGTATCTGTTCGGTTTACGGAACTCGAGACATCTAGCCCCAGCACCATCAAATAGGAACTGCATAATTGGCCGCAGCAAGGCAGAGCAGAATACATGTATTATGAATTAGTGATCATACGGTGGGTGAGAATGTCATACTATAGTAAGATCAGCTTCCTGGTACCAATCTTATTTGAACTTTCAGAAAGAACACAAATCTCAGACATAAGTTCCAAAAGAAATACAATTGTAGGAGAGCGGACAAGCTTACGTTGATGTTGCTGAATTTGCATATGATAGCTAGGAATGATGCATCAAAATGCACGCCATTCTTCAATTTTGTTCCTTCTGCTGCAAAATCCATTTCATGCAAGTTTAATGCCAGTACCTATCAAAATGAACAAATATTTGCTATGCCAGAAATGGATTCACCAATTGTGGGAAGTATATGATGTTAGGCTTGACCAAACAGAAGTCAGAACCTAGAGTGGGTAATTTTGATGGAATAGCAAGAAGAAATTTCAAAAGAAAAAAAAACAGATTGTTTTGCTATAGTTCTTCTACATAATAGTTATTTGCAATTTCATTTTACTAAAGATTGAACCTACACAGGAACTAGTAGGCCTTACATGGAACACACAACACCAGTTGGCCATAGACTATCGAACACACACGTTGCAAAAATACATCCACTGATCCATGCGTTCTCATTTCACTATAAAGGAAACATCTCCTCAAGATATTGAATACCAATATTATGCAAAAGGCAGATCAAGTGGTGTGACCGCAGAACGAAGCAATGATATGCATATAGTCTTGGAGTGTCAAAGCTATGTTTCAGTGTTGATAGATGAACCGCAAAACAGAAAGAAGTCAGATAAGAAAATGTCGACTAAGGCTGTGTTCTTGGGCTCATTCACTTGCTTTTAAGTTTGATAGTTCCACAACTACACAAATGAAGCGGATGGATATTGGCAAATGATGCAAAATAACTGACTAAGGGACTGCACTTCTTTTTTTCTATACATGATAATTGATATTATAATTGGACTAGGCTAAAAGAGAGATTAATACTTAATACAGTGCAAGATGGAATAGCAGCAAAAGAGGTATAGGTAAAAAGCATGTGCTTAAGGCAATTTCAAAATTTGTTTAACAAACTTTATGAACCTTAACTCACATCGACGTTCAAAGCTCAAGCTGATTTCCCCAGCCTACTTTCCCCTCATTTGGAAATGTTTGAGCGTGTCTCCTGCATGAAAGAAATTGTCAAAATCATTATATGTTCACCATATACTGAAAAGTGAAAAGTAACAAAAATAAAAACATGGAGTGCTAGACACCTGTTTTATGCCAACCAGCTAATGTTCTGATATATTCTTCAGCATGTGAACTTCATACACTTGAGTCGATCTGAGAAGTTGCTGATGCATGGACTCTGGCCTATGCTTATAGTTGGTTTTCCTTGCTTGCCAATATGTTGACATGGCAGTTCAGTTTTGCTGATAAAGAATCGCAGGCCAAACTCTACTTCTGATCATGCACTATAGTTTGTCAAGGAGGAAAAACAAGTGCAGGGACACTACCATATCTTTTCACTGGTTCCACATTAACAAATCCTACATCCTTTATCTTTGAATTTCCACCATCAATGGAAACAACAAGGACTAAATGATCAGATTTTTTGCTGCCCTCTTGAAACAAGTTAAATAACTTAATCGATCCATATATATTTCCCTGATAGTTGCCATCGTTGTAATATAGCAAAAGCTTACTCCCATTGTACTTGACATTTTTTCCATTCTCTATGTTGGTCTTGATCCCAAGTTCACGTCCAACCACATGAATGGGAAGTGGATTTCCATAAAATTGAGAAGCAGCAGCAATGTAGTTCTTCCGAGCATCAACCAAACTTGCATGGTCATTCTCTTCATCCAATGTGAACAACCCAACTTCTTCAAGAGCTCTGCTTGCGTACCTTTGTTCTGAACTGAAATTATCTGTTGTATCCTGTTCTGGAACATTGCCTGCCAAAGTTTCTTGAGAAGTTCTTCTTGATTCAGTCCAAACATCAGATTTTGTGTACATTCCTACAAGTGCATTTGTGACATATACATCAGAAAGCAGGCCCATTTTTATGATGGAAGCATGCAGTTGTCTTCCCAAATCAATAGCACATAGATCAGCACAACCCCGTAAGGTTCTTGCGAAGGTGACACGATTTGCACGCAATCCACTATGCTGCATCTTAGAGAAAAGCTGAAGAGCTTCATCACTGCATCTGTTCTGAATATAACCCAACATTAACATGGCATATGAATTGATGTTCCAACTCTTCATGCTATGAAAGAATCTGCAAGCACTAGCAATGCATCCGCACTTAACATAAAGGTCTATGATAGCATTTCCAACAATGACATCCAAGCATTCAGAACCAACTTTTACAAGGTAGCCATGGATCTGCTCACCAGCCTTCTTTGCTCCTATATCAGAACATGCACCGAGAACAATGGAGAAAGTGAACTGATCAGGACGCAGACCAAACTGATATTCCCTATAAAAGAGCAGCAGAGCTTTCTCTGGCAGGAAATTCCAGCAATATCCAGAAAGCATGGCATTGATTACAACTAAATTTCGTGGGAACACCGCATGGGAGAATAACTCACCAGCGCCCTCAATGCTATGGCATTTTGCATACACGTTTACTAGTGATGCACTGACGTAATCAGCAAGTAGCAGCCCAAGTTTAAGAGCTAAAGAGTGAATCTGCCTTCCCTTATCCAAGTCCTGAAGACCGGTGCAGGCATTCACAACAGTAGCAATACAATGCTGATCTAGAGGTGCTCCAGCATCACTTAACTGCTTAAAGTAACTGCATGCTCTTTCATATTGGAGGTTCTTGACACAGCCTGCCATGACTCCAGCCCATGATACAATATCTGGTGATTGCATAGTTTTGAAGATTGATTCCGCACACATCAGTGATCCAAGTTCAGAATATACTGACATAAGAGCATTGCATACATTAGTATAACAGAACCTTCCAGTTTTCAAACTAAAAGCATGCATTTGTTGAACCTCCTCTTCTATTTGACATATATCTAGCACTGTAACCATGTCTCCTTCTCTCAAACTGAGACCTGAAGAAAGAAAAACTTCTGCAAGTTTCACTGCTTCATCCTGACAACCATTTGAGTGATAGCTTGAGATAGCCAAAGAATACAAAGATGCATCAGGCCTTCTAACTGCAGCAACAAGCTTTCCAATGTACTGAGTTTCACCTACCCTCCCGGCTGACTTGATCAGTTCAGATACAACAAAACAATCTAATCCCAAGCCCACTTTAAGTGCGTAAACATGAATGTTCCTAGAAAGATCAAATGTTCCCAGAACAGCCGCAACACCAGCTACTACCCTCAAAGTCACCACATCCACTGCCATGCCAAGTCTATGCATATCCTGAAAAAGCTCAGCAGCCTCTACGAAACAATTGTTCTCAACAAAACCAAAGATCATTGCATTCCAAGCAACGGAGCTCTTCACTGGAATTTTATTAAACAGCCTAATAGCATCACCCACATTGCCACATTTCGCGTACATGTCAACAAATCCAACTTCCACAAATCTATCAGCGCCCAAGCCAGATTTGACCACCAATCCATGCACCATGAGCCCAAGCTCCATGACACCAGACCTGGCACAGGCGTTCAGCACTGATGAGATGACAAACCGGTTTGGCTTCACCTGATCAGAGGACAAGAGCTCCTTGAATATCCCGATTGCCTCAAAGAAGAGCCCGCGGCTGGCGTGCGCGGCAATGACGGTACACCAGGACGCGACGTCCCTGTCGGGCATTTCGTCGAACAATTGGCGTCCGGCCGCCAGAGAGCCTCCTTTGGCATACGAATCCAGAAGGACGTTGGATACGAGCACGTCGGACGCAAATCCGCGTTTAACTACGTGCGCGTGGGCGGCGGCGGCGCCCGCGGCGAGGGCGTCGCGCGCGCAGCGCCGCACGAGGCGCACGTAGAGGCGCGCCTCGGAGGCCGGGAAGAGGAGCTCGATGGGGCCGACGATCTCCAGCACGGCAGAGACGGTTCCATGCGCGCGGGCATTTGGAGCACCGGAGGCGGGTACGGAGGCGGCGGCGGCGGCGGCGGCGGCGGAAGAGAGGAGCCTAGATGGGGTCGGCCTGGAGGGGAGCGATGAGTGTAGGAGTAGCAAAGAGAGAGATCTTAACATAAGCGAGGTGGTATGCGGGTCGCCGGGGACGGGCGACGACGACGGAGGAGGAGGACAGGGTCGACAATGGCGTCGTCGCCGGCGGCGGCGGCGGGGCTTGGAGCATGGAACTGGGGGCCCAATCTTGGAGCCAGATTTGTTGCAACTTGCAGGCGCGGATTCGTATCCTTTTTCCCATTACCACACTGATGTTGTCCCGCTTATCGCTGCCGCACGATCATAATTTGGAGGGTGTAGATTTACCCAATTACAGGCGCCAGATCTTTGTATGCGGCGCGAAACGGACTCATGGTGGGCTTGCCGCTTGCGCAGCGCAGGGTTGGTTCACGCGTCCAGCTTTTGTAAAACGTGAAGCCCAATCGAAACACGGATAAGTTCTCCAAATTTCAGAAATCAGAGGCTTTTGCAGGTGCTTTGGATATATATCTTGATATTTTTTTAACTAAAAAGATAGAGCACAGCAGTTTCATATAAGAATTTGTGCCCCGTATATTAAGCGAAACCAGGCTAAACCTTACTACTGTCATTTTTTTATTTTGAAAAAGAAGCTCAAATCACAAGCTCAATGGGCACTCTGTGTAGCTAAACTTGGGCCAAGGCATCACATAACGACCTACTGCCTATATAAGTTAAGCAGAAAGTGGACAGCAACACTGACAAACTAGCAGAAGCATGTTCTGCATAAGCAGTGCCGCGTTTGGAGCCAACGATGCCTTGCCCATTTAACTTGTTCTCTGAAGGTCAATATCTTTAGGGAACCTGTTGTGCTATTTTGAAGATGCATTCAACATAAGCGCTCACCGTTTCATGTTGCTTTCAACATATTACACACCAGTTGCAAAAACCCACATATAGCATATCAGAAGAGTATTTCTTTCAGAGCACCATGACATGACAGAAATATATTTTGATCTCAACCATATGCAAATATTTATTATTCTATTATTAATGCAACGCTCCCTATCCGCTCAGGAGTGCTCATGGGTGTGCCTTTCACAGCAGTGGTGGTCCCGGAAGTTCTGGAATAATGTAAGCTGCAAAAAGTAGCCCATATCACAAATGAGGTTGTGCTCTCAAGTTACTCAGAAAGAAAAATTGAGGTGGTGCACCAGTAATTACCGGTTCCGCATCTGGCCCCGGGTGTAAACACTTGTCCAAACCTGCGCCCGAGACTAACAAGCCTCTCCACGCTTATCTTCTGCTCGTCTTCTAGGGTGAGGATAGAACAAATGCCAACTAGGTTACTTTTTAACACGACACCGGTGCATTTGTTACATGGGGTATGGCGTTGTGGGGGATGCTTTTTTATGACAGCCATGCAATGTTTAAAAACATTTCTTCTGTGAACGTAAAAGCTCCCATGAGCAAGCGCTACAAGCATAGTAAGAGCTAAGGCAAAGATCAGAGGTCGAAGGATTGCCTTAGTAGTAGCCATTCCTGCAGTACTAGGACTGCTGCTAGAGATGTGAACCTTACCTGCACCTGCACACATCTCTTATATAGGCATGTGGGAATCCATGTCTAACAACTAATCAATGTCCATGAGTCTTCGATCATTTGAGAATCCATGTCTATCAACTACTCCAATCAATGGCCGTGCATCTTTGATATAGCATGTGAGAATCCAGGTCTCACTATGAATCAATTTGTGCATATACTAACGGATTATATTTGTTTCCATATGGAGCTTGTGGGAATCCATATCTAATTACTACTCAATGTCTATAAGTCTTTGAAACAGCATGAGAGAATCCAAATCTAACTACTAATCAATGTCCATGCATCTTCCCCTCTTTTGTTTATAGCTAGATCTCATTGTCTATAGCTAGATCTCATGCCTGTTTGTCTAAAACAGATATATATATATATATATATATATATATATATATATATATATATATGCATCTTTGATATAGCATATCCAAGCCTCACTAAAAATTAATGTCCATAAATCTCTGAACGGGTTATGCTACTTTGATGACCTAATTACGAAACATATATAGTATGTGCAGACATTTCCTTTTAAAAAATACCAACATCATCGCATCAAAATCTGAGTTGCCAAATAAAACAACTGGTTAGAAATCTTGAATGAACGATAGAAATAATTTTCTAAAAAATGGTCCTACCATTTATCTGGTATGCCGCACCAGGAACAAGTGGCTAATAATGTTAAATTGTTAATGTAGTATTTTTTTCCACTGACCAATAATTTTTGAAGTATGTATAGTTATAACCCATGTGCTATTCTAATCCTAGGTTTAGCTACACCTAACTAATTGCTGGATAAATTTTCAGTAATAACTACTACCTACACACGCATTCAGTAATTTGATTTGGTAATTTCTAGTCGGCTTGGTCAATAATTTGACTGTTGGGCGTAGAACAACCGCTACAACTAAAATGTAGAATAATGCTATCATAATTATATTATATTGTATTATTGTTTTCTATGCCATTCAATACAATTAATGGTCATGTGCTCTTGTTTATGTATCTATGGAGTGGACCTAAAATATTAACACGTTTTTCTAGTATTAGATGTTGATCAAAGATGTATATCCATGATGATTGGATGATACATCTTTCTTCTCCCCCCACGCTCATATAATCTTTATCTTTATCTTTATCTATTTCTAAAGTAATGATTGATTCCTTGGTCCGTTTTGGCTTGAGCCTAATTTTACTTCTTGGCCAAACGGTTCTTTCTTTCCTCCACAGTCCACGGTCTGTTTCTCCTCTTTTTTTAAATTGCACACTCGCTATCAACTGACGACTGGCCGCGTGCTAGGGAATCGGCGACGTCTGCTCCCCACTTCATGTCGTCATGTCGCCTCCTCCTTCACCAAGGCCTCCTACGGCCGTCTCCTGAATCACGTCCATCAAGTTCCACGATGACTTCAGGACGAACTCCAATGGTTTGGGTGGGGTCCGTCGCACCTCAAACTTCGCGGCCAGCCACGGCTGATGCTGCGCACCCTACAGCTCGGGTCATCGGCGGCACTCGAGACTATTGTTGCCAATCCAGAGATATTGATCTTGTCCCCGTAGGCTCCCGCCACCGCTACACCTCCCTCTTTCACCCGCAGCATCGTCTCCGCTTGCCCTCCATGTGTCATCCTGCATGCTGGAGCAAGGATGCAAGCAGCCACATGTATACTTGCAGCGGTAGACAGAGAGGAAGAGATACAGACCAAAGGCAAGAGTTGAGGCCTAGAAATTTGACAAAAAGCAAGGCACCCAAGGGAAAGCAATAGGAAGACAAACAATAGTACGAAACTAGGTGGAATCCTCAATATTTGCACGGAAAAGATACGAGGAAGGGAGAGTGGAGACAATGGAAGCACATTTTAGGAACAGAACGATTGATTTATTTGGAGAATTGGATGCTGGCGGATTTAACTTATTTAGCCATCGGTATCGTAAACAACTAAACATGGGCACCAGTTTGAGAAGAGAGAGGAATTGGAGGGGGATGTGCTGGGACAAGATATTGATGGAATGAATACGTGGTCGGTTAGCACCGTAATTTTTAGATTTTAGAGTGGACAGTGAGCCTGATATATACAACGAATGGTTGTCGGCTCCATCCGGTTTCTTGATAGCGTGGATAAGCGAATGCTCTTCCTGTCTTTATATCTCTCACTACTCTATATTCTCCTTTTCTGTTATTTCTTTGTCCATAAAAATTGAAAATAGCAAGTTAGGTTGAGCCAAATGCAATGTGTCCATAAGGAAAACAAAATTAAAATGCTAGACAAAATTATAAAAGCCTAATACAAAATCCACCTAAAATCATTGCTTTTTTAGTTATATACACAAAGTGATATAAAAAATATTAAATCATGTCCGCCCATGCATATTTGCTATATAATTATACAATGCACTAGGATTAGTCTTAGTCTGTTTTTTTTATTCAGTCTTAGTCTGTTTTCAAGTGGGCTAGTAGAGTCCTCTTCGAGACTTCGACAAAGCCTTCATAGAAACCGGTTAGCGGGGCCCACATGCAGTGGTCTATGTGGACCCGTCCTGCCAGTGTCCAGGAAGGACATCTTCAATTCGAGGAGGATTTGGACAGTCCAATGTTTTTAAATCTTTTTTAATCTCATCCGACCTCTCCTCCCGTGGATAGCAAACCACCCGCAAGAAGCAGAACAACCCGGGGAAGCCTCTCGAACCTTCCAAATTCCGTCGAATCCTTCCCCGTGCCCTAATTCCCTCGCCGAAATCGCGTGATCCACCTCGCGATCTCTTGGTTCCCAACAATGGCCGACAGGGAGAAGGCGGAGGCGGAGGCTGGGGAGGAGGAGTACGAGAGCGACCTCGACGATGCGCCCCCACCGCTCTGCGGCGGCGCGACGCGGCGAGCGACGACGAGGGGGAGGAGGACGCTGAGGACGGGGGAACGCCCTTGAGGCGGAGGAAGGCTGGATCCGACGCGGATTCCGACGGGCAGGGCGCCCCCGAGGTGTACGATGAGGGCGCCTACGACGATGGCGAGGAGGAGGAGTATGAGGACGAGGAGGAGATGTACGAGGAGTTCGAGGAAGGGAGTGGCGGAGGGTGGCTTCCGAGGCGGTGGCCGCAGCGGGGCAGGAGGAGGGCGAGGCGGGGGACGGGAAAGTTGAAAAGGAGGATGAGGCAGCGCCAGGGGAGGAGGAGGAGAAGAAGGGGAACGAGCCCTACGCCGTGCCGACGAGCGGCGCCTTCTACATGCACGATGACCGCTTCCAGGAGGGCCGTGGCCGTGGCCGTGGGCGTCAAAGGTTCTGGCCTTTCCTCCTTCAATTTTGTTGCTTATCCTGCTAGTATTATTTCCACAATTGATATGAGAAGTTCATCGAAAAAAACAATTGATATGAGGATTGGACCATGAGAAGTTGCATTGTTACTTTGTTAGCCTACTTCATCTGCAGCTAACTACAACCCTTTTCAGTTTGTTACATCTTAGGTTATCCAAAGACTGCATTATGTTGACCAATGAGTAATATTGTGAAAATGCAAAAGGATTACAGGAAATGTTATTCCAGTTTGTTAAAAAAAACTTGTGATAAAGCTGACTTATTTAATTTCCATGCATTTACTTAGGACATGAAAATAGCAAGAGTATGCGCTGTACCATGCATGTTGAGCATGATCCATAGGACCGGTGGCCATAACTTGTGCATGCACAACCGTTGCTTATGACATTTCATTATTTTATAGAAACATGGAGCAAAAATTTCCCATATAAAGAACATGGAGCAAAAAAGTTGAATCATGATGTGGCATTAAAGAACTTTCTTTTGTTTTATATAGTGATCCAGAGTTAGCGTGAAAAGATACAAGAGTAACTATGAAACAAGGTAAATGTGATGTGAAGCTTGGAATTGAAACCATGTGTCTTGCGTTTAACCGATGGAAATATATCACGCATCATTCTAGCTCTTAGCACAGTAATTAATAATTTAATGTGCATGGTAAGGATGATATTAATGGAGTGAAGTTCTGGATGGAACTTTGGAAAAATGTTTCTAGAAGTAGGCACAGGAGGCATCTGCATGATTTTTCTTGTCGATTGTAACATCTAAAAAATGATACTTTATATATTGTAACATTCTTTTTTTTGAAAAAAAGGTGGCCTAACCGGTGAATGAACTGTGTGCTGGGCTTAGTCAGACTGGAGAACTTCAGTTTTGTTTGCATGAATGTTTTACCTTGACATATAGAATGTTGATGTGATGCACGGTCATATAAGCTTGATATGTATGATTGAGATTTTGATCGATGTTTAATAGTTCCATCTTGCCCATGTAGGAGGATAGTGAACAGTAGAAAGTTGTGGAGTCCTAAGGAGGATCAAGCCTGGGTCCATGACAGATTTGATGAGATGGATCTGCATGATTTTCATGGTGAAAATGTAAGTGTTATGGCTTCTTTTGTATTTATGCATGCATCTTTTCTTAACAAGTTGCTGTTTCTTCAACTGTACTTTCAGCCAAAAAGAAATCAAGGAGGTCGCTTTAGAGGACGTGGTGGTGGACCTGGTGGTAGACCTCGTGGTATTAGCTGTGGTAACTTCAGAGGCAACAGATCTCGAACATACTATCGTGATAGTAGCAAGAACTACAGCTATGTTCCAAAGGATTCTCATTCTTACCATGAAAACACCAAGAATGTTTGACATGCTTTGTACGATAATGGGAAGAACAGAGTTCCAAAACCATCTCGTGCTCCCTATGATAATGTCAGAAATAATGACATTGTTCCCAAAGAATCTCGCACTTACTATGGTGATGCTAAAAGTCAAAAGAATACACCAAGAGTAGCTCGAGGAAGAGGCTCCAAGCGTTATCAACCACGTTTGAGAAGTACAACTGATACATCTTCAATGCAAAATAATAAGTGAGTTGTCTTTTTTGAGCAGTCTTGTATCTTATCACCTTTTCATATTATATATGACTAATGGCGGCATTGTTTATGTTATATCACATTCAGATCTCAGAGTCTTGAAGACACTTCATCAAATACCAACTTGGGACAAAACCAAGCCCAAACATCAAATTCTCGACCAGAACAAGTTCATCCAATTAAGCAAACCATTGCCTCAAACTTGAATTCGGATTCGCCACCATTTTACCCTTCGCGGTCGTCCAATCAAGAATTCCCAGTTAGTCAAGGAGGCAATGCACAACTTAGTAGTACCTTATTGAGAGGGAAGGCCTTTGTTCCATCGGTTGGGCATGTTGAAGCTGCTATGAAGGGAATGAATAGACCTGCACTGCATCCGGTTGCACTGTCATCAAATGGTCCATTTCCTATAGCCACTAATCAAGCCAACAGAGATTATGTTCAGCCTGCACGTCCAGTTGTTCAACAAAATCGAGTTCAGTCACCTACACAGTCAGCGCCCAGGATGCCTGCCCAGACGTTTGGTGCAAGATTCAGCAATAGCAATAAAATCTCACCTGTACAACCTACATCAACAGTTTTGAGTGATGACCCAGAAATTTCTTCACCCAGCGGATCAAACAAATTTGATTCTCGACTAACAGTTAAGGGGCAGCCTGGTGACCAAGGAGAAGAGCGTACTTCTTTTCTCTATGGTGGAGCTCATGTTCTTGGCGCTACAGGGGCAATGGGCCTTACACTTGGTGATCAAAATTTTCATGGTACCCCAGCACTGCTGCCAGGTTTGTATTGTCATTCAGTATAATATAAGTTTAATAACATGAGTGATAAATTCTAACATGGATTAGGACAAAAGAATAGAATATAACTATATGAAAGACTTTACTTCTTAATCGATACTAGGCACAGTCTACTGTGCATTATAGGCAGAGTAACATGAATTTCGTTTGACCTGTACCAGTTTTGTGTCTCTGTGAAGCATATCAAAGAAATGAACTACTTGAGCCATAAAAAGAAAGCAATTTTTTATGTACATAATAATGGTATAAGTGGAGTGAAATGAGTTTTCAATCTTGTGACAAGCTACAAAATTAAAAAAAAAACGTTTACTGCCAGATCTTAGGTCAATTCCATGGTGTTATGGTGATCGGGTTACCATTTCCTGGTAAATGGGTGCTAATACGGGGAGTGTGAACACATCATTCAGTTGCTTACCATCTCCTCTCCATACTTAATTTATGCATATGCTTCATCAATCCAACTATGAACTTGTTTCTTTCATACAGTTATGCAGTTTGGAGGTCAGCGTCCAGTTGGGCCTGGTGTTCCTTCAATTGGTATGGCTCTGCCAGGATTTGTGTCTCAACAACAACTTGGTCTCAGCAATTCTGAGATGACTTGGTAAGGGGGCTTTATTGTATTAAGTTGGCATTCTTTATATGTTGATGGGGGGAGTATATTCTGATATTAACCACGTGAAGTATCATCTTTGTACATTCATATCAGGGTGGTAAAGCAATCTTAATTTTTATTGCACATTTACATACTAGCTCAAACTGAGTGATGTCATTATATTTATCAGTTGAATGTTCTGGTATTGTACTCTTATTTAGCATGTACCTAAGTACTAACTCTTTTTTATATATATTCTAATGACATAAGGCTACCAATATTGACCGGTGCCTCCGGAGCTCTAGGAGCACCTTATGGTTCACCTTATATAGCTGTGGATGGAAGCTATTACCCCCGAACATCTGAACAAGCATCTTCATCAGTTTCTATCAGGTATGTTGGTCTAATGCTCTAATGTGGTGCAATATGCAATTTTTGGATTTCAATTTCATGTTATTAAAGGAGGATGGTTATTCTTTCTGCCTCATCATGCATCTCCTGTATGCAGAGATCCTAGTGCAAGTAATGCCTCTTCTCTGTTGAAGTCTCAAGATATAACAGGTAATAGATCTAAATTCCTTTTTACTCTACTTGACGATTCTGCACCAGTATTTATTTTAAGTTATATTTGTAGCTTTGCCTCACCTGTGTCCTAGAAATGTTTTGACGCCTTTCCCCTTTTGCAGAGGTTGCAGGTGATGAACCCAGTCAACGCCAAAATAAACCTTGTCGGTACGTTAATAAATAACAAACTATATGTGATGTGCTAATTGTATGCTCTCTGCTTTAATACTATGTGTTGACAACATTCCACTTTTTGCTGAAGATACTCGGAGATGAACTTTGGCCAATGAACATAGTGATGGTGGTAATTAATGAGAGGACTCTGTCTGCTTTGGGTCTGAGTAAGACCTGTGCAAGATCCAGGCCTTCCTGAGTCCTTGCAACATTTCACTATCTGATGTCTAGCACTTTGGGCTATCTTGTATCCCAAAAATGCCAGGTAAATCTGCTTCTATTGCACAGCCTCAGATCCTGTAATGGTTTGACTTCTGAAAATTTCTGTTGTATATCTTTCTGTTCACAGTTAAATCTCAGTGAAGTAGTGCAGGACCTGGTCTGAGAGAATGTTTTTGTTAGTGTAGATATTATATTCGAGGAGCTTATGATCTGGTTTCAGTGTTTATCCTCGCTGTTGGTTGTTACAGATTCTGACAAACTCGACACTGCACATGTGCAGGTTTGACAGCTGAAGGTGTCCAAACCCTCACTATGGTCATTTGCTGTGACTATTCTTACGGACTGGGGTTGTTACATTATTAGGTGAGTTTGTCACATTGTCGGCATTTTAAGTGTTCGAGTCCTTGGTCCTTATGCAAGTGAACATTATCTGACCTTGGTGTCTTACATTGTTAGGTGAGATCGTACATGGTACTCTTATGTGCCACATTATCAAGCGTTCACCACATTGTTATAAGCGTGATGATCATGCCGGAAATCGTGAAAGGTCTCTGTTCTGTAAAGCTCGTGTCTCATGGTACTTGGGTTTGTGCTTGTTCGTGCCTGCCTTCTTGGCTCATAGGACTCGACCGACTTGCATCCATTGTGTTTGTGAACCTGTAAACTTGTTATCCGATCCACTGTGTTCAATATTTTTCCACGGCAGTATTACGTTTTAGTAGCTAATAACATAGTGGCGTGATTTATGGTGGTTGATCGTTCTGTTGGGGTGCCTGCAACTTTAGGCACTTGGCATCCGAGGGGAAAGGGCATGCTGAGAGCCTGAGATGCTAGTCCATGAGAAAGGCTACTATGTTACGCTCATCTGGAGATTTGTCGCTCGTGTTTTTTTTTTTGATAATGACACTTTTGGAACATGCTCACATTATCCTGGTGCTTAGAGACGAACTTGCCCTGTCCATGTCATTACGAGTTCATGGAGGCACGTTCTCTTTGGATAATCTCAGAGTGTCACCACGGTCACGGGAGCGTGGTGATACAAATGCATAGTTTTTTCCCCCTAAGAACAAATGCACGTTTAATCTGAGCCAATGCAAATGCATCGGGCTTTGATTGAGTTCAGTGCGTGTACGACTACTGCCTTTGCATCACTAAACGAGAGCAGAGCGAACAGAGCCATGCCGTATCGCTGGCAAATCCAACAGGATTGTGTGTGCTGGTCCAGTGCCCAGACCAGTGCGCGTCCCCTGTCCTCCGATCCCACAGCATCAAGCTTTGTCTATGCGACTATGCCGTTGCTCTGGGAGGCCTCTGCTTTGGAGCAGGACCAGCACCTGTACTGGATCTCAAACGCAGCCCATGGGGTAGAACTCGATTAGCCTAGCCATTTAGGGTCCCTCTCTTTCTTCGCTTCTGGTTCTTGGATCTTAACAAACAATCCGGCCAGCCAATGGGCGACATGGCCTCTCACTCGCATGATCGCTCTTCAGAACCAATGATTGAGCTTTCCCCAAGATATTGTCATCTAGTGGTCGAACAACTATGCAAGCACATTGTCACATGGAGAGCTCGGCAGCTTGTCTCCCTTGGGGGTTCCCCAGCTGCAAAATTAGCTGTCGCCCTTAATCCTTCGCTCGTAAGCTGATCGGACACACATATACTCTACATGACTACATGAGCAAGACGAGCCCTACCACTGATCGAGGCATCGAGCAGGCACTGTTGGTACCTGGTAGGGGTAGGTCTAGCCACTGACCTACTCCTCGCGTACGGCGTACCAGCCTCTCGCTGATCTCTTGCAGCAGGAAGCAGAGCCAGAGCCTAGACAGAGGTGGCGCCCATGGACGCTGCACCCAGCCTTCATTTACCTTGCGCATAAGTGGCTAGCTAGATCTCGCCCCCAACCTCGACGAGAGGGAGTACAACGTTGCCTGCTTCTCTCCCGTCCACGTTAAGAGATCGTCGTCGACGCATTTGCCTTGCTTGTATAGATAGAGTGGGAGCGAGAGGATGGTTAGGTAGTGAAGGGCACGGCGGCGATGAGGCGGCGGCTGCGCATCGGCAGGGTCCTGGACTGCTTCTCCTCCTCCCTGCAGTGCGCGGGCGGCTGCGTGTGCGTCCGCGCGCTGGAGGACGAGGAGGACGCGGCCGTCGAGAGGGAGGCGCTGGTGGCGAGCGGTCGCCGCCGGCAGCAGCAGCTGCAGGACCAGGTGCTGCGCCTCAGGGACCTCGTCGACGGCACCAGGACGCTCGGCTTCCATCTACAGCCCAAGGTACATACAGCTTCTCCACCGCCATGAGTTGCAGTGTGGCAATGTCGCAACCGAGTGCTTGTTGCACCATCGCCTTGTCTGGTGTGTTTTTCTCCGTCTTGCTATATGCTTGATGTGTGATGCAGACGGTGGAGCTGAGGGTGTCCATGCACTGCAACGGCTGCGCCAAGAAGGTTCACAAGCACATCTCCAAGATGGAAGGTACAGTACCAATCTCCATCTCCTTGTTCACTGCAATGCAAGAGCGTCTACTCTGTTACCACCAAAGTTGCTCTATTTGCCAGTCAAACTGAACTCAACTCCAGATTCATGCCAAACTTAGGCTACTCTCGTCACTTGTCAGGTAGCAAAACCACAGTCCCTTCTCGGTGTACACTTGTCCCTTCTCCCTTGTCTTCTCTGAGCCTGCTGCCACTTTATTTGCATTGGACAGCCAAATTTCTCCACCCATTTCGAACCAATGCAAGCAAGACCAACCATACCTCATCAGATGTCTTCTATTCGTCTCCAACCGCTGGATAAACGGGGTAGGCTGCAGGCATCTTTCTTCTTCCGTGATGTCCACCGGAAAAAAAAAACCTTACCAATGAGGCGTTAAAATAGACGTTTTAATCCCTCAACTTTAAGCAGCAAGTTCATCCCTCAACTTTTATATTGGCCAATATAATCTCTCGACTTTCATTTTTAGGTCAAACTCATCCTTATGCTGACATTATACTCCATAATAATATAAGATTTATGAAAAAAATTCTCTTTACCCTTAGCTTATTCCCTTCTAAATTCATTTAAGAGCTGAATATTGCAAGTGTTTAATTTGGAACATAGAGTTTTATTTACCCATGCATCGTATTATATCGCCGGACACATGGAGAGTGAAGTTAAAACTACTTATTGCATAACTACATACCACCATATAAAATATTGCATAAAGTTGAGCGAAACAGTGACACAAAACAGTAAAAATTGAGGAGGGAAAATACTAAGGGTAAAAAAGATGTTTTGCATTTATCTCATATTATTATAGAGTGTAATATCAGTACAAAGACAAATTTGACCTTAAAAACTTAAAATAAAAGTTAATATTGATCATATTAGTTAATTTAAAAGTTAAAGGACGAACTTGATACTCGGAATAAAGTTAAGTTACCAATCGAGGCTGCTGACGCATGTTACGGCGAGTCGGCGACCATCGAGCCCGGCGCCTTTACGCACCGGCGATCGGTTTACCTGTCCTTCCGGCACGCTGCGCTGCTTCTGCATCGCCTGCGACCCTGCATCCTGCCATGGCGCTGTATCTAACCCCGATCCGATCCTCTCGGCCTGAAGACGATCGATCGCGATCACGATCCCGGCTATATCTTCAGCGGCGCAGGACGTCACCTGTTCGTCCCGATCCAATCGATGGCGCAGCTGGGAGGAGATGGGCATTTATTGGTCCGGAGAAGTTGCATTGAATGCTGCCGCCGTATGATACTAGTGTGTACGCACTCCATAGAGCAGTGGCGCTGTGGCAGCACTGTACCATGATACCATCCCGGACCACTGCTGCTGCCTGCTGGGCCGCTGCTCAAGCAAAGTCACAGGGTCACCAGTTCGTGGTCTCGTCAGCGATCAAATCGCGTCGCGTGCCTCGCCATTCGCGAACATGCCTTGGCCATTGGCCATCGGTCGATTGGGGTTGGGGCCGGGGCCGGGGCCCCGAGCATTCGCTGCAACCGTCGTCTCGTCGCCGCTCGCTGATCTGTCATTGGCACTGTAGCGCGCGGTAGCCCTTCCCCGGGCTGTTCCCCAGCGAAGCGACCCCGCGAGGCACATGCTCGTCCTGCGCACATGTCTGAATCTGAATGCCTCGCATCACACATCCACATCCATCGCCCCATTTGCCAATAGATCGATATTCTTCAGAGCGCGGCGCACCTTGTTAAATGTTTACTTTACTAGGCTTTATCCGGAAGAAACGGCAACAGTGTTATCATGTTGGTCTGGTGGTGCCTGCAGGCGTGACATGGTTCGAGGTGGACCTGGAGAGCAAGAAGGTGGTGGTGAAGGGGGACGTGACGCCCTTCGAGGTGCTGCGGAGCGTCTCCAAGGTCAAGTTCGCGCAGCTCTGGATGGCCGGGCCCCAGCGCATCTGACCGATCCATCCTTGATCCTTCTGAAGATGGCAATGGCATTCGTACACGCATGGCAGCTCGCACACGCACGGCCTGAACCGCAGCAGATCCGGCGAGGGTTCTCGTCGAGCTCGCGCCTCGCGCCAAGACTAGCTCTCGCTTTTACCGCGCCTGCAGGGTGCAGGCCGCAGCGTTTCCTCAAGGCCGAGTGGGACGGTGGTAGGGCGATCTCTGTACTGGTGTTGCTGGTATACTAGATACTGGAGTCACAAGGGAGTTTGATATCTCAAGGGCTGTACAAATTGCGGTGAGCAGTGAATGGCCTGTACTTACTCTCTCTCTCTGCAAATAATTTTTTTTGAACGAACGGCCACAGACTGCGCCATTTCTATTGATATAGAAGAAGGTTACAAGCAAAGGGTCCTGACGGACCATTTACATGAGAAGAAAGAGAGGAGCCTGTACAAGAAAACAACAAGTAAGTATGTAAGAACTAAACAAATCCGAACGTATATCTGAACGGCGTTCTGAGCCCCCTCCAGAAGGGCGGAGAGGTGTTTGGCTCCCCCAACGCCCCAAGTTCTAGCCTCTTTCTTGACCTTGAGTAGTAGAATATGCATTAGCCGCTCCACTCTCTTGAAAGTTCTCGCGTTGCGCTCGAGCCATAATTCCCAAGTCACAAGAAGAAGGAGCGAGCGAAATCCACGTCCTGGAACCCCCTCAAGAGCTTCCATACTAAGCCACCAATCGCTCACCGTGCCCGTAACTGACCATCTTGAAGGGTCGGCTTGGGGGAAGGAGGTCCATCCAGCGACAAGGCCCCAAAGACGCTTGGAGTAGCGACATGCAGCAAGGATATGATGCGCTGTTTCCGGCCAGATTCTGCACAGAGGGCACACCTCATTTCGCGGCAGGTTTTGTGCAGCAAGTCTGTCCGCAGTCCATACTCTGTTCTTGATAATCAACCAAGCGAAGAATTTACATTTTGTCGGAGCGTAAGGCTTCCAAATAAGCCAACGGAGATCCAACTTCACTGACCCGAAGAATTGTGCACGGTAAGCTAAGACGAATTCATAAACTCCGGATGATGTAAGCTTCCACGTCACTTGATCTTGCGCCCCCTGCTGGAGGCGCGCCTTTTGAACGCAATAAACTGCTGCATGTGCCCCTCTCTGCAATAAAATAATATGAAGTTAAAAAAATGATGCTTTTACCAAGAAGATTGTGTGTCTTTGGATACTGGCCTATGGACAGACTTTCTCATCCGGGGCCATGTCAAGCCCATATGATCCTTTGACAATTTGGCAGATGCAGGAAAATTGATGTCTGTGGTGTATGCCTGTATGGGCACTAACAAAAGGCATTAGCTTTCGTCACCAGTCACCAGTCATGCTGCTTCTTACAACTACACGCAGCAGAAACGACGAAACCACTTCAGCAGCTAACCTGCTGAGGTCCATAAGCAATACATAGCTACAACTAGTCACCACCTCATGATCGAGTGCCCCTTCTCCCGGGCATTCTGGTCCACGCTCTCATCCTGGGCTTCTTGCTTAAGCTTTTCTACCCAGCATTGGAATGAGGTTCACATACAATCTTAGTTCATCTCCCTGACAGCACAGGAAGCAAACCCAAAGGGAGTGCGTTCTCTGGTAATTCTAGCCATTTGGACTCTCATCTGGAAAGAAAGAAACAACCGTATTTTCCAGGACACCCAACAGACAGTGCAACAACTTGTCGATGAAGTGCGCGATATTGCCAGATTGCCAGGGGCTAGGGACATGTTTGGTTCCAAACATAAAAAAAATCTTATTATTTAGAAGTATTAAATAAAGTTTAATTATAAAATTAATTGCAGAATCCCTGGGTTAATTCGCGAAACGAATCTAATAAGGTATATTAATCTATGATTAGCGGATGGTTACTGTAGCATCACTGTAGCAAATTATAAATTAATTAGACTCATTAATTTTATCTCGCGGATTAGCACCCATGTGTGAAAAGGTTTTGTAAATAAATTTTATTTAATACTTCTAAATAGTAAGATTCTTTTTGACGTGATAAGACTAAACTTTAGACCTCCGAAACCAAACGGGACCTAAAACCTTAACAGCTCTGGTTGCTTTTAGTACTAGCGAGTAATCACGTCAGTTTTTTTCCCCAACTGGCGGTCTGCCAGGCGGGGATTGTATATCGTTTATTTGCGCGCCTCGCGCTTGTAAAACTCTATTTCTCCTTCTTATTAATGAATGCCGGAATGGTCCAGGTCTTTCAAAAAAAGAAAAACATAGCTACACCACCAACTGCTCACAACTTATTATTTCCTTACAATTACAACTAGTCAACTACACACAAGATTTTTAGACGGGAGCATTTTCAGCAGTGAGAGAGCAGCTAGCTTGTGAACTCAGGCACAGCTGCTTCGAACAAGCTTGCTGATCCTATTTACATGCGCAGAAGATCATTGCCTGGTCCTGGTTATCATCTGAAGCTTAACATTCAGATGCATTTTTTCGTCATCGTCATCGTCTCGTTAGGCTGCGCCGTATGCAACAAACCTCATGCACCCCATTGCAGCTAAAGTTAGGCATACCGGAGCTGATGCAACTATGCTTGCTCATACGCTGCTCTACCCGACTATTTCAGTCAGTCTTTGGCTTCTGAACGCGTTATGAAGCTGGGAAACGCCATGGTGATGTCCCTGAACAATCAGCAACAATTCAGAAAGTAATCAGTTTTATTTTCTCCTTTTGAAGAAAAGATCACTTGAAAAGGAAAGGAAAGGAACAACAACTTGAGAAATAGTACGATTCCTAGGGGAGATGCATGCGCTACTCACTGCAAGTAGGGGAGTGACATGTTTCTCAACGCTGCCGGGTTCTTCTTCACGAATTCCTCCCACTCCTCAGGATCTATCTTGCCATCTCCGTTCGAGTCCGCCTGACTGAATGTCTGCAATCCAAAGTCCAAACAGAGCGGCACAAAATACATGTTAGAATAAAAATGAGATCTTGCAAACAAGCACTTGAAAAGCAGTACTAGTACAGTATCATCCTTAAGTATCATCAATTACATTGTCCACAATCGCCTCGACGGTGCTATCTGAAAGGCGGAGATCAGACTCGTCTAGAAGCGCCAGGACCAACTCCCTGAGCTGTTTGAAAGAACAAGGTGACTATTTTAGTTAGGATGAACCCAATACAATGCGGCGTCCAGATGCACGAGTGGAAATCGTAAAACCCTAGCTGTATGTTGCATTGGAAAAGAGAAGAAGAATGCTCACCTCTTCTTTCTCGATGTAACCTGTCCCCCTCAGATCATACAGCTTGAACGCGACTGCACGGAGGATGGGAAATCCAAATCAAACATGTCAAATCCCCCAGCTAGCACGCACGAGAAAGGGTTGAATACGCACGGGCCGGGGTGGAAGGTTCGTACACGCTGTCTTTTCCGATGTGGGCGCTTTAGGGTGGAAGACGCTGAGCGACCGCACGAACTCCTCGAAATCGATCACCCCAGTCCGCTTGAGATCGAACAGATCGAAGACCTGCCGCGGATAACATGAAAAATCGAGCTGTTTAGTGGCGCACGGTCGTCGCTTGCCTGCTGCCAATGGGCAGAGGGGAGAGAGACGGTCTGCTCACTCACCCTGTCGGCGAAGAGGTTGGCTTTCTTGCTGTTCCTGAACAAGGCGAGCTGGAACTCCTCCTGGCAAAGACAAAAACACCCATCAGGCCTGGCAATGAGCGAGCGGCCGATTTCGAGACGGAGATGGATGAAATGGTGAAGCTATCCGATTATACCTTGTGGATGAGGCCGTCCTTGATGATGGAGAAGCTCATCCTCTTGTACAGCTCGTACAGCGCCTCCACCTCGTTCACCGTGACTGCCGACAAGACACCACTACTCGTCAGCACGAAATCTATCTAACGAGCAATAATATAATGGAGCTGCTGCTGCTGCTTGCCAAGAACTCAATGGAGCTGCTGCTGGTGCCGCGCGCGCAGGGGATGAGATACTGTACTCACATGAGGTGTCGGACGCGAGCACTTCGGGCTCCACGTGCCCCGCCGCGCGCGCCCCGAATTGCCTCGACGACGCGCAGCCCATGGCGCAGGTGCCGAGTGGTCCGCCGCCGGGCCGATCGAGACGACGCCCCGCCGGTCCCGAGCCGGCGAATCTATCTAACTTCTTGTGATGCGGAGGGGGACGGCCGGACGGGGAAGAAGAAGAAGAAGGCACGGGGGCCCGGCGCTCCGCTCCGCCTCTACTTTGCTCTGCCCGCCCGTCACGCGCGGAAAATCTCGAGCCACAACACGGGGGCCTCTCGCTCTCTCGGCTGTCTCTCTCTCTCTCTCTCTCTCTCGCTCTCGTGCCCCGCTCGGCGCTCGCCGTCTGTCTGTCTCCTGGCTGGAGTCACGGCCCCCCGGGCCAATTTTTATAGCGCTCGCCTCCTCCTAGGCCCCTACTAGTCAAACGCACCCGGAAAACAAAGGCCCCCCCTGGTGGGCCGAGGGCGCGACCGACAAGTGCGCCGAATCTGGCGGAGGGCGATGCGAATGCGAGCCGCTCCACGTGTGGGCTGTGCTCCACCTCCACCAGGTGGGCTCCATCTATCGGCTGGACCCAGTGAGCTGTGAGCCACGGGTGCCCGCCCGGGGCTCCCACCCCGCGGCGCATTCTATTGATGTGCTGGATGTCGTGGAAGCACAGAAATGGTGTGGTCTTCACTGGGCTGTCTCCATCTATCCGTCGTCGTCTGAAATCTGCTGCGAAGGATGAAGCTCTCCCACTCTGCTGCCGTTTCTCATCGGTGTAGTAATATTTTTGCTTTCAGTATAGTTTTGTATGACCGTAAAAGTCTCTTCTTGTTAAAATATGCAATGCATACTTGGAATATTTTAGAAGAATGTGAAAATTATAAGAAACTAACTTTGATAATAAGATTCTGATAAGGTAAGAAGGTTCTATAAGAGTGGAGCATATGATTCATAGTTGTCATGCTTCATGGTGAAGTGTGGAATATTTTAGAGAAAAAATATTTGTATGATAGGATAAAGATGGAGAAAAGTCTAGAATTGTAGAAGAGTGTAGAAAGTGGACACATGCAACACCATATGAGCCATGGAGTCCTATATATATGGGGTCACTCCCCCCAAGCTATGTCGAGTAGAAGCCATTTGAAGATGGCATAGGTAGCCACTATGGATAATTGAGTGACATGCCATTGGATGGCATGAATAGAGTGTGGTAGGGTAGCCACATAAAAAAAGGTTGTTGGGTTGTGAGTATAAAAAGTTGAGTTCGTTGTAGAGAGTTGGTCTCCCATATTGATATCCAGGTGAAGATCTCATCGTTATAGTGTGGGTATAGGGTCCACAGAAAAGTGGTATCACACTATTTTGATAACAATTCTTGAAAGTCGGTGTTAAAATTAGGGGTGCCGATTTCTCAACACATCTTGTGTTGTCACAACTCACAAACAATCAATCCTTTTGAGTGGCCAATTTCAATTGCCCTCCAATGCAATGGCAATGAATTAGGGTGGGAGCGGCCTCCCCCCTCTGAGCCTCTGATCCGTGAAAAGAAGAAAAGGAAAGGAAAGGCACTCGACTGCAACCACACAGCACCAGACGAGGAGCACACTCCAACCACCTCACTCACCAACCGCAAGAATCAACGCAACGCCGCAACCGCAGGATCAAGACCTCTCCGTCCGCTGCAGGCTGGACCGCCAACAAACAAGGCTTCAGGTGCATGCACGGATTATAGTAGGAGCATCTTGAGCAGATTACCAATAATCGATCTCCAATAGGTATACATAGGGTGATCTCCTACTTACTATTGGTATTACCATTTTTCTTCACTCCCTCAAGCAGATTGCTTATACCTATTACTGATATTTTTGTTCTTGGCCGCAACGCACCCAAACCAGCCCTTATGCAGCCCATGTATCCGTTCCTAACATGGTGGAACAAGCAGCACGAGTAACATTCTTCTCTCTCTCTGCATTCTTTTTCTCCATGAGCAGAGCTGCAGATTGGTGAGTGGTGGAGCTCCGGCTTGTCTGCTGCGTCAGACGACCTGGTGAGCGGCCTCCCTGTCTCCCTGTCTGTTCCGTGCCCCTACTCATCGGTACTCCCGGCGAGCACGATGTGGCCTGGTCGCCCTGCTCGACGAGTGCTCTGACTTCAGCCAGGGCCTAGTGGATTGAGCCTCGTGCAAGAGGAGCTCGGTGGCCTCGATGGCGAGGAGCCAGTGCCCTTCCGCTCCCCTCACAGCTGCCGCGTGAGACGCAAGTGCAAGCACGGACAAGATCAATTTAGCCTAGAAGGAGGTCGATTCAGGTGAGCACGCTCTCGATCTGGTGGGTGGTGCAGCAGCGATGTGGAGGCTGGAGGGAGGCGAGCGGCGGCGCTGGGACGGAGCGAGGCGAGCGGCTGCAGCGGGACAGAGCGAGGCGGCATATGCTACGCGGAACAGGGAAACATCCCCACGCCAAAAAGAAAACGGTGGATAGGGGAGAGGGATGTCCCCCTTTGTATGGGATGGAGGGAGTTGCGTTTTTTACAGTTATCAAAAATAAATTTAGTATTGAATATGAGATTGGTAATTTATTGGAGCAGATTTTATCCTCTAAATAGTTTAGAAGTTCTTTTTTAAGAAATGACGAGCAATCTACCCGAGATGCTTTGATTACTTATCCCTCTCTCCAATACTAGAAAATTGATGTTTTGATGATTGGTGGTGCTCCTCTCTCCAATACTAGAAAATTGATGTTTTGGTGATTGGTGGTGCTCTAGCATATTACCAATACAATCTTTTGGTAATCATCAAAACACATCTTCCTCCCACCTAAATGAAGGGAATGCATCGCTCTACCCTATTCTTGGTGATTGAATTTTGACAGTAAATATTGTCAAAAATATAAAAATAATTATTGATAATTGAGAAGTATGTTTTGAGTATGAGATATTATTGTCAAAAATATAAAAGTAATTATTAATAATTAAGAAGTGTATTTTGAGTATGAGATATAGTAATCTATTAGAGACGCTCAACACGAGACTGAAATAGGCAGGTCAATGGATGCCTGTCCATCGTCTTGTGCTCAATCGCCTCTTTGACCGAGGCTTCAGTGCCGGCACTGCCAAACACTGTCTTAGTTGTCGTCGTTGATGTAGACGACGCCATTGTCCTCGTACTGACGCCGCGCCATTGCCCTTCCGGCACGGGAGGCTCCTTCGTCGTCGGCGACACAATCTTCGTCGCTGTCGTCAGATGTGTTCGTCCCCTCGGAGACGCTGGCCACCATCAGCACCACCGTACCGCCTCCTCTTCCTGGAGCTCCTGCACGCTTTTGGCGGCGGCTCCTCCATCGCCGGATCCTCCTCACCGACCACCGGAGGAGGGAAGGAATTCGATTGGACTCCAGTTCGTATCTTTTTTTTTAGAGTCTCCAATTCGTTATCTGAACCACCAACCCAGTTGTGCCGGGCCGAAGCCCAACAAGGGGCGAAGGCCATTCTAGAACCAACCCAGTTGGGCTAGGCTGAAGCCCAACAAGGGGCGTTCGAACAAGCAAATACGCCCAGGGCCGCAGGGCATCTCTGTCAGAGATCGCACAGCGGCCATGCTTCCCTCCCTGCTCACGGTGCTCGCCGAGTCGCCGGCGGCCTGTCGCGCTCGATCTGCGATCGTCTGGCCGCTCCTGCCGGCCGCCGAAGAGATGCACTCACGCCATACTACCCATACCTTTGCGTTGCGAGTTGCGATTAGCCTGGTCACGGGTGCGCATCCACGGGCCAACCGGCCAACGGAGCAAGCGACCCCGGGCGCCATTACGGAAGTGGTGGTTCCAGAGATGCTGACCGATCAGTTTCAAGGACCCTACGAGAGATGCAAGAAAGTCAGTGTCGAGACTCAAGTCGGCCATGTTTCAATCAAAGGCAACAAAAACCAGGATCGACTTTTACATGTCACAGAACACACAGCGTCAAATTGTAGGTTATTGAAGGATCCTGAAGTAAACAAGATGGCGATTTAAAACCTAAGTAATCATATAACCCAATGCAAACAACTTTAGTGTTAAAAAAACTTGGATAGCAAATATCTTGAGCATCAACTTTGCATTGAGGCTCAAAGATGACCGAAAATTATTTCGTACTATTAAGTCACATATATACAGGGACATGCCCAAGATGGAGGGCAGTAGTTAACTTCTTGACAATATCGAACTGGGCTGGACAGCTATTTCCCAGAACAATGGTTACACTACGTGCAAAATCTCCGTGGGAATGATTCCATTTCTGGACCAGTCATACAATAGCAACATCAAATGGGTACAATACAACCCTGGCAGCAATACCAGGCCACCAAGATGCCTAAAATTGCTCCGGCAAAGACCTGTGACGGAGTGTGTCCTAACAACTCCTTAAGTTTTCTTTCACTAATGGGATGGCCTTCAAACAGGTCCTCAACGATCTTATTGAGTACCTGTGATCGATCAAAAGAAAATGTTATTTAAATGACGAAATGTATACTCAAGGATAGACAGGCACACATCTAGCAACAATGGCAATGGAGGAACAAAACTTCCTTCAAAACATGCAGCAGGCAGCATTCAAGAAAAGTGCCTCTGCCTTGTCATAACATATCATGTTTTACTTGGTTGATGCGATTTAACATATCCCAAAAGATACTCAATGTTGCTCTACAGTTAATTCGGGTGTCCGAATACAATAGCTGTTATGAAATGCCTAGTAAACAGCAAGTGTTGCTTGGTTGATGACAGTCGCAGTGGCTTAATTGAGTTAGTCTTGGCAAATATCATTGACAACAGGGGTCTCAGTAAATATCATTGACAACAGGGGAGCCTTTTAAGAAGCGTTGCCTTGGATCTAGGGCACCAAGCCAAGGTTCTAAACTTCGCATGGCTAAGCCAACAACACCATGTTTCTACGCTGAACTGAAGTATAGTTGAAGACATCAAAAACAGATAATACGAGCCTAGAAAACAGCATCACAGTTTACCTATGTCAGGTGAGGTATAAAGATTCAGAAAATGGAAACTACTAAAACCCAAGCTACATCAGCCAGCAAATTAGGATGTCTAGCCAATCACACAAAAATGTACATCTCCAACATGATATTATCGCTCAGAAGAGTCTCAATGATTGGAAACAATCATATCCATTGCCCTCTAATGTGGTTTAAGACTTATATCAAGGTGTTGTACATATATTAAAACGGTTTCTATCAGAACGAAAGCAGAACTCTCCAAAAATGAATTGCATCATAGCATTAAATACATTGCAAAATACAAAAGGCAACCGAATCATGAGCTCACCTCGGCCTGCATCCCGGCGTGGCGCCTGACGCCCGTGGCGTCGTACATAACTATTAGAGTAAACCCAAGACAGACGGGGAATAGCGCGTCGCTGACACCGTGGCAGAGCGCGACGGAGGCGGTGAGCGCGGTGCAGAGCGCGGTGTGCGAGGACGGCATCCCGCCGGAGCTGAACAGCATCCGCAGGTCCCACCGCCGCTCGACGACGGAGGTGAGCAGGGCCTTGGCGGCCTGCGCCACCGCCCACGCCACCAGCCCGGACACGAACGTCGGGTTCGCCGCCAGCGCCAGCAGGTACGGGCTCTCCCGCGCCTTGGTCACCGCCGCCGCCGTCGTGCTCATCAGCAGCGTCCCTATCCCGGCCCCGCCCGTCGCCGCCTCCGCGAGGTCCGGGAGCTCCCCTCCCGCGCGGCCGCCCCTCAGCGCCGCGGAGAGGAGCCGCGACAGCCACGGCGGCGGCGAAAAGGGTGACGGCGCGGCGTCGGCGGGGGCGGAGGTTAGGGCATGGACGGCAGGTCGGCGGTGGCGCGCGGGCCTGAGGGCCCTGGAGGTGGGCTCGATGAGGTTGGGGAGCGCCCTAGCGAAGCGGCTGGAGCTGAGCACCTCCATGGCTGCTGCTCCGCATCGCCGCGCGGAAGGGGAAGGAGGAGTGGTGTTGTGGCCGTGGCGATTTGGCTTGGCTTGGGTTAAGACCGGCATGTCCTTGTACAGAAATACCCCTGCGCTTTCCTCGCATTCACGGCGCGCGTCATCGCGGGACGGGTTGGCCGCGGAGGGGTGTTTTCGGGAGAGCACGAAGCGGCGAGGGGTTTCTGGCATATTACAGCGAAGATTCGGGGGCGGTCGGAGTCGCCGTCTCGGGCTCTCGGCCACCGTCGCGGCCAACGGACGCCGGACGCGTGGGTGGGGCCTCAAATTAGCTGAGGCTTCAGCTTCAGTTTCGCTTTGTGGATTTGATTTTTTTTTAGTTTCTTGGCAAGATTTTGGTTTTGTTTGTGTCAAGAAACACTTGGCATGAGAAACGGACATGGGCTGCGTAGCTTGGTGGGCCAATTAGATTGAGAAATGTGTGGTGGTGCCATGCTGGTGTCACCGTGAAGAATGAAGAGAGGAAATAAATGTTTTATTCCTTCCATGAAAAAGATTGTGAATTTATGGAAATGCTGCCACTAGAATACATGGGGTTTCCACTCTAGCATATTCTTTTGTTGCGTGTCCATTTCTTCTTTGTCTCTGCCTTGAAATTGTTCTTTCTTATCCGCAAAAAAAAAAAAGAAATTGTTCTTTCTAATTTCCAAGTAGATTCTCATTGATCTCCTGTTGTGTTATGATTTGGTTAAAGCTCATATAGGCCGAATTCTTTTCCAAATTCTTCCCCGTTGAATCGGTGCTTGCAACTTCAGCTTGAATTAGCTGAGATTAGAATATGTTGCTAATTTACTATGTTCGATGTTACGTTACTTAGGGCATGTTTGTTTGCCCTCATATGTATAACAAACATCACATATTATTCTTTACATTATCGTAATCTCATAAGTAATACATGTGCATTGATAGACATAATAGACTACATTCATACGCCAAGGATACCACATAAACTATGTAAAAGGCATAATTTTTTTTAATTACATATACTAAACTGAAAAAACAAACCAGGGTCTCCATAGAACAATTTGGTTTGCAGGGCGCAACAATATGCAGAGTTTCCATGGCTATTGAACTGGAGGTGTTGCTGCTTATTTTAGCGCACAATTATTGCATCTCCTGTTTCTGGTTTGTACGTTACTTGACACTGGCAACTGAGAGAAGGTATGTTTCACAATAAATTCTTCAGTGACGAAATGACTAAATGAGGGAAGGGGCATTACGTGGATATGGGAGGGAGGATGACGTTTCAAGTTATATGAGGGCGTGGAGAGGGAAAAGGCTGGAGCAGAAGCCAGGGCAGAGGCTCTTGCCAAGGAAGAGAGGTAGATGAGAGCAGAGGCTGCTGCTAAGGATTAGGCTGCAGCTGAAGCCAGTGCTGCCGAGCCTTGTGTAACTGCAATTTATGCATAGAAAGAAAAATAGTTATGTACTTTTTATAATATCCGGAAATTGTTTTCTATCTGTTCAGTATCAATGCAACTGTTAGCGTGTAACAGACATCAGTTGTTTGTTGCAGAAATCATTGTTAGAAACTGCAATGCTACAGAAAGAAACACAAAGTGAGCTCCAGCCAATCAGCCATTCTATTACTATCTCAGCAGCTGACAGCCTGACACAACAATAAAATCTTGTTATATTTCATTGCATACAAATGTTTGCCTTGCACAGCATCAATACAATCCATTCATATATTGACGAGAAACAAGGAAATGTCTGGTAAATCCAGAGCTTAGTTGCCGATAATGCGACTAGCAGGCAGATCTGGAAAAAGCGACGGTGGCTGGGGTTGCTCCGAATTAGCCCGGGCAGCTTGATGTTGTTCTGGTAAACATACAGTTCCAAGGCTCCATTGTCCCGGAAAATTTTGGCTCCACATCCTCGATGGTGCAGTGGCCCTACGGACTCTTCATCGACAAGAACAGCAATTATCTTCTCTTTCCCCTCCCTTGCACCAGGAATCTGTAAATGCAAGGACCAAAATTGCTGTCAGGCAGGCTGATACTCGGTTGCTCACTTGCATGGCAATATGTGAATATTAAGATAGTACTCAACCTCAAACATTGCTTCTGTCAAAATGTCCTCCATTAAAGATCGTAGCCCCCGAGCCCCCGTTTCTTTTGCAGCTGCTTTGTTTGCTATTAGATGCAAACATTTTCAGTGAAGTGCAGCTTGACCTGAGGAAAAACAAACACAAACAGGTTTCATTGTTATAAAGTTTTTTTAATCAAAGCTTGCAATTATTTTGATGATTGATAGTATAAACAGACTAACATTGTTCATCTTGAACAACTTCTTGTATTGCTTTCCTATTGCGTTTTTCGGCTCCCTGAGCACCTGAAAAAAGAATTAAATATAATATTTTAGCTTGTAGTCATCTTGAGAAGAAAAATAAAATGATTGAATCAACTAGTAGACATGAGCAAGGTATAAACAAAGTGATCGTTCTATAGGAAAATAACTATAGAAGGGTAATTTAAGAAAGATTTGCTTCAAAATGCCAGTTTTGAACTTAGTCAAATAATTTTACTACCTGGACCAATTGCTCTGCACTAAGATTTGTCAGGCCAACTGCTATAGGCAACCTTCCAATGAATTCTGGGCTAAGGCCGTAGGCAATTAGATCATCATTTTCAACCTAAGTAGGAGAACATTGGAAAATATCCCTGCTGTTAATGCAGCATCAAACAAAAAAAATGTATAGAATAAATGTCAAGGACTGAAGCCTACAGCATCGAAAGAGCAAGATCCCTGAAGAGCAGTTGTCCAGCCGCAGTTCCGCAGCTCATGACATATTGGTATGCCAAATCCAACAGGACAGTGTTGATGTCTTGCGCAATACAAAAGTACTTTGAGAAAAAAATAAATCCTAGATAAAGAAGGATAACTCTTAAAGATGCATAATTCATACAATTATTAACTTTATAACCTTTCTGAAACTATCTTTTCCAAGCCAAAGAAGGCACCTCCACAAATGAAAAGGATATTTCTTGTATCTACCTGCAAAACAAAAATATTTGTGCATAACTCATCATCGAGCCATTATTTTCCCTACTTCATTAATGTGAAGGCACATTTTTTTTTCTTTTGCTAAAATACCATACCAATGAACACTTGACTAATTACTATTCAACTCACTGACCAGAAGATTGTGCAACCAATTACCTCAACATAACCGTGGGGTACATTATCTCGGCTTTTCTTTCTTGGCACATTGATGACCTAACAGAGACAACGAGAAATAGTTTAGGAAGCAAAATGTGGTCAACATAGAAAGACATAATAGACTACTGTTCCCTCCAAGGAGTGAGTGTGACTATTGAATGCAAAGTATGACTTCACAAAGGAGAGGAGAAAATTAGTAGATGCACTTACTGTTCCTTCAAATATTTTTAATAATGCTTGTTGCACACCCTCTCCAGAGACATCCCTTCGGTCCTCATTGCATTTAGCCTGCAAGAAGCAATAGATATGTAAATTAACTTCATTACATGTTGCAGTAATATTAACATCTGAGCTAATTTGTCCAATAACCTTCTTTGTAAGCTTATCAACTTTGTCAATGTACACGATGCCACGCTCTGCAGCTTCAACATTGAAGTCAGCAACCTAAGAGGCAGCACATGTTAGCTAAACAATAAATGATCTTGAAGTTCATTAAGAAATGACAATCTAACGTTTGATGACTGTTTGAGACTAAATTGTGAACATTATCAGAAGCAAGTTCCCTTAAACTGATGGAAATTTTTCTGATCTGACCTAGATAAACTTTCCTTAAAGGATAGAATATGCAACAATTATTGTTTAAGGCACTACCAAACAGTAGCAATACTGATGATAGGTTGATATGTACCACTAGAAGTTTGTAAATTACAGATTCCACATCTACACCGGAATATCCAGCCTGAAAAAGCAATCTATTTGTCACATCAGAAAGAAGAAAGTAGCAAAAACAGTCAGCTTATATAACGGACAACAGCAAATGAATGATGGATCAATAAGAGTAAGTACATCAAAGAAATTGTCCGAAATGCATGTTATACCAGCCAATATTACCTGTGTAATTGCTGTTGCATCAGCAATCACGAATGGAACATTCACATAGCGAGCTAACGTTTTTGCTAATAGGGTTTTACCTGTCCTAACAAAAGAAAGAAAACGAAAGCCATCAGCAAACAGCATCACCATCGTCCAGCCAAAGATCACATATCCGTACACAATACCTGACCCTGTTGGCCCAATCAGAAGGATGTTACTCTTTTCAAGCTCAATCTCATCATCCCCACTGGTACCAACACCACCACGCACAAAGCTTTTTGAGGAACTAGGTTGATCACCAGTCAAACAGATGAAGTTCAAATTTTAGAATCACGACACATAGTTGAAAAGCCGAATTCGGTAACTAAGATCTCACCACTTATTTGATGACTCGTTGTATATCCTCCTGTAGTGATTGTGCACAGCAACAGAGAGCACCTGCACAACCAAGTTCCCTGCTAAGTTCATGGCTCACAGCACAGCTGAAATTTCATTGGAAGCGCAGATAGTCTGACTTGTCAGTGCGTTACATCAGACTTGGAAGTGCAGAAGTGCTACCTATACATGAGCTGATGCACCGGCATCCGCGCCAGTTGAAATCGAGAGCAACAAACGAGAAGGGAGGCTAGGCGATTGAGGTGCGTGAGTAACCTTCTTAGCCCTGTCCTGGCCGACGACGAACTCGTCCAGGCCTCGGCGGATCTCCTTGGGCGTCGGGAATCGAGGCCGCGACGGCGGCGCCGCCGCGGAGCAGGAGTACGAGGAGGAGGGAGTCGACTTGGCCGCCGCGAGGGCGCCGGAACGGGAGGCGAGGAGGCGGCGAATAGCAGAGAACATGAGGTCCGAGGCCGCGGCGGCCGGAGCAGCCGCCGGACGGTGGTGTATTTCCCGATCAGCCGCCGCGGGTTCGGCCCAATTTGTCCCCGTCCGCGTTTCGCGTCAATTACTCAGCGGCAACAGGTTCGTTCCGGGGCTCTTCTCGAAATTTGGGAAAATGGGAGGCGACCTTTGTGTTGGCGGCTCAGCGAGCGGATTCCTTCCGGCTAGCCGGCGGCCCATGCCGCACGGCAGTCGTCAGGAGAACAGCTGGCCGGCCGTGGCGACCGGCCTGCGCGCGAATGGACGAGCCGCTGTTCCGTCTTCACGTCAGGTGAGGCCCCCCTCGGCTGCACGGCGCCACCGCTGCGGCGGGTGGTCACGTGCGCCACGTGCTGTACACGCTCCAAGCTGATCACAGGCAATAACCTCATCCACACACTTCGCGATTCGGATGGAAAACACGGCAGTCAAAACTTTAAACTTCGCATCACATAGGCGTAAAAGAACAAAGAGCAAGGGCATCAATAGTATTAGAAGGAAAAAATAATGTACCGAAGACTTAAACCACGATGCAGCAGAAGACTTAAACCACGATGCAGCAGATTATTGTTCGGTTTCACCGAGATGCGTGCGTTCCATACAGCATCAAGAATATCTCTAAAACAAAACTGCGCATCTGGTCACAAAAAAATGGGCTGCCTAACAAGTCTTTATATCAGCCAAAAGGGGACTGATTTGGTTGCTTAGCATTTAGACGTGGTACCCTGTGAGAGTAAATCCCCTGCCAACGATCTCGCCGACGCAGAACCACGCGTACAACTCGATGCCGAAGAGCGCGGCAACGCCAGCGTGCTCAACATTCAGATCGTTTCTGTTTCTCCATAGCTGCTTCACTTGATCAAGCTCTTTCCAGAATGCTTCGTAGCGACCAGGAAGGCTGCAAGAAGCATGTGTCAGTTCAAAGATACAAGTGAAGATGTGAAGGAGCACCTCATGATATGAACAGATCGGATCAGTGTGAAGTGATCTAGTTACATAAGTAACATGGTCTTCAGCTACCTAATATTTTTGCAGGCTTAGAGCATAAGATCAGAAGAACTTCATTTAAGGATCTAAACCTTCACAAGTCTTTACAGGATGGACTATAGCACTCAAATTGACAATGCAATTATCTATTCACAAGGTCATAGTTCAGGGACAAAACAAAACTATTGCATTACCGCCACAGTCCAATGGTAAATCATGTCCAATAAATCACTTAGGCTCTGTTTGGATGTCAATATTGGAGGCCTTGGTATTGAATTGGGTTCAATACCAAATCATCCTGCACATTGAAATGGGCTCAATACCAAAGCGGTTGTTTGGATGCAGGTGCAATTGCTAGATGGAATTGAACTAGGAATAAATACCAATTCGTGTTTGGATGTGCATACCCAAAAATAGGAAATCGACCCATCTTCCCTGCACCGCTCCTCCAATTGGTATTTATTCCTAGTTCAATTCCATCTAGCAATTGCACCTGCATCCAAACAACCGCTTTGGTATTGAGCCCATTTCAATGTGCAGGCTGATTTGGTATTGAACCCAATTCAATACCAAGGCCTCCAAAATAGAGCCTAAGGGGAAAACTTACTTTTTGCAAAGCTCAGATAACTACTTGCAACCATAGGATGTCACTTTCCAAGCATTTTTAACATCCCTGATGTCTTAGTTAGCAATGTTCAGGATTTGTGGTCAGTCATCACAGGTTCATTGAGCATTGGTCTAATTTGGAATTAAATACATCATTGGCTGATTGATTGCAGATCATTACCCTTTCTCCAGCTTCCGAACTATACCATCCATACAGTTTTGTAAGAACATTGACGCAACAATTCACTTTCTGACAAGACAATATCCTAGTCCAGACACCAGAACATTTGAAAGTTGTACTCAGCTACTATCTTCAGGCAACTTAATTCATACAATCAAACCAGCAAGCAGCCACATTACACGATAATCTAGACTTCTGGTTATCATTAATACATACTCAGAATCAGAGTTTCAGTAGTACCCTTTGGAATATTGAGGTGATATTATGCCCAACACGTGATTCCAAAATGTTCAGATATTCAAACTAGATGTATAAATTCATACATTGAACAGCTGGTGCCAAATTGCATTTTTTTTAAAAAAAAAAAACTCAATTGTTGAAATCACATACAACAAACTTAAAGAACATATATGGAAAGCTAAAACCCCAAAACCTTGTTTGCTTCTGCATCTTCATTGAGAAGACAGGCTAATCATCGAATCCTACATTCAAACCAGCCTGTCACATCACTCCCACATTAAACCTCAACGGTAAACACAACGCAGATAAGTACGGCCGCACTAGTCATAATCATAAGAAGCTAGCACTGGGGCGGGCTATTTGGTAAACAAATCAACAGCAATAGTCCGGCATTGAGATCACGGGGTACGGAGCACACAACGAATCTCCCCCATCAGGTTCTCAGATGGGAACGAGAATACGAGGAGGAGGACAAGGACGGAGATCGAATCCACGAACCTGGCGAGGCGGGTGTAGAAGAGCTGCTTGGAGAGCTCCTGGCACTTCTCGATGGTGGGTGGCTCCACGACGTACTTCTTGTTCTTCTCGACGAGCGCCCGCTGGTACGCGCACCCGTGCTTCGCGGCGAACCGCGTCGCCTCGCACGCCTTCGCCTGCAGCTGCGCCAGCCTCGACGGCAGAGCCATGGATCTACTCCGGCTGGGACGCGGGTCCTGCGGCGGGGCACAAGCGGGTTCGTTACAGTGTGGTGAGATCGCGAGAGGCCGAGAAGAACCCCGCGTTGATTCGCTCGACTGGGGATGGGGTTCACCTCTTGCCCTTGGGAACAGATCGGCGGGGGAGAGGCGATCGGGGAGGACGGCGGCGCGGGCTCGTTTCCGGGTTCGTGCCTGTGCAGTGCAGCTGTGCTGTGCTTGGGGGCGGATTCAGGAGGCAAAGTGTAGGTGGAGCCCAGTAATTGCCGGGTTTTTTTTTTTTGGCTTGGGGAAGAGGTCAATGCGATACGGCGAAGGAAGGTTTCTTTTCCATCTACGCATGGGTGTAGCAAAAGGTTAGGTGTAGCAAAAAAAAAAAAATTACTTGCGAAGCGCGGGCGCCATCTTGTTGGTGAGCGTGCCGGCGACGATCATGCAGTCGGACTGGCGCGGCGAGGGGCGGAAGATGACGCCGAAGCGGTCGAAGTCGTAGCGGGAGGCGCCGGCGTGCATCATCTCGACGGCGCAGCAGGCGAGCCCGAACGTCATGGGCCAGATCGAGCCCCGCCGCGCCCAGTCCATGAGGTCGTCCACCTTGGAGACCACGAACTCCGCCGCCTTCGACATCGGCGCCGGGGGCGGCGCCCCGCCGTATGGCGCCGGGCGGGTGGCCGCCGCGGATGAGGCGGCGGAGGAGGAGGAGTAAGCGCGCGGGGAGGCGGAGAGGAGCGCCAGAGCGCCGTACGCGGGAGGAGCGCCATGGTGATCTGGCGGGGACCTGGAGGCGAGGAGGCGGGGCGCGGTGGTCGGTGGGTTCGCCCGCCGAGTTGACGATGCAGGTGAGCTGGTGCGGTGCGGCGCGTGGCAGCGACACGAGTGCGACCTGTGGGTGGGAGGCAGACACGGCTGATATGGACGCGATCAGGCGGTGCTAGCTACAAGGTCGGTTTGAGGCGGGGAGACGTCGGCACGAGCAGCGGGGTGCGTCACGCGTGCCGTGTACACGACTTGTTTGTCGAGCCACCTGATGAGGAACGAAACAAGGATCACGTCTCCGAACAGTATTTGTCGTTCAGTAGTAAGTATTTCAAATAGAAACAACCATACTCTACATTTATAAACATATCCATATGAGCAATCTATTATTTCATTTAAATCCAAGTGCTAATAGATAAAAATGCTAAATTTAGCACTAACTCATCTAAATAAGAGTGCTAATGAAACAGATTAAACTTTAGTTAAAAATTAAAAACTTTAGCACGTATATGAATGCTAATCTCTGCTACTAAAAAGCCTACGGTGTCCACGTCTCACCACCGTGGCTCTGCCGGCAGAACCACGGCCGGCCTCCCACGACCGGCATCGCGACTCCAGCTCCCTGCCCCTAGCGCGCACGCGACCCTGCCTCCCCGTCCCAGGCCCTCGCGCGCACGCCGCCCCGCGCACCCATATCCGGCGACCTCCAGTCGCACGGATCGACGGGCCAGCGCGCCCCCGCTCGCCGCGCATGATATCTCCACCCGGCCGGACGCCGAACGACGCCGCCCGCGAACCGGAACCGCTATCTCCGCTCGCCCTCCCGGTCCCGGCCTCGCCACTCGCCGCCGCGCCTACCCTGCCTACAGCGCCTGCCTGTCACCCTTCCCCCCCCCCCCCCCCCCCCCCCCTCCTCCTCCGCCGCCGGTGATCGCGGACGGACTCCGCAATTGGTGAGTCGCGTAACTCTTCTCTGCATCACCTGGTGCCTCACTAGGTCCGATCCGGCCCGCAGGTGGTATTGGGGATATTGGAATTGTACAAATGTTGGAGTTGGGGACATTCATTGGAATTGTACAAATGTTGGAGCTGAAGAGCAGCTGCGTGGATGAGGGGAGTACGGGAGCTCTGGCGGAGGCCGGGGCTGAAGGATCCGACAGGGCGCAGCTCGGAGCGGAGGAGGCTGGGGCGGGGCGGATCTGGGGCGGGAGTCCGACGCGACGGCGCGGAGGAGGCCGCTCGCTGCCGGCCTTGGACAAGCTCGAGCCCCGCCGCGAAGGTCACTGTCTTGGACGTGCATCTATCTGGTTGCCGTCCTTCAATCCTTCACCCCTGACGTTGCTTCTCCCACCCGCTGGCTGCGACCTGCAAGTCCCATGACCATTTCTCCTCCCTTGCAGGTTTGTTTGTTTGGTCCTCGTCACTGACAGCCCATGCTTCCAACGTGTTTGTTAAAATGCTTGAATGCTTCAGCCTTGTAGGATAGCAGTGGTTATGCAAAACACAAAGGCTCATTTACTATCTGATGGCCCATATACACACATCGATGTTCTCAGACCATGGAGTATGTCTGTATGTGCGGATCATTTGTCTACCAAGCTGTGTTTTCCTATTAAAATTTTAGCGAGTCCTCTTGAAAGGAGCCATCAATTTTCTCTTAACTTGATACTTGGCACAGAAATGAATTAATTTCTTTGATTCAATAGAATATCTGTGACTATAAATGGACTCATGAATCATTGACTCAGCAGATTATGAATGTGATGTTTCTTGATTTCACATTTTAGTAAATTTGCACATGTATATTCAGTAACAGTTCCCGCTGCAATCGGCTTGTGGTTCTAAATTGTAACTACTTCTCCCATTACAAGCAACTTCCACTCAGTTTTGCCATCTGTTAACAGTTGATAAGTTTGCTTATTTGTCACCTTCAATTATAATATTTATGAAGATCATGTGATATGATTCAGATACTCATTATATACTCTGAACATTTATTCTTTTCTCTTGAAAGGAAACAACGAAGCTGTACATTGCACGTCCGCTATAGTTTTTTAGAAAAAGGGAAAAAAGATAAAGATGGTGTGCCAATGATATACTTCCAAAGGAAAGTCCTAAGCTGTGGTAAAAAAAAATCAAGAACACCAACTAGGTATGAAGAATCAGCTTAAATCTCTGATTTTTTTTTGTCCTGAGATTCTTTGAACTTATGGTATAGGCATTTTGTAATGGTATGTATACTGGGCAATAGGCATGGTCACATTTCTATTATTTCCATATGTTTCTGTTCTGACGCGGCACAACCATATCTATATCCAACAAGAAAATTGCACCATTTCGTTCTTCTGAATTTCACAACCAAGGTGTCATGAATCCATTTGTGATCACAATCTGCTAGGAATTGTTATGCCTAAACAAGAAGCTGTGTAGGAGTACATCACAATTGTTCATGAGCTACTCTGTACCTGTGCTGAGAAGTAGTATTTTGGGGATATTTCATTTGCTCATATTTGTTTTCTGTAGAGATTTGGAATAGAGAAGAAATATGTTAGCAGGAGAGTGACCATCGATCTGCACCTTTTCTTTCCCCTTTCCTGCTAATTTAGTATCAAGCTAAATATAGATATTAGAGTACAAATGCCAGAGGTCCTAGCTACTTTTATGACTAGAGATAGGAGGATGTGAGCCTGCTTGACAACTCCGCATGCTTTTGGCTTTTCAAAAACACAAGAGCACACATGTATTAATAATCTAGAGTACGGTGTTACTATCCTGAGCTCATATGAACCATATATCGAGTCGACCGTAGTTTAGAAAAAACTTACTGCCTCATGTTTGGTTCAAATTTCACTAATCCAGTTAATATGTACATTCTTTTGTATTTTCTACAGTTTTAAGGTGCATGCTTAGTGAAGTGGAGAACCGGGAAGGCTTGAATCTGAAGGCTGTGATTTTGCTATGATGATATAAGAAAGGTGTCGGGGACCTTTTTGTAAGGCAAGAGGAACGTGGCATGCATGGCCTAAGGTGAAACACTTCATATTAAAAGTTTCTTTAAGCAATTTGGCTCCTTTTTTGGATATAAATGCACACATCCTGTCTTGGTTGTACCAAATATTCCTTCCATGACAAATAAGTTGTAGCATAGGTTGCAAATAAGCAAGATATTGCCGATTATTGGATATATGCAGATTGTTGTGGTTAAACTATCATGATCTCCCAATGTAGGGGATATATTCAAAATTGTTCACAGTCCTTGACACTTATTGAGTTTTCCAGCTCAAGAAAGAACATAAAAATAGTTGTATCATGTGTTTATCCACAGGCCCTCAACCTGCTTTAACATTTGTGACTTTTCTTTTTTTTAAGGAGAACATCGAAGGACCCTTTTGAACTTTGTTTGTGTGCGATTGTAAGCTTTCTTCAATAAGTGCACCATTTTCATCACGCCAATGCGGAGCTCTGGTGAGGCAAGGAGGTTGCCGCTGATAGCACGCCAATGCGGAGCTCTGGTGAGGCCCTACCTCAACGATGGGGCACCGGAAGCAGACTGACAACAGAGATGGTGCCCAGGGAGATGAAAGTATAGAGCGATGGGGCATCGGAAGCAGGCTGATAACAGAGATGGTGCATAGGGAGACGAAAGGATAGAGCGAGAAGAAAGTGATGAAGTTCACTGTTTTGTACTTTGTTCTTTTTGTGTTCACACGTGTCTAATTATTTGTTTGCATACTTTGGAATACTACATTGAGCATGAATACTGTTCACCTCAAAGTGTATGTCTATGCAGATGTATGTAATTTACAAATATTTCATATGATGAAAATTGATACTCACATAGGGAATTTGTTTTGTTTGTTATGAACGGGTATACACTCATTCTTAGAAAACAAATATGTGATTGGACTGAACTGAATTTCCACACAACTAATCAAGCTTGGATCTGAATTTGCTAGCTAAATTTCCAATACATCTACAAAAGTTTTGGTTTTTCAAAGATAAATTATTTTGCCCGTAGCAACGCACGGGTATATATCTAGTATACTAAAGTTTAACACCCAACTTTAACTCCTCCAAACAGGCCCTATATTCTGTACCCTTTATAACTTCTCTCGTCTTAAACGATTGAAGCAAACATGTTGTTGAGACGACAGACTTTCCAAAGATAAAGAGTATAATTTGCACCAGTTTATGCAAAAAAACATTACATGAACCCTATAATCTCTCAATTAACAGCTTCATAGAGCTACACAACCACGTGTATAACTGGATATTTGTTCGCACTGGCATCCTAATCTCATGTGTGCTTCTGCACCCAACAGTAGCTGCGTCTCCAAGCATCCTGATCTCATGATGATGTGTGCTTCGAAAAATACCCTTTCTGTATTTTCCTGTATATATCTCTTTTGATCCGTCGGGAACTGCGCGTGACGCCACGCCGCCATTTGTACACCCAAGTAGGTAGCGATGCACAATGTGTTTCTTCGCTTCTCCAGCGAATATGCTCAGTTCAGGGAGCTGATAGAACTGCATTTAGCATACGTTAAAGCAGCATCCGGGAGAGTCCATGGAGGCATCAGGAATAATCTCTGCTGTTTATGTTGCCGCCCTTGCTCGAGCAGCTGCTCTCTGGTAGATGTCTTCGTATTGGGAGGCTGAAGTATCCCAGCTGAAATCTATCTTCATGTCTTTCTGCACTAACTGTTTCCAGACTTCAGGTTTTCTATGGTAGTAGTTGAAAGCTCTTTCCAATGCACTATCAAAGCCCTATCAAGATGAACACCTCACATTAGCTGTCTGTAGGCACCAAAATATCATATATTCCAATACGTTAGCTCAGGATGTACACAGATACGGCAATCACCTGCTCATCAGCCTTCAAAAATGTGAAACCATTTCGCAGTTCCATGGGTATCGTTTCATCGTCGAAATCGAAGACACTAAAATTTACAAAGCAAATTAGAGCAGCATTGTCAATGCGTGTTTGAAGGTGCCAACAGTGTTGCAGGGATTGATGGCTCATGATTTACCTGTCATTCAGACCACCAGTTTTCCGAACAACTGGCACAGAACCATATCGCATAGCTATCATCTATGGAAGGAAAAGAAGGTCAGAATCGCACACCAGAAGACAAGCACGTTTAACTATCAAGCAGTAAAGGACGTTTATCAGTAAATACAAGTACATACCATGTACAGTGCTAATTGCTAAACCATTAAATTAAATATGAAGAAACCATACCTGAGTGAGGCCACATGGCTCAAACATAGAAGGAACAATGAACATATCTGATGCTGCAAAAATCATATGCGATAGAGCATCATCATACTTCAAAAGCAGCCTGATATTGTTATTGTTCTGAAATTGGTCTGCGATACCCTCAAACTCCCTCTGAAAGAAATGGACAACAAATACTTTAAGTGTTATGATTGCGAGGAAACAGCTGTTCAATAGAGAGCTAAAAAACATGGTATTTTGAACAATCAATGCGTGCTTCTTTCATGATTAATAAACTATTCATGAGGAACTGAAGGCTGTTTTCCTTTTCTTTCAAGGTTCAAGTATGGCCAAATATAATAAAATACTCCACCAAGGAAACACACCTGAATGTTTGGTACTGGACTGGAACCTAGGAGAATGAACTGTCCACCTAACTCAGCTGTTTTATATATTGCATGCCTGATGAGATGTACACCCTTTTGAGGAACAAGCCTTGTAATGCAACCGACCTGCTTGAGGAAACTTCAGTTCTCTAGTAAATCTTGAAGAGAGTAATATGCTCAAATCAAGTACAGAGTCAGCCTATACATACAAAGATTTGCAATGGCTTTGAGGATAAAAACATACGAGTGGTTGGGAAGCATTTGCAGAAGACATCTTGAGCTGCTTCCTGAGAGCTGCTTTGTTTGCTGATTTTCCATATAGATCATTAGCACTGTATTGGACCTTGAGAAACCTATCTGTAGAAGGATTCCATGTATCTGTGTCGATGCCATTAAGTATTCCAACAAATTTCTTGGAATGTATTTTAAGTGTATCTTGGAGCCCACGCCCACCCTGAGCAATGGAGCAACTTTGTCAGTAACAAAACGTTGAGACAGGATAAAGTCATGATTCTAAAAACTAATTATGGAAAATAGTAACACCACAGCCAGGTCAACCCTTATCTAAGGACTAAGTAGTGTATTTGAATTAGAAAATTTCAAGCATCCATCCTCTTTATACAATTCCTAGGGATGCAAGTGGTGACCCTAATAGGTAGTCTTGGGGTCAGTTCATTAGTTCACTTGTATCCCATTTCCTTTGCTTTGAAATCCGTGTAGTTCAATAAAATGATCTTTTTTGGAGAATCAAAACTTGCATCCCTAGCAACTCCCATGCGATGATCTATTTTTGTCCATGGAGAAATATTGAGAAGAAAATATTGCACCGTTAGACAAAGATCCGTAACTTACATTCAACAGGTTTGCTTTGGATTGTTCAATAATGTCTTATTTACAAACTCAACATCCTTATAATATAGTTTTTGGCCTTAAACCTCAATAGTGGAAGACTACTGTTTAAACAATGAATTATACAAGAAATAACTTGGCACCCCTACAACTACGGAAATTGGCCTCCCTTCATTTCAATAACCTTGAAACGCGACAAATGTCAATAATATACATGAATAAATTTTTGATCCTTTGGGGAATCTTTACAGAATTTTGTTTCTTTAGTTTTTTATATACTTTTTATACTTTTGAAAGTAAGAGGGTTAGGGAAAATAGGGGTACCACAACGTTTCTGTTATACAAGAGACAAGAGAGGCCAGAAATCAATACGTTAGTTGCATCCAATGGGCGTTCACACTGGACCCGAAGGTAAGAAGAAATATTACCTCTGAGCGCACCTCTTGAGCATATGTTGGTGATACAGTTGTGACAATGTTGGAATACACAATTGCACCCTGAACATCATAAGCGCATAGAATCATTATTAGTGGTACCATAAAGCTAAAACTCTAGTTTCAACTCTTCTGCTACACATTTTCCATAGGTCGATACCTTAACAACATTTATTCTGCCATGTGAATTATCCCGCATTCTGTCTGCTCTATCCAGGTGCTCAACATCAAGGCCACAGTATGCTAAATCCTGGGCCGGAGCCGTTCCTTGATATTCAAAATTGTGACAGGTGAAACAAATTCTAGCTGAGTTGAAGCCCAGATTTGCATATACATCCCAATAAAGAGGTGCCTGGAGATTGCAATGTAACAAAAAGAAATAAATTACCTTCAACTTAGTAAATCACCTAAGGAAAACATGATCTATTTTACGCAATATTTAAATCTTACAACAAATGCAGTCTGCCAGTCATGACAGTGAATTATGTCAACTTTCTTCCCAGATTGGTAAAGCAATTCCAGTGCCACACGGCTAAAGTAGGAAAAACGTTTGAAGTCATCATGCTCCCCATAGTATTGTGCCCTCCAGAAGAACTTGCCTGGATGCTGCGGCTCAATAAAGTAGACAGGAAGGCCTGCATTTACTAAATTTGGTTAGGCCTTTGCATATTTAATATAATACAATAGTAGAACTGAGTGTTGACTGGAACCTTCAACAGTCCCGGTCCATATTTTGTTGGCAAACATATTCCCCTCAAAATAGGACTGCACCACAACGTCTAGAACCTGCACAATCACCAAACAGCAATCTTAAATCAAACAGAAAATGCAACTAAATGCATAATACGAGATAAGAAACCAAATACATACCTTAAGATTATTAATTTGGTTATGCTGCATGCAGTCATATTTGGGAAGAATTATCTCAACTAGGTTCCCCTTTTTCTGAAGTGCCTTCCCAAGACCAGAGATCACATCTGCCAGACCACCAACCTACACAATAATGCGAACAAGAAAGCTAAAAGATGACCCACTGGATCGGAAAGTAATTAGCGTATGCACCAAATAATACTCTAAAATAATTAGCGAACCATCACATTGGTGGTTTGATATAAGGAACCAGCATAATATGTATGTTTTTTATACTCTGGTAGATGGATTGGAGATCAACACAATTTAACTAAGCTATAGCTTATTTTTAAAGCTTCAGGCAATTTAGTAGTGAACCAACATCAAGACTGTGACTTTGCAGGTTTAGGTACACTTTCAATTGTATTGAATTTGTTCCCCTCTCCAATCAATCCTTAAGATTCTCAAAATCTGGAAAATACTTGAGTAGAACACTACTGTTGAATGAGTTGGAGAATACTATTGGCTGCCTCCCTCGCAAGCCAAAACACACATGCTCCCCTATTAGAACTTACTACAGTTCAAATCGAGCACTAGAAAAAGTGATACTTTACAATCAACAGGACTGCTAGATTCTGTTTTGCACCTAGTTTTGTGCAGCATATTACACAGAAACTTATCAAGAAATAAGATAATTAAATCACACACACTTGATGAAAAACTGAATCAGTAACAAAGATCACCTTTGCAACAGGAGCCATCTCTGCTGCTATGTGGACAATGTGCAAACCAGAACTGCATTCAATAATAAAATATTTGATCATACCAAATATACATATAAATATTTTCTGAAGCATAGGTTGTTGTATAAACAAGGTTCTTCCTCTTATTGGCAAAGGAGAAAGTGGTACCTGGTTCCTGGTAGTGCCATCTTTAGAAAACTATCTATCAGTTCCCTCTCTGCCTTTCCTCTAGATGACAAGTATGCTTCCCGAAGGCGATTATCCCTTTTCCAAGCCATTTCTCTTAATATATTTGCATCATTGTTGGATATTTTCTTCTCAAGTGACCACCCATCAATCAGAAGAGAGATCCTACTCCAGAACTCTGATGGCATGCCTTCTGCATAATGCTCCATTGCCTTCTTCTCACTTTCCTTTATTAGTTTACTGAGAGTATCATGAAACTCCACTATTGAGTGTTCATAAAGTTCAATTTGAGAATGCATTTCACGATTACAAGCTTGGAAGCGTTCTTCTATTGATTTTACCCTTTTCTTCAAAAGATCAACCAAATAAAGACAGAACTCTGATATGTTTGTTGCTCCTAATGATGCTTCTAGTTTGTCAACCTTATCCTGGAAGTCGTGATAGCCATCTAGTATCAGAGCAGCATGCTCAACTTGGTTTGCTGTGGACTCAAGCAATTCTTCCAAATTTTCTACTTTCTCCCACCAGGCATCATGTTGCATAGGACCAAGTTTCAACATATCAGATTGGGCAGCTATGAATGCACACTCCAGCTCCCTAAGGGAAGCATCTAAAAGAGCACGCTCTTTCTCCAGCTTGAATAAACTCTCTTCTGTCTCAGTTATCTCAATAAGCTTTTCTTTAAAAAAAGTCATGTCATCCTTCAGTAGCATATTCTCTTCCTTTAGTACATCAAATTCCAGAGCCTCTGCATCAGACATTCCTATGCTAGAAAGCTCAGATTGTGCACCCGTTTCTGATAATTTTATCTCTAAATTGTTTATCTCCTGTTGCAAAGCTTCCTTCTCTTTAAGAATTTTGTCAGCACGTTCCAATGCCTGAAGACGAGCTTGATTCAGAAGCAATATATCTAACAAAATAAAGTTTGAATTTTGTCATGCAAATGTCTTCAGATTTGTATATCATAAAGAGCTATGTGAAGATTCACAAGGAAAGAATCCCCTACTCTTCTCAGTGTTTTGTATCATTTCAACCAAATCTTCCAGTTGAATGTTTGGTAGGCCATTTTCATCTTCAGACTTCTGCGGGAAAGTATCAAAACAGGAACTCTTAAAAGCAACCAGAAGAGGATCAATACTTCCTAATAATGTTCATGCTAATTAATATCCATAAGTTGCAGTGAAATAATAAAAATATATGAAACATTGAACAAACACTCGTATCGAACACCAAAGCATAGAATACATCTTATGGAATGGAACACATAATTGCTACAGAATCTGCTGCAATACCTGTTGGTGTTCATCATCACTGGAAGCTCCTGCTCTATCTCTCTGAATATTAACCCTGTTACGGTAGTTAGCACTAGGTGTGCTCTTCTGAGGAGGTTGCGCGCCAGTCCTGGCACGGGAAAATAGAACTATATACATATACCGTCGATTCCAGCAATTAAACATATGTACATAAGGAGCCACGATGATCCGATCATGATTGCAGAACATTACTGGACAGTTTAGCACTGGTGTTTATAAATGCCTAAAACAGTGTGATCAAGCATGACAAAGCACTAGTAGAGACTGCGATAGGCCATTCCCTACATACAACGCACGCACGGTCGACGATTCCCACAGTGTGCGGCCACTGCAAAGTGTGCATATAACGTACAGCAATACGAATCCAGTCACGACACGGCGATCGCCAAACGACCCCCAACGCTCCATGTTACAAGCAATACCCCGAACACATCACGAGCGCCTTCTACTGTCCTTCATGCAGCTACAATGGAAAACACGCGCGTTCTCAAAGCAACCTACTAGTTACCTGAGATTGCGGTGTCGAGGCCGACGGGACACCGCAAGGCGGTTGCGCCCGGCGATCGAGGACGGTGCGGGGCGGCGGCACAGGAGAGCGGTCGCCTCGGCGCCCGCCGCCGCCGAGCACGCCATAGGAAGCTGGGGAGGAGGGGAGAGTGAGCGGTGGGCCCCGAGGCGGCGGCGTCGGGATTCGCGTGGGCGGCGGTTGGAAAAAAGCTGCGGAGTGGAGTGAGACGGAAGCGTGGGCTGGGGCGCGCGGCCGTGCGGTGGGGCTCGGGGCGGCGGGTGTCCCGTGCGCTGCGCGGGGAAGGCGGACGGAGGAGGAGGGCCAAACAGAGACGAGGCTATCTGGCCGCCTGGGGCCCGCTGATAGGTGGGGCCACGGCGGCAGTGGGTACTGGGTAGTCTGCCGTCTGAGCCAGTGCCCGCGGGAAATGGGCATCACGTTTCTTTTATATACTAAACGGGGTAGTACTAAACGAGTTCTTTTTATTGAATTTTTTTGCATGCTGATCTGGCTTGCAAGTGGCAAAGGCGTTCTTTTTGTCTAGCCCCAAGCAATTTCGTAGAGCCTTGATGGCCACAAACAATGATTTTTCATTTATGAGTCGATGCAAGGGCAAAGAATATTATTTCGGCTGTTCACGAGAGACGCCGAGAGTGAGTGGAGTCAGCGCATCACTGTTTTCTCTAGTTTTTTAATTATATGGCGGAACCCACTTGGAGAGAGAATATTCTAAAGTAACTTTTCTATCATTCAACAATGCTACGTGTCACGTATGAGTCGCTTTTTTTCATCCGACCACTGCTGATGCCCGTTTCCTTTGACATTTGCGAACTGTTGTCGCTGCAAAGTTTACCGTAAGCAGTTTTAAGATGGCATTGATAGGATAGAGACATTATGCATGTTTCTGAGCACCATCATGACGTCTTTTGCAAAAAAACTTTACAGGCAACTTTTGTCACATTCATCAAATTGGGGTTTCGTTGAACTTACGATTCGCAGGCAAAAAAGAAGTAAGTACGACTTTATTTTAGAAAAGAAAACCAACTGCGTAAAACACGTTTGATTGAAACCTTGGCCTATACTGTGTATGTATGACATAGTTCATGCGAAACAAAACCATGGCTGAACTCTGGAAACTACAAGTTGGACAATAATATCTAATAGTGGAGCTTGGATTGAATATAAGGAGCCAATTAAACATAAGTAATAACAAAGAGGGCCAAATTGGTATTTTTCCGACGCTTAGGTGGTAGTATTTAAGTGTTGCTTAAAGGAAGTTAGAAAATCAAGCGGCGCCTACACTTTGGTCAGCACTAAGCTCATCCCTTGATAATATCTTAAGAGAGTGTATGCTCCCTTCGTTCCGTCTAGATTCATGTCAACTGCACTCAAATCATATAAAACCATTAACAACATTATATGCTTGTGAATACGAACACCTCTTACTCATAGCATGACTGCATGAATTGACATTGTAGATGATGTCTGCGTGTTGATGTAATAAGGTCTTATCTTTCCTACTTAAGAAACAGCGACGAAGTAAAGGTCTTCTAACTTCTGAGGCCAAGGCCCAATCCAAAGACCATATTTCACCATGAGGTAGTAGCAAAGAGCCGAGACGGCAGCAAGTTTAGTTTGCACTGGATATGCCCTTGGATGAGCAACCAATGGCATTCTATTTATCTAAGGCACGTTTAAATCAGTTAGAGCTTGTAAAAAGTTTCATGTCCCATGATCGGCTGTAGCCAATGCAAACTAGTTAGCATTTTTATCGATGTGGAGGAGAGAGATAGAGAAACCTGGCTCTTATACAAGCAACAAGCTAAATATGGGCTCCTATACAGAGGTGGACCTAGTTGGGAGGTGGATGCGAGGGTGAATATGAGAAAAAAGAGGTACCATATAACAATAAGAAAATATATTATAGATAAATAAGAGACTACTATTATATAGCTTGGCTCTTGCATCTTGGCTAATAGCCAAGCATTTGGCTTTTATTATTGGACTTGCTCTAGAGAAAAGCTCTAACTAAGCTAAATAGCTTACCTTATAATCTAATTTTCGACTCTCCAACCACCCAACTTATAAAAAACTATCCACAACTATTACGGCTCATAGTAAGCTTTTTTTTTTGAGATATAATAAGCTTGGAGGATCCAAACGACACCTAAAAAACTCTAGTGCTGTATAGTCTTCACAAATTGCTCTGGTTGCAAAGTTCACTTAGCTCCTAGTTTTGTTTGATGTTTTTTCAAGCTGCTGTCACTGCAAAGTTCACAACCAGCAGTTTTAGACAACTGACACTGATAGGCGCAGAGATATCGCACATGATCTCGTGCATATCTTTAGCCTTCTGCAAGAACTTATGTCATCAGCGACTTTAGTCACAATCATCAAATCAGAAAATGAACATAATCGTTGAGCATGCAGTCTTTTTTTTATTAGAAGGAGTGCAATTCATTAATTTGATAAATATTTACAATCAAAATGTACAAGCTCATGAACACATGTAGGAGATTGATCTCTCCAAACGAACATAATCGTTGAACATACAGTCTGTAAAACTAACAACACACAACTACATAAACTCTGCATCATTTGTTTCTTTAAACCTCTGTGTAGCACAATACAGCCGGTTGACCTTCAAAAACTAGGTGCTGGGCAACACTATCCCGAAAGAATGAATGTTCCTTCCATTCAGTCCAGATTCATTGCTACTGCGCTCAGATAGTAAACACAGAAAAAAACAACATTTTTCTGCGAAGAGAAGAAAAACAACATTATCTACTACCGATGAATATGAGCACCTCTTAGCATGAGTTTTTTTTTTATGAAACACGTCTTAGCATGCATGAGTTGACACTGAAGATGATGGCTAGTAATGCCGATGCTAACACGGTCTTATCACTTCGGAGGCCAAGGCCCAGCAGTAGCAGTCTAGCAGAGAGCAGGGCTTGCAGCGCAGGCTCTCCACTTGTCCCGTGCTCGGCATATATACACCCTCATCCGATTCCGCGCCGGTCGTGCCCTCCGCAATCGAGCACGGACCACCGGCCGCATCTCGCATCGCAAGTGGCCCGCGTCCCTCGGCTCGTTCGCCCGCCACCGGTTCCGTGCCCCGC